>CM046949.1:108127547-109327547 GCA_025698515.1 Gossypium sturtianum
GTTGTACTTCGTTCAATTACGTGTGCTCCTTGTAAGCTACCAAGCTAGTATTCGAGATGGCGTCTATGAAGCGTTGTATGGGCGGAGGTGTCGTACTCCTACATTGGGCGAGGTGGGTGAGCAGCTTGACATTTGGGTCCGAGAATTGGTTCTTTGAGAGCGGAGAGGAAGGTCAAGTTAATTAGGAGCTCGATTGAAAGAAGCGTCCCGATGGCCAGTCTTATGCGGGCAGTTGAAGTTAAATAGAGTTTGCGGAGAGGACGGAGGTTTTCTTGAGAGATTTCACCTTGGAAGAGGTGATGAGATTTGGAGCGAAAGAACGAAAGCTAAGTCCTAGGTTCGCCGGGCCTTGCTCGGATTTTGAAAGCGTGTAGGACGGTGGCGTATCAAGCCTGGAGTTACCTTGGTGAAAGCGAGATGCGTGATGTGTTCCGTGTTTCAATGTTAAGACCTTATTCTGGGTGGATCCATCTCACGTCGATGCCGATGGAGAAATTGAGGGTAAGGCGGACTTGTCTATGAAGAGGAACCAATTCAAATTTTTTGGATCGAGGCGTCGAGGTGCTGAAGAAATCAGTTCCATTGGTTAAAGTCTTATGGCGAAATCATGGAATAGAAGAGGCGACATTGGAGCGGAGGATGCGATGCGTCGTGATACCCGCATCTCTTTTGACGAGTAATTTCAGTAGAAGAAATTTCTTTAAGAGATTAGAACTATAACATCACAGGATTTAGGGGCTCTGCATTTACCTTACAGAGTGTTTGATATACTTTGTGTGTTGTTTGAGTGTGTTTAGGGTCTGCAGGAGGCAGAGTTAAGCTGGAACCTTGGCCAAAATTTTAATTTTGGGCACTTTAGGAAGGAAAAGCTGGTTGGGGACAGGACTTAAGGTTTATTGTTTGTGCTTATTGACACAAGAATTAAAAGATGGTAAAGTGGCAAGGAGGCACTGCAAGGGCGGGTAAGTGACGCCTCGAGAGGGAGCGAGAGGCGGAGTTCGATTCCGCACGTTACGCAGTAAGGTGGCTTTTATTTTTGCTCATGTGTCAAAGAAATTTGGATGATGGAATCGGTTGGGAGCCTTGAAGAGTGGAGAGTGACTTGGTCAAACTTTTTGAATGGTTGGACAAGAGTAAAGAGGATTAGGAAACTTTCAAATTATTTTGAATGTTTCAAACCATTTCAAATGAGTGTTCAAAGTGTTTCCAAGGAGAAAGCTTGGGGATTGAGGTTGTGTAGGGTCTTGCCAGAATTTTAAAGGTTAGCTTTAGGTGGTGAGCTCACTTTTTCGGCATTTGAGTGTGTTGCGGTTTAGGAAATTTTGGTTCTTTTCTTTGTGTGTTAGAGTCCTAAGGCCTTATTCATTCTTCTTTAGCCTAAACAAGAACCAATTCTCCCCTCTTTTCCATTTTTGCAACTTGGGTTCTTTCCACCATCAAAATTTGAAACAATTCTCTCATATTTCTTTTGTGAAAAGTGTCCTCTTTTGATAACATCTTGGCCAGAACCTTCTATACACCACCATTTCATCTTCTTCTTCTTTCTTATAGTATTTTGGTAACAAGTGAGCATTTCTTCTTCACCTAAAAGCAGTAGACCTCAACCCTCCCTCTCTTCTTATCTTTAATCTTCTTTTGTTCATATTTTATGTTTGTCTCTTGATCACCTTGAGCCAGAAATCATCATAGGTCCCTATCTTAATATTCATCTTCTAGAACTAGAAAGCTAGAAATGCATTTCCTTTCTTTCTTTGGTTGATTCTCTTTTGTTTCCTTTTTAGTCGAATTTGATCAATCGGGGTAAGTGGTTCATACCATTCGTTTGGCCAAAAGGCCACTTTCTTTAACAAAACTTGGTAGTAAGAATCGATATGGAGTTATGTAGGGACATCGGTGATCTATTAATTCAAGTCATAGAAACCTCAAGTTCTGTCAATTTTAGGTAAGGACTGCCGTTCAAAGTAATTAATTCGCTATTATCTTATTCAACGGTTTAACTCGAGTCTTGTCCAAGATCATTTGATGGAGATCAAATACCAATCGAGCAAAGGAAGGGTTGGACCCATAAACCCGACCCACAAGTTTAAGAGGCGTGCGATGTAATGCAGTTCGAGATTGGCCTTAGCAGGTTGTGGGTAGAGGCACGAAAGGGATAAGCGGATCATTTGTGATCCCTACAAGTGAGGGCGTTAAGCGAGATCGATAGTGTAGTCTAAGCGTGTTCATAGGTGTGTAATTATCACACTATTCCTTTTTGTTGTAATAATCGTATATGTGTTATGGCCGGAAATCCGATAATGGTGATTGAGTTACCTGTTAGGTAAAGCCAGAAAAATCAGAGTTAAGCGTATCTTGGTTAAACCTTAAAACTTTGATAGCATGATTGTGTGTGTGTGACATCATATATAACTTTGTTTATTACACTATGTTGCATATGCATTGGATATTGGGATGTTATGATATGAAGGGGAAGTGCTTATGGGTGACAATGTCACACCTAATGATGGTACATTATTGTATCGGTGATTTGGTCACATAGTGATTGGTGGCTAGGCCACGTTTTCTTTGTCTTTGAGTAGTGTGTGCATCGGCATATTTGCAACAAAGTGGAGTGTAGAGGATGGAGGGTTGATTGTAGAAATCCCCGGTGTGTTGAGGTTGGGCGTATGAAGTGGAGTGTGGGAGGATGGAAAAAACTTAAATTAGGTTGGGCTATCATGTTGATTTTTGGTATCTTTGTATGATTGGGCTTGCGGAAGTGGTGTATTGGGGCTCGAGGCCCACACAAGTGGAGAATGTAAGAATTAATTGCACTGCTTGAGTCTCAGTGACTCACACATTTGTTTAAACATTTGCGGAGTGATTCTTAGCTTTACAGGACGGAGTGGAGAGGAGCTCGAGGGTGTACGCATGGGTTTACTAGTAAACTTTATTTTATTTACTCGTTTATACCTTTTGGGTATTTTTCTTTGATTTGTAATAAGGCCACTTTCTGAAATTTGGAATTTTCTTTTGGGTTTGAATTTGGGACATATTAATTCTGGACTAAAGTTTTCTTATAACACTTTTACGACAACGCGTTTCTTATAATAAAGGCATTTTCATTGAAAACACGATAATCGAATAATTGGTAAGTGTTTCCAAATGTCTCCTAATCACAAGGCTCAACTAATTAAATTTCAAAGTTAACTAGACAACGGGTTTTCAAATGAACCACGAGATTCGAGATTTTAAAATGACTTAGAATTTTTAGAAACCAATCAAACTTCCTAAACTTCTTCCTAGTGACATACGAATCAAATTAAAGTAGTGTTTGGGCCAGGGTTTGAGAGTGTTACAATTTGATATCGAGCACAGTTTAAAAGCTTGGCCTTAGTTTTAGGTTGAGAATGTTTTTGATTTCGCTTTTTAAGAAAAATATATACATGGATCATTTTTGAGTGTGCTTTTGAGTCTCATTTGATCTACCAGGTAACATTTACGATGGCTAAGTGAGTTTATAAGTTGATGTATTATGTGAATATGTTGTTATGGATCTTTGGAATTAAGAAACTTTGTTGTAGAGATGAAAACCTCTAGGTATACACATCTTTGAGAAAAAACTACTTATAACTCTATCTTTATAAAACTACTCGATTAATAAGCGTTGGAAAGAAATGCGGCGCATAAAATTTATAATCGAGTAAGGCGGGTGATAGACATGAGTGGTAGAGGATGTGGGCGTGTTACTTGTGGTGGAAGAAAGCCAAGGTAATGAGGTTGAACTCTCGGAAGCAAGAAATGAGCACAGGCGAGCGCCCGGCCATCACCTATGGCGAGAGCGGGATCATAAGGTAGGCGGGTGAAGATGATGCCCTATCTCGGGCAATGTTGCGTGTCTTTGGAATGGGTAAATTTACAGGCGACGGTGGAAGCGACAACTTTCGAAAGTCCATTCTGGCGACTTGAGCTAATGGAGTGAAATGTTAAGAGGTATTTACAGGTAGCTCCAAGCGTGTTTGAGTATTGTTTGAAGCGATCGAAGAATTATGGATGATTTGGATGCGCAGCGGAGGAAAAGCAAAAAAGTGCGGTGTCTCTACCGGGATGAGGCCTATCGGTGGTGGCTTACGGTGAGAGGGTACTCCGTGGACGAGTTGATTGGGATTTCTTTAAGATAAAGTTCCAAGGAAATGCGTTGGGGGCTAGTTATGTGGATCTTTCGGAAAGCGTTCACTGAATTTAGTTCAAGAAGTAAATCCCGGTAGTTGAGTATAAGGTAGAATTTACTGCGGTTGAGCCGTTACGCATGAGGATAGTCCTGACCAGTGTGGCGTTGTTGCGCGATTCGAAGATGAAATTTGCGTGACTAGTTTGCAGTGTTAATAACTCATTAGCAGAGAGAGATTTTGCTATCCTAGTGGAAAAGACTAAAATAGCAGAGAGGTATGCGGATGAGAAGCAAAATAAGGACAAGGATAAAGCGCGGGGAATAAGAGGAGTTATGGGCCGTCGAGGGTCATCTAGGGGTTTCAGAGAAGGCCCATGGTTGATAGGTCGGAGTCGCGTTGCAATGCTAGAAGTTCTTTGTTTTTTTTTCGACAATGTGCTCGGTGTGGGAGGTCTCATACTGAGAGAGAGTGCTAAGGAAAAGATAGGGTATGTTTAGGTGTGGGTCGAAGGATAATCCCGATCGAGGCTATGCTGCTATAAAGGACTAGGAGCTCGGATGGTAGGTCGGGGTATGAGTAGCAGCAGGATAGGGGGTGGATAACAGATCTTGAGAGGTCGTGGTCGAGCAGGAGGAGGAATGGTTTTGGTCGGGGGCGTGGAGCAGCCGGCGAGAGTCTTTAGAGAATCCCGAGGCAGGAGACGGCCCGGGTTAGTTTATGCGAGCAAATCAGAGAAGAGGTGTGGCATCGGATGTTATAGCGGGTACTTTCCTCATTTTGATTTACCCTTCTACGCATTAATTGATATTGAGTGTTGAGCGCATTCCTATGTTGCTAGTGTAATTATGCGGAACCTTGAACATGAACTTTGAAGCGCTTACTAGGGAGATGTTGTACTTAGTCCTTTAGGGCGAAAGCGTAGTAGTAAATAAACTTTTAGAAATGTGCCTCTAGAAGTACAAGGGTTGGTTTTCTAGGTGATTTGATGGAACTACCGTTGGGAGATTCGATTTGATCTTAGGCATGGATTGGTTGGTAAGATATCATGCAAACTTGGATTGTCTTTGCTAAAGCGCATTGTGTGAGAACTCACGAGGATGATGAAGTTTTGGTGATAGGCGAGAGGAGAGACTACTTGTCAATGTAGTATGCTGCTCTTAAGGCGGGAAAGAATGGTGAGAAAAGGGTGCATGGCTTTCTTAACTTTTATCGATTGCCTTGGATGCAAAAAGTGGCCCAGTGGATGGGGTTAAACATTAAAAAATTTGTGGATGTCTTTTAGGAAGTGCTTCGGAAGTTGCCTCGGATCGTGAGGTGGAGTTGAATTGAGCTATTTTAGGGAGCGGCTCAGGTGTCTATAGCCCCTACAGGATGCGCAGAAGGAGTGGTTGAACTAAAGCTTGAGATCCAAGGAGTTGTTAGATCGTGGTTTGCTCCGTCCCAGTGTATCTCCATAGGGGCGTAGGTGTTGTTTTGTGAAGAAGAAGAAGCGAGGTCCATGCGAATGTGCATTGACTACTGCTTGATTGAACAAGTTAACTATCAAGAACAAGTATCCATTCTTGAGGATAGATGACTGTTTGATCGGCTTAAAAGGGCATCGGTCTTTTTAAAGATAGATTTGAGTCGGGATATCATCGGCAAAAAAGGTCAAGGAGGCGGATATTTGCAAGGCGGCTTTTCTGAACTTCGCTATGGTCGCCGAGTTCTGGTGATGCCATTTGGGTTGACAAATGCACCGGCTATGTTCATGGATATGATGGCGGGTTTTCAACCTATCTTGATCGGTTCGTTGTAGTGTTCATAGGCGACATTGCGGTGTATTCCAAGGCGAGGAGAACACGATTCGCATCTTGGGTGGTTTTGCGATTTTGAAGGAGAAGCGGTTATGCGCCAAGTTTATAAGTGTGAGTTTTGGTTGAAGAAGTTTACATTTTTGGGTCATGTGGTATTGCGGAAGGGATTAGGGTGGATCCGGAAGATTGAAAGCGGTGTTGGATTGAAGCGCCTAAGTGCATGGCGGGAGATCGGAGATTTTCTTGGTTTGGCCTAGGTATTACTAGAAGGTTCGTTGAAGGGTTCTCATTAATTGCGGCACCTTTAACCAAGTTGTTGAGAAAGGGTACCTTTTGTTTGGTGACAAGCAAGGAAAGATTTTGAGAAAGGTGAAGAGGATTTTGTGAGAGCTCGGTGTTGATTCGGCTGGGCGGAAAGGAGTTCGTGGTTTATTGTCTTTGCTTCACACGGGATTAGGATGTGTGTTAATGCGAGGATGGGAAGGTTGTTGCTTATGTGTCTCGGCGATTAAGACGCATGAGTTTAATTATCCCGCGGATGATCACGAAGTTAGGCTGCGGTAGTTTTACGCTCTGAAGATGCAGGACATTATTTGTATGGAGAGAAGTGCATTATCTACACACAGACCATAAGAGTTTGAAGTATCTTCTAACTCGAGAAAAGAGTTAATTTAAAGCGTGACGAAGGTGGATTGGTTTGTTGAAAGATTATATTGCTTTCGATTGAATATCATTTGGGTAAGGCTAACGTGGTAGCGGATCGTTAAGTCGGAAGTAATATCGGACTTGAGGCGATGTTCGCCCATCTTAGTTTGTATGATGATGTAAGTGCATTGGTGAACTTCAAGTGAAGTCGGCGTGGGTAGATCAGTTAAAGAAAGCGAGTTATCGGATGAGGTCTTGGGGGCTCGACTTACGCAGAAGTCTGAGAATGGTGGAGTAGAAGATTACAATTTGAGCGGTGATGGGGTTTTGTGTTTCGTGAAGAGATTTGAATGCCAAAGGATATGGAGTTGAGCGATTGTGCGGGAGGCACATAGTAGCCCTACGCTATGCATCTGGAGGAAGTAAGATGTCTTTGGGATCTGCATGAGCGATTTTGAGTGCTTTGGTTTGAAGCGAGAAGATTCACGGAATTTGTGGGAAAGTGTTTAACTTGTTAGCGAGTTAAAGCCAGGAGCATCGATTGCCTTGGGGTTGTTGCGGTGGTGAAGATTCCACCAGTGGAAATGGGAGAGGATCACTATAGACTTTGTTAGTGGGCTACCTCTTACGCCTACTAAGAAAGACTCGGTATGGGTGATTGTGGATCGGTTGTGAAATCTGCCCATTTCATACTGTTTGTGTCGACTACTCTCTTCGGGGTTGGCTAATTTGTATGTGGCAAAAATTGTGAGATTACATGGGGTACGATGCGATCATATCATATAGAGATCCTAGGTTTCGTCAGCGATTACGAAGAGCACCTTTGCATCGGGCATTGGGAACTAGAGGCTGGACTTGATATAGCTTTTCATCCTGGCTGATGATTAGTGAGAAAGTGATTCAAATTTGGAGGATATGTTGAGAAATTTTGTGTCATCGATTTTAAGGGTAGTTGGGAGAGTTCTTCCCGTGAGAGTCACATACAACAAGCGCTACTAAGCTAGTATTCGGATGGCGCCACATGAAGCGTTGTATGGGCGGAGTGTCGTACTCCTACTGTTGGGCGAAGTGGGTGAACACCGGATTTTGGAGTCGTTGGGTGGTTCTTTGAGAGCGGAGGGAAGGTCAAGGATTTATTAGAGGCTCGATTGAAGAAGCGCACGATAGGCGAAGTCTTATGGAGACACAGAAGTGAAAGGAAATAGAGTTTGCGGAGGATCGGGTTTTCTTGAAAGTTTCACCTTGGAAGAAGGTGATGAGATTTGGACGAAAGAGGGTAAGCTAAGTCCTAGGTTCCTCCGGGCCTTATCGGATTTTGAAAGCGTGTGGGACTGTGTAGCGTATCAAGCTGGAGTTACCTTGAGGTGAAGCAGATGCATGATGTGTTCCATGTTTCAATGTTAAGGCGCCTTGGTTCGGATCCATCTCACGTCGTGCGGTGGAGAAATTGAGGTAAGGCGGACTTGTCCTATGAGGAGGAACCAATTTAGATCTGGATCGAGGCGTCAAAGGTGCTAAGAAGGAAATCGGTTCCGTTGGTTAAAGTCTTATGGTGAAATCATGGAATAGAAGAGGCAACATGGGAGCGGAGAGGATGCAATGCGTTAAGCGATACAGCATCTCTTTTGACCAAGTAATTTCAGTAGAAATTTCTTTTAGAAAGTAAAACTATAACATCCAAGGATTTAGGGGCTCTTCATTTACCTTGCTTACATGTGTTTGATATACTTTGTGTGTTGTTTGAGTGTGTTTAGGGTTTCTAGGAAGGCAGGGGTTAAGTCGTAACCTTGGCCAAAATTTTAATTTTGGGCACTTTAGGAAGGAAGGCTGGTTAGGAGACGGGACTTAGGTTTCTTGTTTGTGCTTTTGACACAAGAACTAAGATGGTAAAGTGGCAGGAGGCACCACTTAGGAAGCGGTGAAGTGGCGCCTCGGGGAAGCGAGAGGAGGCGAGGTTCGATTCACGTTTCCGACAAGGTGGCTTTTATTTTTGCTCATGTGTCAAAGGTGGATGATGGAATCGGTTGGGAGCCTTGAAGAGTGGAGGTGACTTGGTCAAACTTTTGAATGGTTGGACAAGAGTAAAGGGGATTTGGAAACTTTCAAATTATTTTGAATGTTTCAAACTATTTCAAATGAGTGTTCAAGAGTGTTTCAAGGAGAAAGCTTGGGGATTGAGGTTGTGTAGGGTGCTAGCCAGAATTTTAAAGGGTTGGCTTTTGGTAGTGAGCTCTTTTTCGGCATTTGAGTGTGTTGCACTTTGGGCAATTTTGGTTCTTTTCTTTGTGTTGCGAGAGTCCTAAGAGCCTTATTCATTCTTCTTTAGCCTAAAATGAAACCAATTCTCCCCTCTTTTCCATTTTTGCAACTTGAGGTTCTTTCCCTCACCATCAAATCCGAAACAAGTCTCTCATATTTCTTTTGTGAAAAGTGTCCTCTTTTGATAACATCTTGGCAGACCTTCTATACACCACCATTTCATCTTCTTCTTCTTTCTTATAGCATTTTGGTAACAAGTGAGCATTTCTTCTTCACCTAAGCCGAGACCTCAACCCTCCCTCTCTTCTTCTCTTTATTCTTCTTTGGTTCATATTTTCTGTTTGTCTCTTGATCACCTTGGGCAAGATTCATACTGGACCTATCTTAATATTCATCTTACTGGAACTAGAAGTGAAATCCATTTCTTTTCTTTCTTTGGTTGATTCTCTTTTGTTTTCTTTTTCAATCGGATTCGATCAATCGGGGTAAGTGGTTCATACCATTCGTTTGGCGAATACTGCTAACCCATATCTTGGTAGGCGAATCGATATGGAGTTATGTAGGGACATCGGTGATCTATTAATTCAAGTGTAGAAAACTCGGGGTTCTTGTCAATTTTGGGTAAGGACTTAGCCGTTCAAAAGCAATTAATTTCGCTATTATCTTATTCAGCGGTTGAACTCGGTCTTGTCCAAGATCGTTTTGATGGAATCAAATACCAATCAGAGGGCAAAGGAAGGGTTGGACCCATAAACCCACTAAGTTTAAGAGGCGTGCGGTGTCTGCAGTTCGAGATTACCCACTTAGCAGGTTGTGGTAGAAGCACGAAAGGGATAAGCGGTCGTTGTGATCCACGCCAGAGTGAGGGCGTTAAGCGAGATCGATAGTGTAGTCTTACGTGTTCCACGGATGTGTAATTATCACACTATTCCTTTTTGTTGTAATAATCGTATATGTGTTATGGCAGGAAATCCGGCAATGGTGATTGAGTTACCCCACATTAGGTAAAGCCAGAAAAATCGAGGTTAGTGTATCTTGGTTAAACCTTAAAACTTTGATAGCATGATTGTGTGTGTGTGACATCATATATAACTGTTTTATTATTACACTATGTTGCATATGCATGTGATCTTTGGGATGTTATGATATGAAGGGGAAGTGCTTATGGGTGACAATGTCACACTAATGATGGTACATTATTGTATCGGTGATTTTGTCACATTGTGATCGGTGGCTAGGCCACGTTTATTGTCTTTGAAGCGGTGTGTCTGCTCGGTATGTTGCCAAAGTGGAGTGTAGAGGATGGAGGGTTGATTGTAGAAATCCCCATGTGTGTTGAGTTGGGCGTATGAAGTGGAGTGTAGAGGATGGAAAAAACTAGAAATTTGGGTTGGGCTATCATGTTGATTGTTTGCTATCTTTTGTATGATTGGGCTTGGTAGATGGTGTATTAGGGGCTCGAGGCCCACACAAGTGGAGAATGTGAATTAATTACTGCTTGAGTCTCGTGACTCACACATTTGTTTAAACATTTGCGGTGATTCTTAGCTTTACAATTTGGTGGGCCGGACTCGAGGTGTACGCATGGGTTTACTAGTAAACTTTATTTTATTTATCGTTTATACCTTTTGGGTATTTTTCTTTGATTTGTAATAAGGCCACTCTGAAATTTGGAATTTTCTTTTGGGTTTTGAATTTGGGACATATTAATTACGGACTAAAGTTTTCTTATAACACCTTGCCCAACAAACGTTTCTTATAATAAAGGCATTTTCATTGAAAACACGATAATCGAATAATTGGTAAGTGTTTCCAAATGTCTCTAATGTCATGAGCTCAACTAATTAAATTTCAAAGTTAACTAGACAACGGGTTTTCAAATGAACCACGAGATTGAGATTTTAAAATGACTTAGAATTTTTGAAACCAATCAAACTTTCTAAACTTCTTCCTAGTGACATACGGATCAGGTTGTAGTGTTTGGTAGGGTTTGGGGTGTTACAATTTGATTAGAATAAATTGTGACTATGTAATTACGGTTAAGTTCAGAAATGATTCGATGATGATTCGACAAGAATGAAATCCCGGTTGAACCTTAGGAATAGTTTAGGATGCTAGTAACATGTCATTAGATTATAGTGTTGGCTTCGGGCCATGATATTGGCACTATGGAGTGCGAGTTATACCTTGATTTGGCTTGGGCCATGGTATAGAGTACTCAAGGATAAGTTACCTTGATTTGGCTTGGGCCATGGTATAAAGTACTTATCGATTGAGATCCTTGAGTATCGACTTCTAATGCGAATGGTTCAACGGGAAAAAATTGAAAGATGAGGACTAGAATGAGATTCGTACAAGTTGAAATGCGGTATGTATGTAAAAATTTATAAACGTTGAATCCATGAAATGGATGAATTCTTAGTAAGCTAGTAAATGAATGATCGAATGGTTTAAGAATTAATGTATTTGTATTATCTTGCATTTATATTGATTGAATTGTGAATGAATGGTTCAATGGGCATAGACAAGACAAGAATGAAAGTATGATCAAAATAAATGTCTGAGGCATTACAAAACTTATGTGATAATCGAATGAAAGTGGTGAGTTCATATTGTATCATGTATATGAAATGAGAAAGATTTGTGTATAAATATGTTTTATGCCAAAATGGGTTCATTTGGCTATATGGAGGTATGAATTGGATGTTAAATGAGGCATGAGTTATGTTTGTTTTAACTATATATACATAAGGTATATAACGTGCGAAATACTTTTACTTGATGATAATTAACACGATTCACCTTGGCTAAAGAAAATGTGAGGAATGTTAGTTTGAATGAAGTTATATAGATAGTTGATTTTGTATATGTAAATGCTTAATATGTGTTTATTCAATAAGATAAGTTTAATTTCATACGAGCTTACTAAGCTTTATAGCTTACTTTGTGTTATTTTCTATGTTTTATAGTGATTCAGACGTTCACTCAGGTTGGAAGTCGGCGAAGATTGTATCACACTATCCAGTTTTAATTTTGGTATTTATACACCTATGACTTGGTTATATGGCATGTATAGGCTTGAGTTGTGTGGACATGTGTTTTGGTAATGTTAAATGTGAGTTTGGCTTATGATATGTGCTCATATATGTACTTATGGTGTATATATATATATTTGGTTTTGTGTTTGGCAAAATTATTATGGAAATGGTGAATTGATATGTTTGTAATATTGGAAATGGTAGTTAAAGTGATGATAAAATGCTTGTGTTGGAACTAGGTGAAATGGATGATTTTGATATATGGAATTGGTATGTTTTGGAGTAGTAAATGTATATTAAATTGGTTGATGTTTTTAGGCTATAAATTGGGCATTATTTGTTGATGTTTTGGGCAACCTTTTGTGTATGAATTGGTACCACATTTTGAGTTTGTAGGGTAGACCATTATGGGTGGCGAATAGGCCTTGCAAATGGCCTATTTACGTCTACACGGCTGAGCACATGGGCGTGTGGCTCGACCATGTGTGACATATGGCCTTGATGCACGGCTGTGTGTCCCCTGGAAATAATTAGAAATTCAAGTTAGCTTTGCACCACGGCCTGAACACACGCGGGCTTGTGCGGTGGCGTGTAACACTACGACCTTGGCACATAGGTGTGTGTGACCATTTCGATTAGGCACACGGGCTAGACACACGGGCGTATGGACGGTCGTGTGGCCAAGTCAATATACCCATCAGTTTTCACACGGCCTGGCACACGGGCGTGTCCTCGGTCGTGTGAGGCAAGTCAGTATGTATGCCATGTTTTCACGGCATAGATGCTGAGCGTGTCACGAGAGGCGTGTGAGGCACCTGGCTTTGTTCACGAAGCGTGTGACCTCTGTATTCAAGAAAATTTTCTAAGTTTCCCAAAGTTTTCAAATGTTATCGGTTTAGTCCCGAACCTCTTCCAAGCATGTTTTAAGATTTCATAGAGCTTTATAAGGGACAATATGATTGTATATGAATGATGTATGTGTTTGAATGTTTAAATTTATGAGATATGTATATGTTATGATGTGATGTGATAGTTCGGTAATACCTCGTAACCCTATTCTAGGGATGGATACGGGTTAGCTTTAAACGCACGCTTGTATAAATTTGTAGTTTGGGGCCTCTGATTGCATATTTATGCCTTTGTCTACACTTTGGTGTCTCTATTACGTATCTATGATGCCTCTGGTGTGGGGTAGTTACCTGAGTATCTGAATCAAATTACTTAGTTCATCCGGCTATGTGTTAATTGAATTACAACTTATTTATGTGCTTAAATGTTATTGCATATTCATGGTATTAGTAAGTGAAAAATGTTACAATGAATCTCTTGTTTACATGTGTGGATAATTACATTGAAGAAATGTGGTTTATGGCAATGGTAAGTCCTTAGAGAATGGGTTATTATGATATATTTAGATATGTGAACAAATACTAATGTGGTTTGTGAACTTGTATTTGGCTATCAGGAATTATAAATTAGCTACTTGAATATCTATTTTGTTTAAGGTAAGTTAATTAGTGTTTAAACTATGAACTTACTAAGCTTCTTTAGCTTACTTGTTTCGTTTGTTGTTCTTTTGTAGTTACCAATTTGTGGGCTGACTGGATGGATCGAATTGGAGCTCACACTATCTAGCCATCTTGGTAGTTTTTGTATTTCATTTTGGGATGTGTCGTGTATATAGGTTTTTGGTTATTGATGTGTAAAATGTTATGATATGACGGTATTCTAGTTAAGTGGTTGGTCTTTGAATGTGTATTTGAGTTGGTTTTGGTTAGGCTAATTCTTAATATCAAGAATTAAGTTATAATGCTTTGGAATGGTAAACTTATTATGTATGATTACTTTTTGGCCAATTTGATTGATGGTTTGAGCATGAACAAATTATAAATGTTAAGTTCTTTCTTAGTTTGGTTATTTGAATGTATGATCATTATTTGAGGTGCCTTTGAATGGCATATTCGTAGGCATAGGATGGATGAAAATTTGACATATAATTGATGACTTGAATGTGCTTTTGAACCATGGAAATGAGCTAGATATTGTCTTGTTGTACAAGGAATGGTGCTTGAATTGGCTTGAATTAGGGGTTAAAAAATTGAACACGGCACAGGACATGGTGTCATCACAAGGCGAATCACGCACGGTCACCTCACTGCGGCCGTGTGTCTCAAAACAAATTGTAGCATGGTCTGGCACACGGCCTGCGACACGGCCGTGTAACCCAACTTCGAATATACACACAGTTTGGCACACGGTCTACGACACGGGTGTATGTGTAACACACCTAATCCGTATCCGTCGCCAGAACAGGGTTTCGGAGCATTACCAAGGTTTCTGAGATCAATTATAGATAATTCGCATCATTTACTATTCATATACGTGATTAAATATATTCAATCATATTGTCCCTCAAATGGACCCTCGAGGCCCAAATTATGCGTTAGAAACAAGTCGGGACTTAATCGGGAACTCGAGAGAATTTTTGCGAAATTTCAAAATTTTCCTTAGATGCAGAGGACACACACGCGTGTGGCTCTCCTGCGGCCAAGTGGGCATTGAAATAGGGGCACATAGCCGTGTCCCAGTCCGTGCCCAATTTAAGTGGTATACTAACTTAGTCACAAAGCCAAGCCACATGCATGTGTGCTAGGCCGTGTGAACAATTTAATTTACAATAATTAGGTGCAGGGGTTACGCGGCCAAGACACTGCGCGCCCGTGTGCTAGGCGAGTGTGTCACCTAAGCCCAGAGACACCACGCCCGTTTCTTCGCGTGTGGGCAATTCAAAATAATACCTTCTCAATTTTTAAGATCACGAGGGACAGACGGCCAAACCACACGCGCAGTGCACATGGGTAGTGTGTGTCACACTGGCAATTTGAGACACCCGCCCGTGTCTCTGCCCGTTTGGACAAAAATAGGCTATTTTCCAAGCCACATTTCTCTCCCAATGTGTCTTCCACCTACACCACACTTTAACATACTCACAATACATTATAAAACATTCAACCAATGTGCCCTTAGGCACCTCAAATAACATTTTTTTTTCATGTTAATCTAATAAACATACTTACCTAGGTGCCAATTGCATATATGCATAATCAATCACACAATTTACCTATGATAAGGCCTTGTATAATTACTTCAAATATGCTTAATAGTAGCCATTTCAATGGCGAGTTACAACCAAAATATTTCATCATTTGGCCTATTTTAGCCTATACATGCCATTATACCAAAAGTTAGCTTGTTTCATACAAGAAGTCCAGGAGTGATAGTGTGATGTGGCTCGACCAAGTTCTAACCTTCATGATCTTTCGAGTACTATAAAATAGAGGAAAAATACAAAGTAAGCATTTAATGCTTAGTAAGTTTGCATAATGGGAAATTATCTTACCATTCATGTTCATTTAAAGTAAGCATACAAATAACATGCATCCAAGTAAATTGACCAATTGCCTAAACACATATACTCATCAAGCAAGTTATTCATGTATTCTGTAATGCCCTGACTCTTTTATTTCTGTTTCTATAGTTATCTGACACAAATATATGTTTGCTTCAGTGGTTAAGTGTTCTGGGTGTGTGTGTGAGGTCTTGGGTTCAAGTCTCATCTTTGTCAATTTTTTTTATTTTTTGGATCCAAACCTTACCCTGGTTCAGTGGGCTTTTATAAAATTTTATGTTAGTTCATATCAGAATGAGCCTGCTGGTTCGAGAGGTAAGGGTGTTGGTGTGTTGGAGGTCCTGTGTTCGAATCCCTTCGTGAGCGTGGGTATTAATTTTTTGCTCTACTGACTGATAGAGTTTCGGTTGTATTGAAAGTCTGAGAGAGGGGGTTAGTGGGAGAAAAATATGGGATTTGGGGGTTATTAGAATTGGTATCTTTTCCTTTTGCTAAAAATTCTCTCCCTCATCCTAAGGAAAAACTAACGTTAGTCCTCTGTTTCTCTGTCGCATCCCTCTTCCTATTCTCCCTTTCAATTCCGATTCCTACTTGTCGGCCGTCACACCTTTATTTTTCGTTATGCTTGTTTTTGTCGCACGTTATGGTAAGTGGGGCTTTGTTATTCTGTAACTTGTGTTTTTCCAACATTCATTAGGGTTATACTATTGTTTTGGGCAGCAGCGAATCGAGAGGATCATGATTCTACTCCTTCGGGATCGTAGTTAATCATTCGGAGTGTTGGGGTAAGCGGTACTTGATTTGAACTATGGTTGGTTTTGAGTTTTTTATTTAATCGTGTTTAAAGACTGATTTTCAGCGTTGCTATGTCGACTCTTAGGTTCTGGAGGGCTCGTAGTTGCTGTAGCGTCTTAAACGAATCAGGTGTGTCCCAAAAACGCAGAAAACTGAGTTTCGACGAAAGCTAAAAATGGCCACTGTCGACGCCACACGGGCATATGGCCGACCATATGGATGGCCGTGAGTGAGACACGGCCGTATGGTCAACGAAGGCATGGCCGTACACAGCACACAGCTGTGTGGTGGATTGATTTTGGATGTGTGGGCTACACGGGCTCGGCCAAGTTGGGCTTGTAGGCCACATGGGGGTGTGGGCCCACACGAGCATGTCACACAGGTGTGTGGTCTCTGGGCCAGGCGTGTGGGCCACACGAGCAAGGCCAATCTGGGCGTGTGGGCCACACGGGCTTGTGGGCCCACACAGGTAAGTCACACTAGCATGTGGGCCCATTATTCTGAAATTTTCCCTAAGGTCGCACAAGTCATTCTATTCGACTGTGGGCCTACCGTAGGGTCGATAAAGGGTTAACTAAACCCTAAAACTATGTGATCTATTAGTGCGAATTGCATTACAGTGCGATTACATTATGCATGCCTGATTATTATGCTAGATGCAGATCTGATATCTGTATATATAAGCATGTTAAGCATCTATAATATGTTAATTTTGTATATGTTTTATGTATCTATTTTGGTGTGGGATTCGTATATGAGGAGGAAGGATTTTGTTCGCAGTTAATCGCCTTTATTACAGCGGCTTGGATGCATATTATCCGATATGTGTCTTAATGGCACTGCGTGGTGTGTAGGGATGGGTGGGTGTTTTAACCCCACATGGAGTGATGGGATGGTGGGTGGTGTGTAGAGTATGGGGTAGGATTTTTGCATATACATTTACAGAATCATTATCGAATTTGTATCTATTTACATTTGTGTATATGATTCTATATGATTGCATGCTTAGTCTCTTTGGGTTACTGCTTGAGTTTATGTAAACTCACATCTGTTTGTCTGTTCTATCAGGTAATCCATAATCTTAGGCGGATCAGTGCTGAAAAGACTCAGCGGTGACCACTCTTCCATAAAAGCCATTTTAAAGTTATTAATTTATGTTTTTTATTTAAAGTTTTGGTTTAATTCTGAGAGTGTAATTTCTGGGACTCTCTGGACTTTATGATTTTTAACTGTTAGTTTCTGGTTTGTTAATAATTTGCATGTCGTAATAAATTATTTTACAAAATCGCAGTTTTACATAAAAGAGGTTTTCTAAAAAAATATGAATCGGATTTCAAAATGTATTGGTTTGTTAGGCTTTACATTTGTAAAATAGGTTTTGGCAAGTAAACCAATTAATTAACATTTTCGAAAATGGATATTAAGTATATGAATTAAATAACTGAAATGATTTTACGTAACTAAACCCATTCTCTGTGACTTCTCCAGATTCGGCTATAACATCTAGGCCGGGTTTGGGGTGTTACATTTAGTAATATCGAGCAGTTATGCGCCCCAAAAATTAGGGGTTTGTAATTTTGCTTAAATTAATGTTGGGCTTGATCAGCTAGCTATTTGAGTGTGTTTGGGGGTTCTAAAGAGGCATGGGTTCGAGTTTGAGCCTGGGAAAATTTTAGTTTTTGGCCCTTTAGTGGAGAGGGCTGCTGGCAGTAGGGCTTAAGTAAAATGGTGTGCGTTAAGATGAAACAAGATGAGCTTGTAGCTCAGTGGCAGTGGCGTCATTGGGAAGGCATGGAGAGTGGGGTTCAAATCTCACAAGTTGCAATTAGAGGCTTTTTTTTTGTGACTTGAGAGGGGAAGAAGCAGAGTTCGGATCAAACTCTTCAAGGGGAGTCGGAGACTTGGTCAAATAATTCAAACGGAAGGTGGGGAGCTATTTTGGGAGGATTCGGTGGAGAGAATCAAGGGATGGATGGGTGTGGGAGTGTTGGCCGAATGTGGGGAAGGTTGTGATAGGGAATTTCGGCCAAGGGTGGTCATTTGGAAGTGCATATTCGGTTTTGAGAGGGGAGAGTGCCGAATTTTCTCTGGATTTCTTTTGAGAGTTTTTACATTTTGGTTTTTTTCTCTAGCATTTCGGGTCATTACCTTCTCAATTCACCTTTGCCGAATTCTCAGTTTCTTTCTTTCTCTTCTCGTTCTGTGGTTCAAGTCTTCCTATTTTCCTTCTCTTTTGACACTTGTCGAGTGGTAGGCTCCCCTCTTTTACTTCCTCTTTTGCGTTTCATCTTTACTTTGCTGCCAAATCTCTTTTCCTCCTTCGGCTCTTCTTGGCCGAACACAACCTCTATTCCCCTCTTGTTGCTCCTCTTTTCACTTTGCAAATCTAGCCAATTGTGTAGGCCAAATCTATTTCCGTGCTTTGTTCTAATCTTCCCGAATCTCTTCGAAGTTGCGGTAAGTGGGTACTCTAGCCGAATCTTGGTCGGTTTCTCTTCTATGCTCGGTTCTATATCTCCCAAGCTGAAAGGCTATTTTTGTGTCAATTGTGGCACAGGTTGTTGTGTAGCTAACACCTCCGCACCGTTCAACATTGCTAGGAACTCGCTTTCCATAACCAATGAGTGGTGGATTACCTTTCCCTTGCGAGGACATCTCTTGTTGGTGGTAAGTAGCGTTAGTTTGTTTAGGCGGTCTCAATTTTTATGAGGATGTCTTATCAAGGGTTAAAGCTAATCGTTTAGAAGCTGTTGATTTCATAGGTGTTTAATCTTTGGAGCTTCAACCTACAATCCATAACGGTGTGTAATCTCACATACGCTTGTTGCATTAGCGTGATAATCAAGTGAATCGGATAAAAGCGAAAAATTAGAAAAGCCAAAATATCAGCATTCGAGATCACTCGAGCGTGCGAGCGCTCGTAGAGATAAACTGAGCCACAAGTGTTGGCGATGGACTGTTGGGAGTGCCACGAACTCTCTCGTGGGACTGAGGATGTAATGGGCCTTGTTGGGCCGAAATCGGGCTTTAGGCCCAATTGCACCGTTATGACCAGAAAGGGAACCTGTGTCGCTCGAGGCGACAGTAGGCCTCCGGAAAGGACATTAGATGACTAAGATTACCGAAATACCCTCGGTGGGTAAAATTACCGAAATACCTTTCACGGGTAAAATTACTGAAATACCCTTGGTGGGTAAAGTTACCGAAATACCCTTGGTGGGTAAAATTACTGAAATACCATTGGTGGGTAAAATTACCGAAATACCCCCGAGGGGTGAATTTACCGTTTTACCCCTAAACGACAAAATGACTGTTATACCCTTAGTGGTAGTCTGAATGATGTTTGTGTGATATTTATATAACTGTATATGATTATGATACACTGCATACATGATATATTGCATCGGGTTGGGTTATTATGATTTGGAGGAAGTATCGTTATAGTGGCATTGCCACGTATTCTGATTCTAGTGGCTCGACCATTATCTGATTATTAGCAACTAAATTTGGACCATTGGAGAGTTTGGTGGGTGGGTCGACATGGTCCCCACATGGAGAGATTGGTTGAGTGCGGGTGGAGAGTTTGGTTGGATTGGGTTGGGTTACATGTCCATTGCATTGATATAATTTTAAGGCTTAGGCCCAGTTGTTACGAATAGGGCTTAGGCGGTATTCTGCGGATAAGGCTTAGGCCGGGCCCGTCAAGTATGGGCTCGGGCTGACTGTGGCCGTAATAGGGGATTACAAGCGAGTTCTCGTAACTCACCCTTTCTTTCAACGGTCACGGGTAATCCCGGCCTTAGTGGATTTGGAGCTGCGAGGACTCGGAGGTGGCCACCACGTCAATATGTTTTTAGGTTAAATTTAGCGACTTCATTTTAGTTTATTTTATTTTAAGTATTGGGTAAATTATTTTTGTAATAAGGCCATTGGGTTTCCTTTTAACTTTTATTTGGTACTTCCTTTAATTGCGAGCTGCTCGTCTATTAAACACGAGTTTTTAAAACAATAACCAGCGATTTCAAAATAACACGTTCATAATTGTTTCAAACAAACTTCCGCAATAAACAAAGTTTTAAAAATGGTAATGTTTTTGTAAAGGAATGACTTTGAACAAATTTGTCTTGTCATGCTTAGCATAAATCGGGATTTTTAAAGGGTAGAAAGTTTTTATCAGTAAAAGGTTTTCCAATGAACTTATAGTTTAGAACACCGCTTTGATGTAGCACGTTAGATCGGTCATAACGTCTGGCGGGTTTAGGGTGTTACCAGATTGCAAAACTTGGTTTGTGAATTTTGGGTTCCAAAATTGTGTTTTAAAAAAGAATTGGTTTTCTAATATCTGAATAATTTGAAAAATTATATGGTACACAGGAAGTCTCGTCGATCTTGTAAGTATACGAAACTTAATTGAGCTATTGCGAAACTTTGTAGATAGTATTTTCTTGCTATCTTTGAAATTGTAATAGCCCAAATTTCAAGTGATGTCAAAAATCGTGGTTCAATACCACCAAATCCGACAAATAAATTCATAGATTATATTATGTAATATTTACTGAGCTAAATGTAGCTTTTAAAAGATTTTGAAATAGTAAATTGTGTTTTATAAAGATTTATTTGGTCAAGAAATTGAGAAAAGAGGTATCGAGATCTCGGTGTTATAAACCGAGCCATAAATATTATTATGAATATTTCACGAAGTGTCAATAAGGTAGTATTTAAATTTTGTTAGAAAATTTTGACGTTTGGGTGGTTAATTAAATAAAAAGGACTAAATTGAAAAAGGTGTAAAAGTTGCTAGAAGGATTAAATAGCTCAATTGTCAAATGAGAAAGGACCTAAAGTGCAAATAAGCACAAAGGAGATATTTTGGGCGGCAATAGCTGAGAAAAATCTGGAAATGGGTGAAATTATGGCAAAATTAGAAAATTGTCAAAATTAGTTAAATAAAAATGGGACCAAATTGAAATATCTAGAATTCTCATCATTTTTCTTCATATTCATCAGTTGAAAAACAGCCATGGAAGAGGGTTCAAGCTGGTTTTCATACTCTAGCTTCATGTAAGTTTAATTCTTGCTTTCTCCTTGAAATTTCTAAGTTTTTGGACTTTTACAATTGGGTCCAACTTACTATGTCATTAGTTTTTTATTCCATGGCTAATTTTTAAAGTTTATATGGATGATTTCTAGAAGCATATGATGAATAAACATAGAATAGAAGCTTTAATTTTGATATATGATGATTTTATCACGTAAAAATGATGGAAATTGACTTTAGGACCTAATAGTGAAAGAGTTTGGAATTAAGGTCTAGTGCAAAAGTTTTGATTTCCAAGGGTTATGAAGTAGTTTAAAATGATAGAATAAAGTATTAATTGAGAAAAAATAGCTCAATTGAGGGGTTAATTGTGCAAGGACTGAATTGTATGAATTGTGAAATTTGGGGCAAAATGAAAATCAACATTTTGCACTAAAACAGTTTTAGACAGTAGCAGTAGTCTAACTTTGAAAAATCACCAAAAATTGTATAAATTGAATTAGAGGATGAATAAAATATGAAATTAAGTATTATTAAGTATAGTTTCTTATAGAAGAAACGGTGTAAGCAATGGAATTGTGAATCATGAGATATAATAAATTTTGTGAGACAAGGTCAGAATGATTTCGGGTTCCCCTGTTTTGACTTTGTAAAATCATCAAAAATTGGAGGAAAATAATTAAGGGCATAAATTTATATGTTTAAAATCCTGAATTAGTCTATTTTCAATATAAATAAACGGGAAAATCATCCGAATCCCGTACAAGGAGATAATTATTTTTAGTGAAGAAGAGTTGGGCCATCAGACAATGAGCAGCAGGGGGTAACTTTAAAGAATAAACTGTACTTATTGGCTAAACCAAAAATTCTGAAAATTTTATGGTAAGAATATATGTGAGTCTAGTTTTAGGGGAAATTATAATTTTTTTAATTTTGAGTTCTGTAGCTCAAGATAAAAATAATTTAGTGGATGTGACACGGATGAACAGCTTGAATATCCATATAAGTAAATAGTGAAAATTATAGATAATGTTACTTACAAGTGTGTTATTTATACTAAGGATGTGGATGGAGAGGAGGAGAAGGAAAAATATATGAATGACTTGTGTATAAATTGATCACATGCCCAATTATAATCGATAAATGTTAAATTAAAAATGATATAATGTTTTATTTCGAATATTTACTATGAAATTGTGATTATCGTTATGATATAAAAATTGAATTTGTAAGTTTGTATGTAAATAATACATCGTTTTTTATTTATGTTTTAATATTTTGTTATATTATATGAGATATGGTTGAATATGGAGTAATTATTCGATGTAAATTATGAATTGTGATTGATTATGGATGAATTGGTAAAATGTTGAAAATGAGAATTCCCGGTTGAACCTTCGGAATAGAAAAGATATGAATGAGGTAGCTAGGTCACATGTGTGGTACTAAGTGTAGGCCACTATGTGTACAAGAGAGCTACGAGATGGTTTTAGGTCACGTGTGTAGTACTAAGTGCAGGCTACTACGTGTACCAGACGGATAGGTCGCATGTGTAGTACTAAGTGCAGGCTACTATGCGTACCCAATAGCTTCGATCACATGTGTGGTACTAAGTGCAGCCCACTATTTGTAAGTGATGGTTTTGGTCACATGTGTAGTACTAAGTGCAGGCTACTATGTGCACCAGATAGCTCCAGCTACCTGATCAGTGAAAAGTGGTAGCTCTGGCTACAAGTGAATAGTGGTAGCTTCGGCTATAAATGATAAGTGGTAGCTTTGGCTACAAGTGATAAGTGATATTCGTATAAGTCCATAGTTGGGCTATGTCATTCTAGTGAAAAGTGATGAATTGATTGATAAGTCCATGGCTTCACCATGGCATAATGATAGTGAAGATGTAAGACCATAGCTGAGCTATGGCATTCTAGTGAAAAGACCATAGCTATGCTATGACATCAGTGATTATCGGTGAAATTCGGTGCATGCAAGTGCGGACCAATTGCGTAAGGCGTTCAATAATTTGACAAAGTTTAGTAAGTGTTACATGGAATTATGTGATATAAGAAAATACGAGTTGATGAGACATGAACATAAATCTTAGTTGATGAATGAGTTCATTTGTGATTTTATATTTGTACACATTGAGTGTATTATACGTATGAATTGGTATTCCAAATGAGTTAATGAGAAAAGTTCTAATATGAAATAATCTGAATTGAAATGAAATATTATGAAAACGTACTTGAAATACATTGGTATATCTTGTATATGTTATTTGAGTTCATAATGTGGAAAGTAAATGTATGTGGAAATTTAAGATGATGATATCTGTACATGGAATCTATTGGTGGATACGTACATCCAAATTTATATGATAAATTTTAGTCAACATTGAAATTGGACTCAATAAGTGATTTCTCAATTTAAATTGCGATTGGCAGGAAGAGTTAGTGAGTTGCATGTTTATGAATTGTTACGTATTTATGCAAATACGAGGAAATGATGGTACTTGATACATGGAAATATGAGACTGTGATATATAAAAACATGAAATATGTTTGATAAATGTGTTTATTCATAATTATAGAACTGTACACCTCAAGTGTACTATTTGTGTAAAGGTGATGTTCAAATGATTTGATGAGTAGAACTCAAATATGAAGTAGTTAGAAACCAAGACAAATTGTTATGAAAATTTATATGAAATACAAAGGTATGATTATTATATGTGATATGAATACATAATGTGAAAAAGTACAGGTATAAGAGGAATTTCATAAGAATTGAGCCTATATACGTTTCTTGTTATTTATATGAAGTGTACAACTAACCAATGGTAATAAGTATAAGGCTTGGTTGAATATCTTAAATTGGTTCTTGAATGTATTAAAATGTTGGTAAAGATAAAGGATCAAGTGAGTGAGAAATATGGCTTGGAAAATAGCCTAATTTTTGTCCACACGGGTAGACACGGGCGTGTGTCTAGGCCGTGTGTGACAAGCAGTCTACCCATGGGCATATGGTCCATTGTGTGTCCCAGATCCTGCAGGCGTGTGACCCTATATGCGAGAAAAAATTTAAAAGTCGCGAAAAATTTTCCCGAGGATTCGGTTTAGTCTCGACCCGATCTTAATGCATGATTTGGACCTCGAGGATCCATTAAAGGAACATTTATAATTAGTCTCAGTATTTAAACGATAATGATTTCAAATTATCTGTAAGTGTTCTGTACTCCTTGGTAATGCCTCGTAACCCATTTCCGGCAACGGATACGGGTTGGGGGTGTTACAGAAATAGTTAGAGACTGAAACTTCTGGAAACATTTCTGAACTTATGATAAATTATGCATAAAATATCTGTTAATAAATAACTAGAACTGATGCATAAAACTTTGTAATGTAGATTAAAATTTGAAATTTACGATGAGCACTCGTGAAACTCGCGGACGTGGTATTCGTGGCCGTGTTAGAGGCCGTAGGGGGGCTCGAGCTAAGTCTTCCTCTTTGGGTAGTATGTCATATTTGGATATGAGTGAGACACCAGTTTCTCCTGCTACTGAGAATGGGTCTCAAAGCCATTCGGCTGGGGACGACGCACTGTCCCAAGCCATGCTGAGGATTTTGGAGAGGGCCGCTAGACCCTATTCTGGAGCCGAGTGCCGGGGGTTGGTAACTAACGACTCTGGTCCAATGGTGCTGAGTTGTTTAGGGGTGTTACTGGAGTCATCCCTAATGTGGTCGAGTATTGGTTGGAGGCCACCGAGAGGATCATGAATGATCTAGACTGTACTTCCGAGTAGAAACTTAAGGGTGCAGTCTCTTTGCTTCACGATGAGGCATACCAATGGTGGTTAACAATTGAGGAGGGTACTCAGCCTGATCGTCTGACCTGGGATTTCTTTAAGACTACCTTCCAAGGTAAATATGTGGGAGCGTGCTATGTGGATGCTCGTAGACGTGATTTTATGAATCTCACGCAAGAGGATAGATCAGTGGCCGAGTATGAGGCTGAATTTCTGTGGTTGAGCCGCTACGCTCGAGGCATGGTGGCATCTGAGTATGAGAAATACGTCTAGTTTGAGGACGGTCTGAGAGACAATATGAGGGTATTGATTGCTCCTTGAGAGGAGCGTGAGTTTTTTGTTCTTGTGGATAAGGCAAAGATCGTAGAGCAAGTTAAGCATGTGGAGCGCCAGAATAGGGATCATGAGAGAGGTAAGAACAAAAGGGATACAGAGCCCTCAAGTTCTGTCTAGAGGCCTAGGAAAAAGGCCAGATCTAATGGGCCTATTAGAGTAGGGTTCCTGTTGCTCCTACTGGGATTCAGCCATGTGGGGACTATGGTAGGCACAATCCGGGCGAGTGCTAGATGAGGATTGGGGCTTGTTTGAGGTGTGGGTCTTTAGAGCACTGTATTAGGAACTGTCCATAGTGGGTAGATCAGATGCAAGTTTCGACTCACAGGTTCTATCACGACCTCGAGAGGCGATTCAGCCCGACCACCTACGGGCCGTGGTTCGGCTAGGGGTGGTAATGGTATGAGTCGTGGACAGAGAGCACCGGGCAGAGGTACTAGTTAGACGGAGGCGAGGCAGCCTGTATTGGTTTATACTCCTCGACGCCAAGAGGATAGAGATGCTCCAGATGTTATCATCGGTACGTTCTTAATTTTTGATGTACCTTATATTGCTCTGATAGACATAGGTTCTACACACTCCTATGTAGCTAGCACTATATCTGAAAACTTGTGGGTTTCTGTTGAGAGCACTTCTAGTGAAGTTACTGTACTGGGTCTGTTAGGGCAGTCTGTTCGGGTTAGTAAACTCTATAGGGATGTTCTGTTAGAGGTGCAAGGGACTATTTTTTAGCGAATCTAATAGAGCTTCCGTTTGGGGAGTTCGACTTAATTCTGGGCATGGATTCGTTGGTCAAGCACTGAGTCAGTTTGGACTGTGCGAATAAGAGGGCCGTTCTGATAACTGAGGATGATAAGGAGGTGGTTGTGATCGGTGAGCGTCGAGATTATCTGTCCAATGTGATATCCGCTTTTATGGCTGAAAAACTAGTTCGGAAAGGGTGCGAGGCGTATTTACCTTCGTCAGTATTTTTGCTTTTGAGAACTCTTCTATCAGGGATATCAAAACTGTAAGGGTTTTTTCGGATGTCTTTCCTGAGGAGTTACCAGGTTTACCTCCGAATCGAGAAGTTGAGTTTGGCATTGAGCTTTTATCGGGTACAACTCCAGTGTCCATCACTCCATACCGTATGGCGCCGAAGAAGCTTATTGGGCTTAAGGCTCAAATTCAAGAGTTTCTGGATCATGGTGTGTTAGTGGGAGGCACAGGTGCATTTGTGAAGAAAAATGATGGCACTATGAGGATGTGCATCGATTATCGGCAACTGAATAAACTGACTATGAAGAACAAGTATCCACTTCCAAAGATTGATGATTTGTTTGATTAGTTCCGAGGGGCTTCAGTATTTTCTATGATTGATCTTCGATCTGGGTACCATCAGCTCAGAGTCAAGGATGCTGATGTTCATAAGATTGCATTTAGGACTCATTATGGGCATCACGAGTTCCTAGTTATGCCTTTTGGTCTGACAAATGCTCTGGCTGCATTCATGGATCTGATGAACCGAGTCTTTCAGCCATATCTAGATCAGTTTGTCGTGGTCTTCATCGATGATATTCTGGTTTACTCTAAGACTGAGGATGAGCACGATGAGCATCTTAGAGTGGTGCTTCAGATTCTCTGAGAAAAGCAGCTCTATGCTAAGTTGAGCAAGTGAGTTCTGGTTGCGAGAGGTGACTTCCTGAGGCACATGGTTTCTGCTGAGGGGATCTGTGTTGATCAGAGGAAGATCGAGCCTGTGCTTGATTGGAAACAGCCGAAGAACGTATCTGAGATCTATAGTTTTCTGGGTTTGGCGGGATATTATTGGTGGTTTGTCGAGGGGTTCTCTCTGATTGCAGCTCCTCTAACTAAGCTTCTACGCAAAGGTGTTTCTTTTGTCTGGACTGATACACCGGAATCAAGCTTTGATAAGCTCAAGTCTGTTCTGACTCAGGCTCCTGTTCTGATACAGCCTAAATTTGGTAAAGAGTTTGTGGTATACAGTGATGCATCACACGTTGATTTGGGATGTGTATTGATACAAGATGGTAAGGTTGTGGCTTATGCGTCCCGTCAGCTTAAGACACACGAAGAGAACTATCCGACGCATGATCCCGAGTTGGCTGCTGTAGTCTTTGCATTGAAAATCTGGAAGCACTATCTGTATGGTGAGAGGTGTATCATCTATACTGATCACAAGAGCCTCAAGTACCTCCTTACTCAGAAGGAGTTGAATCTTAGACAGTGTCGATGGATTGATATGCTCAAAGATTATGACTGCACGATAGAGTATCATCCTAGTAAAGCTAATGTGGTGGCCGATACTTTAAGTCGTAGGGCGATGACTAATTTGAGAGTGATGTTTGCTCGCCTTAGTCTGTTTGATGATGGGAATCTGTTAGCCGAGTTACAATTTAAGCTGATTTGGATTGATCAGATTCGAGTTAAGCAGTTGGGGGATAAGTCTCTGGGTTTGCGGTTTCGCCAGATTGAGAGTGGTAGTACTTCTGACTTTGGGTTGAATAATGATGGTGTGCTATGTTTTTGAGGTCGAATTTGTGTGCCGAATGATTTGGATTTGAGGCAATCGATTTTGAGGGAGGCGCATAGTAGCCCTTATGCTATGCATCTTGGTGGTAATAAGATGTATCACAATCTTCGTGAGTTGTACTGGTGGCCGGGTTTGAAGCATGAGGTTACGAATTTTGTTGCTCGATGTCGGACATGTCAGCAAGTTAAGGCTGAGCATCAGTTGCCTTAGGGTTTGCTACAACCCGTTAAGATTCCCTTATGGAAATGGGAATGAGTGACAATAGACTTTGTTAATGGGTTACCCTTGACACCCATTAAGAAGGATTCTGTTTGGGTCATCTTGGATCGATTGACCAAGTCCACTCATTTTATTCCGGTTCGGACGGACTTTTCTCTATAGAAGTTAGCGAAGCTCTACATCTCTGAGATTGTAAGATTGCATGGGGTTCCTATGTCGATTATTTCTGATAGAGATCATTTCTTTACTTCTCGGTTCTGGAAAAAATTGCATGAGGCCTTGGGTTCGAGATTGGACTTCAGTACTACGTTCCATCCTCAGACCGATGGTCAATCTGAGAGGGTGATTCAAATACTGGAGGATATGCTTCAGAGTTGCATCATTAATTTTCGAGGAAGTTGGGAGGATTATCTACCGCTAGCTGAGTTCGCCTACAATAACAATTTTCAATCTAGCATCCAGATCGCACCTTACTAGGCTTTGTATGGTCGTAAGTGTCGTACTCCGTTATGTTGGACTGAGTTGGGTGAGCGTCGGGTTTTGGGTCCTGAGTTGGTTTTTGAGACCGAGGATAAGGTTAGACTGATTCGATACCATCTGAAGGTGGCTTCTGATAGACAGAAATCTTATGTAGATCTGAAGAGGTGTGATATTGAGTACTCTGTGGGGGACTTTGTGGTTTTTAAGGTTTCTCCGTGGAAGAAAGTTATGAGATTCGGCCGTAAGGGCAAGCTGAGCCCTAGGTTTATTGGGCCGTATCAGATTCTAAAACGTGTGGGACCAGTCGCTTATCAGTTAGAGCTACCTCGAGAGTTAGATCGCATCCACAATGTCTTTCATGTCTCGATGTTGAGGCGATATCGGTCTGATCCATCTCATGTTGTCTCTATTGAGGAGATCGAGGTTAGACCAGACTTGACTTTTGAGGAGGAGCCAGTTCAGATTCTGGATCTAGATGTTAAGGTTTTGAGGAGGAAGTCCATACCGTTAGTGAAGGTTCTGTGGCAGAATCATGGCACTAAGGAAGCCAGGTGGGAACTTGAGGACTTAATGTGTCAGCAGTATCCTCATCTGTTCTGATTAGGTAAATTTTGAGGTCAAAATTTCTTTTAAGGGGTAGATTTGTAACGCCCTGACTCTTTTATTTCTGTTTCTGTAAGTATCTGACACAAATATCTGCCTACTTCAGTGGTTAAGTGTTTTGGGTGTGTGTGTGAGGTCTTGGGTTCAAGTCTCATCTTTGTCAATTTTGTTATTTTTGGATCCAAACCTTACCCTGGTTTAGTGGGCTTTTAAAAATTTTCTGTTAGTTCATATCAGAATGAGCCTGCTAGTTCGAGTGGTAAGGGTGTTGGTATGTTGGAGGTCCTGTGTTCGAATCCCTTTGCGAGCATGGGTATTAATTTTTTGCTCTGCTACCTGATAGAGTTTTGATTGTATTAAAAGTCTGATAGAGGGAGGTTAGTGGGAGAAAAATATGGGATTTGGGGGTTATCAGAATTGGTATCTTTTCTTTTTGCTAAAAATTCTCTCCCACCTCCTAAGGAAAAACTAACGTTAGTCCTTTGTTTCTCTGTCGTTTCCCTTTTCCTATTCTCCCTTTCAGTTCCGATTCCTGTTTATCGACCGTTACACCTTTGTTTTTCATTATTCTTGTTTTTGTTGCACGTTTTGGTAAGTGGGGCTTTGCTATTCTGTAACTTGTGTTTTTCCAACGTTGATTGGGGTTATACTATTGTTTTGGGCAGCAGCGAATCTAGAGGATCGTGATTTTACTCCTGCGGGATCGTACTTAATCGTTTGGAGTGTTGGGGTTAGCGGTAAGTGCTTGATTTAAGTTATGGTTACTCCCGGGTATTTGGTTTAATCGTGTTTAAAGACTGAGTTTGAGCATTGCTATGTTGAATCTTAGGTTCTGGAGGGCTCATGGTTGTTGTAGCGTCTTAAACGAATCAGGTGTGTCCCCAAAATGCAGAAAAACGAGTTTCGATGAAAGCCAAAAATGGCCACTATTGACGCCACACGGGCGTGTAGCCGGCCGTGTGTGAGACACGGCCGTTTGGTCAATGAAGGCATGGCCGTGCGCAGCACACTGCCTTGTGGTGGCTTGATTGTGGCCGTGTGGGCCACACGGCTCGGCCAAATTAGGCGTGTGGGCCCACACGGGCATGTCACACGAGCGTATGGTCTCTGGGCCAAGCCGTGTGGGCCACACGGGTGTGTGGGCCCGCACGAGTAAGTCACATGGGTATGTGGACCCATTATTTTGAAATTTTCCCTAAGCTCGCACGGGCCGTTTCGTTCGAATATGGGCCTACCGTAGGGTTGGTAAGGGTTAACTAAACCCTAAAACTATGTGATTTGTTAGTCTGAATTACTGTTCTGAGTACGATTCTGTTATGCATGCCTTATTATTATGCTAGATGCACATCTGATATATGTATATATAAGCATGTTAAGCATGTATAATCTGTTAATTATGTATCTGTTTTCTATATCTGTTTTGAGGTGGGATTTGTATATGAGGAGGAAGTATTCTATTCGGCGTTAATCCCCTTTATTCTGGTAGCTTGGCTGCATATTATCTGATATGTGTCTTAATGGCACAACGTGGTGTGTAGGGATGGGTGGGTGTTTTTAACCCCACATGGTGTGATGGGATGGTCGGAGTTGGTGTGTAGAGGATGGGGGTAGGATTTTTGCATATCTGTTTCTGAATCTGTTATCTGAATCTGTATCTGTTTTTGACTGTGTATATGATTCTGTATGATTTCATGCTTAATTTTGCTGGTTTACACACTGAGTTTATGTAAACTCACATCTGTTTGTCTGTTCTTTCAGGTAATCCACAGTCTTAGGCGGATCAGTGCTGTAGAGACTCAGCGGTGACCATTGTTCCGTAAAACTGTTTAAAGTTATTAATTTATGGTTTTTATTTACAGTTTTGGTTTAATTCTGAGAGTTTGTAATTTCTGGGACTCTCTGGACTTTATGATTTTTAACTGTTTGTTTCTGGTTGGTTAATAATTTGCATGCCGTAATAAATTATTTTATGAAATCGACGGTTTTTACACAAAAGAGGTTTTTCTAAAAAATATGAATCCGATTTCAAAATGTATCTGTTTGTTAGGCTTCCGCTGTAAAATAGGTTTTGGCAAGTAAACCAATTAATTAATGTTTTCGAAAATGGATATTAAGTATATGAATTAAATAACCGAAATGATTTTACGTAACTAAACCCATTCTCTGTGACTTCTCCAGATTCGGCCATAACGTCTAGGCCGGGTTTGGGGTGTTACATATTCCAAATACAACTCAAATAATAAAGATGAGCTCATCGTATAAACATTTCCATATATTTTTAGGTAGATACAATCATTGATTTATTCAAACCTTATCTTAACTTATATCAGAACTATGCCCATTGAACCTTATGAAATATCGATGGATATCGGGTAGTACACATGAAGTGTACAAATCTATAATCCGTCAATTCATATCCCTGAGTGTTCATAAGAACACTTAAACGGGAAGCACTCTCTCTCGAGCCATATATCGGGAAGTTCATGTGAGTCATGTAACGGGAAGCTTATCCGGGCTATAACAGGAAGCTCATAAGAGCCATAATCAGGAAGCTCATGCGAGCCTATAATGGGTAGCTCCGAAAATCCATTAATCAGGAACTCCGGATAGCCATATATTGGGAAGTTCAAGGGAGCCATGTCAGGAAGCTCACGAAGAGCCAATTAACAGGAAGCTCACAAAGAGCCTTTAAACGAGAAGCTCACGAAGAGCCATATATCGGGTTGCTCACAAAGAGCTGTAGTGTGTCCGCAACACATGCAGGATCACAACTGATCGGGATGCTCGCAGGAACCATATAACAAGAAGCTCGAGAGGGCTTATAATGGGAAGCTCGTAAGAGCTATGGTGTAATCCTGTAATCCATCGAATTTCATTTATTCAAACGGGACTTAGCATTTATCGGACATTTTTGAATATGTGAATATTTTCATATTCATGACAATAATACATTTCATATACATATCATTCAATTCAAACATATAATCATACACAATTTAGTTACACGAACTTACCTCGACACTTGTTCGTATGCGAGAATCTACTAATCTGATACTTTTTGTTTTCCTCATTCCAATTCTGTACTAGGTCTATCCGGATCTTTACGAGTAAATTTAACTCAATTTAATACAATTCGCATTCAATTCAATCCAATTCACATTTTAGGCAAAGTAACATTTTGCCCCTATAATTTTATTTAATTCCAATTTCATCCCTAGGCTCGGAAAATGAATTTCATGCAATTTAATCCTTATTCCAAGCTTAGCTAAATTTTTCATATAACAATAACAGTCCATGTATTTCACAAAAATTAGAAATTTTCCATGAAATTTACATCTTTTCAATTTAGTCCCTAAATCACAATTTCATGAAAATTTCATGAAAATTTCCTTTACAAAAGTTGTTTATCTATCAACAGCCTTTCATTTTCTACCATAAATTTCAAAATTTCAGCATACTCATCCATGGAAAAATTTTAATACTTTGATAACTTTGCAAATTGATCCCCAAAATAGCTAGATTAGGTTATTACGATCTCGAAAATATAAAAATTACTAAAAACGGGACAAGAATTCATATCTAATTAAGCTTGCTTGAACCTCTTTCTCTTAGCTAGGGTTTCTATAGAAAATTTTGGGGAATATGATGAAATAAGATGATATTAGATTATTATCATCTTTAATTATTTCAATTTCCAATTTAGTCCTTTTCTTTTCTTAAATTTCCATGGATGATTCATCATAAATATCTACTAACTCCTCTTAATGGTCTATTTACAATATAAGGACCTCAAGTTTTGAATTCCATAGCTATTTGATACTTATAGATATTAGAACTCAACTTTTGCATTTTATGCAATTTGGTCCTTACTAACAATTAAACATGTAATCGGTAAAATTTTCTAAACAAAATTTTCATACGTTATTTCTATCATAATGCAGATCATGCAATAATATTAAAATTATTTTTCTTTCAGGCTCAACTTTGTGGTCCCGAAACCACTGTTTTGATTTTACTGAAAACGGGTTGTTACAGTATGACCCTATTTCGAACACTCACACGGACTAACACACAGGTTGGGACACGGCCGTATGTCCTGACTTCAAATGTTCACACGGTCTAGGCTATATCACACGGCCATGTGACCCCTGTTTTCAAATTTTCAAGTTTTTTTAAAATTTTCTGATTTGTTTCGATTTGATCCTAGATTATTCTCAAACTAGTCTTAGTGCCCTGTAGGCCCGATTTAAGGTCCATAGGTGTATTTTTTGTCATGAATTGATTCAGTTGTTATATGTTAGCATTTTATTTGTTAAATTGTTTCTATTATGAATTAAATGTTCTGTTTTGCTCGGTAACACTCAGTAACCCTAGTTCGGCAATGGAGGTGGGTTAGGGGTGTTACACATTAATTACCAGTTTGTTCGAGAGGTGATCATTCAAGGAGATGTTCAGATTCTTAAAATCGGCACAGAATATAATCCAACCGACAAGTTGATGAAAAGTCTTCTAGTTTCAAATTTTGAGCATTGCTTGGACTTACTCAGTATCCGACGAAGAATCAGTTAGGCCCGTAAAGGGCTCGGTAAGGGAGTTGGTCCAAATACGAGTCAAGGTGGAGATTTGTGGGAAAATGCCTCTATTCAGCCCAAATAGTGGGCCTCGTCCCAACGAGAAACGAAGGCTCATCCCGACAATGTGACTGTCTCTACGTCCCGGCAAGCAGTGAAGCAGTGCCCCGACGACGCGACGTCTAGCTCATGTATCCGGCTTTTATTCTCCTAGTAAAAATCTATTTCAGTCTCTCATTTAAACTCCGATTAGTCTAGAGGTATTCTAGTCATATTGTACTACAAATTTTAAGCTATAAATAGTCATAGTTACTCTAGGTTAGAAACAACAAATTTATTTTAGATTTATAGATTTCTATACCTTGCTTTGAAGGGTTTTTCTTGTGGGTTTCAAGTTTTTCTTTAATTCTCTCTATCTCTTGTACTCTAATTTTTATAATAGTGAAATCTCATTTTGTCCGTAGGTTTTTATCCTCATTTGAGAAGATTTTCCATGTTAAAATTTGTATGTTGATCTTCTCGAATTTATTTTCCTCACCTTATTCATTGCATACACGGGTTAATTCCCCACAAATGTTGTGGATAAGTTTATTATTTAATGTATTAAATAAATTTTTCCTTATTTATTTTGGATTTGTTTAATGATTGAATTTTATTTGTGAATTTTATTGATGAGTATTTTATATAATTGATTAATATTTTATATTTGAAAATATATTTCATCTCATTTATTTAATATTTTTAAATATTTTATATGCATATAAATATAATTCAAAAAGTATCAATATTCCTAAACCATACAACGAAATAAATCAATATCAATAGGGACTAATTTCAATTGAAAAACAATATGTGGATGGTACTAACAATCTTGATTTTGCAATGATTGATTATGAACGTAAGTTAGAATAAGCGGGCGTATCTCATATATATATATATATATATATATATATAAAATAGCATTATAAAGTTAAAAAATAAAAAAGAAATAATAGATATGTTTACATTACAATATATTGACATATGATGTTGTTTATTTGAATTACTTATTTACTAAATGGGTAAATTATTCTTTTATTCCTTATCTTTTAAATTTTTTTAGTTATTTCATGTCTTTTTTTTAAATTATTTTTTATAATTTTTTATATGTTGAATAGAATGTTGATTTTAAATAAATTATTTCTTTATTTTAATAACTTATTTAATTGAATTAACTTTTAATGTTTTCATATTAGTTAAATTGTTATGTTTAAAATATAGTTAAAAAATACACATATTAATTGCATTTATCAAATTAAATTTATATTCTTTAAATATAATAAGAATTAATTACTTTTTTTTATTAAAGTATAGTAAAGATAAGTATAAAATTACAAAAAAATTGAATATTAACAATTTTGACATTAAAAATTAATTAATAATATATAAAATAAATAACATGTAAGAAATTATTAGTAATATTATTTAAATTTATAATATATTAATATTAATATTCAAACTATGTTGAATTTTTATACTATTTTAATATTAAATCTTTTTAAAATTAAATAACATTAACATAAGTTATTCTAAACGAGCTAAATATTTTTAAAATACTTATAAATAAATTCCTTTTTCAAATTTTTTTTTTAAATTCGTTAAAAATTTTAAATAAAAACTAATATTATAAAATATTATAAATTTAAGGACCAATGACAAATTTGGCCACTAATATTTACATATTTTGTCAAAATGGCCCTAATTGTATTTTTTAGCCATTTTTGGCCACCAACCTTTATTCTTTTTTTCAAATTACTTTTTTAAACAAATTTGATGAAAGTACCGTTAAAGAAGTTAATGGTATGATTTGGAATTTCATATGTGGAATATTTTTAATGAGATGTAATTTATTACTTAGATAATCCAATAAAACAATTACATGTGGAAAATAATAAAATAAACAAATCATGAAGTTAAAAAAATAACTCATAATTTAAAGAAAATAAATGTATTTATCTAACAAAAGGTTTCAAAATGAATGCACGTATTCAGTATTTTCAGTTTAAGTTATTAATTATATTTTTGAAACCTTTCAATAAATAAACTTATGCATTCTTTTTTAAATAATTTTTTAGAGAGTTATTTTTTTATCTTATCGGGTTACCTAAATAATAAATTATATCTCATTAAAAATATTCCACATCATCACCAAAAAAGTAGTTTGAAAAAAAAAATAAAGGTTAATAGTCAAAAAAAGACTAAAAAATATAATTAAAATCATTTTGACAAAATATATAAACATTAGTGATCAAATTTATCATTAAACCTAAATTTAGTATACTAATTAACACTACAGCTAATTAAGAAAAGTAGTGTTCGTGTAGGTAAGCAAATGCATTAGATATCCCATTAAAACGTCTTTAGGAAAGAAAGCAAGGGAATGCCCAATGGCAAGTGAAATTTGATCTAAACACTTGACTGTTTAATTTTAGACTAAGCACTCCATAAATGAAGTAGGTAAGATAGACCCATCATCGCGAAATCGCGTTTAAAAAAGATAATAGTGTATTACTACGCATTGAATTTTTCACATATATAAACAAATAAAATTAATGACAAAGCAGGGTCTGAAATATGACTAGTTAAACGGATGCGTGCTTGACTACTGGACCCATTTGATCTCAAAATGTTTAGTGGGAGACATCTCCTTTCCAGTTTTCAGACTTCCATTTGTTCAGGTCCCAATTATCACCAAAAAAGTATTATCCTCAAAGCTTTTACTTTATAATTTTCATTTTATTTTTTCTAATAAAAAGCAGAGGATTTGATGATAAACAATGTCGAATCCTACTTTTTCTTGTTTTCTCTTTATTGATTGACAAATCAACATTAGCTTTTTTATTGTTGAAATTGATTGATGAAGTTTTTTACATATTGAATTTTAAGGGATGATTGTTCATCTATTAGTTGGTATTTGGTAAAGCCCTTGAAAAATTACTCTACCCACCGACACAAAAATTTATAATGTTTTTACCTACGCAAAAAGCTTTGGTACATTCTCAGTGTGACTGAATTGAATTTGTTGAAATTGCATGTTGTCGTCGTCTTATTGGATCTCATAATACTATTTTTAAAACTTGAAAGTTAAAGCTATTTTGTACAAGATCCCAGTTTAAATTTTGCATTTAGTTTTGTAGATTTATTTCATCTATAATAAACTATCAAACGCAGTAACAAGAGATAGAAAAATATATAAACAATATCCACAAATAAATAGGCCACCACCCAAGTGTTTTAGGAGTCAATTTATTGTGTCAAAAATTAAAATCACCATTGCCTTATTGCCTCTAAGCACCGAATGCTTGCGGAGTTTGGTGTTTACTTTGAATTGGAAATGTTTCTTTAAAAAAATAATTGAGAAAGGTTTGAAAATTGAATAATGAAACTGGAGAGTAAAACCTAAAAGATGAGGGATTCATGTTTTTTTTTTAAAAGAAATATAAGCTAGAAACAATAAATAAATAAGAAATTGGCCTTAAATCTAATTAGATGAAGTTTCAAGAATAAAAGTCAATTAAGCGTTCAGAAGACGATGGTTAAAACTATTCGATCAATGAGGAAGCTTTCCTCTACAACTAAATTTATAACCATCAATGAGAAGCTTTTTCTTTTAAATTAAATTCAAGTTTTTTAGAGACAAAAAATAGAGTTTTAGAAGGAGCATCGTAGACATTTGATAAAAGATGTCATCATGTTCCATGAATATGAGGATGATATGAGGCCTGTGGATTATGTATTCACCAAAACTTATATATGGGAGAAAGTCTATGGGTTGTCGCTAAAATGATTCAAAAGATTCATGGTACAAAAGATGGGAGGCAATCCAAGGGACTATAATGAACTTGGATGACCGATTGTGTAACAACCCTAACCCAGCCTAGACGTTATGGCCGAATCCGGAAGTATTACGAAGAAGGGTTTTGAGACCGACGATACTTCGATAAAACCATGTTTAGTTATTTGATAAAACGTCCAAGTATTATAAAACATCTTCATTACTGAAACCATTATAAGTTGCTCCTTAAAATTAACCATCTATTTCGCAGCAGAAGTTTGGAAATCATTTAAAACAAAAACCAAGCTCGTGTTTTCAAAAATCCATTTATTGCGTAAAGTGTTTTTGTTGACGTTGCGGAAAAATAGCAAAACTAAAATCCAAATCCAAAAGTTAAAACCAAACAGTCCAAAGAGTCCTAAAAATTACAAACTCTCAAGAAAAACCAGACTTTAAAATTAAACAATTAATTACTAAATAAAAACAGTTCTTGGTCGAGTGGTCACCGCTAAGCCTCCGTCGTACCGACTCGCCTAAGTCTGTGGATTACTTAAACAAAATAGACAAACAAATGTGAGTTTTCGTAAACTCAATGTGTAACCCAACAGAAATAACCATGCAACATACACAATGTTTCATATACAGTCAGATACAGATTCGGACCTAAGTCCATAACAGACACAGATATCAGAATCAGATAAACATGTCAGATATACAGAATCCTAACCCCATCCTACACACCATCACCGACCATCCCATCACACCATGTGGGGTTAAAAACACCCACCCATCCCTACACACCATGTAGTGTCGATGCGACACATAACTGATAATATGAAGTCAAGCTGCTAGAATATAGGCGAAGAGTCGCCATACAGACCACTTCCTCCACATATATAATTCCCACCCCAAACACAAATACAGAATACAGATGCAGAAATATCAGATTAAACATGCTTAAGATGCTCGCATACAGATAGATACATACTTAAACAGTACAGTCAGACTTCCATATAGTATCCCATTCAAGTCAGTCTATCAAAATATCATATCACATGAAATAGGGTTTGGTTAGCCCTTACCGACCCTACGGTAGGCCCACAATCGATCGGAACGACCCGTGCGACCCAAGAGAAAATTTCAAAATTTTGGGCCCACATGCCCGTGTAGGCTCACACGCCCAGATTGGCCTTGCCCGTGTGGCCCACACGGCCTGGTCCAAACCCCACATGCCCGTGTGGTATGCACGTGTGGGCCACACAGCCACAATCGCATCGTCACACTGCCGTGTCTTGTAACGCCCCGAATTTTGGGCCTAGAAGTTTAGGGTCTTTGAGCCTAGGGCTAGTGAGGAGGTGGCACATATGTCCATAATTGTGCAATTTAGTGTTAGAATAGGCTCTTTGGTGCGGTGGTTAAGTTGAGTGTTAGTGCGCTAAAGTGCAGAGTTCGAATCCCTGAGCGTTTAGGACGTTTTATTTTGTTTTATTAAGCTATTACTTAGTGCTACTTAAATTATTTTCTTTATGTTATTATTATTTCAGGTTACTTTTTATTGTTTTTTTTGGGGCATTATTCTCTGTTGGTTTTTACGTTCTCCTCTTCCCCTCTCTTCTCTTCACTTTTTGCTCCCTAAAAGTTTACTCAAAAACGATTTTATCTGCAGATACTGGGATTATCGTACCTCTGTCGTCATCGCCGTTCATGAACTAGGTGTGGGATCCTAACCTTCACTATAATTTTGGTTTTTTGTAAATTTTCAGTTTCGACAAGTTTTGTATGGGTGTAATCCCTCATGTTGGGTTTTGAACGCTGAAAGTGAGGGAAATATGTCACATATTGATGTACACTTGATGTGGGTATGGTTGGAGACGAGTTTGGTGGCCAAAACGACGATTTCGGGGCTGAATTGGGGTGGTTTTGTAGCCTCCCCGATGGCCACACGGGAGTGTACCGAGGCACACGATCGTGTGGATTTCGGAACTAGGGTTTTCGACCAGTTTTGGTGTCACATGGCCGTGTGGCTGATTTTGGAGACTTTGTCGATTTTCACACGACCGTGTCATTTGGGGACACGGTTGTGTAGATTTGGGAATTAGGGATTCAGAGTTTTAGGGTCACACAACTTGGCCACACGGCCGTGTGAATGATTTGGGGATTTAGGGATCCCACAAGGGCGTGTGAGATCCTCACACGGCCGTGTCTACCCTGCACTTGATTTTAACGAAATTGGACAGTGAGTTACACGACCTGTTCACACGGTCGTGCCCCTACTCAACACGGGTGTGTGCCTCCGTCACATGGCCGTGTGCTACCCTTCACACGGGCGTTTGGATCCCCACACGGCCTGGTTTGCTCCGCACGGCAGCAGCACATGAGCGTGTGGCCCTATCTCGCCAAATAATGCCTTTAGGGTGAGTCTGTTTGTAATCACGACTCTGTGTGTCTTAACCCTTGGCTAAGCCTTAGTAAGGGTAGTTAGGACTCTGTTCTGACTTTGGTGTAGGTAAGATCCGTGATTGAATGCATAACACGTATGTTTCTGAATCCGGTCAATGGGGTGTGTGTGAGCAATATGCTTCTGTTTAATTGTCTGACTGTCTGGTTGTGAATGACTGTCTGTATCTTTGTACTTTAATTCTATTCATCTGCATACATGCATACATATGCATAAACTATTTTGGGTGGGATTTTGAAGAGAAGGAAGATTGGTCGAAGCTGGCGGTTTCTTTGCAACATATCTGTATAGCGGATTACCACATTGCACGGTACCGCATGTACGTTAGCTACGCTACGTACCATTGACTAAATTGGCAGGTTTACTGCAACCTATCGGTATAGCGGATTACCGCATTGCACTGTACCGCATGTACGTTAGCTACGCTATGTACTACTATCTGATCTGGCAGTTCATACTGCATATCTGTACTGCGGTTTATCGCATTGCACAGTACAGCTTATACGCTAGCCTTGCTGCGTAATATACGAGTGGCGATTGAAGCGCATCACGTAGCCATATAATACCTAGAGGGTCGTGGGCAGTCCCAATACCCAGAGTGTCGTGGACTTTACTGATATCGGTATAGCGGATTACCACATTGCACAGTACCACATGTACGTTAGCCACGCTACGTACGACTATCGTATCTGGCAGCTCAGCTACAAATTTTTGTCTGTGCCGCATTCGGTACGACTTGTAAGTGTAGGGATGGGTGGGTTGATTAAATCCCCACAGGAAGTGTAGGGTTGGACGGAGAGGTGTGTTGGCTGGATGGGTGGGTTTTTATTTTATAACTCATTTGCAGTCATATGCATCGATTGAATCTGTTTGGTGAATGTGGTGCGTGTATTTGGATGTGACTGCATCTTGTTCGACTGCAATGTTTGATTGATCTGTTTGACTGAACGTGTTACTGTGGCTAAATGTGATTGACTTTTCGACTGAAAGGCACTCATGCGTAAGAGAAGTTTTTAGACTTGACTGCTACTGTACTGAGATGGGCTAAGGCCCAAACCGAAATCTTGATTACGAAAGGGGCTTAGGCCTAGGTATGCTTGTTGAGAATTATTGCTCTTTGTATGTTGTAAAGTACATTGCTATTTGTTTTATTTTGGGAAAATTCACTCAACTGTTAGCCGTCTGTGAGTATTATCTGGTTCTGAACTGCTTCTAGTTCTTTATTTCTACTTCTGTAGTTTAGCTAGTTTGATCTCACACTGTGCTCGAGTAGCACACCACCTCTTCTGTTTCCTTTTAGTGCATGCGTTCTGGATTACGTAGTTGGGCTCGATTACACGGAGGTCTCGAGGCAGGAGCTTGTGAGCGAATTGAAGCGGTTTGTGTTCTCTAGTTTTTTACATTTGGTTTTGAACTGTAAAGATTTATAATACTGTGGTGCCATTACTATTTTAAACTTTGTCCGTACATTATGTTTTGTTACGTTTACGAACGGTATTTTTAAACGATTAAATGTTTTGGTTTGTTTTGAGATAAATATTTTAAGAAATGGAATTTTGAACGACTGGTTTTTATTAAATTCCCCTACGATCACTTCGGCGATCAATGTAGCATCCTGGATTCGGTCTAGACTTCTAGGCTGAGTTTGGGGTGTTACATTTAGTGGCATCAGAGCCAGGTTTGCAAAAACTCGACATGTGTTCTCTACGTGGACGTGTGCGCAAATACTTAATTTTGAAAAGCATTGAAAAGTTGTACCACAAAAATTTGAAATGGATTGAAATTTTGTAAAGTGATTTACGGAAATAGACTTTCTGAGACTCCGATGCTGGTCCAGGTAGAAATTTGAAACTGTGATACTTGAAATTTAAATTTTGTACTTATTATGTGTTGCTTTTTGGAAATGTAGACTTCCTAAGTTAGCGACAGTACTGTTATGGATTTCGAAGTTAGGCAGGACTGTAAGGAGTCTTCCGCTTCTCCGGAACGTGAGACTGTTCATGAGGCAAAAGTCAATGTGATTCTGCTAAGTCCGGTAGTGATAACCCGGAGCTTGGTACTTAGGCACTGGCCCGGGTATTTAGAGAAGTGCTAGAGGAAGTGTTTGGAGTTAGGATGAGGGAGATTAGTAAGACGCTCCAGGCTAGGTACGTGGACTGTGGGAAAAAGAGAGATCACAATTCTCTGAGGTTAGAGCCTCGATCTGCGAAGCGTGTTAGGACACATCCGACTGATAGTAAAGGTAGTGCCAGTGGTGGCACGAGCGTACCGTCTTGTGAGCACTGTAAGAGGCGCCATGCGGGCGATTGCTGGAGGAAGTCAGAAGCGTTTCTGAGATGTGGGTCTAAGGAGCATCGGGTTCGAGATTGCCCTCGGCGCTTTTGAGCCAGGTATGGCTAAGCATGTTTGGATGTGTTTATTTGAGCATTGAAATTGTGTGTACACACAATATCTGTCTGCTTCAGTGGTTATGTGTTCTGGGTATGTCTGAGAGGTGAATTTTGGAATCAGAGTACGCAGCGGGAGCGTAGTGGTGTAGTTTGGTTATGCGACTGCTCTGTTAGTTGGAAATTTTGGGGACGAAATTTCTGTAATGAGGGGTGAATTGTAACGCCCCAAATTTTGGGCCTAGAAGTTTAGGGTCTTTGAGCCTAGGGCTAGTAAGGAGGTGGCATATATGTGCATAATTGCGCAATTTAGTGTCAGAATAGGCCTGCTGGTCTGGTGGTTAAGTTGAGTGTTAATCTGCTGAGGGTTTGGAGTTCGATGAGCGTTCAGGACATTTTATTTTGTTTTATTAAGCTATTACTTAGTGCTACTTAAATTATTTTCTTTATGTTATTATTATTTCAGGTTACTTTTTATTATTTTTTTGGGGCATTACTCTCTGTTGGTTTTTACGTTCTCCTCTTCCCCTATCTTTTCTTCACTTTTTACTCCCTAAAAGTTTACTCAAAAACGATTTTATCTGTGGATACTGGGATTATCGTACCTCCATCGTCATCGCCGTTCATGAACCAGGTGTGGGATCCTAACCTTCACTACAATTTTGGTTTTTTTTAAATTTTTAGTTTCGACAAGTTTTGTATGGGTGTAATCCCTTATGTTGGGTTTTGAACGCTGAAAGTGAGGGAAATATGTCACATATTGATGTGCACTTGACGTGGGTATGGTTGGAGACAAGTTTGGTGGCCAAAACGGCAGTTTTGGGGCTGAATTGGGGTGGTTTCGTAGCCTCCCCGACGGCCACACGGGCGTGTACCGAGGCACACGGCCGTGTGGGTTTGGGAACTAGGGTTTTCGACCAGTTTTGGTGTTACACGGCCGTGTGGCTGATTTTGGGGATTTTGTCAATTTTTACACGACCGTGTCATTTGGGAACACGAGCGTGTGGATTTGGGAATTAGGGATTCAGATTTTTGGGGTCACACGGCCATGTAACTGATTTAGGGATTTAAGGATCCCACACGGGCGTTTTTTTCGGAACACACGTCCGTGTCTGATGGGCACACAGGCGTGTGAGATCCTCACACGGTCGTGTCTGCCCTGCACTTGATTTTGGCGAAATTGGACAGTGAGTTACACTGCCTGTTCACACAGCCATGCCCCTGCTCGACACAGGTGTGTTCCTGTGTCACACGGTCGTTTTCTACCCTTCACACGAGTGTTTGGATCCCCACACGGCTGGAGCACACGAGCGTGTGGCCCTACCTCGCCAAATAATGCCTTTAGGGTGAGTCTGTTTGTAATCGCGACTCTGTTTGTCTTAACCCTTGGCTAAGCCTTAGTAAGGGTAGTTAGGACTCTGTTCTGACTTCGGTGTAGGTAATATTCGTGATTGAATGCATAACACGTATGTTTCTGAATCCGATCAACGGGGTGTGTGTGAGCAATATGCTTCTGTTTAACTGTCTGACTGTCTGGTTGTGAATGACTGTCTGTATCTTTGTACTCTAATTCTATTCATCTGCATACATACATACATATGCATAAACTATTTTGGGTGGGATTTTGAAGAGAAGGAAGATTGACTGAACTGGCAGTTTTACTGCAACATATCTGTATAGCGGGTTACCACATTGCACTGTACCGCATGTACGTTAGCTACGCTACGTACCATTGACTGAACTGGCAGGTTTACTGCAACCTATCGGTATAGTGGATTACCGCATTGCACTGTACTGCATGTACGTTAGCTACGCTACGTACTACTATCTGATCTGGAAGTTCATACTGCATATCTTTACTGTGGTTTACCGCATTGCACAGTACAGCTTATACGCTAGCCTTGCTGCATAATATACGAGAGTGGCAGTTGAACTGCATACTGTAGCCCATAATACCTAGAGGGTCGTGGACTTTACTGATATCAGTATAGTGGATTACCACATTGCACAGTACCACATGTACGTTAGCCACGCTACGTACGACTATCGTATCTGGCAGCTCAGCTACAAATTTTTGTCTGTGCCGCATTCGGTACAACTTGTAAGTGTAGGGATGGGTGGGTTGATTAAATCCCTACAGGAAGTGTAGGGTTGGACGGAGAGGTGTATTGGCTGGATGGGTGGGTTTTTATTTTATAACCCATTTGCACTCATATGCATCTAATTGAATCTGTTTGACTGAATGTGACTGTACTGTTCGACTGCAATGTTTGATTGATATGTTTGACTGAATGTGTTACTGTGGCTGAATTTCATTGACTGTTCGACTGAAAGGCACTCGTGCCTAAGAGAATTCTTTAGACTTGTACTCTTTCTTGAGATAGGTTAAGGCCCAAAGCGATCTCGATTCTGAAAGGGCTTAGGCTCGCATATGAATTATTGAGAATTATTGCTACTGTATGACTGTAAAGTACATTGCTATTTGTTTGATTTTTGGAAAATTCACTCAACTGTTAGCCGTCTGTGAGTATTATCTGGTTCTGAACTGCATCTAGTTCTTTATTTCTACTTCTATAGTTTAGCTGGTTTGATCTCACATTGAGCTCGAGTAGCACACCACCTCTTCTGTTTCCCTTTCAGGTACAGTTCTAGATTCTGTAGTTGGGCTCAGTACACAGAGGTCTCGGACAGGCATGTGAACAGAAATTGAGCAGTTTATGTTTTCTAGTTTTTACATTTGGTTTTGAACTGTAAAGATTTATAATAATGTGGTGCCATTACTGTTTTAAACTTTGTTCGTACATTATGTTTTGTTACGTTTGCGAACGGTATTTTTAAATGATTAAACGTTTTGGTTTGTTTTGATATAAATATTTTGAAAAAAGGAATTTTGAACGACTGGTTTTTTTTTTAAATTTTCCTACGATCACTTCGGTGATCAATGTAGCATCCTGGATTCGGTCTAGACTTCTAGGCTGGGTTTGGGGTGTTACATGTCTTGCGCACGGCCATGCCTTCGTCAGTTTCACGGCCATGTCTTGCACACGGCCAACCATACGCCCGTGTGGCGTCAAAAGACTCTATTTCTGGCTTTCGTCGAAGCTCAATTTTTCGTGTTAGGAGCACACACCTGATTCAGTTTTGGTGTGAAAACACTCCCGAGACCACCAGAACCTAAAATAGACATAACCATTCCCAAAATAAATAGTAATCCTCAATTAAACCGAACCAACAAAAATAGAAAATGAAGAAATTCAAGTGTTCTATACTTACCTAACTTTTCGAATAAAGCCGACTACGATTCTGCAATAGGAGAAATTCGTTCCTCAATTCACTGCCAACAACCCAAAACCACATTACCGAAAATAAAAGGATCGAATCGATTCAGAATAGTTAAAGAGGGAAAAAAACGATTCCCTAACCTATAGGAAAATCCACCCCTTACACTTACCTAGCCGCACCACAACACCGAAGAATCGAAATACCAAAATTAAATGACAAGATTGCGATAGAATTTAGAAGGCAAGGGAAAAGGGGATTTTTCCAATTAACAGGAAGGGAAAACGTCAAATTTGGGGATTTTTTTGGAGGTGAGAGAGAAAAAGATAACAAAATAAAAAAAAATAAAGTTAAAGAATATGACAATGTATCCCTAAATTTCCTCTCCCCACTAACCACTAAGAATTTCAGCTCTACCGAAACTCTATCAGACACTCAAGACAAAAATTAACACCCACACTCGCACGAGGATTTGAACACAAGACCTCCAACAAGCTAACTCCTTACCATTCGAACCAGCAGGCTCATTCTGATATAAGTTTTCAAGCAATATACTATAAGCCCACCCAACAGGGATAAGGCTTGAATCAAAAAAATAACAAAATTTTTCCAAATGTAGGACTTGAACCCAAGATCTCATACACACACCCAGAACACTTGTAACACCCCCAACCCGGCCCACGAGCCTTGACCGGATCTGGTTATGTCACTGCGGAAAGACGGTTGACAATCTTTTTGACTTTTGAATAAATTATGAAAATTGTTAACTTTAAAAAAAATCCTGTCCATTTAAATTTATAAATAAAACTTTGTCATTATACAATGCCCATATTAAAACTTTAATGTATATATATATATATAGAATAAATAGATTGCTAAAAATAAAATCATCTTTATATAGTAATTTAATTAAATCAAACCATAATTTAAATAATACCAATAATAATAATAATAAGGCCCTTATTACAACCCAATATTTAAACCCAATACTTAATATTAAAAACATAAAGTAATCAAAATAATCTCATCTCGCATGGCCACCTTTGTATCCCCTCAACCGGTCCATTAATCACGAATCACACGAAATGGTTGAGAAAAATAGGGTGAGTCCATTGACTCGGTGCATAATCATTACACAAGTTCCCCTCACGTATGGGCCTAACCCATACCTACACGATCCATGTCAACAGATATGCAATTATGACCCAACCCAACCTATGTCCATCCAATACACCAACCTTAGCGGACTCCACGCCCAAGGCGTGGCTAATCCACCGATCACAACCGAGTGATCCCACATAACTTACCTCGCGGACCACATTTGCACGGGCCGTGTCGAGCCACCGATCACATCGTGATCCCAACATTAATCCGTCTCACGGTGATGCACTCGACTATCAACCGCCGAGATGGGCACCTAGCCAACATCTCCCTTGATGAAGCACACGACTAACCATCAAGCGCTAATGTAGCACGAGGTGACATTAGACCACGTACATAACATGTACTCCCGTCCTTCTTTGCTCAAATCCAATCCCCATGCACATATGTCAATATATCATATCAAATCAACATATAGAGTGAGTATAATAGCATGCTCATCACCATATCAAACAAGCACCATAAATAATTTAATATCACAAATGACTAACCTGTTAACCGATTACCCCAAACATGGGTATCCATTACTTTAGCCTTAGTGTCGGCTACCACACATCATACATAGGTATATACGTTAATAAACAATTAGCAGGAAGAAAGCAAAGGCGATGATTACGCACTGTTTGGTACAATCGAACAAATCCAAAACTCTACGTCTAAACGATATGCACCCAACCACGCCGAATTCTCCTTACGGATCTAAATCCGAAAACCACTCCTTGCTCTTGAAACCGACAAAATCCTTATACCACATGTTAGATTTGGCTTTAACAATAATATAAAAAAATGGCCTTTGGCGAATTACACTGACTTACCATGATTCCTACAAATCCAGAAAGCTTCCCTTTAATGTTCCTTAATGTTGGCACCACCTTGCTTTCCACTCCTTAAGCACCCTTAAAGAATCGGCTTCAAGACCCCAAGGAGAAAGATTTCGCACTTGAATGGTGAAGGAGATCCTGATGGAGAGAGCTTAATGTTTATAGAAATCGGCCATGGAAAAAAAAAAATCAAAGTTTCGGCTATGGTGTTTCCCTATGGTTTCAACAAAGGAAATAAGGAAAGAAAAATACCAGAGTTCGGCTATGGCTTCAAAATGGAGGTAAAGAAGAAAAGAAAATAAGGCTTATAGGGTTGGCTTTGGGCAAAGGAAATAGGAAGAAAGAAAAATGCACAAAATGCACCTATGGTTATATCAACAATCGGTTTTGGCTTCAAAGAAAAGAGAGGAAAGAGAGAGCTTCCCTTACTAAAATTTCGGCAAGAACACTAAAGAAGAAACAAAATAATTTGGCATTAATCCCCCTTCATGGTAGAAATTATGCCATCAATTAGACCAATATTTGGCCACTAAAATCAGCTCCTCATCAAATCCCAATTTAATCTCTTATTCAAAAAAAAAAAATTAAAGTAGCAATTATCTTCCATCTTATCCCCTAATCACCTCTTAAAAAAAAATAAAATAAGGCCACCCTTATCTTCTATCTTAACTAAATAAATAAAATAAATAAAAATATTGTTTATCCCACACTTTCTGTAGAAATTAAATGACAAGCTTATCCTTATCTTCCAATTGCCCATGTGCCGTCCAATTCTCATCTTCTCTCTTGGCGCCAGCATGAAAAAGAAAACACCTATTTGATGCTCACGCCACTCGAACCTAGGACCAGCTAGGACCCTTCTTGCAAGATGCGCCCCACGCCACTCTCTTTGCTTTGTTCTCTTTGCGTCATAAACTCCGCCCATATTCTTTTAAAGCCTCCTTCCTTAGTTCACCCTTGCCTTAACGCCCAAAACAAAATAAAACACACCAGCGCTTCCTCATGGCTCGAACTTGATTCCCTTTGCCAAGATCCTTAAGTGGCGCCCCAAGCCACTCCACCAAGCTGACTTTCTTGTCCACCAATGCCCACAAAATGCTTTAAACCCTCCTTAACTCAGCCCCTTCATTTTAACGCCAACACCCAAAAATAAAAACGCCTTGCTGCCACCTTGATTCGAACCCAAGCCCCTAGTAGCGTTATAATCAGCCCCCTAAGTGGCGCATGGAAGCCACTTTACCAAGGCATTTCTTATGCCATAAACCCCCAACAACTTTTCTTAAAGCACCCTTAGCCTAGCTCCCCCTAATTAACACCTAAAAATAAATTTTCTCCTATAGCTCGGGCCTTCCCTTAGCTTATCTCTAGCGCCTAAAATACCTCAATTAACACCATGAGGACCACACTTATGCAAAAATAAAAAAAAAATTTACCCCCATTCCAGGATATTACAATTCTACCCCCCTTAAAAATAATTTTGTCCTCGAAATTACTTACTATCGTTCAATCATGCATCCTTAACTCATCATACTACGCTACTGTTGCGCACTCTGATCTTAAAGAACTATCATGCTTTCTAGACACATTCTCTAAGTTCATAATCAAAGTTCCATACAATTCACTAGCAACATAAGAACGAACTAACTTAACCACAAACAAGACAATAGAGAGTATTCTAGAAATAAGAAACTTACCCGTTGTCACCCTCGGCACATCTTCCCCTCGCGACGGCCGATCTGCGTAAACCAACCTTTGGCGCCTTGCATCTGCACCTTGACCTCTCTGTTTGGTGCTCCACGACCTCGGCTTTGAACCATTTCCTCCATGGTTCGGACCACGACCCTGTCGCTTGGTCGGCCATCTCTACCATTTGCACATAACTTTGGCCTCTTGTCCGAGCCCTATTCGGATCCCGAGGATGATCCTTAATCAGTGAGACTTAGACTTACACCTAAAACATTCTCGATTCCGGTTCCAACACTCGCCAACATGGTACCTTCCACACTCGAGCACACGGACGATCCGGATTTTTTCTCAGAGCGGCTTAGCAACACGAACAAAATTTTCAACTCTCGGTCTTTTTCGAAGACCTCATATGATTCGGATGATCCAAAATTCCTCTGTCCGGTTCCTATCCTTATCTCATTACGCCTCACGAGAGTTCTTAATTCCTCGGCTACCTTAGCTTTTTCGACTAACACAATGAACTCCCGTTCTCGGTGAGGAGCTATCAACAATCTCAGTCGTCCCTCAATCCGTCCTCAAACCGAACACATCGTTCATGTTGCGTAGCAACTACTCCTCGAGCATATCGGCTTAACCTTAGGAATTCACCTGCGTGATGCATTACGGATTTGGTTCCCTTGAACCGACCCAAACGCCTTCCTCTCTGCGCATCAATATAATGAGTTCCAACGTTCTTCGTACGCCGCCTTGACATACTCCCAAGTGAGGTCCTCGGTGTGGCACTATCCCGAATTGTTAGCCACCATTGGTATGCCTCGTCGCGACGGCGCCACCATTCCTTTCACTTTCTCCTCGGGGGCTCGATCGAGCTCATCCATAATTCGCTCGGTTGCTTCCAACCAATATTCACCGCCTTGACTGGTGCCACCCCGAGATACTCCACGAAACATTTCGGCTCCATTAGCTCGAAGCCGCTCGGCACACGGACTTACGTGTTCCCGAATTTCCTCTTGCACCACCACCAATTCCAACACTCGCAACACGACTGCGACACGGCATCTTCCCCGTCGAGCTGCTTTGCTCAAAGATTAACGGTAGGGGTGGTGGTGGCGATGGTACTTCATTATCGATCCTTGACCCGATCTAACGGGTTTCGACCTAGTCATTCTTCCTCTACCTCTTCCACGACGACCACGTCCTCTAGAGCTCATTGTCTAATGTCGAGATCGATTAAGAACTTTTATGAATTAGTCATTGTTCCACTTGTTTATCCGCATGAAGAAATTTTTATGATGAGTTTTAGGAGTGGTTCTTTCAATCAATCGAGTTTGATTCGAGTTCACAACTCTAATTCAAAGAATCACCTTCACAATCACATTCATAATGGAGGTATCTTCATTTCTTAACAAGGCCACATTCTTTTAGTGGTATCCACCACCCACATTCCCTATTCGAACATTTCTGCCCGTTTCTAACCCAGGGGTATTTTCGTCATTTTTCCTACAAGGGTATTTTCGTAATAAATCGAGTGTATTTCGGAAAATTCTCAAGTCTAAAAGGATTTTATAAATCAGAGGGGTAATTTGGTAAATTTAAAACTAGGAATTTTATAAAACTGCACGGCTAGTCCCTTTCGGGTTTTAATAATTGGTTTAGCCTATGAACCAGTCCTCTTGGTTAAGGTGAACCGTAGCTACGCACCAGGTAGGATTCAAGTAAAGAGGAGGTGAGTCGCTCGGACTGCTTAAATACCAAGCTCTTACTGAATCCACTCCTAGACATGCGCACAATGGTTGCCACACCCTAGCTCGGCGACTTAGTCACAGGTTTGTTCAATTGTTCTTTAAGTCTTATGCATGTGTTTGAGTGCACTAGTCCTACGGTCCAATAGTCCTAATATTCTAATCTACGAGCCCAAATAAGCCCATAACATTCACATATATAAATCACTTCAATAGTCAGAGGTACTTACCTGGTGGACTTCGGGTTGGAGATATAGGTGCCATGCCAGAATAACCTGAAAAATTTTATGAAAGCCCAAATCTTAAAAAAAAGCCCATAAAAAAATGTTTTTGGGCCCAAAACCCTCAAAGCCGAGTTTTGAACCGGGCTCTGATACCAATTTGTAACACCCCCCAACCCGGCCCACGAGCCTTGGACCGGATCTGGTTATGTCACTGCGAAAAGACGGTTGACAATCTTTTTGACTTTTGAATAAATTATGAAAATTGTTAACTTTAAAAAAAATCCTGTCCATTTAAATTTATAAATAAAACTTTGTCATTATACAATGCCCATATTAAAACTTTAATGTATATATATATAGAATAAATAGATTGCTAAAAATAAAATCATCTTTATATAGTAATTTAATTAAATCAAACCATAATTTAAATAATACCAATAATATTAATAATAAGGCCCTTATTACAACCCAATATTTAAACCCAATACTTAATATTAAAAACATAAAGTAATCAAAATAATCTCCTTCTGCATGGCCACCTTTGTATCCCCTCCAACCCAGTCCATTAATCACGAATCACCTGAAATGGTTGAGAAAAATAGGGTGAGTCCACTGACTCAGTGCATAATCATTACACAAGTTCCCTCACGTATGGGCCTAACCCATACCTACACAGTCCATGTCAACAGATATGCAATTATGACCCAACCCAACCTATGTCCATCCAATACACCAACCTTAGCAGACTCCTTGCCCAAGGCCGTGGCTAATCCACCGATCACAACCGAGTGATCCCACATAACTTACCTCGGCAGACCCGCTGCACCAGGCCGTGGCTGAGCCACCGATCACATCGTGATCCCAACATTAATCCGTCTACGGTGATGCACTCAGCTATCAACCGCCGAGATGGGCACCTAGCCAACATCTCCCTTGATGAAGCACACAGCTAACCATCAAGCGCTAATGTAGCACGAGGCTGACATTAGACCACGTACATAACATGTACTCCCCGTCCTTCTTTGCTCAAATCCAATCTCCATGCACATATGTCAATATATCATATCAAATCAACATATAGAGTGAGTATAATAGCATGCTCATCACCATATCAAACAGGCACCATAAATAATTTAATATCACAAATGACTAACTCATAACCGATTACCCCAAACATGGGTATCCATTACTTTAGCCTTAGTGTCGGCTACCACACATCATACATAGGTATATACGTTAATAAACAATTAATCAAGAAATAAAGGCGATGATTACGCACCTGTTTGGTACAATCGAACAAATCCCGAAACTCTACGTCTAAACGATATGCACCCAACCCTGTCGAATTCTCCTTACGGATCTAAATTCTGAAAACCACTCCTTGCTCTTGAAACCGACAAAATCCTTATACCACATGTTAGATTCGGCTTTAACAATAATATAAAAAAAAATGGCCTTTGGCCGAATTACACTTTGACTTACCTTGATTCCTACAAATCCCGAAAGCTTCCCCTTTAATGTTCCTTAATGTTGGCACCACCTTGCTTTCCACTCCTTAAGCACCCTTAAAGAATCGGCTTCAAGACCCCAAGGAGAAAGATTTCGCACTTGAATGGTGAAGGAGATCACTGTGATGGAGAGAGCTTAATGTTTATAGAAATCGGCCATGGATAAAAAAAAATAAATCAAAGTTTCGGCTATGGTGTTTCCCTATGGTTTCAACAAAGGAAATAAGGGAAAGAAAAATACCAGGCTCGGCTATGGCTTCAAAATGGAGGTAAAGAAGAAAAGAAAATAAGGCTTATAGGGTTCGGATTTGGGCAAAGGAAATAGGAAGAAAGAAAAATGCACAAAATGCACCCATGGCTATATCAACTGTAACACCCCAAACCCGGTCCAAACATTACGACCGAATTTGGTATGCCACGGAGAAAAGTTTTTGAAAATCCCTTTAAGCCTTAAAATTTTTGATAAAAGATATTGCCTTGTTTTTAAAACGGTTGAGGTGTATAAAGAAATCATCACTTAGTGTTGTATAGAAATATATTAAATCAGGTTGTTACAGATTCAAGTGTACCCGATGGCACAATAAAACATTTTACGTATTAATTTTATAAAACATGTGTACCCATTTTAATATCATGAAGTAGTTTAAGCAAATTATCAAAACATGTAAAATATTCCAAGTGCAATATTAGGAGGCCTTATTACAACTTAAATAAAATAAACCCATAATAAAATAAAATAGTTCAAAATCCACCTAGTCCATATTTTCATTTCATGGCCACCTTGAGTCCATCCGGCTCCTTATCCGCAGCTACGAATCACCTGAAAAATGTTAAAGGAAAAAGGTGAGTCATCAAGACCCAATGTGTAACCCTTTTTCCCGGTTTAATGCAACGTCATACACAAATCATAATTAATTTAATATGCACAAGTAAATATGCACCCAACCTAACCATCCAAACACCTTTCTCTACCCCGTGTGGTACCAAACCACTGGTGGTGCCAAACCACTGGTGACGTATAGTCACAGATGTGATGCCAAATCACTTTGGAGATACCAAATCTCGGTGTCAGAAGACACAAATCGAATGATGGGGCCAACCCATCGTGTGATACCAAATCACCGCGCGACGATCCCATATCTCAAAGTGGGGCCAACCCACGGTGGTATCAACCACAGGACAAGTCGCTATGAGGTGCCAAACCTCCGGAGGTACCAAACCTCGTGACCGTAGTCACAATGTGTTACCAAAACACTTTGGTGTCCGTCGACACAAATATCACGCGCCTCCACTCATCAAACCCACATTCAATCAATGATATTTAACAACAATCATGCCAACATGCTCATTTATAAACATACATAGGATGTATCAATAATCATTTATAAGCCACATGTATCAAATGTGTCATGCTTCCCAAAAGCATCAAATAACAAATCATATTGTCAAGAACTTACCCGAAGCCTTGCTAAACCTTTATGGTATTAAACTCAAATCTACACAAATCCGATTAGCATACACATAATACTTTGCACGTTAATTAATTATAAAGTGTGTATGTACACACCTGATAATAGTGAGAACTACACTTTCCCGCTCGTCGATACCCTCGGAATCTCTAATAACAACTATAGGCGATTTCTCTTCGATTGATGGTTCATAACCCGATGAAGAACCACGAACGAACAATGGCTCGGGGGTACGAACGACTTCAAATAAATGATTATTGCCGGCAGAGGGTCCACATCCCGGTGGAAAGTCTCGAACTGCCGACATAGCCCTTCGTTTGAAATTTGAGGGTATAGCAGAACCACCCCTCTTCCAAACACTACGAACTGCTCTTTTCGAACCCATTCTTGATTGCTCCAAAATCTAACGTCCAAGGAAAGAAGATAATAAACGGACAATAGAGTCCCCAAAAACTTAATCGATTAGAAGACCATCTAAAACGATATAAGCATAAAGATCCTTACCCTTTTGACTTACCAACCTTAGACTGCTAGAGAGAGATAAGGCTTAAATCAATCGCTTCCGAAGTCCCAACAAGCCTATCTTCAAAACCGATGGATGAAAACCAAGGATGGTCTACCCTTGAATATTCGGCCAAAACAAAGACTAAAAGGAAATGGGAAGTTTCGGCTATATAGTAATGAAAGGAGAAAATATGTGAATAAAAGTGAGGGAATATGTAAGTAGAAAAGAGAATAACAAATGAGAGGATGAGGATTCGGTTTAATCAACAATGGAAGAAAGAAAAGAAAAGAGGATTTGGAGAAGAAAGAAGTTCGGCCAAATGAAAGAAAAGGGATTTGTGTTTGAGCACAAATCAAAGGAAGAAAAGAGAGATATGGGAGAAATGAGATTCGGCCAATACTTTGTTTGCCCAAAAGAAAATGCACATAAATAAAAAAAAGTAGTTTTGGTGTCAAAAGGATAAATGAGATAAAAGAGAAATGGTATTTGATTCAACAAAATGAGGCTAAAATCCCAAAACAATTTTGCACAAAAATGCCTAAGTGCATTCGGCCAAAGAGGAATTTGCTTGGAGAGGAAAAGAAAATATGCCAAATGGTGCCCAAATGCCAAAATTGGCCAAATATCCTCCCCTAAACCACCTAACACATTCGGCCACCCACCTAGACACCCTTGCCGTCCACATTCAACCACTAAAGCCTAGGAAAACTTTCCAAGACATCTTCCACTTTCCATGCCTTAGTCCCCTCATCATGCCATAAGTTCAAGATTCTTATCTTAATCATAATTCCATCTTACCAAAAGAAATAGTCCAACTTATCAAAAAAACATAGGTTGACCGTCCACTCCTATCATCAAGGGGTTTACAATTTTGGCAACTCCCCCAATTCACTCTAAGCCATTCTTATGATATATTCAAATTTAATTTGAATAAATCATGTCCCCAAATTTACCTCTATCAAAATACAATAATTCTAATAATAATAATTCAATTAGAATCCTTAATAATATCCTCATAATCCACACATTAAAATTTTATCATCTCTTTCTCTCTCTTGCCAACTTTTCAAATAAAATCATTTAAAGTCAAATAATATTCTTTTCCTTAATAACCCAAAATTCAAAATTAGGAAATTCCTTCCCCTTAATGCCGTCCAAACTCATTGGTCACATGACCATGAATTTGTTTCCAAAACTTTTCCTTGATATATGCCCCATGTCTCCATACCCTTCCATAAGTTCTTGATTCCATACCATATGTTAATACTTTCCTTAATCCTTTATTCTACTAACCAAAAATAACATGGTCAACCTTTACCATAACTATGCTTGGCCAACACTTACCATACAAGTACAAAAATAAAAGTTCTCTAAATGCTAACTAAGGGATTCGAACCACTCCCCTCTTGCTATTACCCATGCGCCATCACCACTTTACCAATTGACTCCTTGTGTCACTTATTTAAATTAACTTATGTGCTAAGCTCACATAATCCACTTCATTAAATAATCCATACTAAAAATTATTCTAACTTCCTAAATAAAAACAAGCCTTCACCAGACTATTCTAACACACAAAATTCCTACCCGAGCCTACACAAAAATAATACTCAAATTTTCCTAAAGCCCAGCTCCCAATCGGCCCAATCCTACTAGGCCCAATTTTGGGATGTTACAATTCTACCCTCCTTAAAGAAATTTCGTCCTCGGAATTTCCAACTAACTAACCGTCGTACATCCTATCTCGCCACACTATGCTCTTGCTGCGCACTCTGATCTTAAAACCACTATGCACTTTTAACAAAATCTTGAATCCTTAATCCCTCAACCAAACATCTAATTCACACTAGCAAACCTGTTATTTAACACTTACACTTATACCAACAATTTTCCTACATTCAGCCATCACTTCTAACCAAAACATACCTGACTTGAGAGTGAGGAAACAATCCCGAGCCTTACGCTCACTAGACCCGCATCTCAAGCATGCTCCAACCCTCTTCCACTATTCTCCCGGATGACACCTTCCACAGTAATCGCAAGCCAATAAGTTCGATCATGCCGCGATTTTACAGAATGAAATTATGACCCTAGAGAACCGTGATCTCTATTCTTCTCCATAACTTCTTTAACTAACTGAGTCAGCTCATCAATCCGAATTCGATCATGATACTCCGCCACAAAGACTAGCGATGCTAACGCCTCCATTTCAAAAAATATGCCTCGGTGCGAAGATCTAGCCCTAGCACAATCGGCCTTTACCATGTCCATGACGACCACGATCTCGAGAGCTCATTCTAACCATCGCGCTTTAATCGATTAGGAGATTTTTATGAATTAGTACATGTTTCACTTGGTTATCCACGAAGAAAATTTATGAAGAATTTAATAGAGATTCTTTCGATCAATCAAAGTTTTAAGTCTTCTATCCTAGTTTGCACAGAAAAGTACATCCATTCCCTAATACCTTCCATAGCTATGCACTCTTCGAGCATTTCTGTCCATTTCTATCCCAGGGGTATTTTTCGTAATTTTGCCACTAGGGAAATTTCAGTAATTTTGGTAAGTTGAAGAATATTTTGAAAATTTTCCGAAAGTAAATTTTTGTTGCTATTGAAATGAGTATCATAACGATTTTTAAAACTTAGAGCTTTCACAAAACAGGGTTAATCCCTTTTGGGTTTTATTTAACGTTTTTAGCCTATGACCGAGTCCTCTTGGTTAGGGTGAACCGAAGCTACGCACCAGGTAGGAATCCCACGAAGAGGAGGTGAGTCACGAGGACTACTTAAGTACCAAGCTCTTCCGGATCCAATCCTAGACATGCGCACCAAGGTTACCACACCCTAACTCGGCGACTTGGTCACGGGTTGGTTTTAATTAGGCCATTAAAATCTTATGAGTTTTGTTGGGGTAACTAGTCCTAGGGTTCATCACCTATCACACTAACTACGTTTCCTACTTACCCTTCTATAATAATAATCCATACAAAAAGTTAGAGGTACTTACCTGGGCGGATCGGTGCCGGAGACTCGGTGCCATGCTTATTCAAAACCAAAATATTTCAAATAGACCTACCAAAACATTTTTGGGCCTTGGGGGCCCCACAAATGAGCTTTGAACAGGGCTCGATACCAATTTGTAACACCCCAAACCCGGTCCAAACATTACGACCGAATTTGGTATGCCACGGAGAAAATTTTTTGAAAATCCCTTTAAGCCGATTAAAATTTTTGATAAAAGATATTGCCTTATTTTTAAAACGGTTGAGGTGTATAAAGAAATCATCACTTAGTGTTGTATAGAAATATATTAAATCAGGTTGTTACAGATTCAAGTGTACCCGATGGCACAATAAAACATTTTACGTATTAATTTTATAAAACATGTGTACCCATTTTAATATCATGAAGTAGTTTAAGCAAATTATCAAAACATGTAAAATATTCCAAGTGCAATATTAGGAGGCCTTATTACAACTTAAATAAAATAAACCCATAATAAAATAAAATAGTTCAAAATCCACCTAGTCCATATTTTCATTTCATGGCCACCTTGAGTCCATCCAGGCCCTTATCCGCAGCCTACGAATCACTGAAAAATGTTAAAGGAAAAAGGTGAGTCATCAAGACCCAATGTGTAACCCTTTTTCCCGGTTTAATGCAACGTCATACACAAATCATAATTAATTTAATATGCACAAGTAAATATGCACCCAACCTAACCATCCAAACACCTTTCTCTACCCCGTGTGGTACCAAACCACTGGTGGTGCCAAACCACTGGTGACGTATAGTCACAGATGTGATGCCAAATCACTGGAGATACCAAATCTCTGGTGTCCGAAGACACAAATCGAATGATGGGGCCAACCCATCGTGTGATACCAAATCACTGGCAGACGATCCCATATCTCAAAGTGGGGCCAACCCACGGTGGTATCAACCACAGGGACAAGTCGCTATGAGGTGCCAAACCTGCGGAGGTACCAAACCTCTGGTGACCAGTAGTCACAATGTGTTACCAAAACACACGGTGTAAAAATCGACACAAATATCACCGCCCCTCCACTCATCAAACCCACATTCAATCAATGATATTTAACAACAATCATGCCAACATGCTCATTTATAAACATACATAGGATGTATCAATAATCATTTATAAGCCACATGTATCAAATGTGTCATGCTTCCCAAAAGCATCAAATAACAAATCATATTGTCAAGAACTTACCAAGCCTTGCTAAACCTTTATGGTATTAAACTCAAATCTACACAAATCCGATTAGCATACACATAATACTTTGCACGTTAATTAATTATAAAGTGTGTATGTACACCGATAATAGTGAGAACTACACTTTCCCGCTCGTCGATACCTCGGAATCTCTAATAACAACTATAGGCGATTTCTCTTCGATTGATGGTTCATAACCCGATGAAGAACCACGAACGAACAATGGCTCGGGGTATGAACGACTTCAAATAAACGATTATTGCCGCAGAGGGTCCACATCCCGGTGGAAAGTCTCGAAGCGCCGACACAAATTTCTTCGTTTGAAATTTGAGGGTATAGCGAAGAACCACCCTCTTCCAAACACTACGAACCGCTCTTTTCGAACCCATTCTTGATTGCTCCAAAATCTAACGTCCAAGGAAAGAAGATAATAAGCGGACAATAGAGTCCCCAAAAACTTAATCGATTAGAAGACCATCTAAAACGATATAAGCATAAAGATCCTTACCCTTTTGACTTACCAACCTTAGATCGCTAGAGAGAGATAAGGCTTAAATCAATCGCTTCAAGTCCCAACAAGCCTATCTTCAAAATCGATGGATGAAAACCAAGGAAGGTCTACCCTTGAATATTCGGCCAAAACAAAGACTAAAAGGAAATGGGAAGTTTCGGCTATATAGTAATGAAAGGAGAAAATATGTGAATAAAAGTGAGGGAATATGTAAGTAGAAAAGAGAATAACAAATGAGAGGATAAGGATTCGGTTTAATCAACAATGGAAGAAAGAAAAGAAAAGAGGATTTGGAGAAGAAAGAAGTTCGACCAAATGAAAGAAAAGGGATTTGTGTTTGAGCACAAATCAAAGGAAGAAAAGAGAGATATGGGAGAAATGAGATTCGGCCAATACTTTCTTTGCCCAAAAGAAAATGCACATAAACAAAAAAAAAGTAGTTTTGGTGTCAAAAGGATAAATGAGATAAAAGAGAAATGGTATTTGATTCAACAAAATGAGGCTAAAATCCCAAAACAATTTTGCACAAAAATGCCTAAGTGCATTCGGCCAAAGAGGAATTTGCTTGGAGAGGAAAAGATAATATGCCAAATGGTGCCCAAATGCCAAAGTTGGCCAAATATCCTCCCCTAAACCACCTAACACATTCGGCCACCCACCTAGACACCCTTGCCGTCCACATTCAACCACTAAAGCCTAGGAAAACTTTCCAAGACATCTTCCACTTTCCATGCCTTAGTCCCCTCATCATGCCATAAGTTCAAGATTCTTATCTTAATCATAATTCCATCTTACCAAAAGAAATAGTCCAACTTATCAAAAAAACATAGGTTGACCGTCCACTCCTATCATCAAGGGGTTTACAATTTTGGCAACTCCCCAATTCACTCTAAGCCATTCTTATGATATATTCAAATTTAATTTGAATAAATCATGTCCCCAAATTACCTCTATCAAAATACAATAATTCTAATAATAATAATTCAATTAGAATCCTTAATAATATCCTCATAATCCACACATTAAAATTTTATCATCTCTTTCTCTCTCTTGCCAACTTTTCAAATAAAATCATTTAAAGTCAAATAATATTCTTTTCCTTAATAACCCAAAATTCAAAATTAGGAAATTCCTTCCCTTAATGCCGTCCAAACTCATTGGTCACATGACCATGAATTTGTTTCCAAAACTTTTCCTTGATATATGCCCCATGTCTCCATACCCTTCCATAAGTTCTTGATTCCATACCATATGTTAATACTTTCCTTAATCCTTTATTCTACTAACCAAAAATAACATGGTCAACCTTTACCATAACTATGCTTGGCCAACACTTACCATACAAGTACAAAAATAAAAGTTCTCTAAATGCTAACTAAGGGATTCGAACCACTCCCCTCTTGCTATTACCCATGCGCCATCACCACTTTACCAATTGACTCCTTGTGTCACTTATTTAAATTAACTTATGTGCTAAGCTCACATAATCCACTTCATTAAATAATCCATACTAAAAATTATTCTAACTTCCTAAATAAAAACAAGCCTTCACCAGACTATTCTAACACACAAAATTCCTACCCGAGCCTACACAAAAATAATACTCAAATTTTCCTAAAGCCCAGCTCCCAATCGGCCCAATCCTACTAGGCCCAATTTTGGGATGTTACATCAACAATCGGTTTTGGCTTCAAAGAAAAGAGAGGAAAAGAGAGAGCTTCCCTTACTAAAATTTCGGCAAGAACACTAAAGAAGAAACAAAATAATTTCGGCATTAATCCCCCCTTCATGGCCGAAATTATGCCATCAATTAGACCAATATTTGGCCACTAAAATCAGCTCCTCATCAAATCCCAATTTAATCTCTTATTCAAAAATAAATAAATTAAAGTAGCAATTATCTTCCATCTTATCCCCTAATCACCTCTTAAAAAAAATAAAATAAGGCCACCCTTATCTTCTATCTTAACTAAATAAATAAAATAAATAAAAATATTGTTTATCCCACACTTTCTTTCATTAAATTAAATGCAAGTTTATCCTTATCTTCCAATTGCCCATGTGCCGTCCAATTTCTCATCTTCTCTTGGCGCCAAAGCATGAAAAAGAAAACACCTATTTGATGCTCACGCCACTCAAACCTAGGACCAGCTAGGACCCTTGCTGCAAGATGCGCCCCCACGCCACTCTGCTGCTGTTCTCTTTGCGTCATAAACTCCGCCCATATTCTTTTAAAGCCTCCTTCCTTAGTTCACCCTTGCCTTAACGCCCAAAACAAAAATAAAACACACCAGGCGCTTCCCTCATGGCTCGAACTTGATTCCCTTTGCCAAGATCCTTAAGTGGTGCCCCAAGCCACTCCACCAAGCTGACTTTCTTGTCCACCAATGCCCACAAAATGCTTTAAACCCTCCTTAACTCAGCCCTTTCATTTTAACGCCAACACCCAAAAATAAAAACGCCTTGCTGCCACCTTGATTCGAACCCAAGCCCCTACTAGCGTTATAATCAGCCCCCTAAGTGGCGCATGGAAGCCACTTTACCAAGGCATTTCTTATGCCATAAACCCCCAACAACTTTTCTTAAAGCACCCTTAGCCTAGCTCCCCCTAATTAACACCTAAAAATAAATTTTCTCCTATAGCTCGGGCCTTCCCTTAGCTTATCTCTAGCGCCTAAAATACCTCAATTAACACCATGAGGACCACACTTATGCAAAAAAAAAATAAAAAAAATTACCCCCATTCCAGGATATTACAACACTTAACCACTGAAGCAGATACACATTTGTGTCAGATTTCACAGAAACACTTAAATTATTTAAGGCGTTACAGATCGAAGGGCTAATTAGGTATGATAGATTGACACTATTTTGTTACTTGTGTGGTGTTGAGGCAGTTATGAGAGTAGTGTCAACTGTACTTAGAATTGTGCAAGTCACATAATTTATCTTATTTATAATTGGTAATATTTTGGAACAAAACAGTTTGGCTATGATCTTTGCCAATGTTTTAGATGTATGATGTCTCTCTTTGAAGATTGATCCATTTGAAGAAACATATCTTGGAGATTGGATTGAATCAGTTCAAATAATCAGATTCTTGAACATTGTGCTATGTGCACCAAAAAACAAACAAAATATAATCAATAATTAAGCGCGTTATACTGCAAGTATACATGTTCAGTTCTAATATAATTGTTATAATGAAACACGAAAATATTATGAGGAATCGAACCCATAAGAGATGTGTTGATTTTTACTATAACACCCTTTACCTGAGTTCTTACGATTACTCGGGCAACGGATGCTACTTTTACGAACTAAGAGCACTAACTTGAACTGTAATACCCCGAAAGTTACTACAGTAAGAAAGTAAGATATTATCCTTGATATAGTAAAACAAGGAAATAAAGTGACAAAAAGGGAAATTTTGAGTTATGTCAACATTGGGAAGTATATTATGATATATTAATTCAGGAAAGGACTAAATCGTAAAAGTGAGTTTTGTTGCCCAAGAGTAAATACTCAAAATTTAAGGGGTTAAAGTGTAAATATAAAAAAGTTGAAGGATCGATAGTGCAAATATTTTAAGGGTGGAATGATCTAGAAACTAAGAAAAATGGATGAATTAAGACCAAATTGAATAGGTGAAGAATTATGAGGGACTAAATCATAATTTTACCAAATTAACTGATGACTCAAGGATGATATTTTAAAAGATCATAAAGGGCAAAATGGTCAATTAGAAAGAGAGAGAAATCTAGAAGGCAATGATGATGTTGGTGATATTTTAGATTAATTAAATAAATCAATATTAGTTTATTAATATTTTAATGAGATATTTTATTATTATTTTATTATTATTCTATTTAATATATAAGTAGAGAAAGATGAAGAATTCTCTTCATCTTTCATGCAACCAACGTGAGAAAGAGAAAGGAAAGAAAGAAATTTTATTTTCTTACAATTTGGTCCTTTCACCAAAAATCTACAATTTTCACTTAGAAATCAAAAGAATTTCCATAGCCATCAAGAGAGAAAGATAACAAGGAGACTATGGGGAGCTATAATATCAAGTTATATTCAATAAATAGAAGCTATAGGAGAGAGAAAATCAAGTTAAAGATTGAAATTAATAGGACAAGGTAAAAACATCAAGATTTCAATATATTTTTAAGTTTGATATTATTGAAAAAGCATGGAAATGATGTTAAAGTAGAGTTTTCTTATATAAGGTTCTATGTTCTTGATATGTTAGTGGAGGGAAATAAGAGAAAGTGATGGGAAATATTTTAGAGAAAGGAAGTAAGGGTGTTATAAACTTGGTAATCAACATTTTGCACTAAAACAGTTTTGGACAGCAGCGGTAGTCTAACTTTGAAAAATCACCAAAAATTGTGGAAATAGAATTAGAGGTTGAAAAAAATATTAAATTTAATTCTATTTAGTCTAGTTTTTTCATAGAAGAAACGGTGTAAGCAATGGAATTGTAAATTATGAGATATAATAAATTTTGTGAGACAAGGTCAAAATGATTTTTGGTTCCCCTGTTTTGACTTTGGAAAATCATCAAAATTGTAAAAAAAATAATTATGGGTTTAAATTTATATTTTTAAATTCTTAATGAGTCTATTTTCAATATAAATAAACGAAAACATCATCCAAACCCCGTACTAAGAGATAACTAATTTTTAGTAAAGAAAGGTTGAAGCTGTCAAATATGAAAACAAGGATAAATTTGAAGATTTTACTGTACTTATTGGCTAAATTATAAATTCTTAAATTTTTATGGTAGAAATATATTTGAGTCTAGTTTCAAAAATATCAAGCAGATCTTAATTTAAAATTTTGTAGCTCAAGATATAAATAATTTAGTGACTATGACTCAAGTGGACAGCTTGATATGAACATATAAGTAAATAGTGGACTTATATATATTAAGGATGTGGAATGGAGAGGAGGAGGAGGAAAATATATGGATATTCAGCTAGCATGAATTTATATTAAAAATGGCTAATTTGCATGCTTTAGGCTCAGGGACTAAATTGAATAAAAGTAAAACTTTAGGGGTAATTTTGTAAAAATGTTAAAAATGACCAAATTGCATGAAAATAATTATTTTATTATTTAAATTAATAAATTGAATGAAATTATTAATTTAGATAAAGATCGGGTGGAAAATAGAGAAAAATAGAAAATTTCTAAAATGCCCCTGAATCTTGGTATTTCTAAAATTTAGCCAGGTAAGTTCGTGTAACTAAATTGTGTTTATTTATATGTTTGAATTGAATGTTGTATGAGTGAATTGTGTAAATATTATTAATATGAAGTTGATTACATGCTCAACAAAGCTAGATAAATGTTAAGTTCCGTTTGAATAATGAAATTTGATGGATACATAATTTCCCGTATTGATTGTGGTCCTGCATATGTTGCGGACACATTATAGCTCGGACGAGCATCCTGTTATAAGCTTTCTCTAGCTTCTTGTTATATGGTTCCTGTGAGCATCCTGATCGGTAGTGATCCTGCATGTGTTGCGGACTATCGCAGCTCTTTGTGAGCGTCCTGTTACATGATCGATTGTGATCCTGCATATATTCGAACACAAATGCAACTCTTTATGAGCGTCCTGATATAGGCTCTTATGAGCTTCCTGATATAGCTCAATTGAACTTCTTGTTAAATGGCTATCCGGAGCTCCCTGATATTAACTCTTCGGAGTTACCTGTTAAGCTCAATGAGCTTCCTGTTACAAACTCTTATGAGTTTCCTGTTATAGCCCGAATAAGCTTCCTGTTACATGGCTCACATGAGCATCCTATTATATAGCTCGAGAGAGTGCTTCCTGAATATGTACCCTTAAGGGTACCCCTGAATATGAATTGACAGATTACTGATTTGTATACCTCGTGTATACTACCTAGGTATCCATTGATATTTCAATGATTCAACGGACAAAACTCCTGAATTGAGAAAATATGAGTTTAATATAATTTATTTCTCAAATATCCTTGAAATACATGAAAATGATATTTATTTGATATATTGAAACATGATATGGAAAATACATGTGTATGAAACTTGCCTGATAATTATGTATATTCATGATTATGAACTGTTTTCGGAATAAATATACACGAAATTCATGAAAATTATGGTATATGAAATATTGATATAATGAAATGAATGATATATGTTTATGAAGAAATGGCAAGAGAATGGTATGTATCATGACATGTAAATATGTGACTATCTTTGATATGTTGATACAAGGAAATTATGTATGTTGAGATGAGTAATAAATCCAAGTGTGACATGTCGAGAAAATAAGTTTATCAATGTTGAATTTATATGTAATATGGGCAAGTACGCTAACCAGTGTTGTTGCTTGATTCTTAGGCAAGTGCCAAGCTATTGGTTGAATGGTAATATGTTTATTTATATGATGCATTGATTTGGTAAGTATTTAAGTGAAATATGCTAGTGCTCATGAAAGAGTGGTAAGGTTTAAATTATGCAATTTCTTAAGAAATGACTTATCATGTGATCAATTCGAAAAAGGCTTTGGCTAAATGCACTAGCTTGTAACCATGGTCGAATGATATGTTTATGACTTGTGTGTCATGCATATGGAATAAGTGTGGAAAGTAAAGAAATGCAAATGAAAATAAAGAAATTTGGAAGAGTTAAAGTTATATAAAATCTACTAAGCTTGGGATAATATGTATAAGTGATGCTGTGGATTTATTCACCTTGTGAGTTGATGAATATAGCCTAATGAGTAGTGTGGTATCAATAATGGACTATTCTTGATATGTATAAATTTCATATAAGAAAAGAAGTATTATGATCAAAGATTATACAAGCTTACTAAGCATTCATTGCTTACGTATTTTTTTTCATTTACCTTACAGATTATCGGAAGGTCGAATTGGGTTGGAAGCTTGTCGGAGCTATATCACACTATCCATCGGTTTTATTGGTAATTTTGGATAATCTGATTCTGGTTATAATGGCATGTATAGGTTATTTTGATTAAATATTAGTCTATATGTGTTTTGGTATTTTGGTATATGCACAATTTGCCTTATAATGTTGATGTTCTAAAATGTTTAGTTAGTTTGATGACAAGTTGGGTAAGAAATGAGGCGAGGAAAAATGACCTATTTCGTCCACACAGGCAGAGACACGGGCGTGTGTCTCAGTCGTGTGTGACACACGACCAGATGAAACGGTCGTGTGTCCACTGCATCTTCTAATTTATACAAAACAGAATGCCAACACGGTCTAAGACACGGGTGTGTCTCTTGGCCGTGTGAGCCACACGGCCGTGTGACCCTTGTAGTGTTGAAAATTTAAAATATTTCCATAAAAAATTTTGAGTTTTCGGTTTAGTCCTGATATGTTTCTAATGCATATTTTGGGCCTCGATGGCTTACATAAGGGACATTATGATTTAATTTGATTGATTTCATGTATGAATGTTATATGAAGTGAAATTTCTATTAAATGATCTATAAATTTTAGTAATGCTCCAAAACCCTATTTTGGCGACGGATACAGGTTAGGGGTGTTACATGAACATTATCTAATTCACTTAGTTTTAACCAAAGTAAGCTCATATGAAGTGATTTTGGTCCTAACTAAGCTTACAAAAGCTGTCGAGGTTCATCGATACTGAAAGAAGGGCCATTATGCAAAAATAAGGGAAGTAGGGCGAAGGTTGCAACATTGGAAAGTGAATGTCACAACATAGGGATCAGAATGCTCAATGCCGCAACATTGAGATCAAAATGCCCAAGGTTGCAACATTGGCTAGGGAAGGTTGCAACATTGGATACAGATTGCTTGGAACATGACCGAAACATCTAAAATCAAGTCAAAACTATCATCAATCATTCCATAACATTTATAGACATTTTTAGAAACTCAAATAGGACAAAATGTCATCACATCAAATAATTTAAAGACTTTACAAGAGGACCAAATACTTCAAGTCCAAAATAACTTCAATTGAGTATGACATAGATTTGGAACCATTAATTAACCTATCAATACATTCAAATAGTTCTAATCTCATGTACATGTCACTCTATTACCAAAATATAGATTCCATACTGTTCAAATTCTTCCTTAGTGATGAGATGTGGTTGAGGATGACCACTTCAAAAGATGTCTTCAACCAATCATTATCTACGCATTTAAAATAATGTGTTAAGCTTTTGAAAGCTTAGTAAGTACTTGAGAATTCATAGTTACCTTTAAATTAAATTAAATAATTAAATAAATACAAAAATAATAAATATGATTAACATAACTACAAAATTTATTCAAAAATAACAATTCATATTGTCAACAAGGTTAATTAGCATAATTTCACTTACAACACACTTTCATCTCTTACTTATCATTCATTTATCACTCACTTTGCCCATTGTAGACTCGAGTGAAAAATAAAGATATACAAAATATAATCATGGAGTACACAAGCACCGAAATGCTAAATTCTCGAGCGCCTGAAAAAATTCCTAATGGCATGCCATCTATATCCCACAAGTTTGAAAATTGCCTACATGAGCTTTTACTTTTATATAAACTCAATTTATATCAAAACTACAATCTAAATTTCACAATTTTGGTTTTCACGCAACCTTTTCAACACTTTACAATTTAATCCTTTACTCAACACATATATTCACACCGACAATAATCACATCCATTAATCAATTTCTTGAGTTTAATACTTATTTATTATGTTATATTTATATTTAAATTCATAGCATTAACACCTTTATTAGTACATTTACTTATAATTATTTAATTAAATAAGAATGAATTCTATAGTACTTACAAATTTTAACTAAGCTATACTTTCTTCAAGTTTTATCTACTTGTTTCCCCTTGTCTACACTTCTTGCAGCTTCTTCCTTATCTTTGTCTTGTCTACACTTACCTAACATCACTTTAGTGCACCTGTGATTGAAATAAACATGATAACATAACTAAATCATGAAGCTCTTACCTTAAAGTCTTAATTTCTCACCTTATCTATATTTTCTCTCTCCTCAAGAATAAACACTTCACTTCTAACTTGAAATATATGCTTGCTAGCTTGTTGGTAACTTGATTTAGCTAAGGTTTTCTGTAACAGCCCGATTTTGGGTCTAGTCAGAATAGTGGTTTCGAGACCACAAATCCGAAGTAGAAATAACTATTTTATGAATATTTTAAGGTCTATACCATGATTGCATGATTGTGTGAAAATTTCATGAAGAAATTTTATGCATAAGGTGTCCAATTTGAAATTTAGGACTAAATTGAATAAGTTGCAAAATATATGTTCTAGAAGCTTTGAGCATGAAATTGCCATGGATTTTTAATTAGAGAGTCTTAAATAGCAATTTGACTAATTTCTATTTTTATGGACAAAAATGGACATGGATAGGTAAAATTTCAAAGAAAGGCATTAAGGGCATTTTGGTCATTTAGTAATTAAAAGATTAAAAAGCGAAAATCAAGTCAAAATTTTCTCATCTTCTCCATGCTTGTGCCAAAAATTCTAATGAGCCATAGCTAGGGTTTTTCCAACTTTCAAACTTGATTGTAAGTGCATCCTAGCCCCGTTTTTAATGCTCTTTATGTTTTTAAGATCGTTATCACCTAATTTACCTATTCCTAGCACTATTTTGAAGTAGGATTCATGTTTAAAAATTTACCCATGTGTGACATGAATGTATTCTGATGTCTAATGGTAGATTATGAAAGTTTAATGTTAGATAAACAACTTTTGCTAGGTGATTTTTGGTGAAATTTGACAAAATGACCTATTTGTAAAAAGATTATAAAATGTGTGTAAAAGTGTGATTAAATGAAAAATGTAGATTGCTATGAGGTTCGACTAGGCTTAGGAATCGAAGAAACTGAATAGATTTCATTTTTCGAGCCTAGGGGAAAATGTAAATATGTTAAAGTTTAGGGCAAAAATTACATTTTTGCCCTAATGTGATTTTTGAACTGAATTGAATAATTTGAATGATAAATAAGTTAAATTTGCTATTATAGATCAAGAAAGACGAGGTTCGGACCTTGATTGGGGGAAAAACAAGGTTATTGACGATTAGGTCCATTTCCGTTATTTTTGTACCGAGGTAAGTTCGTATGTAAATAATGCATCGTTATTTATGATTTAATTGCTTTAGACTCTTTGAAAGTAATTCGACAAAGTTTCGAAAATTTAGAAATATCCTGGTTGAATCTTAGGAATAGATAGGTTGTATGCATATACTTGTATTTGTGTTGCTTGTTGTTGTTTAGGTTGGTGCAAGTAAGGGTGGCAAAATGGCTTGGTAAATAGCCTTATTTTTGTCCACACGGGTAGACACACGGGCTTGTGTGACACACGGCTTGCCCCATAGGCGTGTGTTATGGCCGTGTGTCCCTTGCACCTTAATTGTTGCAAAACAGAATGCTAGGTAATGAGCACACGGGCGTGTGTCTCAACCGTGTGGACGACACGGTCTCGAACACGGGCGTGTGCCCTGGCCGTGTGAAGTCTGCACCTATTTTATGAAAAATTATAAAAATTAAATCGCCCACCCGGCCTAATCACACGGGCGTGTGACTTAGACGTGTGACCACAATTTGATGATGATGTCATAAACAGAATGTCCCTTAATTTGAACACGGCCTGAAGCATGGGCGTGTCTTAGGGTCACACGGGCGTGTCTCGAACCCACACGGGCGTGTGAGCCCTTTTGCATGAAAAATTTTCTAAGTTTCCCAAAAGTTTCTAAAGTTCTCGATTTAGTCCCGAACCGTTCCCAATTTATGTTTTGGGCCTCGTAAGCTCGTAATAGGGACGATATGAATGTATATGAAAAGTTTTAAATTTGGATGGAAATTCATGTCTCGGTTTTGTATGATTGCTTGTGTATATGTCCGGTAATGCCTCGGACCCTGTTCTGGCGTCGAATACGGGTACATTTTCTATGGAAATTTGGTGATTTTTACTTTGGAAATGTCATTGATGATGATGATGGACCAAATTGTAAAAGATTCCATGATGGTGGCATGAAAGGAAGAAGAAGATAGATAATTTTTTTCATACTTCTTCTAAAATATCACTAATATTAATAATAAAATAAGACAAATTAATAAAATATGTTATGATAACAATATAAAATAAAATATTATAATTTAATAACAAAAAATCTTTCCATCATACATATCCACTTACTTTTGGTAATGATTGGTCTCTTTTTCCTTACACATTTCACCACTAATTCAATTTAATCATTTTCATACTTTAAAATTTTCAATTTGACCCCTAGACTTTGTAAAATATTACAATTTAGTCTATACCCCATATTTATATTTCCTAATATATCCATCTTTTAAAATTTTTCCAGTCTTCTACTACATTCTCTACTAACACTAATAAATCACACTTATTTATTCTAAATAATTTGACTCATAATTTCTCAAAATAACATTGTTACGTCCAAGGAAATTTTTAGGATATTACATTTATACTAGATGCTTCCTATGCTAAAAGAAGGCTATCGATTCACTCAAAACACAAATTATTATGGCAATTAATAAAAGAGAAGTGATAATAACACTAAATACACTAATAATTATATCACTAATGGTTTCAATTGGTAAAATTACTAATGAAAACAAGTAGTGATCGGTTCTCTCTCTCGCTAATGATGGATTTATACCTAAAGAATCTAAACATGCGATTCTTAGTCTAGTCACATTCACCTCTCGGTCTCAAATAACTTCTAGAAGCATAATGAAATCTCCTCTTAGTCTCATTCAATTAACCCTAACTAAATCATATCTACTCGACAAGGTGTCCTCTCGGCCTATTCTATCTCAATTTTCACTCAAAGTTGTCAATTTCGAGTTATTGGCATAGTCGATTTAATCCAAAGCATACATTCAAATTAACAAAAGGCATAAAATCACATCACAAGAGATAAATATAACCAATCGCATAAACAAATTAGTTAATTTCCATGGAAAATACAAATACACAATAAAATTCCATTCAATTTAATATAATGAAATCAAAGGAAAATTAGGAGTTTAAGAAATACTCATTAAAATGAGAAATCCTTAAATTTGAGAAGTTCAATGTATTTCATCCACAAATAATCTTGATGCCCAACTATAAAAGTAGCAATTTAAAGTAGAAAAATGGAAAACTTTGAAATTTTGTCTAAAAATTCTAACCTAGAAATGTCTATCAACAAAAACTAATAATAAAATATATTGTCTAAAACTAATTTCTCTTTTATGTCCTCATTTGCTAATTATAAAGTGGTATTTATACTAAAAACCTAAATAGCCAGCCATTTATATCATTGCCCATCATAAAATTATCATACTAAGGCGTTTTTTACTCAATCTTCCACTATTTGCCCTAATAAAGATTGCAGATTTTGACAGTTACGAAAGACATTGTTGCAACATAAGCTTTTTGTTTCCCAATTCAGCTCAAGTCACCTGGTGGTTATCGCAACAATGAGTTTTCCAGTTAAATTCTTTGGCAAGTCAGAGGCTTCATGGTTTTGACAAGGACATGATATGGTCACGACCATGGCTTGGTTGAGGGAACTCCTTGGCAAGTTAGCAAGGTTATGGTCGCAACAAGGCATCCACACCTTACTTTTCTTCTATTTTCATCCCTCCATTGAGTCTTACAATGCTCTTTTCACATCTTTAAGTCCATGTATGAAGGTAATTAATTTATTTATTCAAAATATAATAAAAACAACATTTAAACTAAATCCTAACGCTAATGTAAAAACTAATAAAATGACTCTTAATGCTACTTGAAAACAAGCTCCTCAAGTGTAAAAATGGTCTAATTTACCATATCAAATTATGACGTATCAAACTCACCCGCACTTAAGTCTTTGCTTATCCTCAAGCAAACAACACACACACAAAAATTATCCTCAAGTTTCGTTGAACATTAGAAGATACGATAATTGAACATTGAAAATGTAAAAGACATATCTCACACCCAAATTAAGATTGTTGTCTAACTAATTCAAACACTTCAAACCAAGTTCACACAGTTCAATAAGTTAAAAAGCCAACAAACATAAAGGTAATTCAAGTGAATATGTGCTCAATTGTTGTAACACCCCATACCCGAGTCCAAGGCTAAGACTAGATACGAGACATTACCATGCTTGAACTCACTTAAACATGTACTTACGGGCTGTAAAATTTTGTTTCAAAATAGAAACTCTTCTTTCTTAGTCAAAACGTACATATCATGGGCCTATGAGGCCTTAAACACATATCTAGGAACTTTTGGAATACAATCGGGAACTTTTCCTCGAAACAGGGGTCACACGCCCATGTGGCTTGGGGCACGCCCGTGTACCCCTAAGACACGCCCATGTCTCCCAACCGTGGTCGACACTGACTAATCTCACACGATCTTGACACGCACGTGGACTGAAACCGTGTGCTATACCTTGATATACTGACTTGTTCACACGGCAGGGGCACACGCCCATGTTCTAACCGTGTATCACACACGGTCTAAACAAACGGCCGTGGGATTAGCATGTGGTCTATTTTGACTTAAGATACAAAGGTGCAGGGTGCACACGGCCGAGACACACACCCGTGTGTCCATCCGTGTGGGCACTTAGAGGCTATTTACCAAGACAATTGCCACCCTGAAATCAAGACCAAACTCATGCTCAATTCAGCAACTCAAGTATTACATCTAACATGAACAAGGATGCATACTTCATTGATAGATTAAAACATACATACTTAATCATTCATGACTCATCTCTTTGGCCATATACAAAAAGAATACTAAGCTTGATAGCCAACACTTTGGCTAGTTTTAAAACATAACTCAAAATGAAATGTTTCCTATACATGCCATACTTAATATAAACAACTTGGCTATACCAAAATAGCGATTGATAGTGTGCTCCGAGCTCCGATGACGATGATCCACGAGATTAGCTTGGCGGGACTACATGGAAAGAAAGAATAAAGGACGTAAGCATTTAGCTTAGTAAGTTTGCATGTAATTCTCATAGCAATATATTTGCTTAACATTAACCATTCATCATAAACAATGGCATATGAAATCTCAAGTATTTAAGCTTACTTACTCTTACTGATTCTTACATATCTCATGGTACTTACTATTCTCATGCTCGTACGGTAACAAGATACATGTATCACTTGATCACATAGATCAGTATACTTTACTATGATAAGCATAATCTCAACTTCATCATTCATATCATGAATAATACTCTTAATTAAATCTGACTAGCATAACTTGATAATAACTTTACTTACTTAACTTTCTTACTTTCTCATTTAATCTTTACTCTTTTGCCCGATGAATTACTATGACTAACAGAGGATACTAAATCTCAAAACACATGTGTCTTGATGCCAATGTTATATCCTTGATATAGTCTTACATGGGATCTCTTACTTGGTATTGATGCCATGTCTTGACATGGGCTTACACGAAGTCTTCCTTATGAGTTCCCTTGGGAACTTACCATTGCCATGTCTCGACATGGTCTTACTTGGTATCTTTACTTGTCAATGCCGAGCCTTGGCTTGGACTTACATGAAATTTTTCTTGTTACTCACCAATGCCATGCCTTGGCTTGGACTTACATGGGATCTCTATCTCTTTATAGCTTTTCAATGCCAAGACTTGTCTTGGACTTACATGATAACTTTGCTTGGAGACTCACCAATGCCATGCCTTGGCTTGGGCTTATATGGGTCTTCATCTCATAATAACTCTTCAATGCCAAGACTTGTCTTGGTCTTACATGATAACTTGCTTGATTGCCGATGCCATGCCTTGGCTTGGTCTTATACGGACTTTCTCATTTCATGTGATAGATCGAGTATCCTAAGTAATCCAACTTCAATCGAGACTTTCTCATGCTTGATCTCATTGATTTCTTTGTTTAACATAGCATTAAACAATCTCATGGAATTAAAATATATTCTACATTATACTAAGCAATTCAATGATATTAATCATAAAGCTTAGAAAACATACAAACTTAACTCAATATACAAAATGTGTGTAGATATGCAATTTAGTCCTCGACTTTGTTCTTGCCTCGGTTTCGATCCGGGCTTCGTTTTTCTTGATCTATATTAATAATTAGATCATTTAATACTCACATTGACTAAATTGACTCTTAACTCGTACTTTGGCAAAATTACTATTTTGCCCCTAAACTTTCTCATATTTGCACTTTTGCCCCTAGGCTCGTAAAATGATTCTCATTTAACTTTCTTAAAGATCATGCTTAGCTGATTCATTTTCTCTACTATAACAATCATCAATTCTCACTATTTCTAATAGGTATGACCAATTTCATAACTATTACAAATTAGTCCATACTATCATTTTTCATGAAATTCACTAAGGAAAAGATGTTTATCTAACATCAAACTCTCATAAACTTCCATAAAATATCATTTTACAAGCATGTCACTATTGGGTAGATTTTTGAACATGCATCTTAGCTCATTTTATAGCTAAAAATAGCTAATTCATAATACGAGAACTTCAAAAATACGAAGAATATTAAAAACGGGGCTAAGATGAACTTACTAGCAAACTTGAAAGATGAACAAACCCTAGCTATGGGGTTCTTCAAATTTTTGGCACCAAGGAAGAAGATGAATGAAATTTTTATCATCTTTTTCCTATTTTAATAATTTAATTGGTAAATGACCAAAATGCCCTTCTCTTTAAAAATTTACAATTTACTAACTCATGTCTATTTTTTTCCAAAAATTATAATTTTGGCAAATTGCTATTTAAGGACTTATTATTATTATTCTAAATCTATTTCATACAAACAGCTTCTAGAAACTCATATTTTGCAACTTTTGCAATTTAGTCCTATTTGATCATTCCATGTCAATTTCACAAAATTTCTACATGGAACTTTAATACTATCATGCAAACATGTCATAAACCTTAAGAACTCAATTTACTAACTCAGATTTGTGGTCTCGCACCACTATTCCGACTAGGCCCTAAATCGGTCATTACAATTCTCCCCCTCTTAGGAATTTTCGTCCTCGAAAATCTTACCAGCAAACAGGTTTGGATACTGGTTTCTCATGCTCTTTTCTGGTTCCCGCGTAGCTTCTTCTTTTCCATATCTTTGCCACAATACTTTTACCAGGGCAATACTTTTATTTCTTAGTTGCTTGACTTCCCGAGCTAAAATCTTAACTGGTTCTTCACCATAAGTCATGTCGGGATGAATCTCTATCTCTGATGGGGTAATTACATGTGAAGGATCTGATCGGTAGCGTCGCAACATGGACACGTGAAACACATCGTGAATCTTTTCTAACTCTGATGGCAAAGCCATTCGATAAGCTACCGGCCCAACTTTCTCGGTAATCTCATACGGTCCAATAAAATGTGGACTCAACTTGCCTTTCCGGCCAAATCTGAGAACTTTTCTCCATGGTGACACTTTCAAGAAAACTTTATCTCCGACTTGATACTCTATCTCTTTTCTCTTTAAGTCCGAATAGGACTTCTGTCTATTCGATGCAGCTTTTAAATATTCTCGTATCACTTTCACTTTCTCTTCAATTTCTCTAACCAAATCAACCTTGTGAATTTGGTTTTCCTTGAGTTCAGTCCAAAATAAAGGCGTTCTGCACTTACGCCCATATAGAGCCTCATAAGGCGCCATCTTTAAACTCGACTGAAAACTATTATTGTAGGCAAACTCTACCAATGGGAGAAACTTTTCCCAACTGCCTTGGAATTCAAGAATACAACATCTGAGCATATCCTCGAGTACTTTAATTAACCTCTCCGACTAACCGTCAGTTTGAGGATGAAAAGTGGTACTAAAGTTCAACTTTGTACCCAAGGCCTCTTGCAACTTCTTCCAAAATCTGGATGTGAACCTTGAATCTCTATCCGAGATAATTGACAATGGAACACCGTGAAGCCTTATTATTTCTGACACATACAAGTTTGCCAACTTGTCTAGTGAGTAATCAACTCGTACAGGTAAGAAATGAACTGACTTCGTGAGTCTATCAACTACAACCCATACAACATCTTTCTTGTTCGGAGATAATGGTAAACCCGTTACAAAATCCATAGTAATACGGTCTCATTTCCACTTCGGAACCAAAATGGGTTGAAGCAAACCCGAAGGTACTTGGTGTTCAGCCTTTACTTGCTGACAAATCAAGCATTTGGAAACAAACTCTAAAATATCTTTCTTCATTCTCGGCCACCAATACTGTTGCTTTAAGTCATTAAACATTTTGGTACTACCCGGATGTACAGATACACATCTGTTATGTGCCTCATGCAAAATTCTCTGAATAAGCTCATCCTTTCTCGGTACACAAATTCTATCTTTGAACATCAGACTTCCATTGGGACTAATCTGGAAATCAGACTCAACATCTGTCTCGCACTGAGCTCTCTTGACTTGCAATTCACTATCTTCTTTCTGAGCCTCAAAAATCTCTTGGAGGAATACTGGTCTAGCTTTCAACTCAGCTAGAATAGAACCATCAGTGGATAAAGTCACCCGTGAATTTATTGCCCTTAATGCAAATAGGGACTTTCTACTCAAAGCGTCGGCGACCACATTTGCCTTCTCGGGATGGTAGTTAATGACCATCTCATAGTCTTTTATTAACTCTAACCATCTCCGCTGCCTTAAGTTCAACTCTTTCTGCGTCATCAAGTACTTCAAACTTTTGTGATCGGTGAAAATCCGACATCTCTCACCATATAGGTGGTGTCTCCATATCTTCAATGCGAAGACTATGGCAGCCAACTCTAGATCGTGGGTCGGATAATTCTTCTCATGAGGCTTCAACTGTCTTGAGGCATAAGCAATCACTTTGCCTTCTTGCATAAGTACACAGCCTAATCCATTTAAGGATGCATCGCTGTAAATCACAAATTCTTTCCCTGCCTCATGTTGTACTAAAACTAGAGCTTCTGTCAACATCGCTTTCAGTTTCTCGAAACTTTGTTGGCATCTTTCTGTCCACTCAAACTTCATATTTTTCTGTGACAATTTAGTCATCAGGTTGCAATAATAGAAAACCCCTTGACGAATTGTCTATAATAGCCGGCTAGGCCTAGGAAACTTCTAACCTCAGAGACATTCTTCGGTGGCTTCCAGTCCATAATAGCCGAAATCTTACTGGGGTCTACTCGAACTCCTTCTCCCGAGACAATATGTCCCAGAAATCCTACTTCCTTGAGCCAAAATTTGCTTTTACTGAACTTGGCATACAACTGATTTTCTCGTAGAATCTGTAAAACTGTCCATAGGTGCTCAGCATGCTCATTCTCATCTCAGGAATAAATCAGTATGTCGTCAACGAAAACGACTACAAACTTGTCGAGGTATGGTCTAAAAATGCGATTCATTAAGTCCATGAATGCCACAGGAGCATTGGTCAAACCAAAAGGCATGACTAAAAATTCATAATGCCCATACCTTGTTCGAAAATCTATCTTAGACACATCTGATTCCTTTACTCTTAACTGATAGTACCCTGATCTCAAGTCTATTTTGGAGAACACAGTGGTTCCTTTCAATTGATTGAACAAATCATTGATCCTAGGCAATGGGTACTTTTTCTTCACCGTCACTTTATTAAGCTGACGGTAATCTATGCACAATCTCATGGTGCCATCTTTCTTTTTCACAAATAAAACTGGAGCACCCCAGGGAAAACAACTTGACCTAGCAAAGCCTTTATCATCAACTCTTGCAAGCTGTGACTTCAGCTCCTTTAACTCCGTTGGAGCCATTCTCGTAAGGAGTAATAGATATTGGTACGAAGACGGGAGCCGGTTCAATGCCGAACTCAATCTCTCATCGGGGTAGTCCTGGTAATTCTTTGAGAAAAACATCCACGTACTCACATACTATCGATACTGACTCAATCTTTAACTCTGTTTCTTTATCATTCATCACAAAGGCCAAATATGCCTTGTACCCCTTTCTTATATATCTCTGTGCCGTCACGTGAAAAATCATTGCCGGTGATTTACTTTGCTCATCTGATTCTATATGGAGAATATCCCCATTCTCACATCTCGTCTCAATATATTTCTTCCCACAATTAACTATTACATCATGAGTGGTCAACCAGTCCATACCAAGAATGATGTCAAACTCATCAAATGGTAGCAACATAAGATTTGCTTTAAAGTAATGACCTATAATCATTAATGGACAATCTTTACATACTTCGTCAACTAACACACTCTTGCCTAAAGGATTAGACACCTTAATCGTAAATTCTGTAGAATCTATAGGCATATTCATACTGGATACTAGTTTCATACAAATGTAAAAGTGTGTGGATCAGGGATCTATTAAAGCAATAACTTTAACATCATGAAGAGAAAATGTACCCGTAATAACATCAGGAGAAGATGCCTTTTCATGAGCGCGAATGGCATAAGTCCTCGTAGGCGCCCTACCCTCGAGTCTCGCAGCCTGCTCTCTAGGGTTACCCCTTCCACTTGCCCCACTTCCTGGGTTCCTTTGCGATCTTCCTCTAACTACACTCCCGGATCTCGGGTTCTGACCTCTATCTTCTTTCATTGTCTCTGGACAATCTTTTATGTAGTGGTCCTGGGAACCACATCTGAAACATACATTTTCATGTGCTCGACATTCTCCAAAATGACGTCTGCCACACTGTGGGCATTCGGGTCTATCCGATCGGATGTTCCCCACACTAGCAACTGAGGTTGCCTGTGCCTTACTTCCCGAATACTGCTTACTCTTGTCCTTCCTTGAAAACCCAGTGGAAGTAGCCGATCGGGTGGAGAAATCTCTTGACTTCTTGGATGTGGATTGGAATGACTTATTCCACTGTCTCTTTTTAGAGTCACGAGACTTTATTTGAGACTTTATCTTCTCCTTTACTAGTTCTTCGGCTTTACAAGCCCTCTCTACTACACAACGAATTCCTTGATTCTAGGACAGCAACAAACAATTTGATGTCCTCATTTAGCCCATCTTCAAATATATTACTCATGATGGCCTCGGTGGACACGCATTCTCGGCGTATTCTTTGAGCCGTACAAACTCACGCTCATAATCGATCACGGACATCTTGCCTTGCTTTAACTCTAGAAATTCCTTTCTTTTACGGTCCACGAACCTTTGGTGATATACTTTTTCTTGAACTCTTCTTGGAAGAATTCCCATGTGACCTTTACCCTCGGTACCATAGACACCAATGTGTTCCACCATTGATAGGCGAGAATCTCTTAAAGAGAGACTACACACTTCATGTATTCCTCGGATGTGCATGACAACTCATTAAATACCACGATGGTATTTTCTAACAGAATTCGACTTTTTTAGGATCATCATCTGTTTCTAGCTGGCAGGAATTCTTACGCCCCATGTTTCTGATTCTATCAGCTGGAGGCTTCTCTCCTCTTACCACCTCTACTACTTGAGGGCTCTTGGGATAGGTTGAGGAATAGGTGGGGTGGAGGGGGTTGCGATTCGGGTTCGTGCTGAACGAACTCCAGTATACCATGTATTCATCATATGGAGGAAGGCTTCTCTAGCCTCTTCTCCTCCTTCTTGACTCACCGTAGTGGGTCTATTCTCATTCTCGTTAAGATCCTTTGTCCCTTCAATGGGCCGGCGCATTACTTTCTACGTCATCCGCCACGGCTCTATCGGTATCCATTTACTAAATGTATAAACATAATTTAAGTCGTCAGGCATCGTCACACTATCATTATAAAAACATTCTTACATATGGCATGTATAGCTAGACTCGTGCTCATGCTACGTTAGTCCTAGAACCGACTAAACCGTAGCTCTAATACCACTAAATGTAACACCCCATACCTGACTCCAAGGCTAAGACTGGATACGAGACATTACCATGCTTGAACTCACTTAAACATGTACTTACGGGCTGTAAAATTTTGTTCTGAAATAGAAACTCTTCTTTCTTAGTCAAAACGTACATATCATGGGCCTATGAGGCCTTAAACACATATCCGGGAACTTTCGGAATACAATCGAGAACTTTTCCTCGAAACAGGGGTCACACGCCCATGTGGCTTGGGGCACGCCGTGTACCCCTAAGACACGCCCATGTCTCCCAACCGTGGTCGACACTGACTAATCTCACACGGTCTTGACACGCCCATGGACTGAAATCGTGTGCTATACCTTGATATACTAACTTGTTCACACGGCCGGGGCACACGCCTATGCTCTAACCGTGTATCACACACGGTCTAAACAAACGGCCGTGGGATTAGCCCGTGGTCTATTCTGACTTAAGATACAAAGGTGCAGGGTGCACACGGCCTAGACACACGCCCGTGTGTCCATCCGTGTGGGCACTTAGAGGCTATTTACCAAGACAATTGCCACCCTGAAACCAAGACCAAACTCATGCTCAATTCAGCAACTCAAGTATTACATCTAACATGAACAAGGATGCATACTTCATTGATAGATTAAAACATACATACTTAATCATTCATGACTCATCTCTTTGGCCATATACAAAAAGAATACTAAGCTTGATAGCCAACACTTTGGCTAGTTTTAAAACATAACTCAAAATGAAATGTTTCCTATACATGCCATACTTAATATAAACAACTTGGCTATACCAAAATAGCGATTGATAGTGTGCTCCGAGCTCCGATGACGATGATCCACGAGATTAGCTTGGCGGGACTACATGGAAAGAAAGAATAAAGGGCGTAAGCATTTAGCTTAGTAAGTTTGCATGTAATTCTCATAGCAATATATTTGCTTAACATTAACCATTCATCATAAACAATGGCATATGAAATCTCAAGTATTTAAGCTTACTTACTCTTACTCGATTCTTACATATCTCATGGTACTTACTATTCTCATGCTCAAATGCGGTAACAAGATACTTGTATCACTTGATCACATAGATCAAGTATACTTTACTATGATAAGCATAATCTCAACTTCATCATTCATATCATGAATAATACTCTTAATTAACTCGACTAGCATAACTTGATAATAACTTTACTTACTTAACTTTCTTACTTTCTCATTTAATCTTTACTCTTTTGCCCGATGAATTACAATGAATAAAAGAGGATACTAAATCTCAAAACACATGTGTCTTGATGCCAATGCTATATCCTTGATATAGTCTTACATGGGATCTCTTACTTGGTATTGATGCCATGTCTTGACATGGGCTTACACGAAGTCTTCCTTATGAGTTCCCTTGGGAACTTACCATTGCCATGTCTCGACATGGTCTTACTTGGTATCTTTACTTGTCAATGCCGAGCCTTGGCTTGGACTTACATGAAATCTTTCTTGTTACTCACCAATGCCATGCCTTGGCTTGGACTTACATGGGATCTCTATCTCTTTATAGCTTTTCAATGCCAAGACTTGTCTTGGACTTACATGATAACTTTGCTTGGAGACTCACCAATGCCATGCCTTGGCTTGGGCTTATATGGGTCTTCATCTCATAATAACTCTTCAATGCCAAGACTTGTCTTGGTCTAACATGATAGCTTTCTTGCTTGCCGATGCCATGCCTTGGCTTGGTCTTATACGGACTTTCTCATTTCATGTGATAGATCGAGTATCCTAAGTAATTCAACTTCAATCGGGACTTTCTCATGCTTGATCTCATTGATTTCTTTGTTTAACATAGCATTAAACAATCTCATGGAATTAAAATATATTCTACATTATACTAAGCAATTCAATGATATTAATCATAAAGCTTAGAAAACATACAAACTTAACTCAATATACAAAATGTGTGTAGATATGCAATTTAGTCCTCGACTTTGTTCTTGCCTCGGTTTCGATCCGGGCTTCATTTTTCTTGATCTATAATAATAATTAGATCATTTAATACTCACATTGACTAAATTGACTCTTAACTCGTACTTTGGCAAAATTACTATTTTGCCCCTAAACTTTCCCATATTTGCACTTTTGCCCCTAGGCTCATAAAATGATTCTCATTTAACTTTCTTAAACATCATGCTTAGCTGATTCATTTTCTCTACTATAACAATCATCAATTCTCACTATTTCTAATAGGTATGACCAATTTCATAACTATTACAAATTAGTCTATACTATCATTTTTCATGAAATTCACTATGGAAAAGATGTTTATCTAACATCAAACTCTCATAAACTTCCATAAAATATCATTTTACAAGCATGTCACTATTGGGTAGATTTTTGAACATGCATCTTAGCTCATTTTATAGCTAAAAATAGCTAATTCATAATACGAGAACTTCAAAAATACGAAGAATATTAAAAACGGGGCTAAGATGAACTTACTAGCAAACTTGAAAGATGAACAAACCCTAGCTATGGGGTTCTTCAAATTTTTGGCACCAAGGAAGAAGATGAATAAAATTTTTATCATCTTTTCCTATTTTAATCATTTAATTGGTAAATGACCAAAATGCCCTTCTCTTTAAAAAGTTACAATTTACTAACTCATGTCCATTTTTTTCCAAAAAGTATAATTTGGGCAAATTGCTATTTAAGGACTTCTAATTAATATTCTAAAGCTATTTCATACAAAAAGCTTCTAGAAACTCATATTTTGCAACTTTTGCAATTTAGTCCTATTTGACCATTCCATGTCAATTTCACAAAATTTCTACATGGAACTTTAATACTATCATGCAAACATGTCATAAACCTTAAGAACTCAATTTACTAACTCAGATTTGTGGTCTCACACCACTATTCCGACAAGGCCCTAAATCAGGCTGTTACAATTGTGTCAATCCATCAAGATGAATTAAATAGATGCATTATAGATTGTAACACCCTAAATTTTGGGGTTAAAAGTTTTTAAGTTTTGTGATTAGGGTCAATGAGAAGGTTTCGCTATTGTGTTTAGTTGCGCGTTTAAGTAGCAAAATGGGCCTGCTGGTCTCGTGGTTGAGTGAGTGTTAGTATACCTCAAGGTTCTCGGTTCGAGTCTTGTGTGTGTATTTTAGAGAAACATTTTATTTCGTTTTGTTTTGTTAAGTAGCAGGTTTGTTTTAAGTTAATTTATAAAAATATTTTTATTTTTTTTGGGTTCTGGACGTTCTCATCTTCTTTTCTCACTGTTATTTTCTTTTTCTTTCTCTTTTACCTTTTCTTTTAATAAATTATCAAAAACGGTTTTGCTGGCTGATTTTGAGAATTTTGCTCCTCTGTTATCGAGTTAGTGTCTGGGCATCTCTGATTGTGAATCAGGTGTGGGATCGAAACTCTTCAATTTTATTTTTGAATTATTCAATTTGGTGTCAAAATGCGATGGGATTGGAAAGTCCTTGTATGGGTTTCGATAATGGTGTAATCGTAACGTTGTTTCGATATTAGAATGCATCAAATTCGGTTTAGTATAGTACCTGTCTAATTTATTAGAGGTTAGGGAGTGGTTGGGGATGAAAATCACATTTTCGAGGCTGATTTAGGGTGGTTTCGTGACCACACGGGTGGCCACACGGGCGTCTACCGGTTCACACGGCCGTGTGCTTTTGGGAATTAGGGTTTTTCGTTGAATTTTGGTGCCACACGGCCGTGTGGCTGATTTGGGAAAATTAGTCGATTTTCACACGACCGTGTCCCCTTGGCACACGGGCATGTGTGTTTGGGAATTAGGGATTTAGTGATTTGGTGTCACACGGCCTGGCCACACGGCCGTGTGACTAATTTGGGGATTTAGGGATCCCACACGAGCGTTTGTTTTGGAAAGACGACCGTGTCTGGTGGGCAGACAGGCGTGTGAGACCCTCACACGGGCGTGTGAAACCCTCACACGGTCGTGTCTACCCTGTACTCTATTTTAGTGCAAATGGACAGTGAGTTACACGGCCTGTTCCCACGGCCATGTCTCTGGTCCACACGGGCGTGTGCCTTAGTTACACGGCCGTGTGCCTCTCTTCACACGGGTGTATGCCTCAGCCACACGGTTGTGTGCCCACTTTTACATGGGCTTTTGACCTCCCAAACGACCTAGGCATTTTCATACGGCCAGAGCGCACGGGCATGTGGTTCTAAGGCACTTAATTTGGTTCTGTGTGTGTTTCTGCTCTGAAAATGTTTCTGTGTGCTTCAATCTTGTCTAAGCTTTAGTAAGGGTCAATAAGACTTCGATTTGGGCTGCGGTGGTTAAGTGTTATCTGTAATTGTTGTATGAGATGTTTGACTCTGAACCCGATTAACTGGGTGTGTGTGTGCATATCTGCTATCTCTGATTGTCTGTGAAATTGTCACTATTTTGTGAGATTGTGTGCGTACATACACTTGCATAAAGTAAAGTTTTGGGTGGGATTGTGAAAAGAAGGGAGTCTGATTCTGATTTGATCTGGCAATTTTTCTGCAACTTATTCGTACGGCGATTTATTGCACTGTATCACATGTGCGTCATCTTTGCTGCGCACTATTATCTGATCTAGTAGTTTAAGCTGCAACTTATCTGTACAACAAATTACGGTATTACACTGTACTGCAAATATGCCAGCTCTACTGCGTATTAATTTCTGAGTGGCTTAGTCCACGTACATGGTGTGTAGGGTTGGATGGGCCTTTCGAGGCCCTAAGTGGTGTGTTTTGGTTGGATGAGCTTAAACTGCTCTTATGGGATGTGATTGGGGGATGGAAAGGTGTGTTGGCTAGATGGGTGGGTTTTATCCTTGGACTGCACTTCATCCGCATCTGTCTATGAGTTATGACTGTAAGATTGATTGTCTATATTCTGTTTGTCTGAACAGCACTTGTGATGAGTTTTTGTGAGAACTTGGTGTGCTCTGATTGTTATGTTCTGTTGGGACGTTAGTTCCAAGTATGCTTTCTGACTCTGTGAGTATTTGAAAATCTGTTGCGCTACTGATTAGAATTCTGTATTTCTGTCTCTTGTTTTGTTTCGAACTCACACTCAGCTCGAGTAACTCACCCCCTCTTAGTGTTTCTCTTTCAAGTACACTTCCATTTTTCTGTAGCTGGACTCGGCAAGTCGGAGGTCTCAGAAGCATCACATTTTTCTTAAACTAGTTACTAAAGTATTTTCTCTAAATCTGAGATTTATGTAAATGGTATAGGACTGTAAATTCTGTTTTAAACACTGTGGTATAAAATTTTTGAATTAAATGCGAGTAGACGTTTTTTTTAAATTAAACTATTCTGTGTTAAATATTGGGATTTGATAACATTAAAGTTTTATGTAACTTAAATACTATGTGATTTCCAACGGAATAGACTAAAATCCTTACCTAGATCACTTATGTGATCAATGTAACTTTCAGGATTCAGTCTAAACTCTTAAGCCAGGTTTTGGGTGTTAAATTTAGTGGTATCAGAGCCAAGTTTGTAAAAACTCGGCCTGTGTCTCTACGTGTCCATGTGCGCACGTGGTTGTTTTAAAAAATTTTTGAGAAACCTTAGCACAGTAAGGTGAAATGATTTATGTTTTGGAAATGTTTTTCAAAAATGAAATGTCTGAGACTCCGATGCTGGTTCAGGTGGAAATTTGAAACTGTGATTTTAAAGATGTAGTTTCTGCATTTATTTTGTTTTGTGTTTGTTTACTGAGAATGTAGATATTTTAAGTTAGTGGCAAGACTGGTATGGCTTCTGAAGGTAAGCAAGTTCGTGATGGATCGTCTGCTTCTCCAGGACGTGTGTCTGTTTAGGATTCGAAGGTCAGTGCAATTCTGCCAACTTCGAGTGGCGATAACCCAGAGCTTGGTACTGAAGTATTAACTCGGGTAGTGCGGGAGGTGCTAGAGGAAGTGTTTAAGGCTAGGATAAGGGAAACTAGTGAAATGCTTCAAGCTAGGTGCGTGGATTGTGGAAAGAAAAGAGATCGCAGTCCTCCGAGGTTGGAGCCTCATTCTGCGGAGCGTGTTAGAATGAATTTGAGTGGCTATAGCAGTTTTGCGGAGGGTGCCAGTAGTGATGCGAGCGCTCCATCTTGTGAGCATTGTAAGAAGCGTCATCCGGACAGTTGTTAGAGGAAGATAGGAGCATGTTTTCGATGCGGGTCCACAAAATATCAGGTCCGAGAGTGTCCTCGATAATTTTGAGACAGGTATGATTGTAAATGTTTTGGTGTTCAGATTAGAGTATTGGAATTGTGTGTGATATGACAATTGTGTATCTGCTTCAGTGGTTAAGTGTTCTAGATGTGTGTATGAGGTCTTAAGTTTGATTTGGTTTTGCTCAGGCTAGAGTGTGCAGTGGGAGCGTGGTGGTGTATCTTGTAATATACCACTGTTCTGTTTGTTTGAAATTTTAGGGACAAAATTTCTTTAAGGAGGGGTGAGTTGTAACACCCCGAATTTTGGGGTTAGAAGTTTTTGGATTTTATGGTTAGGGTCAGTGAGAAGGTTGCGCTATTGTGTTTAATTGCACGTTTAAGTAGAAGAATGAGCCTGCTGGTCTGGTGGTTTAGTGAGTGTTAGTATACCTCAAGGTTCTGGGTTCGAGTCTTGCGTGTGTATTTTGGAGAAACATTTTATTTCGTTTTGTTTTGTTAAGTAGCAGGTTTGATTTAAGTTATTTTATAAAACTATTTTTTTTTGGGTTCTGGACATTCTCCTCTTCTGTTCTCTCTGTTCTTTTCTTTTTGTTTCTCTTTTACCTTTTCTTTTAATCAATTATCAAAAACGGTTTTGCTGGCTGAATTCGAGAATTTCGCTCCTCCATCGTCGAGTCAGTGTTTGGGCATCTCCAATTGTGAATCAGGTGTGGGATCGAAACTCTTTAATTTTATTTATGAATTGTTCAATTTGGTGTTGAAATGTGGAAGGATTGGAAAGTCCTTGTATGGGTTTTGATAATGGTGTAATCGTAACGTTGTTTCGATATTAGAATGCATCAAATTCGGTTTAGCATAGTACCTGTCTGATTTATTGGAGGTTAGGGAGTGGTTGAGGATGAAAAGTAAGTTTTTTGGGCTGATTTAGGGTGGTTTCGTGACCACAAGGGTGGCCACACGGGCGTGTGCCGATTCACACAGCCGTGTGCTTTTGGGAATTAGGGTTTTTCGGTGAATTTTGGTGCCACACAATCGTGTGGCCAATTTGGGAAAATTAGTCAATTTTCACACAGTCGTGTCCCTTGGGCATACGGACATGTGTGTTTGGGAATTAAGGATTTAGTGATTTGGTGACACACGACCGTGTGACTAAATTGGGGATTTAGGGATCCCACACGGGCGTGTGTTTTGGACACACGGTCGTGTCTGGTGGGCACACGGGCATGTGAGACCCTCACACGGCCGTGTGAGACCCTCACATGGCCGTGTCTGCCCTGTACTCTATTTTTGTGCAAATGGACAGTGAGTTACACGGCCTGTTCCCACGGCCATGTCTCTAGTCCATACGGGCGTGTGCCTTAGTCACATGGCCATGTGCCTTTCTTCACACGGGCATGTTCCTCAGCCACACGGCCATGTGCCCCATTTTACACGGGCTTTTGACCTCCCACACGGCCTAGGCATTTGCACACGGCCAGAGCGCACGGGAGTGTGGTTCTAAGGCACTTAATTTGGTTCTATGTGTGTTTCTGATCTGAAAATGTTTCTATGTGCTTCAACCTTGTCTATGATTTAGTAAGGGTCGATAAGACTTCGATTTGGGCTTCGGTGGTTAAGTGTTATCTGTAATTATTGTGTGAGATGTTTGACTCTGAACCCAGTAAACTAGGTGTGTGTGTGTGTGTATGCATATCTGCTCTGTCTGACTGTCTGTGAAAGTGTCACTATTTTGTGAGATTGTGTGCATACATACACTTGCATAAAGTAAAGTTTTGCGTGGGATTGCAAAGAGAAAAGAGTCTGATTCTGATCTGATCTGGCAGTTTTACTGCAACTTATTCGTACGGTGATTTATCACATTGTACCGCATGTGCGTCAGCTTTGCTACGCACTATTATCTGATCTGGCAGTTTAAACTGCAACTTGTCTGTACAGCGGATTACCGCATAGCACCGTACTACAAATACGCCAGCTCTGCTGCGTATTAATATATGAGTGGCTTAGTCCACGTACATGGTGTATAGGGTTGGATGAGCCTTTTGAGGTCCTAAGTGGTGTGATTTGGTTGGATGAGCTTAAACAGCTCTTATGGGGTGTGATTTGGGTACGGAGAGGTGTGTTAGCTGGATGGGTGGGTTTTATCACTGGACTGCACTTCATCCGCATCTATCTATGAGTTCTAACTGTAAGATTGATTGTCTGTATTCTGTTTGTCTGAGCAGCAATTGTGTTGAGTTTTTTGTGTGAACTTGATGTGCTCTGATTTTTACGTTCTGTTGGGACGTTAGTTCCAATTATGCTTTCTAACTCTGTGAGTATTTGAAAATCTATTGCGCTACTGATTGGAATTCTGTATTTCTATCTCTTGTTTTGTTTCGAACTTACACTGAGCTCGAGTAGCTCTCCCCCTCTTAGTGTTTCCCTTTCAGGTACACTTTCATTTTTCTGTAGCTAGACTCCGCAAGTCGGAGGTCTCAGAAGCATCACGTTTTTATTAAAATGGTTACTAAAGTATTTTCTCTAAATTTGAGATTTATGTAAATGGTTTAGGACTGTAAATTCTGTTTTAAACACTGTGGCATGAATTTTTTGAATTAAATGCGAGCAGACATTTTTTTTAAATTAAACTATTCTGTGTTAAATATTGGGATTTGATAACATTAAAGTTTTATGTAACTTAAATACTGTGTGATTTCCAACGGAATAGACTAAAATCCTTACCTAGATCACTTCTGTGATCAATGTAACCTTCGGGATTCAGTCTAAACTCTTAAGCCAAGTTTTGGGTGTTAAATTTAGTGGTATCAGAGCCGAGTTTGTAAAAACTCGGCCTGTGTCTCTACGTATCCGTGTGCGCACGTGGTTGTTTTAAAAAAAAATTTAGAAACCTTACCACAGTAAGTTGAAATGATTTTTTTTTTGGAAATGTTTTTCAAAAATGAAATGTCTGAGACTCCGATGCTGGTTCAGGTGGAAATTTGAAACTGTGATTTTAGAAATGTAGTTTCTGCATTTATTTTGTTTTGTGTTTGTTTTCTGAGAATGTAGATATTTTAAGTTAGTTGCAAGACTGATATGGGTTCTGAAGGTAAGCAAGTTCGTGATAGATCGTCTGCTTCTCTGAGATGTGTGTCTGTTTAGGATTCGGAGGTTAGTGCAATTCTACCAACTTCGAGTGGCGATAACTTGGAGCTTGGTACTGAGGCATTGGCTCGGGTAGTGAGGGAGGTGCTAGAGGAAGTGTTTAAGGATAGGATATGGGAAACTAGTGAAATGCTTCAAGCTAGGTGCGTGGATTGTGGAAAGAAAAGAGATCGCAGTCCTTCGAGGTTGGAGTCTCGTTCTGCGAAGCGTGTTAGAACGAATTTGAGTGGCTATAGCAGTTTTGTGGAGGGTGCCAGTAGTGATGCGAGCGCTCCGTCTTGTGAGCACTGTAAGAAGCGTTTGGAGATAGGAGCATGTTTTCGATGCAGGTCCGCAGAACATCAGGTCCGAGAGTGTCCTCGACGATTTTGAGACAAGTATGATTGTAAATGTTTTGGTGTTCATATTAGAGTATTGGAATTGTGTGTGATATGACAATTGTGTATCTGCTTTAGTGGTTAAGTGTTCTGGATGTGTGTATGAGGTCTTAAGTTTGATTTTGTTTTGCTCAGGCTAGAGTGTGCAACGGGAGTGTGGTGGTGTAGCTTGTAATATACCACTGTTCTGTTAGTTGGAAATTTCGGAGACGAAATTTCTTTAAGGAGGGGTGAGTTGTAACACCCCAAATTTTGGGGTTAGAAGTTTTTGGATTTTATGGTTAGGGTCAGTGAGAAGGTTGCGCTATTGTGTTTAGTTGCGCGTTTAAATAGCAGAATGGGCCTGCTAGTCTGGTGGTTTAGTGAGTGTTAGTATACCTCAAGGTTCTGGGTTCGAGTCTTGCGTGTTTATTTTGGAGAAACATTTTATTTCGTTTTGTTTTGTTAAGTAGCAGGTTTGATTTAAGTTATTCTATAAAATTATTATTTTTTTGGGTTTTGGACATTCTCCTCTTCTTTTCTTTTTGTTTCTCTTTTACCTTTTCTTTTAATAAATTATCAAAAACAGTTTTGCTGGCTGAATTCGAGAATTTCGCTCCTCCGTCATCGAGTCAGTGTCTGGGCATCTCTGATTGCGAATTAGGTGTGGGATCGAAACTCTTTAATTTTATTTATGAATTGTTCAATTTGGTGTTGAAATGCGGAAGGATTGGAAAGTCCTTGTATGGGTTTTAATAATGGTGTAATCGTAACATTGTTTCGATATTAGAATGCATCAAATTCAGTTTAGTATAGTACTTGTCAGATTTATTGGAGGTTAGAGAGTGATTGAGGATGAAAAGCACATTTTCGGGGCTGATTTAGGGTGGTTTCGTGACCACACGGGTGGCCACACGGGCGTGTGCCGATTCACACGGCCGTGTGCTTTTAGGAATTAGGGTTTTTCGATGAATTTTGGTGCCACACAGCCGTGTGGCAAATTTGGAAAAATTAGTCAATTTTCACACAGTCGTGTCCCCTGGGCACACGGGCGTGTGTGTTTGGGAATTAGGGATTTAGTGATTTGGTGACACACAATCGTGTGACTAATTTAGGGATTTAGGGATCCCACACGGGCGTGTATTTTTGACACACGGCCGTGTCTGGTGGGCACACAGGCATGTGAGACCCTCACACGGCCGTGTCTGCCCTGTACTCTATTTTTGTGCAAATGGACAGTGAGTTACACGGCCTGTTCCCACGGCCATGTCTCTGGTCCACACGGGCGTGTGCCTTAGTCACATGGCCATGTGCCTTTCTTCACACGGGCATGTGCCTCAGCCACACGGCCATGTGCCCCCTTTTTCACAGGCTTTTGACCTTCCACACGGCCTAGGCATTTACACATGGCCTGAGTGCACGGGAGTGTTGTTCTAAGGCACTTAACTTGGTTCTATGTGTGTTTCTGATCTGAAAATGTCTCTATGTGCTTCAGCCTTGTCTAAGCTTTAGTAAGGGTCGATAAGACTTCGATTTGGGCTTCGGTGGTTAAGTGTTATCTGTAATTGTTGTGTGAGATGTTTGACTCTGAACCCGATTAACTGGGTGTGTGTGTGTGCATATCTACTCTGTCTGACTGTCTGTGAAAGTGTCACTATTTTGTGAGATTGTGTGCATACATACACTTGCATAAAGTAAAGTTTTGCGTGGGATTGCGAAGAGAAGGGAGTCTGATTCTGATCTGATCTGGCAGTTTTATTGCAACTTATTCGTACGGTGATTTATCGCACTGTACCGCATGTGTGTTAGCTTTGCTACTGATAAACCGTAAAAGCAACATATTTTAATCCCACATTTAGCATACTTTTTGATGATTTATCCCTTGATTTATGTAAAAAGGTGCTCTTAATCCTTTCTTTTCATGTTTTATACTCAGGAAAGCACCGGAGGATGGAAAGAACGAGAAACGGGCTTAAAACGGACCAAATCAGGCCAAAGTGAAAATCGACACGGCCTCGAATTGAGCCAACACAGCCGTGTCTCCCTGATAGACTAGAACACGGCTTGATCACGATTTACACGGGCATGTCACCTCATTAAAGTCCGAACACGGCCTAAAGACGATTCACACGGGCGTGTACCATGGCCGTGTCCCTGTCATGGAAAAGAGAAATTTCACTCGGAAAAGGATACTTAGGGGAAAAGAAACCTATTTCAAAAGCCTATATAAACACCCTAAGTATAACCTAGAAAAGGGCGGTGAGCTAGGCCAAGGAGCCGAGCCGAAAAGGTCAGATTTGTGAGAAACACTCGAAGATAGCTAGTTGATCCATCTCAAGAAGCCAGAATTCTACTCAAGACGGCGGATCTCTCCTTCAATTCCTTCAGGGGGTTTTGGGGATTTCTTTTGTTTTGTTTTATCTTTTCTTCTGAGATGTTTTCTTTTATTGTTATGAACTAAACCCTTCAGATACCTGAAGGGGATGAAAATTTGATGAATCTTGTTATCGTTTATTTGAACTATATGATAAATATTTGACTTGTTCTTAATTATGTGTTCTTAATTCTTGTGTTAATATTTACAGGATATTGATTCAAGTTTGATGTGCTTAGGTGGAGGAGCAAAAAGTCGCGCTAAGAGTAGATCTAGCATAATTAAGCGGAGTTGGTCGCGTGCCTAGAGATAGGGTGACGAGATTTTGCAGATTAGGTGAAACCTAATATGGGAGTCCATAGATCGAGTTAATGCAATTCTAGGGGTTTTAATTAGAAAGAGATTTCAATTAATCAACCTAGGGTTAGACGTTATTCGCCGAGAGAGGGTTTAATATACATTAGGAGTCTTACGGATCAAGTCAAGTGAATAAATAAATGCAGTTTGAGTTAGATAACAAGTGAAGTCTAGGTGGATTCTTCCTAAGGGTATCGTCTTAATCAACCGAGTTTTTCCAACGGTATTTCCCCAATTCATTCTTTTTGTCTTTGCGTCTTTAGCTTAGTAGTTAGTTAAATTTAGATTAAATAACAACTTCACTTATTTTAGGCTAGATAATAAAAAGAAAGTTAGTATTAGTACTTTTGGTTCCTTTGGGTTTGACAATCCGGTCTTGCCTAAGCTATACTACTGTACGATAGGTGCACTTGCCTCAAATCGTTGTCATAGTTAGTTTCCAGGTTCGATCATTCTTTTTATAAATTTTAAGACTTTGACATCGCGAAAACAACGATCAAGTTTTTTGTGCCGTTGCCGGGGAACTAAAATATTAAGAAAGCTCTATTTTTATTACTTTAGCCATTATTTTCCGCAATTTACTTTTATTTTTGTTTTTGTTTTGTTCTTAACTTTACTAAATTTTTCTTTCTTTCTTTTCCTAGATGGTACCTCTAGTTTATGACTAGAAGGAACCCGAGAAGACCACTAGTATATGACAGTGATATTGAAGCTACCGCTCGCAGGAATCGCAGAGAAATTAGGCGAGCCCTAAATTATACAGAAAAAGAGCGAGAAGGCAGATCCAATCCTACTGAAAGGATGGACGAGAATAATCCACCACCCCAAGATGTGGCAGAAAATAATGCTCCGCGTACTATGTATGATTATGCTAAACCTCATTTAACAGGAGTAGAATCAAGTATTGTTAGGCATGCTATAGCTGCTAATAATTTTGAATTAAAACCTAACACTATACAAATGATTTAACAATTTGTTCAATTTGATGGTTTACGGGACGAAGACCCAAATACTCATAAAGCTAATTTTTTAGAGTTCTGTGATACCTTCAAAATAAATGGCGTTTCTGATGATGCCATCCATCTTCGGTTATTTCCCTTTTCATTAAGGAATAAAACTAAACAGTGGTTAAACTCGTTACCACGAGGGTCAATCACTACATGGGATCAAATGATCAAAATTTTTTTATTAAAATATTTCCCACAGGCCAAAACGGCCAAATTACGAAATGATATCTCTTCTTTTGTGCAGATGGATTTAGAGACATTATACGATGCATGGGAGAGATACAAGGATATCTTAAGAAGGTGTTCGCACCATGGTTTACCCTTGTGGCTCCAAGTCCAAACTTTCTATAACGGTGTAAACCCCACAACGAGGCAACTATTTGATTCAGCCGCCGGTGGAACCCTGAACAACAGAACTCCTGAAGCAGCCTACGAGTTTATTGAAGAAATGTCACTGAATAACTATCAGTGGCAGGTTACAAGGACAAAACCAACAAAATCAGCCAGAGTTTTCAACCTCGACGCAGTAACCATGCTATCAACACAGGTAGAGATGATGAATAAAAAGCTTGATAGTTTGTGTTCTTCGAGGTACATCCAAGAATGCAATGATGACGCAAGTGGAACTGTGGCGAATCCCGAGTACCCACCCTACCAACCTAAGCACGTAAAGCGAACAAATGAACTATATAGGTAATAATTTCAGATCTAATAATAACTCTTATAGCAATACTTATAATCCAGGTTGGAGGAACCACCCAAATTTTTCATGGGGAGGTCAAGGAAATCAAGGAATTCAAAGACAACAACCTCCTCAAAATTTCCAAAATCAGCCCTATCCACAGGAAAAGAGGCCGAACCTTGAAGAGATCTTTGACAAAATTCATGGCGACCATGATGACCATCTCCAAGACACTGAAACCACCCTTAAGAATCAACAAGCATCGATCAAAGGGATCGAGAATCAAGTTGGGAAACTTACTAAGTCAGTTGAACAACTTACTAAGATGGTTTCTGAAATTCGATCAGAGATTTTTTCTAAAGGAACAGAATAGGTAAAGACGGTTACACTGAGAAGTGGGAAGGAGTTAGTCGAACCAAAGAAAAAAATACCACATGAAGATGACAAAGCAAAGGATGAGGGAGTTGAGGATGTAACTCCAGTGCGCAAAGAAAGTAAACCACCAATCCCATACCCAGCAAAGTTGAAGAAAGACCGATTAGATGCCCAATACGGTAAATTTCTTGAACTTTTTAAACAATTACATAATAACTTACCCTTTGTTGAAGCCATTTCACAGATGCCGACGTACGCAAAATTCTTAAAAGAACTCTGATTTAATAAAAGGAAGCTCAAGAAATATCAACAAATGGAGCTTAATGAAGAATGTTCAGCCATCCTCCAAAACAAGTTACCAACCAAATTAAAAGACCCAGGAAGTTTTACTATTCCCTGTTTAATTGGTAGTTTAAATATTAAGAAAGCATTAGCTGATCTAGGTGCCAGTATTAATTTAATGCCTTATAAAATGTTTAAACAACTAGATCTGGGGGAACCAAAACCCACTAGGATGAGTATTTAGTTAGCTGATAGATCTATTAAATATCCTAGAGGAGTTATCGAATACGTCTTGGTAAAAATTGATAAATTTATTTTTCCTGTTGATTTTGTTGTTCTTGACATGGATGAGGACATTGAAGTTCCTTTAATTTTAGGGCACCCTTTTTTCAGCTACTGCTAGGGCTGTTATCGATGTAGGTGATGGTAAACTTGCATTAAGGATAGGCGAGGAGGAAATTATTTTTCAAATTTATGACGCCATGCGATATTCTAGAGAACAAGATGATTCCTGTTATTTTGTTGATACCACTGATCATATCATTCAAAACTCATTACAGGAAATTATTCATGATGACACGATGGCACTGTGCCTGACACAAGAAGAGGGGGAAGAAGATGAAGTTGACGAGCTGAATTTGAATACATCTTCATCTAGACATACGAAAGAAGAGAGCATTAAAGTCAATGACGAACTAAAACAAAAACCCTCCATTGATGAGCCGCCCAAATTAGAATTAAAATAGTTGCCGAGACACTTAGAATATGTATTCCTCGGGGACAATTCTATGCTACCGGTAATTATCTCTTCAGAATTAGAACCCAAGGAAAAAGGGGAGCTGATACAGGTACTAAGAGAACATAAAAGAGCCATAGCTTGGAAAATCTCTGACATTAAGGGAATAAGCCCATCGTTTTGCACCCATAAAATTTTAAGGGAAGAGGAATACAAGCCATGTGTGCAACCTCAAAAATGATTGAATCCCAACGTAAAAGAAGTTGTGAAAGCTAAGGTAATTAAACTTCTAGATGCTGGAATAATTTATCCTATTTCTGACAGCAAATGGGTAAGTCCTGTGCAGGTTGTTCCAAAGAAAGGAGGCATGACGGTGGTAGCCAACGAAAAGAATGAACTAATTCCCACCAGAACAGTCACAGGTTGGAGAGTCTGCATTGATAATAGGAAGCTGAACGACGCCACTAGAAAAGATCACTTCCCTCTACCCTTCATTGATCAAATGTTAGAAAGGTTATCTGGGCATATGTACTATTGCTTCCTACATGGACTTTCCGGTTATTTCCAAATCCCAATAGCACCTGAAGATCAAGAGAAAACAACATTCACATACCCATACGGTACGTTTGCTTATCGTAGAATGCCTTTTGGATTATGTAATGCTCCTGCTACTTTTTAGCGTTGCATGTTGGGAATCTTTGACGAACTTGTGGAAGACATTATGGAGGTATTCATGGACGATTTTTCGGTATTCGGTAATTCTTTCTATCTTTGCCTTAAAAATTTAAAACGAGTTCTAATGAGATGTGAAGAAACAAACCTTGTTTTAAATTGGGAAAAATGTCACTTTATGCTACAAGAGGGAATTGTATTGGGACATAAAATCTCTAGTAAAGTAATCGAGGTAGATAAAGCAAAAGTCGAAACCATAGAAAAATTACCTCCTCCTAGTTCAGTTAAGGCTATTAGAAGCTTTTTAGGACATGCAGGATTTTATAGAAGATTTATTAAAGATTTTTCTAAAATAGCTAAGCCTCTAACGAAATTGCTAGAAAAAGATGTACCTTTTAATTTCAATCAGGAATGTTTAGATGCATTTAATATCCTTAAAGAGAAGTTAATAAATGCCCCAATTATAATTGCCCCCGATTGGAATCTTCCTTTTGAACTAATGTGTGATGCAAGTGATTTTGCAGAAGAGGTGCGATTTTAGGACAACAAGAGACAAGCACTTCCATTAATCTATTACGCCCAACAAGACATTATGACCTTGCAAGAAAATTATACCACCACCGAAAAAGAATTACTAGTTGTGGTCTTTGCATTTGATAAATTCAAACAATATTTAGTATTATCTAAAGTTGTCGTTTACATCGACCACTCGCTCTTCGTTATATTTTAACTAAACACGATGCAAAACCTCGACTCATAAGATGGATTTTACTTTTACAGAATTTGATTTGGAAATACAGGATAAGAAGGAGTGAAAACCTTGCGGTGAGATCACCTCTCCAGCTTGAGAACCCACATATCGAAGAGCTCGACGAAAGAGAGATAAACGAATCGTTCCCTGAAGAACAACTCTTTTCTATAACCAACTTCAAGGTACCATGGTTTGCAGATATTGCGAATTATTTAGCGGCTAACATCTTACCTAAAAGGTTAACACATCATCAAAAGAAACGATTCTTTGCTGATGGGAAAAACTATTTTTAGGAAGATCCTTTTCTTTTCCGCATATGTGCAGATCAAGTAATTCGGAGATGGGTTACAAGGGCGGAAGCAAGAAAAATCCTGGAACATTGCCATTCAGGACCTTCAGGAGGACACTATAGTGGCATTAAGACAGCACATAAAATACTCGAATCAGGTTTTTATTGGCCCACTCTATTCAAAGATGCCAACGGGTATGTCGCTTCGTGTGATAAATGTCAAAGAACAGGTAATGCTTCTAAACGTGATGAAATGCCTCAAACATATATGCTATCATGTGAAATATTTGATGTATGGGGTATTGATTTTATGGGTCCATTCCCTAGTTCATTTGGAAATAAATACATCCTAGTGGCAGTTGATTACATGTCAAAATGGGTGGAAGCTGAAGCTTTACCTACCAATGATGCTAGAGTAGTAGTTAAGTTTCTCAAGAAACTGTTCTCTCGATTTGGAACACCTAGAGCTATCATTAGTGATAGGGGCACTCATTTCTGTAATACTCAATTTGACAAAGTCTTAAAAAAATATAGAGTACACCACAGGATAGCTACCCCATATCACCCTCAAACCAGTGGGCAAGTTGAAGTAGCAAACCGAGAACTTAAACGCATCCTAGAAAAAACGGTTGAATCAAACAGAAAAGATTGGGTAATAAAAGTAGATGACGCTTTATGGGCCTATAGAATAGCCTTTAAAACCCTTTTAGGAACATCCCCATACAAACTTGTCTACGGGAAAACCTATCATCTACCATTCGAGTTAGAACACAAAGCTTTTTGGGCTATAAAATTTTTAAATTACGATCTTAAAGTTGCAGGAAAGAAAAGAATGATGCAGATGAACGAGCTAAACGAATGGAGAGCTGATGCCTACGAGAACTCGAAGCTATACAAGGAGGCAACAAAGCGATGCCATGATGCTCGTCTAAAGAAATCGAAACAATTCAAAGTAAGGGACTTGGTCCTGCTATACAACTCAAGGCTTAAATTGTTTCTTGGGAAACTGAAATCAAGATGGTCAGGCCCATTCATGATTAAAACAATCTTTCCCTATGGCACAATATAGGTAACTCATCCCACTCAAGGCACATTCAAGGTAAGTGGTCACTGACTCAAAATCTATAATGGTGAAAATTTTAGGGATATGAGAGAGGAGCTTCAGCTCCGTGAACTTTCTTCTAGAAATGAAAGCAGGGTAAGTCTAGCTTAAGACTTTAAACAAGCGCTTCTCGGGAGGCAACCCGAGAACTAACCTCACTAACATTAGATTCTTATTTTTTAGCATTTAATCTCATACTAATTAATCCAATAAAGCGCAGGGGACAAACCACGAGCGTGCTAGTAGCCGTGCACGACAAAGAAGGAATTTTTTCCCAACACGGGCTGCGATAATAGTCGACGCCCGTGCTGAGCAACCGTGGACTATACTGACTTGTCGAACACGGGCTAAACACGCCCGTTCTAAACAACCGTGTGAAGAAGAACACGGGCGTGGAACCTTGACCACGGTCGTGGCCAAACACCCTGAACGGGCCCAAAATTCAAAATCACGAAAAACACGGGCTGATTAAAATCGAACACGGGCATGGTCCCTGCCCGTGCTCCCACCCCTATTTAAGGAACATAAACTCTCATCTTCCCCAAACCCCAACCCTAACCGATTCTCTCAACTCTCTCCCTCCCTAATCCGGCCACCACAAAGAAATCACCACCATTTTGACCCCCATAACTCCTCCACCTTCCATCCTCTCAAATACCCATACAAAAACGCAGCCACGCCCGTGTCAAATAGAAGCCCACGCCCTCGCCACCGCCGTACGAATCCAGGAATTTCACAGTACACGATCGTGCACCACCGCCCACGACCGTGCTCTGCCGTTCACGTTGCCACACACCCCAAAACGCTGCTGGTCACTTTTCACTATTTCATTTTCATCTATTCTAACTATTGTTTGATTAAAATTGCATGTTATTTAGTTCCTTTTTACTTTTAGTATTATGTAGAATAATTTCTTGAATTTTAGAACTAATTTGATTGCTAATTAATCAATTTTATAAATATAATGTCTCATGGTTGAAATGTTTTATTTAGCATTCAAATATTGCTGGGTACCGATCAAAATACTTGATATTATTTTGTAGATAATTATTTGAATATAAACTATTTTCAGGTACAATGTCATCAAATCACGAGCAAACGCGAAGCAATGCCGCCACTTCTAAGAAACGGAAGGGACCTGGCTCATCCTCCGCTAGCGCATCCTCCGAAGTGCGCCACCGGTTCCTCCAATTTACTCAAGAGGCCCAAGAGGAACAGTACAAGACACTACGGGTGCGACCCCTCGGCACCGGTAGGTGTATTGATTGGGCCGTTTTAGAGCAGGTTGGTCTCGCAGATGATGTTCGAGCCCTGCTTACAACCAATCCATGGGATAAATTTTTCACCATCATCGAGCCCACGTACTTGGAACTTACCTTAGAATTCTGCTCCACTTTTCAACTCCAGATGGTGATGGCACAATATGATGATCCAGGTACGATACAATTCCGTTTAGGAGGCACCGTACGATGACTGAATGTGCCACAATTCGAGGCCGCACTCGGACTTTACACAGATGATTTCATAGCAGAACATGACCTCTCCGAGCTACACCGCCACATCCACCGCCTCACACCGGTGTTGGTACGACTTAGCCCCCACAAGGCCAACTACGACCCCGATCGCTCCAAGGCGCGGCCCCGTCCCGTCTCTCGAGGTGCGTGCACGCAATTTTGGCTCGGACTCTTACGGACGACGCGAGCACCGGCGTCGTAAACACTCACGGCGTCTACTACCTATGGTGTATGTCAAGCGGGCACGTCTTTGACATAGCCTACTTCATAGCCCGTGCCATCCAAAGACACTGACGGAGCCACATAGGAGGGGAATCCTATTGATGGGCCCATACATCACACGCTTAGCTCGGACTTCCGGCATCCTCAACACTAACAACCGGACCTCCTCTCTCACATGCGATTGGGCGGATGGTACCTCTAGGCATCCAAACTATGCTGCACATGAGGATGATCAAATATCGTCGTGGGACCGATCCTCCTCAATACCGATTAGCCCTCCCCACTGACGAGGAGGAGCCCGAGGACATTACTGATGATGTCCCACCACCACAGGAGCCACCACTCCCGAGCCAGCGGCCCACCCATGCAGCAGCTTCACTTTTGAACATTTCTGCACGCCTTAATCAGTTCGAGCAATATTGTACTCAGCAATTCACTGACACAGCTCGATGTTTTGACGATATCGAGGCCACCCTCCAGCAGATTTGTCATCACTTCCACATTTCTTCACCGACACCACCGCAAGACCCAGCTGATGATGAGGACCTCTGAGTCCTTTTATTTTCCTTATTTTTAGTTTTCTTTTCTTTATTTTTAGTTCTTTCGTTCTAATTTTTATTTGTCTTAATTTAAACTATTTTTCCTTCTATGTTTCATACCTTTATTTTATTCATGTTATCATTGGCAATCTAACCTTAGAGTATTACTAACAAAAACTTGTTTAATTCCGCCCCCGAGACATCTAACTGATGACTTTGCAGTTTCAATTGTACACTCAAAAATAACGAACAAATCACTAGGAGTAAATCACTGCTACATAAGTCATCTGTCACCTCCGACTCAAGGAATTCATCCATAATTCAGGAAATGTCACTTCTCCTCTTCTCTTTTGGTTTAAGTATTACATGCTTATTTATCTATCTTTGTACATTGAGGGCAATGTACATCTTAAGTGTGGGGGTGAACAACCTAAAAAGGTGCCTAATTTTTTTCATTATTCTCAAATTCTTGAAATTAGGTGCCAAAATTTTTGCATTGTTCTCAAATCCCTGAATTATGCCTTGTCTTAAAGTAAATTTCTCATATTATCATTAGAATGAAAATTCCATGATTGATGATTTTTATTGATATGTTTTAGATTAAGTCATTGATAATTGTGCATTGATAATTAAATTCTAAGATACTAGAGAATCAAGCATGATAAGTCTATTTTTCGGTATTAAAAATTTTTCTAGGTTGTCTACCTGAATTTGAATATTACTTTGAAATTTAAAATTTACGAGGTTGATATCAAAATACCCATAATTTTTGTGAGATTTTGAGCCTTATAGAGCATATATTCTTTTTCTTGCTCACTTTTTGATTATGAGTGTGTCAACATTGAACTGTTATTCTAGAACTTGCCTCGATTATACATGTTGAGACCACATCTTTGATTTGATACATAGAAATGATAAAGGCGCCTAGGATTTAACCCACTTACTCCATAAAAAACCTACCTTCATAATTAACCCCTGGTGAACCCCTTTGATCCTAACAACCCTTTTTATTGACTCACCCACTAATATTAACCCAAAACCCTTTGTATTTGTTATCACCATTCTTCTTGACTACCCTTTTTGTTGAGATTTGATTTTGACCAGTTGCCTAACTATGTTCTTTATTTCAGTTGTTAAAGTTCTTTATTATTACTTGATTTGTTCTTAAAAAAATTCGAAGTATATTCAGTATTAGTATGATGAAAAGCGAGCATATACAGTTAAAGTCTATTTATTGAAGAAGAAGCTCGTATTATTAGTTTTAAGGTTTCAATTCATGTAATTATTTACTTTTCAGTTCGTTGTTTCTAGTTAGGTAATTTTTTAGTTCGATCTCGATTCTAACCCTCTAATTCAGCCTTTATCCACACCTTAACCCAAGCCTCGTTACAACCCTGATAAAGACCTTTTGACTTGTGCATCATTACATATTACAGTGGTGGAGATTTGATTTTCATGCAAGCCTATGGGATTAACTTTTCAGGTTTGACATTTGAGTGCTTAATTCTGAACCTTAAACACTTCGAGTGATTTGAGTGAATCTTTTGTGAGGATGTCAATCCTTGGAGGTTTTGGATCAGAGGTAATTATTTAGATGAGGGGAAACACCTATGTTTTGTGCTACAAATGTATGACTTATATTGTTTGAATCTTTAGGACTCTTTGAGTTAAATTATCCATGTATAAATTCTCTATGAATTTTGATGAGACATTGTTGATAGGAATATTGAATCATGGGAAGTTCGTTTTAATTGTAAGTTGAGAATTTTACTTGAGGACAAGCAAAAGCTTAAGTGTGGGGGTATGTGATAAACCGTAAAAGCAACATATTTTAATCCCACATTTAGCATACTTTTGGATGATTTATCCCTTGATTTATGTAAAAATGTGCTATTAATCCTTTCTTTTCATGTTTTATACTCAGGAAAGCACCAGAGGATGGAAAGAATGAGAAACGGGCTTAAAACGAACTAAATCGGGCCAAAGTGAAAATCGACACGGCCTCGACTTGAGCCAACACGGCCGTGTCTCCCTGATAGACTAGAACACGGCCTGATCACGATTTACACGGGCGTTTCACCTCATTAAAGTCCGAACACGGCCTAAAGACAATTCACACGGGCGTGTGCCATGGCCGTGTCCCTGTCGTGGAAAAGAGCAATTTCACTCGGAAAAGGATACTTAGGGGCAAAGAAACCTATTTCAAAATCCTATATAAACACCCTAAGTATAACCTAGAAAAGGGCAGTGAGCTAGGCCAAGGAGCCGAGCCAAAAAGGTCAGATTTGTGAGAAACACTCAAAGATAGCCAGTTGATCCATCTTAAGAAGCCGAAATTCTACTCAAGACGGCGTATCTCTCCTTCAATTCCTTCAGGGGGTTTTAGGGATTTCTTATGTTTTGTTTTATCTTTTCTTCTGAGATGTTTTCTTTTATTGTTATGAACTAAACCCTTCAGATACCTAAAGGAGATGAAACTTAGATGAATCTTGTTATCGTTTGCTGAACTATATGATAAATATTTGACTTGTTCTTAATTATGTGTTCTTAATTCTTGTGTTAATATTTCCGGGATATTGATTCAAGTTTGATGTGCTTAGGTGGAGGAGCAAAAGTCCCTGCCTAAGAGTAGATCTAGCATAATTAAGCAGAGTTGATCGCGCGCCTAGAGATAGGGTGACGAGATTTTTCCGAATTAGGGTGAAACCTAATATGGGAGTCCATAGATCGAGTTAATGCAATTCTAGGGGTTTTAATTAGAAAGAGATTTCAATTAATCAACCTAGGGTTAGACGTTATTCGCTTCGAGAGAGGGTTTAATATACATTAGGGAGTCTTACGGATCAAGTCAAGTGAATAAATCGTCTGGTTTAGAGTTAGATAACAAGTGATGTCTAGGTGGATTCTTCCTAAGGGTATCGTCTTAATCAACTGAGTTTTTCCAACGGTATTTCCCCAATTCATTCTTTTTGTCTTTGCGTCTTTAGCTTATTAGTTAGTTAAATTTAGATTAAATAACAACTTCACTTATTTTAGGATAGATAATAAAAAGAAAGTTAGTATTAGTACTTTTGGTTCCTTTGGGTTCGACATTCCGGTCTTGCCTAAGCTATACTACTGTTCGATAGGTGCGCTTGCCTCAAATCGTTGTCATAGTTAGTTTCCAGGTTCGATCATTCTTTTTATAAATTTTAAGACTTTGACATCGCGAAAACAACGATCAGCTACGCACTATTATCCGATCCGCGGTTTAAGCGCAACTTGTATGCAGACAATGGATTCCGCATTGCATCAGTACTACAAATACGCCCGGCTCAATTTGCGTATTAATATCTGAGTGGCTTAGTCCACGTACATGGTGTGTAGTGTTGGATGGGCCTTTTGAGGTCCTAAGTTGTGTGTTTTGGTTGGATGAGCTTAAACAACTCTTATGGGGTGTGATTTGGGGACGGAGAGGTGTGTTGGCTGGAAGGGTGGGTTTTATCCCTGGACTGCACTTCATCCGCATCTGTCTATGAGTTCTGACTGTAAGATTGATTGTCTGTATTATCTTTGTCTGAACAGCACTTGTGTTGAGTTTTTTGTGTGAACTTGGTGTGCTCTGATTGTTACGTTCTGTTGGGACGTTAGTTCCAAGTATGCTTTCTGACTCTGTGAGTATTTGAAAATCTGTTGCGCTACTGATTGGAATTTCGTATTTCTATCTCTTTTTTTTTGTTTCGAACTCACACTGAGCTCGAGTAGCTCACCCCCTCTTAGTGTTTCCCTTTCAGGTACACTTCCATTTTTCTGTAGCTAGACTCGGCAATTCGGAGGTCTCAGAAGCATCTCGTTTTTCTTAAACTAGTTACTAAAGTATTTTCTCTAAATTTGAGATTTATGTAAATGGTTTAGGACTGTAAATTCTATTTTAAACACTGTGGTATGAAATTTTTGAATTAAATGTGAGTAGACATTTTTTTTTAAATTAAACTATTCTGTGTTAAATATTGGGATTTGATAACATTAAAGTTTTATGTAACTTAAATAATGTGTGATTTCCAACGGAATAAACTAAAATTCTTACCTAGATCACTTCTGTGATCAATGTAACCTTCGGGGTTCAGTCTAAACACCTAAGCCGTTTTGGGTGTTACCTAGATACTCAAGTATAAATCACAAACATTCATCAATTCTAACATGAATAATTTAGGAAATTCATACAAAAAGGAATGTTTATCACATTGCTCTTCTAGGCTTGTAACGTTTTGAGGCATAGAATAATTTGAATTCAAAATAAAATTTAGTTTAAAATGATTTCAAGCCCTAGAAATAGAGAAGCACGTAACATTGTTCCCTTTTCTCCCTCGATTTATCAATAAACTAACCTCCTTATATCTCCTTCTCTCACCTTCATTTTATCTCTTAAGTGATTAAGACTTGGTTCAATATTATCAAATCTAAAAGCTAGAAAGTTTATATGAATTAAGAAAGCTAAAGAATTTCTTTCAGATCAAGAATATTTTATCAATTTAGCGTATTCTAACATTTCTCCTCATTCATTCACAATGGTTTTAAACCCTCATCGTGCTTTATTCACTCATGAATTTTCATTTATGCACTTACAAGAAAAGTATCTATACCTACCATATTGAACCATTTCCTCATTTTTCCACTCATATAATGTAACACTCCTTACCCGAGTTCGACGCCGGAACAGGATACGAGGTGTTACCGGACTTAAACACAAGCATTTAAATTCTTTCTGGGTTATAAAATTTCTTTCAAATTTAAAACTTTTCAAACTTCATCTTGAAGTCCCTAATGTGGGCCTACGAGGCCCAAAACATACTTTAGAAATGGTTTGGTACTAAACCAGGCACTTTAGAAAACTTTGGAAAATTTCACTAAAAATAGGGGCACACACTCGTGTGGGTAGACCATGTGATCACACACGCCCATGTCCCTAGCCGTGTGGATTTATTCTTCAATTCGAACCTACAGGGGTTTTCACACGGCCTGGCACACACCCGTGTCCATAGCCCGTGTCCCTCACACGACCATGACACGCCCATGTCTCCGCCCGTGTTTTAAAACCTTAACATTCTATTTCTGACGTCATCAATCATTTAGGGTCACACGGCCAAGGCACACGCCCGTGTGCTAGGCCGTGTGGCGAATTTAATTTCGCATTTAAGGTGCAGACTTCAGACGGCCTGGGCACATGCCCATGTATTATGGCCGTGCCATCCACACGATTGAGACACACGGTCGTGCCTCAGCCCGTGTGGTTACTACTGGGTATTCTGTTTTGCCAACTTAAGGTGCAGAGGACACACGGCCGGACTACACGCCCATGGGGCAGACCATGTGTCACACACAGCCTAGACACACACCCGTGTGTTTGCCCGTGTGAACAAAAACAAGGCTATTTACCAAGCCCTTTTGCCACCCTTACTTGCAGCAACATTAGCCACAACCAAGACATACACACATCAAGGCCACTACACTCCATTCACATGCAAAACTTATTACATACTTTACCAATCCAATCATGCAACCTACTCATTCATGCATTAACACACCATATATTTCACCATGCAAATTGCACATTCATGAAAAACATTATCATTTTCATATATCAATAACAAGTATTACCCATCATCCATGGCCTTATACAAAATGAATCAATCTTCAAGACAAGCCAACACATTTGGCCAAAACAATATGACATTTGACAAAAGACCAAGTCATTTTACATGCCATACTCAAAATAATAAATCTAACTATACCAAATATTCAGATTGATAGTGTGATCGAGCCTCCGACGTCCTTTGATCCCCGAGCTAGCTTGGCGATACTATAAGAAAATGGAAAGGAAAGGGAGTAAGCACAAAGCTTATTAAGTTACATGTAAATAAGTAACAACATCAACCATGCATCTTTAAACACATAGCATAATATAAACCAGCACATCATTCTTGATTTAGCAATGGTAGATTTACTACCTATTTACACATCACAAATATAAGCCAAAGATTACAAGATCGTCCTAAAATCATTCTCATAGATAGAACTTACTCAATTTCATCCTTACCATTAAGGCATCATAACTAAGCTCATATCTCATGAGTTCCGAATAAGAACCTGTACCACTCAAAACATAATTATATCCTTTCATATCTTTATTATAAGCTTTAAATAACCCGTGGAACCGTTTGGAATACTAAAGGATATCCGATAAGCCTCACACAATAGGGTAAAATGCCAATGCCATGTCCCAGACATGGTCTTACAATGGCTCACATGTTGAGGCCGATGCCATGTCCTAGACATGGTCTTACACTAGCTCTTGTCTCAATGCCGATGCCATGTCCCAGACATGGTCTTACACTAGCTCTTGTCTCAATGTCGATGCCATGTCCCAAACATGGTCTTACACTGGCTCTCATAATGTGGCCGATGCCATGTCCCAGACATGGTCTTACACTAGCACACATATCAACGCTGATGCCATGTCCCAGACATGTTCTTACACTGGCTCTCATAATGTGGCCGATGCCATGTCCCAGACATGGTCTTACACTAGCACACATGTCACCCAAATGTCATGGCATGGATATCCAATCTATTCCTAAGGTTCAACCGGGAGTTTTTACTACATCAATTCTCATCATGCATATTCACAACAATAATCAAACACTTTATGCCATACTAATTGTTCGATACATAATAATACTAAAGTTGTATTATTTACGTACAGCTTACCTCGGTATACAAAATATGGGCGACTAATTCGATTTAGTCCAATAGCTTGGTTTTTCCCCAGTCTAAGTCCGGACTCAATTTTTCTTGATCTATAATGACAAACTCACTTATTTAATCACTACATTAATCAAGACAATCCATAATTCATACCTAGGCAAAATTACTATTTTGCCCCTAGACTTTCACATAATTACAATTTTGCCCCTAGGCTCGTAAAATGATTTTAAATCAAATTTCCTCCTTTAACAAGCCTAGCTGAACCTTTATTACTCTTATAGCAACCCATAAATTCAATTATTTCACACATTTACTACCCATTTTATAACTTTTATAAAAAGGTCCATTTTAGGTGTTTTCATGAAAACCCCTTTCACAAAAGTTGTTTATTTAACAACCAAGATTCATTTTCTTCCATAAAATTTCAGAAAACAACATAAATACTCTCATGGAAAGACCCTAGACTCTCAACCATTTTGCAAAATAGTCCCCTCATTAGCTATATTAAGCTATAGGGGTTCAAAAAAAACAAAAATTAACAAAAACAACCACTAAAATCACTTACTTGCAAGAGAAAAGCTTGGCTGAAATTTGAGCTCTCAAAACCCTTAAGTTTGCTGAAAATTTCGGTGGAAGAAGGAAGAAGATGGGAAAAGATTATAACTGTTTTTTGTTTTATTTTATTTTATTCATTTAGTCACCTAATGCCACCAAACTTTGACCAATTTCATGAATTAAAAATTCATGTCCAACCACTATAATTTCATGGGTCTATTTACACAATAAGGACCTCTACTTTAGTTTTCCATAGCTATTTAACACCTTTAGCTTGTAGAACAAAACTTTCACACTTTATGCGATTTAGTCCTTTTTCAAAATTAAGCATGCCATCACTAAAATTAATTCACCAAAATTTTAATGTACTCATAAAATCATGCTATAACACATAAAATAATATTAAAAATAATTTCTGTAGCCTCAAATTAGTGGTTCCGAAACCACTGTTTCAACTAGCCCTAAAATTGGGCTGTTACATATAATTATTTTGAAACCTCCAAAATATATCTACCTAAACCTTAAGGTCCATGGCTCGATGTCCATTTTATAGTACAAAAACAAAGATAAGGACAATGAAGGTTTTAGTTATACACTCACTTTAGGCTTAAGGCTTCAAACAATAAAGCTTCACCAAGAAAGAGGTATAAAAGCTCAAACATGGGACCTTAGAATAACATAGCGACAAGGTTGGCTTGATTAGACTCTGGCTATGCAAACAATGCCTTAGATCATCTCTAAACATTTCACAATTATACAATTCTCATCATATTCAACATTTAGGCAAATAAATCACATTTGATTTAAGCACTTATTATCTAAAAATATCAATCTAATACATCTATCATATGACACAATTTCACACAAATTCACATCAAAATAATCACTTATAGTCTATTAAACAATTTTACACTATTGAACTAAGCAACATACTTCAAAGAACTTAATTAACTATCATCAATCACAATTCACATGCTCAATAATCAATACAAGTTCAACAACAATCACCAATAGACTAAGTCTCGTGTAACTCAAGCACCATACAAAACACCCAAAAACATAAAAAAAAATGTGAATTTTTTGCTAAAAACACAGAAATAGCAAAAATAAAAACACCCAACAAATTAAATAATCCCCCCCCACACACTTAAGTTACACATTGTCCCCAATACCTAAAGACAAAGTTTAAGGAAAATCCCTTTATCTAATTGATGGGCTCAAAACTAACTAATATTTCGAAAAAGGCAAGCGCACCTATCGAACAGTAGTATAGCTTTGATGAGTTCAGAATATCGTATCCTCAAGGACTAAAATTACTAGTAGTAACTATCTTTTTATTATTTAGCCTAATAATTAAGGGGATTTATTTTAATCTAAAATTTAACTAACTAATTAACTAAGAACGTGACAGAGAGCGAAGGAAATAATCGAATAAGCCAATAATAAAGACAATACCCAAGGAAGAATCCACCTAGACTTCACTTATTATTCTAACTCTGAATTAAACGATTTATTCACTTGCCTTGATCCGTAGAAATCCCTAAATTATGTTAATATCTCTTTCGAGACTAAAAACAACTGACTCTAGGTTGATTAATTGAAATCTCTTTCTAATTAAAACCCCTATCGTCACATTAACTCGATCTATGGATTCCCTTATTAGATTTGACTCTAATCCGGCAGATTTATGTCATCCTATTTCTAGGGTTGCAATCAACTCCGCTTAATTATGCGAGATCTTCTCTTAAACAGGGACTTTTGCTCCATTGAATAAGCACATTAGACTTGAATTAATATCCTGAAAATATTAAAGCAAGGGTTAAAACACATAATCAAGAACAAGAACAAGTATTTATCATGTAATTCAGATTTATTAAACAATAAGATTCATCTAGGTTTCATCTTCCCTAGGTATTTAGGGAGTTTAGTTCATACTAATAGAGGAAAACATCTCAAAATAAGAATAACAACAAGACATAAAGAACCCAAAAACTTCTAAAGAACTTGATGGAGATCTTCAATCTTGACTAAGATCCTGCTTCCGGGATGATTCCGACGGCTTTCTTCGAGTATTTTCTACGATCTAATCTGAGTCTCTCCCTAGGTCCTCCCGTAGGGTGTTTATATAGGCTTTGGAGGACCTTTCTTGGCCCACAAGTAGTCTTTTCCGAATAAAATTAGACTTGGGTTCGGCAGGGACACGCCCGTGTGACACGCCCGTGTGTGATAGCTTAGGCCGTGTTTAATTCTGCTCGTCACACACGGCCGTGTGGTCTTCCCCTGTGAGATAGTCCAGGCTGTGTTGATTTCTGAGGTAGGCCCATTTTGTCCCTTTTTGGCCCGTTTCTCGTTCTTTTCGACTCCCTAAGCTCTCGTGAGTGTAAAATATGAAATTAAAGGATTAGGAGCATCGAATTCATCAAATCTAATGAAAATTCATCCAAAAATAAGCTAAGCATGGGGTCAAAATATGTATAAATTATGGTTTACCAAATATCCCCACACTTAAGCCTTTGCTTATCCTCAAGCAAAATCCTCAACTCACAATTAAAATTAAACTTCCTTAATTCATAATTCTTATCAATAATGTCTTATCATAATTCACAAATAATTCATACATTGATAATTTAACTAAAAGAGTCCTAAAGATTCAAACAATCCAAGTCACAAATTTTTATAGCACGAAAGCATAGGTGTTTCCCCTTATCTAAATAATTACCTTTGATTCAAAACCGACAAGAATTGACATCCTCACTAAAGATTCACTCAAATCACTCAAAGTGTTTAAGGTTCAAAAATTAAGCACTCAAAAGTCAAAAATGAAAAGTTATTACCATAAGCTTGCATGAAAATCAAGTCTCCACCACTATAAAATGAGATGATACACAAATCAAAAGGTATTTAAAAGGGTTGTAATGGGCTTGGGTTAAAGGTGTGGATAAAGGCTGAATTAGAGAGTTAGAATCGATATTGAATTGACAATTTACCTAACCAAAAAAATAAAAATTAACTAATACTGAATAATTACAATAATTAAAATAACACGAGCTTCTTCTCCAAATGTTAAATTAATTGCTTAAGCTCAACTGACATAGAACTAGTAATAATGATTTTTTTTACAATAATAAGAAGAATTTAACAACTAAAATAGAGAACATAGTTAGGCAATTGATCAAGTCAAATCCCGACAAAAAGGGAGTCAATGAAATAGGAACAACAGATTGGGTTTTGGGTTAATATTAATGGGTGAGTCAAGAACCGATTTATTAGGATCAAAGCGGTTCACTAGGGGTTAATTATGAAGGTAGGCTTTTTGGGGTAAGTGGGTTAAAACCTAGGTGCCTTTATCATCTCAGTATATCAAATCAAAGGTGTGGTCTCGACATGCATAATCGAAGCAAGTTCTAGAATAACAAATCAATATTGACACACTCATCACCAACAATAAAGTGAGCAAGAAAAGTATATGCTCATAAAGGCTCAAAATCTCACAAAATTTATGGTTTTTGATGTCAATCTTGCAAAATTCAAACTTCAAAGTAATATTTAAATTTAGGGAAACAGCCTAGAAATTTTAATTCTGAAAATAGACTTATCATGCTTGATTCTCTAATGTCTTAAAGTATAAATGATCAATGCTCAATTACCTATGACTTAATCCAAAACATATCAATAAAAATCATAAATCAATGAAGATTTCATTTTAATAGCAATATGAGGAAATTACTTAAGAACAAAACATAATTCAGGGATTTTCTAATAATGCTATAATTATCCTCCCCACACTTAAGATGTACATTGTCCTCAATGTACCAAAATAGATAATAGCAATGTAAGCAGAAAATCATAAGAGAGGAAAGGAGGTGAAACTTCCTGAATTATGGATGAAATCCTTAGAAAGTGAAAATTATAGAAATAGGTCCAATGAGAAGCATGATGAACTAGGCAGAGGTGAAGGTGGGGGAGAATACTCCAGTAGTTTGTTCGTTCCTTAGTAGCACCTTGAACCTTTTAAAACTACGGAGTCATCAGTAAAGTTTTAGGGGGTTTTATTAATGGACTTCGTTATGGTTACTCGATAATAAACAGCCAGAGATATAAAGAAATCAAAATATACTAATATAATTCAAAGACAAGAAAGATAAATAAAAAGATTTTAAAAATTAAAATAAAAGAAAAAGAAAAAATAAATGGACTCAAAGGTCCTCATCATCAGATGGTTCGCGAGGTGGGGGTGGTGGTGATATGTGGAAGTGCTGATAGATCTGTTGTAGAGTTGCCTTGAGGCCATCGAATCGTCGAGCGTTGTCATTGAATTGTTGAGTGCAGTACTGCTCGAAATGAGTGAGGCGCTCAGATATGTTAGTCAATGAAGCAACCGCATGAACTGGTCGATGAGGAGGTGGTGGCGCAGAAGGTGGCTTCTAATGATGTAAAGGGACATCATTAGTAATGTCCTCTGGGTCATCCTGATTGGTGGCTTGCGATAGACGGTACTGAGGAGGATCAAACCCATGACGATGCTCAATCATCCTCATATGAAGCATCGTCGAGATTCCCTGTGGGGATATCTACCCAATAAGTGTGAGCGAGGAGGACTGAGCTACGGTGTTGAGGAGGCCAAAGTATTGAGCCAGGCGCGTCACTTATGGGCCAACGGAGAGGACCCCCTTCCTATGTCGCTCTGTCTGATGCCGAATGGTGAGGGCGATGAAGTAAGCTAAATCGAACACGTGCCCATGCGCCATGCTCCATAAAAAGTAGGCGTCGTGAGTGTTGATGACGCTAGTGCTCTCTCACTGACCTGTCAAAGTGTGAGCCAGGATGGCGTGTAAATACCTCAAGGATGGGGCGAGAGCTGATGCCTTGGAGTGACTGGGATCGTAGGTAGCCGAGGTAGGAACTAAAGCTCTCCAGTAGGAGGAAGGGGAGTAGTGGATGTGGCGATGAAGGTTCTCGAAGTCGTCATCCTCCATGAACTCCTCGGTATAAAGTCCCAAAGCGACCCCAAACTCTGGGATACTCAACTCACGTACTAGGCCTCCAAGCGCGGCGGGATGCTGCTGGTCGTTGAAGTTTGTCATGACCATCTGAAGGTGAAAGGTGGAACAGAGCTCCAAAGTAAGCTCTAAGTAAGTCGGCTCGACAATCTCGAAAAATTGCCCCCATGGGTCAGTGGTCAAAAGGGCCCGAACTGCGTCAGCTAGTTGGATCTGCTCTAAGGTGGCCCAATCAATACATCTCCCGACGCCGAGGGGTCATGCACAAAGTATCTGAAAAAGTTCCTCCTGGGGTCCCAGGGGAAACTGTAGAAAAGGATGGCGCACTTCGGCAGATGCACTAGCAGAGGTAGCTCCGGGTCCCTTTTGCTTTTTCGAAGCGGGGACAGCGACTTTCGTCTTGCCTCGAGTATTTGTCATGATGTACCTGTAAAAGATTTTCAATAAATAATTCAAGCATCATCTCCAGCCAAAAGATATACGATCCCACTAGGCAGAAATCGTAATGTACTACTAAAATAAGAACGAATCATTATCTTCTAAAAATCAGAAACAAATAATCCTAATGCCGCGAACTAAGAACACATCAAGTTAAAAATTAGTAATTTAAACAATATCCTAAGAATTTATCATGACTAACAGGAACAATGAGTTATTAAGGAGTAATATCTAAAATATGTAGAAACGAGAAATTAACTGTCTAAAATTAATACGATAACTAAACAAGATATAAAAATAAAGAACTAGCAGAAGAATTAAAGGAAATAAATAAGATTTAAAGAAAATAATAAAAAAATAAACCTAATCTAAATAATAATAATCAAAGTAAAGAAATAAAGAATTAAAAGTAAATAATAAAATTAATAATACTAAAAAGTAACTAAAATGGGAAGGAAAAAGAAGCGACCGACGGTAGGTCATTGTTGGTGGCGCGGCGGTCGGCCGATGATGGGGGCTCAAGGGATGGGTGACTGGATTTGGGTGTTTGGGGTTTGGAGGGAAGGGAAAGAAAAAGGGGAAGAGAAGGAAGAAGAGAAGAAAAGGAAAGGTAAATGGGGGTTTTTTGGGTTGTGGAAGAAGGGGCGGCGAAGCAAAAGGGAGGGGGGAAGATCGACGGTGGCCGGAAGTGGGAGGGGAGTAGAGAACGGCTAGGGTTTTGAGGGGAAATTTGGGGGAGAAGGTGAACATTGGGCGGGGGTTTAAATAGAGATTAGGGCACACGGTCGTATGATGCTTCGTTCGTTTCTCCCACGCCCGTGTAGTGGCTCACACGCCCGTGTTAATTAATCAGTATCAACCACGGCCCATAGGCACGGGTGTGTTGCACACCCGTATGACTTACTCAGTTTCAACCACGGCTTCTGAGCACGGGCGTGTCTCACACCCGCGTCACTTACTCAGTATCACCCACGGTCTTACGGCACGCCCGTGTGGGTTTATCGCATCCCGTGCTCTTTAGTCAGTTTCGACCACGGCCGCATCGTACGGCCGTGGCATTTTATCGCAGCCCGTGTTTTGGGGAAATTTTTTTTCCTATTTTCACACGGTCTTCGCCACGCCAATGTACCTACTCGTGGTGTCCACACGGCCATAGCCACACCCGTGTGCAAGGTCGTGTGGGTAGGGAAACCTGCGCCTATTAATTTGGTTAGTTTTTAGTTAGGTGCTGAAAATAAAAAATATGGACATTAATGAGGTTAGTGCTCGGGTTGCCTCCCGAGAAGCGCTTATTTAGAGTCTAAGCTCGACTCACATTTCAGTCGCATAATCATGGTGGTTCGAGTAGTTGAAACTCCTCATTCCTGCTATCAATTTTGTTAAAATAAGGTTTTAGACGAGTACTATTTACCTTGAAGGTGCCAAATTTGGAATGAGTTACCTCGACTGTACTGTATGGGAAGATATTAAGTACCGTGAAAGGGGTTGTTCCATTAGGTTCAGAAGTGGCAATAGGAGGATCTGCATTATCCATTAGAACTCGATCTCCAACCTTAATTTGACTCATTTTATTTTTAGGCTCGTCATGGCTCTGCTTTGGTTCACCGTGTACTTTCAATTTCTCCTTAGACTGTGTTCGCCATTCATCTAGTTCTCCGATCTGGAGCCTTCGTTCCTCATGAATAGTTCTGTTCTCAATATGAGAGCTAGACCATGTCTCTGTCATCTTTTTCTGAGGAATTTCCTGCAAAGAAGATTGAACATTAAGTTCACTTACATTAACAGGACTTGTATCATCCTGATCATTAGATATGCTGACAAAATCACGTGCTTGGAGTTTAATCATGTCATCACCTACACAAAGTATTAATTCCCCTGTACGAACATCAATAATGGTCCTAGCAGTTGCTACAAAAGGGTCGTCCTAAAATTAAAGGAACGTCACTATCCTCATCCATGTCTAAAACAACAAAGTCTACTGGGAATATGAATTTATCAATTTTGACTAGCACATCTTCAATTATACCCCTAGGAAATCTAATGGTTTTATCATCCAATTGAATGCTCATCCTAGTTTGTTTGGGTTTCCCAAGACCTAGATTTTTAAACATTTTATAAGGCATAACATTGATACTTGCCCCTAAATCAGCTAACGCATTATTAACAGATAAACCACCAATTAAGCAAGGAATCATAAAACTCCCTGGATCATTTAATTTGCGGGGTAGTTTATTTTGTAAAATTGTTGAGCAAACTGCATTTAGCTCCACATGCGACGCATCGTCTAACTTCCGTTTGTTTACCACAAGCTCTTTGTAACACCCTGGTTTAGGGGTTATGCGTTCGTGCATAATTCGAGTGATAGTAGGCTTGGAGTATGTTTGGACATGTTTTAAGGGTTTCGGGAACTTTAAATTATAAGAGAATGCTCTGGAAAAAAATTTGGTTTTTAGGTGTAAAAAGGGGAATTGGGCTAAGGAGGCCTTAAGAATAATTTTCGGTGTTTTTGGACACAAGTGTTGGCCTGGTAAAGTGGCTTCCATGCGCCACTTAAGAAGTGGAAATAACGCCAACGAGGGCTTCGGTTCAAACACTGCAGCGTGACAAATGGGTGTTTTATTTTTTTGTTTTGGGCATTAAGGCAAGAGGAGCTAAGGAAAGAGCTCTTAAAAGAAAATGGGGCGAATTTATATCACAAGAAACCGCCACAGCAGAGTGGCTTGGGGCATGATTTGTAGCTTCTTTGGAGCAGGGGGTGGAGTTCGAACCTTGGGGGCTGCGAGTTGGTGTTTTATTTTTTCCATCTTTGGCGTGAAAGGGGGAGAGAAGGAATTGGTGGCACATGGGATCTTCAAATGGATAAAGCTGGTTGTGTTTTCAAAATTCGGTGGGATAATGGATTAATTTGGACTTTATTTTTATTTATTAGGTGATAAGGGTGGCCTTTATTTTATTTGTTTTTAAATAGGTGATATAAGGATAAATAGGAGATTAAATAGGGATTTAATAAGTAAAGATAAAGTGGCCGAATATGGGTCTCTTTTTTCAAGGCAATTTCGGTCATGTGGGGGGAGTATTAGGTGTCGAAAATTAGTGTTCCTCTTTTAGTCTCCCTTGCCCAATTTTAAAGTTAAGAAATCCTCTCTTTTCCTCACTTATTTTTGCTAAGGCCGAAACTTCACCATTCTTTCACCATTGCCGATTTCATACAACCCCCTTCCATACTCTTTTTCTTTCTCTCAAACATCAACTCTACATTATTGTTTGGAGGCCGAATATTATAAAAGGAGTATAGATCTCTTTGGATCCTCGTTGTCAATCGTTTTGGTGAAGGTAAGTAGTGCCGAAACTCTCCTCTTATAATTCTTACTCTCTGTCGATTTGGTTGGATGAAAAAGGGCCGAAATATACTGATGGTTGACTAATCTTTCTGTCGAAACTGATTTCACCTAGGACTCTGGGATCTCAAAGTAAGCGATCTAAGCCCTATTTCCCTGGCAGTCGATCTTGGTAAGTAGTGGTAAGGATCTATGTTAGTGAGTTATTTAATTAGTGTTCAAAGCCGAAGGCTACTAATTTTGGATAAGTGCTGATTGTAGGGAAGTGAAGCCGATTCACACTTGGAGTGTGTTGGCTAGTGTTCAAAGGTAATTGGGTAAGGTTTCGGATTCAAGCAGTAACCCTCTAGATTTATTTGGTTTGGCCGAATAGGCCATGTCACTAATCTTGTGTTGGCCGAATATAGGGGCAAGGATATTGTGGGTGGCTGATTAGTTTATCCGGGATTTAGGGATAACGTTGGTGACAGGTGTGTACATACACACTTTATGATTAATTAACTGTGCTAACTGTTCTGTATGCTAAATCTGGTTTATGTAGCTTTGGATTTAATACCATAACGGTATAAGCAATGATTCAGGTAAGTCCCTGTCAGTATGAGTTTATTATTTGATGCTTTTAGGAAGCATGGCATATTTGGTATATGTGATTTAAATATGTGTTGGCATGAATTCTGTTATATATCATGGACTGATGTGGGATATATGAGTGGAGGGGGAACTGATATTCGTGTCGACGGACACCAGTGGTTTGGTACAACATTGTGACTACGGTCACCAGAGGTTTGGCACCTCCAGAGGTTTGGCACCTCATAGCGTCTCGCCCCGGTGGCTTAGCACTACGATGGGTTGGCCCCACGATTTACATTATGGGATTGACGCGGTGATTTGGTATCACACGATGGGTTGGCCCCATCATTTGATTTGTGACTTCGAGTCACCAGTGGTTTGGCACCACAATATGACGGATTTCGTGACTTTAAGTCACCAGTGGTTTGGCACCACCAGTGGTTGGGTACCATACGGGGTAGCGAAAGGTGTTTGGATGGCTAGGTTGGGTGCATAGTTTAGTGCATGTTAATTTGTTATAAATTGTGTATGTTGTTGCACTAAATGGGGGAAGGGTTACACATTGAGTCTTGGTGACTCACCTTCTCCTTAACATTTTTCAGGTGACAAGTAGATTGCGGAGGAGGAGCCGGATGGACTCGAGGTGGCCATGCAATGGGATTTGAATTTAATGAACTTGAATTTTAGTTTATTTTATTTTTATTGTTGGTTTTATTTTAATCAAATTGTAATAAGGCCTCCTAGAATTATTTTTATTATTTTACATGTTTGAATGATTTGTTTCAAACTATTTAATGATATTAAAATAAGTTCACATGTTTTCTCAAAATTCCTACGCAAAGTGTTTTATCGTGCCATCGGGTACATTTAAAATCTATAATAACCCGACTTAATAAATATTATTTTTAAACAAACTAAGTGTGGTTTTAGCAAGATAATTGAAAATGAAGATGATTTCATCAAAACTCAAATCGGCTAAAGGGATTTTCAAAATGGTTTTCTCTGTGACATACCAAATTCGGTCGTAATGTTTGGGCCGGGTTTGGGGTGTTACACTCTTTTAAAAATTTTACTGAATTGGGCATCTGCGAAATAGCTTCAATAAACGGTAAGTTAATATGTAATTTTTAAAAAAAGTTTAACAAATTTACCGAATTGTTCATCTGTACGGTCTTTCTTTGTCGCATTGGGATATGTCACACGAGGTTTGTACTCTGTACTTACTAGTTTTTGTTTACTGTGGCTTTCATCAGCCTTACCTTTACTTACCACGCTTTCTTGCCTTGGTTCTGGTTTGGACTCAACTAACCCTTCTTCATCTCGAGCAGTAATCACATGGAGCTGCTCTATTGGGTTAGTTTCGGTGTTGCTAGGCAAGCTACCTTGTGGTCTTTTTGAGATCAGCTTAGCAAGCTAACCTATTTGATTCTCGAGCACTTGAATCGATGCTTGTTGATTTTTAAGTGCTATTTCAGTGTTTTGGAAACGTGTTTCTGATACCGAGATGAATTTCGTTAGCATCTCCTCAAGGTTCAGCTTCTTCTCTTGCTGGTAAGGTGGTTGTTGAAAACTTGGAGGAGGTTGTGGTCTTTGATTACCTTGACCACCCCACGAGAAATTGGGATGGTTCCTTCAACCTGCATTATAAGTGTTACTATAGGGATTATTTTGAGGTCTAGAATTGTTACCCATATAGTTGACTTGTTCGTTCTCTGTGCTAGGGTTGTAGGATAGATATTCTGTGTTGTTCACCCCTCCTCCATTTGTATCACACTGCATCACCGGATGTACCTACGTAGAACCATACAAACCATCAATTTTTTTATTTAAAAGCTCTACCTTGTTAGATAACATGGTGACCGCGTCAAGGTTGAAAAAACCAGCTGCTTTATTAGGCTTTGTCCTCATGACTTGCCACTGATATTTATTCAGTGACATCTCTTCGATAAATTCGTAAGCCGCTTCAGGTGTTTTATTATTCAGAGTTCCACCGGCGGATGCATCGATCAACTGCCTAGTTGAGGGGTTCAAACCGTTGTAAAAAGTTTGAACCTGTAGCCATAGAGGTAACCCATGGTGAGGGCATCTTCTCAATAAGTCCTTATACCTCTCACATGCATCGTAAAGAGTTTCTAAATCCATCTGCACAAAAGAAGAGATATCATTCCTCAACTTTGCCATTTTAGCCGGTGGAAAATATTTTAGTAGAAACTTTTCGGTCATCTGTTCCCAAGTAGTGATGAAACCTTGTGGTATCGAGTTCAACCACTGTTTAGCTTTATTCCTCAATGAAAAAGGGAATAACCGAAGGCGAATGGCACCATCAGAAATGCCATTAATCTTAAAAGTGTCACATAATTCTAGAAAGTTGGCCAAATGAGTATTTGGGTCTTCATCCTGCAAACCATCAAACTGAACAAATTGTTGAATCATTTGAATAGTGTTAGGTTTCAGTTCAAAATTATTTGCAGCAATAGTGATCGCTGTGAATTCAGAGTTTTAAATTTATAAAGATAATGATCGAACCTAGAAACTAACTATGACAACGATTTGAGGCAAGCGCACCTATCAAACAGTAGTATAGCTTAGGCAAGACCGGATTGTCGAACCCAAAGGAACTAAAAGTACTAATACTAACTTTCTTTTTATTATTTAGCCTAAGAATTAAGCGAATGGTTGTTTAATCTAAATTAATTAACTACTAGACTAAAGACTCTAAGACAAAGAAGAATGAATTTGGGAGAATACTTGAAGAAAAACCAATTAATTAAGATGACACCCAAGGAAGAATCCACCTAGACTTCACTTGTTATCTAACTCTGAACCAGACGATTTATTCATTTGACTTGATCCGTAGGATTCCCTAATTTATATTAAACCCTCTCTCGAGGTGAATAACGTCTAACCCTAGGTTTATTAATTGAAATCTCTTTCTAATTAAAACCCCTAGAATTGCATTAACTCGATCTATAGACTCCGATATTAGGTTTCACCCTAATCCGGCAACGCCTCGTCTCCGCTTAACTATGCTAGATCTACTCTTAGGCAGGGACTTTTGCTCCTCCACCTAAGCACATCAAACTTGAATTAATATCCGCGAAATATCAACACAAGAATTAAGAACACATAATTAAGAACAAATCAAATATTTATCATATAGTTCAGCAAACGATAACAAGATTCATCTAAGTTTCATCCCCCTCAGGTATCTGAGGGTTTAGTTCATAACAATAAAAGAAAACATCTCAGAAGAAAAGATAAAACAAAACATAAGAAATCCCTAAAACCCCTTGAAGGAATTGAAGAGGAGATCCTCCGTCTTGAGTATGATTCCGACTTCTTGAGATGAATCAACTGGCTATCCCCGAGTGAATCCCCACAAATCTACCCTCTCTGGCCTAGCAAGACGCCCCTAAACGGTAGCTTTAGGCTCCCGTCGACTCCCCCCTTTTAGGTCATACTTAGGGTGTATTTATAGGCTTTTGGAATGTGTTTCTTTGCCCCTAAGTATCCAAATCCGATTGAAATTCCCTTTTTTCCGCGGCAGGGACATGGCCATGGCACACGCCCGTGTGAATCGTCTTTAGGCCGTGTTCGGACTTCATTAATGAGGCACGACTGTGTATCTCGTGGATTAGACCGTGTTCGAGATTATTGAGGAGGCACGGCCGTGTGGTCTTGGGCCCAGGCTGTGTTGATTTCGTGCTTTGGCCCATTTGGCTCATTTTAAGCCTGTTTCTTGTTCTTTTCATCCTCCGGTGCTTTCCTAAGTATATAACATGAAAAGAAAGGATTAAGAGCACCTTTTTCCATAAAATAAGGGATAATTCATCTAAAAGTATGCTAAATGTGGGATTAAAATATGTTACTTTTATGGTTCATCACATACCCCCACACTTAAGCTTTTGATTGTCCTCAAGCAAAATTCTCAACTTACAATTAAAATGAACTTTCCATGATTCAATATTCCTATCAACAATGTCTCATCATAATTCATAGATAATTTATACATGGATAATTTAACTCAAAGAGTCCTAAAGATTCAAACACTCTAAGTCATACATTTGTAGCACAAAACATAGGTGTTTCCCCTCATCTAAATAATTACCTTTGATTCAAAACCTACAAGGGTTGACGTCCTCACTAAAGATTCACTCAAATCACTCGAAGTGTTTAAGGTTCAGAATTAAGCACTCAAATGTCAAACCTGAAAAGTTAATCCCATAGGCTTGCATGAAAATCAAATCTCCACCACTGTAATATGAAAAGATGCACAAATCAAAAGGTCTTTGAAAGGGTTGTAACGGGGCTTGGGTTAAAGGTGTGGTTAAAGGCTGAATTAGAAGGTTAGAATCGAGATCGACTTGAAAAATTACCTAACCAGAAACAATGAACTAAATAAAAGTAATTACATCAACTGAAGGCTAATAATACTAATAATACGAGCTTCTTCTTCAATATTTGGAATTCAAACGTATAAGCTCATTTAATCACAAAACTAATAATGAATAATGAATATACTTTTCTTTAAGAACAAATCATAAATACATAACAAAGGATAAATTACTGAAATAAAAAACATAGTTAAGCTATTAATCAAATCAAATCTCGATATAAGGGTAGTCAAAAGGAATGGTGATAACAAAAGCAAAGGGTTTCTGGGTTAAAATCAGTGGGTGAGTCAATAAAAAGGGTTGTTAGGATCAAAGGGGTTCACTAGGGGTTAATTATGAAGGTAGGTTTTTAGTGGAGTAAGTGGGTTAAATCCTAGGTGTCTTTATCATTTCTGTATATCAAATCAAAGGTGTGGTCTCGACATGTATAATCGATGCAAGTTCTAGAATAACAAATCAATGTTGACACACTCATAATCAATGAAGTGAGCAAGAAAAAGAATTTATGCTCTATAAGGCTCAAAATCTCACAAAAATTATGGGTATTTTGATGTCAACCTCGTAAATTTTAAACTTTAAAGTAATATTCAAGTTCAGGTAGACAACCTAGAAAATTTTTATTTTCTTGAAAAATGGACTTATCATGCTTGATTCTCTAGTATTCTTAGGATTTAATTATCAATGCACAATTATCAATGACTTAATCTAAAACATATCAATAAAAATCATAAATCATGGAAATTTCATCCTAATTAGTAATATGAGAAAATTACTTAAAAACAAGACTAAATTCAGGGATTTGAGAATAATGCAAAAAGTTTGGCATCTTTTTAGGTTGTTCACCCCCCACACTTAAGACGTACATTGCCCTCAATATACAAAGCTATATATATAGACAATTAAGAAATTCAAGAGATATGGAGAGAAGTGAAACTTCCTGAATTTTGGATGGATTCCTTGAGTCGGAGGTGTGGATGACTTATGTAGCGATGAGTTACTCCTAGTGATTTGTTTGTTATTTTTGAGTGTACCATTGAAAGCTGAAGTCATCAGTTAGATGTCTAGGGGGCAGAATTAAACAAGTGTTTGTTAGTAATACTCTAAGGTTAGATAGCCAATGATAATACGAATAAAATAAGGGTATGAAACATAGAAGGCAAAAGAGTTTAAATTAAGGCAAATAAAAATTAGAACGAAAGAACTAAAAATAAAGAAAAGAAAACTAAAAATAAGGAAAACAAAAGGACTCAGAGGTCCTCATCATCAGCTGGGTCCTGCGGTGGTGTTGGTGAAGAGATGTGGAAGTGATGACAAATCTACTGGAGGGTGGCCTCGATACCGTCAAAACGTCGAGATGTGTCAGTGAATTGCTGAGTACAGTATTGCTCAAACTGAGTAAGGCGTGCAGAAATGTCTGAAAGTGAAGCTACTGTATGGGTGGGGCTGAAATGTATATGGCGATGCAACTCCGAAAGGTCATTCTCTGCTACGAAGTCGTCTGTATAAAGTCCTAAAGCAGCTCTGAACTGCGGCACGTTCAGCTGTCGTATAGTGCCGCCGAGATGAAATTGTATTGTGCCAGGATCATCGTAACGGCTCATCTCTGTTTGAAGTTGAAATGTTGAGCAGAGCTCCAAAGTGAGCTCTAGGTATGTGTGCTCGACAATGTTGAAGAATCGCTCCCACGGTTCAGTGGTTAGGAGAGCTCGTATGTCACTGTCAAGATGGACCTACCTGCTTTAAAGCGGCCTAGTCGATACATCTGCCTGTTCCAAGGGGTCACTCGCGAAGTAATTTATATCGGTCCTCTTGGATCCCTGGAGGAAATTGGTGGAACGGATGGCGAATTTCGGCAGATGCGCTTGCGGCTGATGATCCGGGTCCTTTTCGCTTTTTCGAGCTTGGTGCTGTTGTTCTCTTTCCTCAGGACGATGACATTTTACCTGAGAGTATGAGTTATTCAAGTAATATTTCTATAACATATATTTTGGTCAATGATCACACTAGACTAAGACTTATAATAAGATTTTGCAATCATAGTATGAGTAAGCATAATGAACGATTCTTATTTAACCAGAGTAATCGGGATAGTACTTCAAAATGATAAAATCCTAAGGATTTAATCATTACTAATTCACAATAGTAATAAATATAAACTAAACTAAATGAAATTCTTAATGAAAAATTAGTTAAAAGAAAGAAAAAAAATGGAAAAGATATAGTGAGTTTGTGACCAGTGAGTGGAGTTTACGGTGTGGACGGCCGGAACACGGGTGTGTAACGGAGAACACGGCGCGTGTCTTTGTAACAATTTACAGGTACCACGGTGGTGGAGCGGGACGTGGACTCGCTAACACGGGCGTGGCAGATTTTTGTGTTTATGAGAAAGGGAGAGGGTTGAGAAGGTGGTGGGAGGCAATGGGGATGAGTTTTGTGAGTGGTGGCCGGAGTAGGGGTAAGGATTTTGGGAGAAATCGGTTTAGGGTTATGACATTTGGGAAAGATGAGTGTCATGTTCTATATATAGGGGATCGGACACGGGTAGGGGACACTCTCGTGCTCGATTTTTTCAGCCCGTGCTTTTTGCAATTTTCAAATTTTGGGCGCGATCGGGGTGCTTGGCCACGGCTGTGGTTAAAGTGACACGCCCGTGTTCTTCTTTACACGGTTGTTCAGAATGGGTGTGTTGGGCCCGTGTTCGACAAGTCAGTATAGTCCACGGTTGCTCAGCACGGGCGTGTCCAGCCCGTGTTTGGCAAGTCAGTATACTCCTTAGTTGCTCAGCACGGGCGTGGGGCTATTGTCATAGCCCGTGTCTCATCCCATGGCTTCCACACGACAACGGGCACTCCCGTGTGTAAGGTCGTATGGTCTAAAACCTGCACTTTATTGGATTAGTTAATATGGGATTAAATGCTAAAAATTTAAGAATCTAATGTTAGTGAGGTTAGTGCTCGGGTTGCCTCCCAAGAAGCGCTTGTTTAAAGTCTTAAGCTAGACTTATCCTGTTTTCATTTCTAGAAGAAAGTTCACGGAGCTGAAGCTCCTCTCTCATATCCCTGAAATCCTCACCATGATAGATTTTGAGTCGGTGACCATTTACCTTGAATGTGCCTTGAGTTGGATGAGTTACCTCTATTATGCCATAGGGAAAGATTGTTTTAATCATGAATGGGCCTGACCATCTTGATTTCAGTTTCCCAGGAAACAATTTAAGCCTTGAGTTGTATACCAGGACCAAGTCCCCTACTTCGAATTGTTTCGATTTCTTTAGACGAGCATCATGGTGTCGCTTTGTTGCCTCCTTGTATAGTTTCGAGTTCTCGTAGGCATAAGCTCTCCATTCGTTTAGCTCGTTCATCTGCATCATTCTTTTCTTTCCTGCAGTTTTAAGATCGTAATTTAAAAATTTTATAGCCCAAAAAAGCTTTGTGTTCTAACTCGAATGGTAGATGACAGCTTTTCCCGTAGACAAGTTTGCATGGGGATGTTCCTAAAGGGGTTTTAAAGGCTGTTCTATAGGCCCATAAAGCGTCATCTACTTTTATTTCCCAATCTTTTCTGTTTGATTCAACCGTTTTTTCTAGGATGCGTTTAAGTTCTCGGATTTGCTACTTCAACTTGCCCACTTGGTTTGAGGGTGATATGGGGTAGCTATCTGTGGTGTACTCCATATTTTTAAGACTTTGTCAAATTTAGTATTACTGAGAAATGAGTGCCCCTATCACTAATGATAGCTCTAGGTGTTCCAAATCGAGAGAAACAGTTTCTTGAGAAACTTAACTACTACTCTAGCATCATTGGTAGGTAAAGCTTGACTTCCACCCATTTTGACATGTAATCAATTTGCTACTAGGATGTATTTATTTCTAAATGAACTAGGGAATGGACCCATAAAATCAATACCCCATACATCAAATATTTCACATGATAGCATATATGTTTGAGGCATTTCATCACATTTAGAAGCATCACCTGTTCTTTGGCATTTATCACACGAAGCGACATACCTGTTGGCATCTTTGAATAGAGTGGGCCAATAAAAACCTAATTCGAGTATTTTATGTGCTATCTTAATGCCACTGTAGTGTCCTCCTGAAGGTCCTGAATGGCAATGTTATAGGATTTTGCTTGCTTCCGCCCTTGTAACGCATCTCTGAATTACTTGAACTTCACATATGCGGAAAAGAAAAGGATCTTCCCAAAAATAGTTTTTCGCATCAGCAAGGAATCATTTCTTTTGATGATGTGTTAACCTCGAAGTTGGTTATAGAAAAGAGTTGTTCTTTAGGGAATGAGTTGTTTATCTCTCTTTCGTCGATCTCTTCGATATGTGGGTTTTCAAGCATGGAGAGGTGATCTGTTGCAAGGTTTTCAGCTCCCTTCTTATCCTGTATTTCCAAATCAAATTCCTGTAAAAGTAAAATCCATCTTATGAGTCGAGGTTTTGCATCAGGTTTAGTTAAAAGATAACGAAGAGCGGAGTGATCAGTGTAAGCGACAACTTTAGATAATACTAAATATTATGCGAATTTATCAAATGCAAAGACCACGACTAGTAATTCTTTTTGGTGGTGGTATAGTTTTCTTCTTGCATTTGTTAATGTCTTGCTAGCGTAGTAGATTGGCGGGAAGTGCTTGTCTCTTCATTTGTCCTAAAAGCGCACCTCTTGCAAAATCACTTGCATCACACATTAGTTCAAAAGAAAGATTCCAATCGGGGGCAATTATAATTGGGGCATTTACTAACTTCTCTTTAAGGATATTAAATGCATCTAAACATTCCTCATTGAAATTAAAAGGTACATCTTTTTCTAGCAATTTCGTTAGAGGCTTAGCTATTTTAGAAAAATCTTTAATAAATCTTCTATAAAATCCTGCATGTCCTAAAAAGCTTCTAATAGCCTTAACTGAACTAGGAAGAGGTAATTTTTCTATGGTTTCGACCTTTGCTTTATCTACCTCGATTCCCTTACTAGAAATTTTATGTCCCAATACAATTCCTTCTTGCACCATAAAGTGACATTTTTCCCAATTTAAAACAAGGTTTGTTTCTTCACATCTCATTAGAACTTGTTCTAAATTCTTAAGGCAAAGATGGAAAGAATTACGGAATACCGAAAAATCGTCCATGAATACCTCCATGATGTCTTCCACAAGTTCGTCAAAGATTGCCAGCATGCAATGCAGAAAAGTAGCAGGAGCATTACATAATCCAAAAGGCATTCTATGATAAGCAAACGTACCGTATGGGGATGTGAATGTTGTTTTCTCTTGATCTTCAGGTGCTATTGGGATTTGGAAATAACCGGAAAGTCCATCTAGGAAGCAATAGTACATATGCCCAGATAACCTTTCTAACATTTGATCAATGAAGGGCAGAGGGAAGTGATCTTTTCTAGTGGCATCGTTCAGCTTCCTATAATCAATGCAGACTCTCCAACCTGTGACTGTTTTGGTGGGAATTAGTTTATTCTTTTCGTTGGCTACCACCGTCATGCCTCCTTTCTTTGGAACAACCTGCACAGGACTTACCCAATTGCTGTCAGAAATAGGATAAATTATTCCAGCATCTAGAAGTTTAATTACCTCGACTTTCACAACTTCTTTTACGTTGGGATTCAATCGTCTTTGAGGTTGTACACATGGCTTGTATTCCTCCTCCATTAAAATTTTGTGGGTGCAAAACGATGGGCTTATCCCCTTAATGTCAGAGATTTTCCAAGCTATGGCTCTTTTATGTTCTCTTAGTACCTATATCAGCTCCTCTTTTTCCTTGGGTTCTAATTCTAAAGAGATAATTACCGGTAGCGTAGAATTGTCCCCGAGGAATGCATACTCTAGATGCTTCGGTAATTGTTTTAATTCTAATTTGGGCGGCTTATCAATGGAGGGTTTTTGTTTTGGTTCGTCATTGACTTTAATGCTCTCTTCTTTCGTATGTCTAGATGAAGATGTATTCAAATTCAGCTCGTCAACTTCATCTTCTTCCCCCTCTTCTTGAGTCAGGCACAGTTCCATCGTGTCATCATGTATAATTTCCTGTAATGAGTTTTGAATGATACGATCAGTGGTATCAACAAAATAACAGGAATCATCTTGTTCTCTAGAATATCGCATGGCGTCATAAATTTGAAAAATAATTTCCTCCTCGCCTATCCTTAATGCAAGTTTTCCATCACCTACATCGATAACAGCCCTAGCAGTAGCTAAAAAAGGATGCCCTAAAATTAAGGGAACCTCAATGTCCTCATCCATGTCAAGCACAACAAAATCAACAGGGAAAATAATTTTATCAATTTTTACTAAGACATCTTCGATAACTCCTCTAGGATATTTAATAGATCTATCATTCTTGAATACACATCCTAGTGGGTTTTGGTTCCCCAGATCTAGTTGTTTAAACATTTTATAAGGCATTAAATTAATACGGCACCTAGATCAACTAATGCTTTCTTAATATTTAAACTACCAATTAAACATGGAATAGTAAAACTTCCAGGTCTTTTAATTTGGTTGGTAACTTGTTTTGGAGGATGGTGAACATTCTTCATTAAGCTCCACTGTTGATATTTCTTCGAGCTTCCTTTTATTCGTCGGGAGTTCTTTTAAGATTTTCAAACGTCGGCATACGTGAAATGGCCTCAACAAAGGGTAAGTTAATATGTATTTGTTTAAAGAGTTCAAGAAATTTATCGTATTGGGCATCTAATCGGTCTTTCTTTAACTTTCTTTGGGTATGGGATTGGTGGTTTACTTTCTTTGCGACCGGAGTTACATCCTCAACTCCCTCATCCTTTGCTTTGTCATCTTCATGTGGTATTTTCTTCTTTGGTTTGACTAACTCCCTTCCACTTCTCGATTGTAAGCTTTGCCTTTGCTGTTCTGTTCCTTTAGAAAAAATCTCGATCGAATTTTGAAACCATCTTAGTAAGTTGTCCAACTGTGTTAGTAAGTTGTCCAACTGTCTTAGTGAGTTCCCCAACTTGGCTCTCGATCCCTTTAATTGATGCCTGTTGATTCTTAAGGGTGGTCTCAGTGTCTTGGAGACGGTTATCTGTAGTCGCCATGAATTTTGTCGACATCTCTTCAAGGTTTGGCTTCTTCTCACGTGGATAGGGTGATTTTGGAAATTTTGAGGAGGTTGTTGTCTTTTATTTCCTTGATTTCCTTGTCCTCCCCATGAAAAATTTGAGTGGTTCCTCCAACCTGGATTATAAGTATTACTATAAGGGTTGTTATTAGATCTGAAATTGTTACCTATATAGTTCATCTGTTCGCTTTCTGTGCCCGGTTGGTAAGGTGGGTATTCAGGATTCGTCACAGTTCCACTTGCGTCACACTGCATCACTGGATGTACCTGCGAAGAACACAAACTATCAAGCTTTTTATTCATCATCTCTACCTGTGTTGATAGCATGGTTACTGCATCGATGTTGAAAACTCCGGCTGATTTTGTTGGTTTTGTCCTTGTAACCTGCCACTGATAGTTATTCAGTGACATGTCTTCAATAAACTCGTAGGCTGCTTCAGGAGTTCTGTTGTTCAGGGTTCCACCGGCGGTTGAATCAATTAGTTGCCTCGTTGAGGGGTTTACACCGTTATAGAAAGTTTGGACTTGGAGCCACAAGGGTAAACCATGGTGTGGACACCATCTCAAGAGATCCTTGTATCTCTCCCATGCGTCGTATAATGTCTCTAAATCCATCTGCACAAAAGAAGAGATATCATTTCGTAATTTGGCCGGTGGGAAATATTTTAATAAAAAAATTTTGGTCATTTGATCCGATGTGGTGATTGACCCTCGTGGTAACGAGTTTAACCACTGTTTGGCTTTATTCCTTAATGAAAAGGGAAATAACCGAAGCCTTATGGCATCATCAGAAATGCCATTTATTTTGAAGGTATCACAGAACTCTAAAAAATTAGCTATATGAGTGTTTGGATCTTCGTCCTGCAAACCATCAAATTGAAGAAATTGTTGAATCATTTGTATAGTGTTAGGCTTTAATTCAAAATTATTAGCAGCTATAGCAGGCCTAACAATACTTGATTCGACTCCTGTTAAATGAGGTTTAGCATAATCATACATAGTACGTGGAGCATTATTTTCTGCCACATCTTGTGGTGGTGGATTATTCTCATCCATCCCTTCAGTAAGATTGGATTCGTCTTGTTGTTCTTCTTCTTGGTAATTTAGGGCTCGCCTAATTTCTCTGCGATTCCTGCGATCGGTAGCTTCAATACCACTGTCGTATACTAGTGGTCCTCTCGGGTTCCTTCTAGTCATAAACTAGAGGTACCTGGAAGGAAGAAGAAGAAAAATTAGCAAATTAAATAAGAAATAAAATTAAATTGCAAAAAATAAAAAATGGCTAAAGTAATAAAAATAGAGTGTTCTTAATATTTTAGTTCTCCGGCAACGGCGCCAAAAACTTGATCAAGTGAAGTTAGAGTTTTAAATTTATAAAGATAATGATCGAACCTAGAAACTAACTATGACAACGATTTGAGGCAAGCGCACCTATCAAACAGTAGTATAGCTTAGGCAAGACCGGACTGTCGAACCCAAAGGAACTAAAAGTACTAATACTAACTATCTTTTTATTATTTAGCCTAAGAATTAAGCGAATGGTTGTTTAATCTAAATTAATTAACTACTAGACTAAAGACTCTAAGACAAAGAAGAATGAATTTGGGAGAATACTTGAAGAAAAACAAATTAATTAAGACGACACCCAAGGAAGAATCCACCTAGACTTCACTTGTTATCTAACTCTGAACCAGACGATATATTCATTTGACTTGATCCGTAGGATTCCCTAATTTATATTAAACCCTCTCTCGAGGCGAATAACGTCTAACCCTAGGTTGATTAATTGAAATCTCTTTCTAATTAAAACCCCTAGAATTGCATTAACTCGATCTATGGACTCCCATATTAGGTTTCACCCTAATCCGGCAACGCCTCGTCACCCTATCTCTAGGTGCGCGATCAACTCCGCTTAACTATGCTAGATCTACGCTTAGGTAGGGACTTTTGCTCCTCCACCTAAGCACATCAAACTTGAATTAATACCCGTGAAATATCAACACAAGATTTAAGAACACATAATTAAGAACAAATCAAATATTTATCATATAGTTCAGCAAACGATAACAAGATTCATCTAAGTTTCATCCCCCTCAGGTAGCTGAGGGTTTAGTTCATAACAATAGAAGAAAACATCTCAGAAGAAAAGATAAAACAAAACATAAGAAATCCCTAAAACCCCCTAAAGGAATTGAAGAGGAGATCCTCCGTCTTGAGTATGATTCCGGCTTCTTGAGATGAATCAACCGGCTATCCCCGAGTGAATCCCCACAAATCTGCCCTCTCTGGCCTAGCAAGACGCCCCTAAACGGTAGCTTTAGGCTCCCGTTGACTCCCCCCTTTTAGGTCATACTTAGGGTGTATTTATAGGCTTTTGGAATGTGTTTCTTTGCCCTCAAGTATCCAAATCCGATTGAAATTACTCTTTTCCGCGGTAGGGACACGGCCATGGCACACGCCCGTGTGAATCGTCTTTAGGCCGTGTTCAGACTTCATTAATGAGGCACGGCCGTGTATCTCATGGCTTAGACCGTGTTCGAGATTATTGAGGAGGCACGACCGTGTGGTCTTGGGCCCAGGCCGTGTTGATTTCGTGCTTTGGCCCATTTGGCTCGTTTTAAGCCCGTTTCTTGTTCTTTTCATCCTCCGGTGCTTTCCTGAGTATATTACCTGAAAAGAAAGGATTAAGAGCACCTTTTTACATAAAATAAGGGATAATTCATCCAAAAGTATGCTAAATGTGGGATTAAAATATGTTACTTTTATGGTTCATCAAATAGTAGGTCTAACAATACTCGATTCAGGCCCAGTTAAATTGGGCTTAGCATAATCGTACATAATACGAGGAGTAGGATTCTGATTCACAGGATTTGCGATAACCACAGGAGGTAACGGATTATTATCAGCCATCTCCTTGGTAATATTGGTATCGTCCTCTTGCTCTTCCTCTATATACTGTAGACTTTGCCTTATTTCTCTACGGTTTCTGCGAGCGGTACTTTCAATCTCACTATCAAAAAGCAATGGTCCTGACGGGTTCCTTCTAGTCATAAACTAAAAATACCTGCCAGAAGAAAATAAAAGAAAAGTTAGTAAATTAAAATAAAAACACAAATAAATTGCAATAAAAAATAAAAATGGCTAAAGTAATAAAAATTAAGCGTTCCTAATATTTTAGTCCCTGGAAACGGCGCCAAAAACTTGATGGGCTCGAAACTAACTAATATTTCGACAAAGGCAAGTGCACCTATCGAACAGTAGTATAGCTTTGATGAGTTCAGAATATCGTATCCTCAAGGACTAATATTACTAGTAGTAACTATCTTTTTATTATTTAGCCTAATAATTAAGGGGATTTATTTTAATCTAAAATTTAACTAACTAATTAACTAAGAACGTGACAGAGAGCGAAGGAAATAATCGAATAAGCCAATAATAAAGACAATACCCAAGGAAGAATCCACCTAGACTTCACTTATTATTCTGACTCTGAATTAAACGATTTATTCACTTGCCTTGATCCGTAGAAATCCCTAAATTATGTTAATATTCTTTCGAGACTAAAAACAACTGACTCTAGGTTGATTAATTGAAATCTCTTTCTAATTAAAACCCCTATCGTCGCATTAACTCAATCTATGGATTCCCTTTTTAGATTTGACTCTAATCCGGCAGATTTATGTCATCCTATTTCTAGGGTTGCAATCAACTCCGCTTAATTATGCGAGATCTTCTCTTAAACAGGGACTTTTGCTTCACTGAATAAGCATATTAGACTTGAATTAATATCCTGAATATATTAAAGCAATGGTTAAAACACATAATAAAGAACAAGAACAAGTATTTATCATGTAATTCAGATTTATTAAACAATGAGATTCATCTAGGTTTCATCCTCCCTAGGTATTTAGGGAGTTTAGTTCATACTAATAGAGGAAAACATCTCAAAATAAGAATAACAACAAGACATAAAGAACCCAAAAACTTCTAAAGAACTTGATGGAGATCTTCAATCTTGACTGAGATCCTGCTTCCGGAATGATTCCGACGGCTTTCTTCGAGTATTTTCCTCGATCTACTCTGCGTCTCTCCCTAGGTCCTCCCCTAGGGTGTTTATATAGGCTTTGGAGCACCTTTCTTGGCCCACAAGTAGTCTTTTCTGAATAAAATTAGACTTGGGTTCGGCAGGGACACGCCCGTGTGACACGACCGTGTGCGATAGCTTAGGCTGTGTTCAATTCTGCTCGTCACACACAGCCATGTGGTCTTCCCGTGTGAGATAGTCCAGGCCGTGTTGATTTCTGAGTTAGGCCCATTTTGTCCCTTTTTGGCCCATTTCTCATTCTTTTCGACTACCTAAGCTCTCCTGAGTGTAAAATATGAAATTAAAGGATTAGGAGCATCGAATTCATCAAATCTAATGAAAATTCATCCAAAAATAAGCTGAGCATGGGGTCAAAATATGTATAAATTATGGTTTATCACCATTTTACGTACCATATTTTAATATGAAAAACTATGCTCTTTAAGCACTTAAAGAGCATGTTTTGAGAAAATTAGTAGTGTCCTTTAATGTTTTCTGTACTTTGGATAGATTCCATTTTCATATGCAATTTGTGGTGTTTTTATGTTTTTTTCTGAATAAAATAGCCATTATAATCAATTATGGACTTATTTTTGGGACAAGGCTTTTGTAGGGACCTAGTTGAGGAGAGTGAAAAGAAAATTGAACTAATTGGAGTGGAAGTGGAAACATCACTTATGAATGTTACGACATTGTGCACCTTTCATCAACTAAACATCCAACCTTCAACAATTGAACCTCAAGTAGCCTAATGTCAAGGTCGCGACATTGGTTCTTAATGTCGTAACATTGTATATTTTCCAATGCAACAACCTCATCGTACTCCAAGTTGTAAATGGAGGCCACTGAAGTCAAGGCCACAGCGTGGGCATACAAATGTCAAGACATCAACTCCAAACTTGAAGTAGTCGAGTCAATCAAGGTCGGGACCGCAAAGTGCAATGTCACGACATGGGGTGATTTGGAACAATATAAGGACTTGCTCGATGAAGAGGTTGTGACATCAAGTATGGATGTCGCGACATTGGAGCCTAACGAGGTTATTTCTAAAACAAAAATTTGAAGGCAAAATGGGGTCAAAACCTTTACAAATCATTTTTTTTTAAGTGGGGTTATTTTTGTAAATGTTAGGTAAATCCCTTCAAACCTATAAAAACTAATTTTATGAGACTTTTTGAAAGAGAAAAAATTAGGTAAATTATTTTATGGATGAAAATATTCTTTTCCAACTTTTAAGTGTTTTTCTATAGAATAGTACAAGGACCAATTTGTAGGTTACTTATTTACATAATTTCCTTTTCAATTTTATGTTCTTGGTATTAAATTGAAGGGTTCTATTGATGAAATGCAATTCGTTTTTCATTAAAATCAAGGATTCCAACAAAAATACTAAGTATTTCTAAACTTTTTAATTTCATCCTTTTAATTGATTGATTGTATAAAATTGAATTGTTGTTTTAATTGCATAATGGCCATTAAATGAATCCTTGAGTGATTGGTTGATTGAAATGTTAGTTTATGAATTTTAGTTCTAGGGACTAAATTGAATAAAATAGTAAACTTAGAATTAATGCCTCTAACTGAAAATCTGGATAGGTAAGACCGAAAGAAGACCCTATCGAGTAATGATTCATTTAGTTCATTTTATTCAAATGAGACCAAGAGGATAATTTGGTTAGATTTCTCGTTTGGATTAAATTGGGACCAAGAGGTGAGATTTAGTTAAACGAGAAAATTGGTAATTTAAGTTTCTTATGTCTAAGTTCATTGCTAGCATGGAAATCATCCAATCACTATTGTTTCTTAATTCTTAATTTCAGAATTTGAATATTTTTCACGTTTAGTCCTTTTATTTAGGAATTTTTAAACACTTATCATTTTCTTGATTTCTATACTAATTAGTCACTTTAGTAACCTAATAGACTTTCCCGTGCATGTGTTCTTATTCGTAGCATTTTAATTATGCATTCTCATTTGGGCTTGATCCTTGAAATGTTGTGTTCCATTGTAAGATCTTTATTACAACTCAACATGTGACACTTGTAAACACCACACTTTACTTTTATACATCTATTTTGCATTGCTCAATGCACACACGCTAAAGTGCAGTCAAGTTGTTGATCAACTTATATTTTTCTACATCTATCTGAGATTTACAAGTTACTAGGAATGATCGTCTAAGAGAATAGGAAGTCTACTTCTTCTTCGAAATTCAACACAATAAAGTCAACGAGAAGAATAAAATGCCTAACCCAAACTAAGACATCCTCAAGGATACCTTTAGGATAGACTAAAAAACAATATGCTAATTGGAGTGTGACTGATGTAGGACATAACTCACATAATTCTAATCATTGATAAATAGACAAGGGCATCAAATTTATGCTAGCCCTTAAGTTACATAAAGCTTTAGATTTGCCCCTCATATTTCTATTAGAATTATAACGCTCCCAGGTTTTTTAACTTAAGCAAATGATAGCACTACACTTAACAGTCACTGGTATTTTCTTCTTTTTACCAGTCTTCTTATGCCTAGACACAATGTCATGAAGAAACTTGGCATACTTCGACATTTTCTCAAATATCTCAAGAAGACCTAAATTAAAACTAGGTTCACTCAACCAAACCATACTTATACAGCATACCAAGTGATTAGTAATTGACATGCCCCTGTCTCTTGTGCCACAAGTTAGTACCATCAGTTAAACTAGAATAAGATTTAAAAGTAACTGAGCTCCAATTTAAAACAAAGCTCCTATCATTCATTTTTACTAACATAAGCTTATGACCAGTTGAACTAGATACAACACATTTATTCTTTTCAAAAACAACATAATAATTCTTCTCAACAAGTTGACCAACACCAAGCAAGTTCTAACCTGAACATCAGTAATAACTTTTGTACCTACAGAAGTGCTAACCTAAACATCTTCTATTCCCTTGGTTTTAATGATCTGGCCATTTCAAACTCTGATTCTCGAACTGAATGATCTATCAATCTCCTTGAACATGCTTTCATCTGAAACCATATGGTTTGTACAACCACTGTCAATCAACTAGTTTTTCTTGTCTTGGTTGTTGACTGTGAAGCATGAAGCAGTGAATGTGAGCTCCTCTTGAGCTTGATTTTCTTCAGCACTTGAGCCTGATTAGATTGCTATTGTTGCTGCTGCACTTTGTTTTTACAAATTCTGAAATCGTGGCCAAATTGCTTATAGTTTTTACACTGCGCACTAGGTTTTGTCCAGCAAAAATTTTATGAATGACCCATCTTTTTGCAATTCGAGCATGGTGGATACTTTTTCTTTCCACCATCTCTTTTTGGCCTTTCTCTTGGTTGATTCTATTTCTTCTTGACTTTTTTGCTTGAAGAGCATGGAGTTTTCTTGTTTCTCTCTTCGTAAGCACCTTCTATGTGAAGAACATTAGTAATAACTTTTGTACCTATAGGAGTGCTAACCTGAACATCTCCCTTTCCCTTGGCTTCAATGATCTGGCCATTTCCAACTCTGATTCTCAAACTGAAGGACTTGTCGATCTCCTTGAACATGCTTTCATTTGAAACCATATGGTTTGTACAACCACTGTTAATCAACCAGTTTTTCTTATCTTGTTTGTTGACTGTGAAGCATGAAGCAGTGAATACGAGCTCCTCTTGAACTTGATTTTCTTCAGCACTTGAGGCCGATTAGACTACTATTGTTGCTGCTGCACTTTTTTTATACAAATTCTAAAATTGTGGCAAAATTACTTACAATTTTTACACTGCACACCAAGTCTTGTCCAACAAAACTTTTCTGAATGACCCATCTTTTTGTAATTCGAGCATGGTGGATACTTTTTCTTTTCACCATCTATTTTTGGCCTTTCTCTAGTTTGATTCCATTTCTTCTTGTCTTTGTTTCTTGAAGAGCATGGAGTTTCCTTGTTTCTCTCTTGGTAAGCACCTTCTGCGTGAAGAACATCAATAATAACTTTTGTACCAGCAAGAGTGCTAACCTGAACATCTCCATTTCCCTTAGCTTCAATGATCTAGCCATTTCCAAGTCTGACTCTCGAACTGAAGGATCTGACAATCTCCTTAAACATGCTTTCATCTGAAACCATTTGGTTTGTACAACCACTGTCAATTAACCAGTTTTTCTTATCTTGGTTGTTGATTGTGAAGCATGAAGCAGTGAATGCGAGCTCCTCCTAAGCTTGATTTTCTTCAACAGCTTGAGCCTGATTAAACTTGTAACACCCAAAACTCGGCCTAGAAGTTTAGACCGAATCCCGAATGCTACATTGATCACTGAGGTGATTGTAGGTAAATTTTTACAAATTAATTTATATTTCGATTCATAATACTTAATCGTTTAAAACCAGTCAGTAAAATTACAGTTAAGATAGTATATATATAAGCGGAATAAAGACGATTAAAACTTAACTTGGAACTTGTACCACAGTTTTAGAAGAACTCACAGTTCAAAAACCAAGTAATCAATTAAAAGCTGAAAATAATTTATTTAAACCGAGACTGTCCGAGACCTCCGCACACCGAGTCTAGCGTCAGAATTCAGAAAGGGACCTGAAAAGAAACACTAAGAGGGGGTGAGCTACTCGAGCTCAGTGAGAGTCTGAAACAAGTCTAAAACAGAGATCTGAAGATTCAAAACAAGAGTACATGATAGATGCTCGATTACTCACTGAGTCGGATCGCACACTTGGAACTAATGTCCCAACAGAACTCATCAACTAGAGCACACCAAATTCACTCAAATACTCAACTTAAAAGTTGATTAGATAAACAGATTATAGACAACTAGTCTTGCAGTCAAAACACACAGACAAATGTAGATGAAATGCAGTCAGTTAAATATAACCCACCCATCCAGCCAACACACCTCTACGTCCCCCGATCACACCTTATAAGAGCTGTTAAAGCTCATCCAACCAATCACACCAATTAGGACCTCAGAAGGCCCATCCAACCCTACACTCCGTATATGTGGACTGAGCCACTCAGATAATAATACGCAGCAGGGCTAGCATTTGTGTTGTACTATGCAATACGGTAGACCGCGGTACAGGCCAAATCAGATAATGGTACGCAACATACATAGCGACGACGTGCGATGCTGAGTGCAATGCGATAATCTCATCAGATCATGTTGCGATTACATCGCCAGATCAGATAATAGTACGTAGCATAGCTAACGTACGTATGGTACAGTGCGATACGGTAAATCGCTATACCAGTTATTTGTAGTTAAAGCGCGATTCAGATAAAGGTATTTCAACGGTGGCGACGTATAATCTGATCTTCCTTCTCTTCACAACCCAACCCAAACAGTTTATTCAAGTGCATGTATGCATCCAAGCTCTGAACGAGAGCGATTACGATCGGTCAAACGGAACAGATAACAACACACTTCATAGACCAGATCCAAACTCACACATCATACGCAATCATCACAGATATCAAGTCATGTACACCCTCACTAAACTTAGCTAAGGGTCGGAGCACACACAATGCATTTTCGGGTCAGAAACACACTTGAAACCAATATAAGTGTCTTAAGACCACACGCCCGTGTGCTCTAGCCGTGTGGTAATGCCTAGGCCGTGTGGGAGATCAAAAGCTTGTGTGAGGAGGGGCACATGGCCGTACGATAGAGGTACAAGCCCGTGTGAAGAGAGGCACACGGCCGTATGACTAAGGCACACGCTCGTGTGGACTAAGGACATGGCCGTGGGGACAGGCCGTGTAACTCTCTGTCCATTTAGACTAATTTCGAGTACAGGGCTGACACGACCGTGTGAGGGTCTCACACACTTGTGTGCCTACCAGACACAACCATGTGTCCATAACACACACGCCTGTGTGGAATTCCTAATTCCCAAATTAGCCACACGGCCGTGTGGCCAGGCCGTGTGACACCAAATCACTCAAACCCTAATCCCCAAGCTCACACGCCCATGTGCCCAAGGGACACAGCCGTGTGAGAAATGATAAAATCCACTCGTTGACCACACGGACGTGTGGCCAAGCCGTGTGGCACCAAAATTGGCCTGAAAACCCTAATTCCCAAAAGCACACGGCCGTGTGGACTAGCACACATCCGTGTGGAAACCCCAATGGCCACGAAACCACCTCAGAATAAGCTAGAAAATGCTATTTCAGCCATCGTGTAACACCCCAGACCCGGCCTAGACGTTACGGCCGAATTTGGCGTGTCACATCGAAGGGTTTTTTCGAAATCAAGGTTGATGGGAGAAATCGTTCGAGTAAAAATCCATTTAGTTCTTATTTCTTGGGAAAACAATTGGTAAGTTATAAAAAACAATACCTAGTAAAACGGTTACCATGTTGATTACTGTTGGTTTAAATTCATGGAAGCTACTCTATTTTCAGTTATCATGAAGTTGAAAATATGTGTTTGCCTTGTAAAAAGTTATTATTTGTGAAAACTTGTTTGTATCCGTTTGGCAGTTCAAAATAAGAAATTAAAAACCCAGTTAAAAGAAATTGAAAATCACCAGAGGCCTTATTACAAAAATACCAACCCAATATAAAATATTTAAATGACTATGTTTAAAATAAACATCCTCGATCGTGTGGCCACCTCCGAGTCCCTCGCGGCTTCAAATCGTCTAAGGCTGGGGATTACCTGAACAGTTAAAAGAAAAGGGTGAGTTACGAGAACTCGGTGTGTAACCCCCTATCGCTCAATCAGTAAAACATGCGATGGCAAAGTGCGGGCTCTGGCCCTGTTCGCTCAAGAATGATGCGGTGTGGGCTTTAACCCAAAATAGTAACAGTGTAGTGTGGGCTTAGCCCATTACAGTATCAGAATTAGAAACAGAATACATGTGGGCCTAAGCCCAATCTGATGTGATGTCGATATGAAATGCAACAATGTAATCATGCAACCCATCCCAATCCAGCCAACACACCACCCGTACCAACCCAACACACCATGTGGGGACAAAGTCGACCCACCCAGCCCTCACACCAATATTAGCACCGGTTGCGGCACTAATCAGTATCGCAGCAAAGCTGCCAGTAATAAATAGAATGGCTACAAGCCATAAACAGAATGGCACAACGCCATGAGTACAGTAATATGATTGGTACAAAGCCATCAGTAGTAATATGATCGGCACATAGTCATCAGTAACAGTAATATGATTGGCACAAAGCCATCAGTAGTAATATGATTGGCATACAGCCATCAGTAACGGTAATATATCGGTACAAAGCCATCAGTAGCATCGTAGTAAAGCTGCCAGCAACGGTATCACAGTAAAGCTGCCAGTAACAGTATCTGTGGCAAAGCCACAAGTACAGTACTTCCTCCATAACAGTATCCCAACCCCATGCAGTATGTCGTGTATGCAAAATGCCATGCTCAGAATCAGTCATACGAATCACAGACAAATCAGTCATTTAAATCACAAACAGATCAATCATTTACATCGCAGACAAATCAATCATTTACCCTCGATGGGCAAAATAGTCATTTTACCCTTTGGGGGTATATCGGTCACTTTACCTAACAGAGGTATTACAGTCGTTTTACCTACAGGGGCATCACGGTCATTTTACCCTACGGGGGTATTACGGTCATTTTACCCTACAGGGGCATTAAGGTCATTTTACCCTACAGGGGTATTACAGTCATTTTACCCTATAAGGGTATTACGGTCATTTTACCCTACATGGGTATTACGGTCATTTTACCCTACAGTGGCATTACGGTCATTTTACCCTACAGGGGTATTACGGTCATTTTACCCTACGGGGGTATTACGATCATTTTACCCTACAGGGGCATTATAGTCATTTTACCCTACAAGGGTATTACGGTCTAAACAATATGAGTATAACGGAAGAAAGCAGAAAAAGAACGGAGCTAAAAGATGAGGGGAGTATTCGGTTAGAAAAAAAATCAAGAGAAAATCAAATAGAGAGGGAGAGATGAGGCTATATTCGGTTACAGAGGAGGGTATTGACAAAGGCTCAATTTTATAGTAAGAAGAAAGAAAATGTGTGGAGGAGAACAACTCAATTAGGTTGTGAAGAGGGAGGAGACGGCACTAGAATGGAAAGAGCAAAACTCGAAAGAAGGGATGCTCCAAATGCAATATTCGGCCACTTCAAAACAAGAAAAAGAAAGAAAACGTGCTAAAGGTTGCCAAAGGTCACAATTCAGCACACCCAAAAAAACAACAAAAATGCCCAAACCGAACAAAAGTAGAGAAAAGCACTCAAAAACTCCCCCTTGCCTAATTTGCATGCTCAAGACTCCTTGTTCAGGTACAACACACCCACCTTTGAATTTTCTTGATTCTCTCCACAACACTCTCCCTTAATCCTCTCCACGATTTGCTCCTACAATCTCTCTATGACCAATTCAAACACCTCATCAGCAGTGCTTCAGTCCAACTCTTCTACCTTCCCAGCTCAAGCAGCAAAATAAACACTTCATTGCTTATCCCAAGATTTGAACCTCATACCTCATAGGTACCCAACACGCCACTTGCCACTAGGCCACAAGCTCTTCTTGTGTCCTTAACCAAACATTATTATTAATAAAGCCTAAGTGCCAGTGTCCAGGTTCATTTAAGGGAAAAAAATCTAATATTTTGTAAGAGCCAAGACTTGAACCCAGGCTCCCTTGCAACCTTAATGACGCCACAACCACTAGACCACATGCTTTCTTGTGTCATTTTTTTAACATAATAATTTAAAAGGCCTACATCCAAGCATCCAGGGTTTATCCACTTAAAACCAAAATTTTTCTAAAGCCCAGGTTTGAACCCAGGACTTTTCCACCTCCTCTCAGGACCCTTAACCACTTGAGCAGACATTTAATTGTGTTATTTCCTAGCTCACATTAACTTTTGTGCACAGTTTCCTAACCGTTCCCTTGCTCAAGGCCCAATACTTCTAGGCCCAAATTTTGGGGCGTTACACATCGCAACAGCCCCAACTTTTGCAATGTCAGAAGGGTATCGGGATATGTCGTATTCCCAAACCCTTTTCAGCTACTGACGCCCCAAAATAGATAGTTAAGAACACAACCAAGAATCTCTGAAACAATAATTCACAACATTTAAAGGTAGACAAGGTTCGAATCCCACACCTGGCTCGACGACGGAGGAGCGAAAATCTTCAAAGTATGCGCAGCGAAACCGTTTCCCAAAGGAAGGAAAGAAGAAACAAACAAAAAGGAAAAGAAACTGAGAGAATAACATCTAAAAAACTAGAATAGGAAAATAAAAATAAAAATAAAAATAAAAATAAATAAATAAATAATAAAAATATTAACTTAAAACTAAACAAAATAAAACTCAATTAAAGGATCCCAGAATGCGTACACATCGACTCGAACCCAGAACCCAAAGGTTCACTAAACTCACTCAACCCCTAGACCAGCAGGCCCATTTTGTCACTTAGACGCGCCACTAACCTCAATAGCACAACCAGTTCACTGACCCTAACCACAAAACCCAAAACTTCTAGCCCCAAAATCCGGGGCATTACAAAACTGCTTATGTTACTGCTGCACTTTTTTTTTAACAAATTCTGAAATCGTAGCCAAATTGCTTACAGTTTTTACACTGCACACCAGGTCTTGTCCAACAAAACTTTTCTGAATGACCCATCTTTTTCCAATTCAAGCATGGTGGATACTTTTTCTTTTCACCATCTCTTTTTGGCCTTTCTCTTGCTTGATTCCATTTCTTCTTGCCTTTGTTGCTTGAAGAGCATAGAGTTTCATTGTTTCTCTGTAATACCCTAAATTTTGGGGCTAGAAGATTTGGGTTTTGTGGTTAGGGTCAGTGAGAAGGTTACGCTATTGTGTTTAGTTGTGCATTTAAGTGTCAGAATGGGCCTGCTGGTCTGGTGGTTGTGTGAGTGTTAGAATACCTCAAGGTTCTGGGTTCGAGTCTTTGTGTGTACGTTTTGGAGGATACTTTTATTTTTATCATCCTGTTTTGTTTGTTTGTTTTAATTTAAAGTATATAATAATTTGTTTTTATTTTATATTGGATTTTTATCTTTCTCCTGGAACGTCCTCCTCTTCTTTTCTCTCTGTCTCTTTTCTTATTTTTTGTTTTTTTATTTTTGTTTTAATTTTCAAAGAATGATTTTGCTGGTTGATTTCAGGAATTTCACTCCTCTGTCGTCGAGTCAGTGTCGGAGTATCTCCAATTGTGAATCAGGTGTGGGATCCATAACTCTTTTTTATTTGTAAATTACGATTTGGTGGATTTCTATTCCATATGTGTTGGGAACCTTTCCCTTTATTGTCGTATTTTTAGCATGTTTTGCGGAATTTGACACTGTTTTGTGTATTGGGAATTGGACCTTTAGAAAGGTTGATTAATGTGTTGATGGTTGGAATTTGGGTGTAATATTGATATACTTTTGGGTTGTCAAGGTTTGGGGTTCGTTTTAAGGTTGTAAAATTGAGTTTTCAGCCAATTTTGGGCTAGTTTCGTGACCACATGGGTGTGTGCCGGTTCACATGGCCATGTGCTTTTAAGAATTAGGGTTTCTAGGTAAAATTTGGTGCCACACAGTCTAGCCACACGGCCGTGTGGCCGATTTGGGGAAACTAGTCGATTTTCACACGACCGTGTCCCCTGGGCACACGGGTGTGTGTGTTTGGGAAATAGGGTTTGAGTGATTTGGTGACACACGACCGTATGCTAATTTAGGGATTTAGGGATCCCACACGGGCATGTGTTTTGCATACACGGCCGTGTCTGGTGGGCACACGGGCATGTGAGACCCTCACATGGTCATGTCTGCCCTGTACCCTATTTTAGCATAATTGGACAGTGAGTTGCACGGTCTGTTCCCACGGCCATATCCCTGGTCCACACGGGCGTGTGCTTCAGTCACATGGTTGTATGCCTCTCTTCACATGAACGTGTACCTCAGCCACATGGGTGCTCCTCTTCACATGGGCGTTTGACCTCCCACACAGCCTAGGCATTTCAACACGGCCAGAGCACACGGCCGTGTGGTCCTAAGGCACTTATTTTGGTTCTTTGTGTCTTTCTGATCTGGAAATGTGTCAGTGTGCTTCAACCCTTGGCTAAGCTTTAGTAAGGGTAGTTAAAACTCCGATTTGGGCTGCGACTTATGTGTTATTTGTAATTGTTGTGTAAGATGTCTGACTCTGAACCCGGTTAACTGGGTGTGTGTGTGCATATATCATTGCAATCGTATGTCTCATTAATATGTCACACATTTCGTGAGATTGTGTGCATACATACACTTACATAAAGTAAAGTTTTGGGTGGGATTGCGAAGAGAAGGGAGACTGATTCTAATATGATCTAGCAGTTCTACTGCAACTCTTTCGTACAGCGATTTATCGCACTGTACTGCATGTGCATCAGCTTTGCTGCGTACTATTATCTAATCTGGCAGTTTAAACTGCAACATGTCTATACAGTAAATTACTGCATTGCACTGTACAGCACATACGCTAGCTCTACTGCATATTAGTATCTGAGTGGCTTAGACCACATATATGGTGTGTAGGGTTGAATGGGCCTACGAGGTCCTATGTGGTGTGTTTTGGTTGGATGAGCTTAAACAGCTCTTATGGGGTGATCGGGGGACGGAGAGGTGTGTTGGCTGGATGGGTGGGTTTCATTACTCGACTGCATTGCATGGGCATCTGTTTGAGAGTTCCAAGTGTAAGGTTATCTTTTTTTTATTTTGTTTGTCTGAACAACACTTGTGTTGAGTGTTCTGTGTGAGATTGGTGTGCTCTATCTTTTTCTACGTATACTTGTAAATATAACCTGCTACTGATTTTTCATCTAGAGTCCTTTTCTGTAAGTTTGTTGTTATTCATTTGGAATCACACTGAGCTCGAGTAGCTCACCCCCTTAGTGTTTCCCCTTTCAGGTACATTTCTGAATTCTAACGCTGGACTCGGTATGCGGAGGTCTCAGACAGTCTCAGTGGAAAATAAATTATCAGTTTGTGTTTTCAGTTTCTACTTTGTTATTCGGTTTTTGAACTGTAAGGTTTTATAAAACTATGGTACAAGTTTCGTTTTAAGTTTTTATTTGTTTTTTTATTATTCCGAATATATATATTAAACTTAACTGTAATTTTATTGAATGAATTTTAAACGATTAAATGTTTCGATTCGATGTGATAACTTGTTATGTAAAAATTTACCTACGATCACTTCGGTGATCAATGTGACATTCGAGATTCGGTCTAAACTTCTAGGCCGGGTTTAGGGTGTTACATGCTCGCTTGGTAAGCACCTTCTGTGTGCCCTTCTTCTCTGCTCGCTCTTCTTTGCTCCTGCGCATATAGAGCATTTATGAGCTCTGACAGAGAGATAGTTGTTAAATATCTCGAGTCCTCCAAGGATAGGATCTTGGACTTATAAATCTCTGGAAGTGTTGTGATGACTTTTTCAACAACCCTTCGATCACTGAACTGATCACAAAGAAACCTTATGTTGTTGATAATAGACATGATTCTGTTTGCATACTGCTTGATCATTTCAGTTTCCTTCATCTTCAGGTTCTCAAAGTCTCTCCTCAAATTCAACAATTGTTGTTGTCTTGTCTTTTCAGTCCCCTAGAGCTCCTCCTTCAACTTATCCCAGGCTTGTTTGGGAGTTTCACAAGCCATAATTCTCGTGAAAAATAACATCAGACACACCATTTTGAAGGTAAGACAAAGCCTTATACTTCTTAGCAGCTTCATCACTATGCTGTCTAATTTGAGCTATCGTTGGATTAGCTCACAAAGGTGGTGGTTCTCTGTCTGAAACAACAACTTCCCACAAGTCATATGTCTGAAGATGTGTCTTCATCTTCACTACCCAAATATGGTAGTTCTATCCAAAAAAGATAGGAGGTGGAGGTGGTGTAAAGCTTCTAGATGACATTGCAATACAAACAAGATACAAACAACACTCTGTGTTCAACAAGAAAAACACTCAAAAGTCCCTCAAAGGCTAAGGCTCTCGATACCAATTGTTAGAGTTTAGAGAAGTTGAGAGAACTAAATACAGAGAAAACAAAGAAAAATACATAGCATACTTTTTTACTGCAATCAAATTTTCTCATCTTTTTTTCATTCAACAAGAAATACAATATATATACGGGTGTAGTGATTACACGTAAGTCAACTACCCCACTAATACACCTTGAAAATACAAAGATATAACTTGTACATAAACTGATTAGGTAAAAGGCAGAACCTAAAAAGTTAAATCAATACTAACTCTGCTTATCTAACAAGTGATCTTAGCAAGTAGACTTATACAAAAAAAAAAATCATCATCAGCATATGCGAACCCTTCTTGAAATACGTCAGGTGGTTCGCCAACAGCACATAATAGCTCACACTTTGATAAGCTCGCAACTTTAGTTGAGCTCACAACCATGGAGCTAGGACACTTGCTTGAGCTTGCAACTTCTAGTGAACTCGCTGCTACATAGGAGGAGTTCACCACTGCATGAATGGCCACTTCGGAATAGAGGAAAAGAAATTAAGAAAAAGAACATGTAAGCATAGGCGGAGCGGGCAGGGCCAGAAATGAAATTTTGCACTTTTAGCTCCTTTATAATTTATAAATTTTAAATTAGTATATGATAAAATTGTACATTGACACTAAAAAATATAACATTTTTATTTGTTCCTTTAAAAATTATAAAGATATAGACTATTAAAAAGGTAAAATTATATTTTTGCTATCATAAAAATATATTACTTAATTACAACCCTCAAAAACAATTTTACTTTACCTATGTGTATAAGTGTAATTAATTACAAGCTAACTGAAAGATTAAGTAATATTAAAATATAAATTAACAAAGAAAATCTATTATATTGTATATAAGTTTAAAGGCTTATTCGGGTACCAAGTAAATTTAAATGGCTTATTTGAATGTAGTTAAAGTATAAAGACTTTATTTAAATAAGATAACAACATTCAAGGGCTTATTTAATATATTAGCCATTATTGGATTTATATTTCATATATTGATACCTATAAATTTAGAGTGAGCATTTAGTACACTAGCAATATACTTTTTTTATTCTACAATTAACCTTAAAAATTGACATGTATCTCTTTTTTTAAATATATATTTTTTAATAATTTATTATACCCTATAGTACAGTTATCAATCTCTTAACTCTACTTATAGAGTTTAAAAACTCCAATAACAATGTACCAAATATTTTTTTCATAAATTTATGTTTTATTAGTGAAAATAACGATGACAGGTATTGTATTTATTTTTTTTAAATCTAAAAATTTTGATACACTGGTGGTGGAAACTTTTAACTCTACAACTGGATTAAGATTTTGTCATGTTTCCTTAAGTTGTATTTAAAAAGTTTTAAAATAAATAAATATGACATGTGGCAAAATCTTAACTGCACTTGTGGAGTTAAAAATTTACATCACATGTGCACCAACTAATTACCCATAATATATTATCATGTAATTTATGGGTTAATATTTGGTTAACTCAAAGTGTGTTGTCATGTATCTTTTTAAATATTTTACTAAACCTCTCTTTAGGACACTTGTCAACCCCTTGGCCCTACTTGTGGAGTGTAAAAACTTCACTACTAGTGTACCAAATATTTCCCCGTAATTTATTGATACTGTATAAAATTATACAATATTATTATATTAAGGGATAGTATTTGATACACTGGTAGTGTAATTTTTTTATTCCTCAAGTAGCTTTAATAAATTGACATGTGCCTCTTTTTTAAATATTTTACTATAACCATGTAGGACACTTGTCAACTCCCTAACTCTACTTGTGGAATCTAAAAACTTCATTAATTGTGTACCAAATTATTTTCATTATATTAAATATAACCCTTACCTAAATAATATAAACAATGGGTGAATATGATATCCAATCAAATTGCATTAATAGCATGCAACATATTTGAAATATAAATATGAGTATTGTGTTGTTTTATTTCCCAAAAAGACAGGTGAATATTGGGACGTACACGTATGATACTAAAAATATTGGTTGAAATGATAGTATTTCTTATAAAATACTTGATCAAATAAACGGTTTCCAAAATAAACAAAATGCCAAATTGGTATCGATACTTATAAAAGTATCAACACCGATTGATAATATTTTATAAATTTCAAAATTGGCAAAATGCCTAAATTATATTGATACTTAAATAAGTATTAATACTTTTCTAATTGGTATCGATACCCTTTACAAAACTCAAATTCTTTTATGAAAGGGGTTTCCGACTTTTTTCAAAAACTGAATGTTTCACTGGGTCATTTCAGTGGCTAGTGTGACCTCCATAATTCGGTCATAACGTCTGGGTCGGGTTGGGGAGGTTACACGAGCACAACGCTCAAGTACAATAGAAATAAAAACCAAAGAATTAAATATCAAGAAAGCAGTATGAACATGTGATCCAAAACTAGATCATACCGAGAAAAAAATGCTTAGGATTGAACACAAAATTGATGAAGGTCTAATCATAAATACTTTGTCGCTCTACTTATGATTAAATTATCGAATAAATATTTTTTAAATATATCTTAAGGTAAACTATACAATTAGTCACTTAATTTTTGTAAATTTTCATTTTGGTTATTAAAAGTGAAAATTTTCAAATATAGCATCATCGTTAGATAGTTTTATTTATTTTAGTCACTCATCGTTAGTTTGTTTTCATGTTTTAGTCACTCGTCATTAATTTGGCCAACAACAATGTTATTGTACACTCATTTTAGTCACCCAACTTTAATAAGTTTTCCTTTTAGTCACACATTTTATCTTTTTAATTTATTTTATCATTTTTCTTTTTTCTAAGAATTAATTTTAGTTTGTTTACCAGTAAAAGGGGAAAATCTAGGGTTTTATAAGGAAATATAGAGTTTTTATAGGGAAAATCTAGGGTTTTATAAGGAAATATAGAGTTTTTATAGGGAAAACCTAGGTGTAGAGTGTGCCTCACATTTCAGACGAAATGGAGTTGACATCATGACGAGGAAGAGTCATCGTCTCGATGACACAACTACGACGTCCCGATGAGAAGTAACGCCACGTCCCGACGATGCAATGATGGATGTCCCAACTAGCCGAATGAGATGTTAGGACGTGGCGACGTGTTCCCCACTCAACCAAATTTCTTCTTTTACTTAAACTCAGTTATATTTTCCCAATCTAACTCTGATTATTCAATGGATGTTTTAATAATATTTGTACTCAAAATTCAGCCTATAAATAAGCCTTTTAGCAACCCTAGATAGTTTAGAATAACAACAAAAAAATTAAGAGAGAGTTTGTGGGAATTTCAGGGAATCTTTGTATTCCGGGTTTAAGGTTTATTTGTTTCTCCATCTTGTACTCCCCTTTTCGATTTTTGTAGTTTTAGTGATTTTTTTTTTGCCCGTGGTTTTTTATCCTCTTCGAAGGGATTTTTCTACATAAATATTTATGTCTAATTTTCTCGGTTTTCATTTGTATTCGTTGCATATTTCAGCTTCAACCCAACAAACTGGTATCAAATTTTGGTTCATTTTTCGGATTCAACTCGTTCAGATATTGCAATGAGGTACGACATCGAGAATTTTGATGGGATTACAAATATAAGCTTGAGGCAAGTCCAGATGATAACAATTCTAGTTCAGAATAGTCTGAAAAAGGTCATTCCAGGGAAAAAGCCTGCGGATGCGAATCAGATAGAGTGAGAGGAACTTGATGAGAAGGCTCTGTCAACTATTCAGTTGTGCTTCACTAAAAATGTATTGTAAGAGGTACTTTTAAAGAAGACGACGACAACCCTATGGAGGAAATTGGAAGCCCTTTATATGACAAAATCTCTTGCAAATATCTTAGTGTTAAAATAATGATTATACACATTTCGAATGATAGAAGGTGAGTCTATTAGGGCTCACATCAGTGAATTTGTCACTCTCTTTAATGACTTGAAGAATGTTGAGCCCAACATAGAAGACGAATATCAGACTATGCTATTGCTTTGTTCTTTGCCCTTTTCATACAAAATTTTCAGGGAAACCCTGATTTATAGTAGAGAGATACTCTCATTTAAGGACGCGAAGGAAAATCTTTTGAGTAAAGATAAACTCGACAATGAGTTAGGCTCAAAGAACAAGTCAGATGGGCAAGTCTCGATTTTGGTTGTTAGATAAAGGAAACAATCTAAGGATTTGGGTCAAAGAAGATCAGAGCAATATCTAAGTCAAGGAACCGCGACAAGGAATGTGGCTATTGCAAAAAAAAAAAAAAGGGTCACATAAAAAATGAATGTTGTAACAGCCCACTTTCAATAAAATCAGAACAGTGGTTTCGAGACCACAAATCTGAAGAGAAAATTATTACTTTATTATTATTTTAATGTCTACGGAATGTTACTAGGGTCATATTAAAATCTCATTAAGAAATTTTAACGTTTGCATGTTTAATTAAGTGAAAAAGACTAAATCGTAAAAGGTGCAAAAGTAGAGTTCTATAAGTTAAAGGTATCAATTAGCTATGAAATTTTAAAGTAAGGGGATTTATATGGTAATTAGACCATTATTATTAGTGGACAAGATGGGCATGAAATTGATATTTTAATTAGTTTAAATTAAAGGTTAGTAAAGTAATTTAATAAATAAGTAAAGTAAAATAAAGAAACAAAAGGTGTCATCTTCCAAAAACATTTTTCCCCTCCGAAAATAAGGAAGAAACCTCCATTGTTGGACCTTGAATATTCGGCTAGCATTGTCCATTGCATGTATGTGTTATTTTGTCCCATTTTTAATGAAAGGATAGCCTTTATAGGGAACCTCTGAAAGGATAGCATTTGTGGCGAACCTCTGAAAAGGAAGCCCTCGTGGTGAAATCTGAAGGAAAGAAATGGCGAACTCTGAAGGAAGGAAATGGAAAACACTGAAAGAAGAGCACTCGAGGTGGACTTAAAGACGAGTAAACTAGGCATAGTTCATGTTACCCTTAAATGGAAACAAGGAAGTCAGTAAGTGTCAACCAATTTCATACAGGTCTCGTGTTAAGGCGTAAGCTTCATATGCGAACAGGGTCTTAAAGGTACTAAAGAGAATGAAATAGTTCAGAGCAAAGAATGGTAACTGATGCGTGTAAGGGAACAAGAAATGAAAGAATTAAACACTCAAAAACCAAGTGAAGGACAAGATAGTTAATTGAATCCCATGGATTCAATGTGCTAATAAAATTCAAGTAAATGTTACTTAACTCACTAAGTTCTCGTGAATTTACCTCTTTGTTTTATGTCACGGGTAAGCCAATTTGAGACTACGTCAGTGCTACGCCGAAGTAGTGGCGAGTTGGGCTACTATGCATCAGAGTAAGCATGGTTGGCGTGATCAAGCCCGATATACATAAGGCGAATAGGCTATAAGATTTATTTACGGGCCTTATATCTGAAATCTCTTGTACATTAATCGTAGCTATCACTTGTTTATGTAATGACATTTTGGTGGGCAAAATATTATAGTAACTACCCACAATATAATTATTTATATTGAAATATATTGTAAGAAGTTGAGACAGTTGAAAATTTGTATGAGAAATTTTTAGCTTAAGTCTGTAATTGTTTTGTAACACTCAATATCCAGATTCGCGAATCGGATCGGGTTGAGGGCATTACATGGCCTGAAGTAGTTTTCTTGGTAGTGGTATAAGAAGTTCGATTCCTTCATGTTAGATATTGGTTTCGTTCGAAATAGAAATGACAGTTGTGTTTATTTACAACATTTAGATGATGGATCATTTATTTATTTACTCATTTATGTTGATGATATGTTAATTGCAGTTAGGGATCCATCTAAAGTTGAACGACTTAAAACCATACTTAACTCAAAGTTTGAAATGAAGGATCTTGGTGCAGCTAAGAAAAATTTGAAGGATGAAAATTTTGAGAGATCGACACTCTAGAAAGTTATTTCTATCACAACAAAAATACATTGAAAGGATTCTTGAGCGATTTGGAATGCAAGATTCTAAACCAGTTAGTACTCCCTTAGCTGCCCACTTCAGACTTTCAACTTCGGATTCACCAAAAACTGAAGATGAAGAAAGGCACATGTCCTCGGCTCCCTTTTCTAGTGCAGTCGGAAGCCTAATGTAAGCAATGATTTGTACTCATCCCAATATTTCACATGTTGTTAGTGTAGTAAGTAAATATATGGTCATACTTAGTGTAACACCCCATACCCGAGTCCGAGGCTTAGACCGGATACGAGAAGTTACTATGCTTGAACTTGCTTAATCAAGTACTTACGGGCTATAAAATTTCGTTCCGAATTAAGAACTTATCTTTCTTAATCAACTTGTACTTTTCATGGGCCTACGAGGCCTTAAACTCATGTCCGTAAACTTTCGGAACTCAATCGAAAACTTTTCATTGAAGCAGGGGTTACATGCCCATGTGAGTTGGGACACGCTCGTGTAAACCTGAGACACGCCCATGTCTCCTAACCGTGCTTAAAACTCGAGCTTACTACCAAACTTCACACGGCCATGGCACGCCCGTGGTCCTGGCCCGTGTGAAAAACCTTAGCATTCTGACTTATAACACACGGCCATGGCACGCCCGTGGACTTAGACCGTGTACTACAACTTGATATTCTGACTTAAGGTGCAATGGTGCAGGGTGCACACGGCTTAGACACACGCCCGTGTGTCCGACCGTGTGGGCATTTAGAAGCTATTTACCAAGCCAATTGCCACCCTGAAATCAAGAGCAAATTCATACTATCTCAACAACTCAAATCGCTACAACTTTAATGAACAATATAACATGCTCCATTGATAACAATAACATACATACTTAGTCAATCTTGGCCAATCATTTAGCCATTTACAAAAGAATAATAATAAACTTGATAGCCCATGCTTTTCCCCTTTCTAAGACATATACTCAAAATGAAATGTTTCCTATACATGCCATACTTAAATAAACAACTTGGCTATACCAAAATAGCGGTTGATAGTGTGATTTGAGCTCCGACTTCAACGATCCACAAGTTAGCTTGGCGGGACTACATAGAAAGAAATAATAAAAGACGTAAGCATTTAACTTAGTAAGTTTGCATAATGCACATAGCAATGTACTTGCTTAATATAAACCATTTGACATAAACAATGGCATCATAAATTTCAGCTATAAAGCTTACTTACTCATACTTGATTCTTACATAACTCATGAAACTTACTAGTCTCATACTTGATAGGCAAACAAAGTACCTGTACCACTAGATCACATTGATCAGCATACTTGAACATAATACTCATAATTTCTAATTCATCATTCATAACATGAATAATATTCTTTATCACTTGATAATAACCTTACTTACTTAGCTTTCTTGTTATCTCTTCGGAGCTTAACTCGTTTGCCCGATGAATTTATATGAATAACCGAGGATACTAAATCTCATCTAAATTTCGAGGCCATGACTTAACATGGACTTATACGAAGTCTTTCTTGTTCTCACCAATGCCATGCCTTAACTTGGACTTATATGGGATCTCTTTCTCTTGATAACTTTTCAATGCCAAGCTTGCCTTGGTCTTACATGATAACTTACTCAATGCCAAGCTTGCCTTGGACTTACATGATAACTTATTCAATGCCAAGCTTGCCTTGGACTTACATGATAACTTATTCAATGCCATGCTTGCCTTGGACTTACATGATATCTTGCTTGCTTGTCGATGCCATGCCTCGACTTGGTCTTATACGGACTCTCTTGTTTCATGTGGTAGATCGAGTATCCTAAGCTATTCAACTTCAATCGGGGCTTTCTCATGCTTGATTTCATTAATTTCTTTGTTTAACATAACATTAAAAATTTTCATAATAACATTGTATATTATACTAAGCAATTCAATGATATAAATCATAAAGCTTAGAAATCATACAAACTTACCTCAATATACAAAATGTAGCTAGGTATGCAATTTAGTCCTCGACCTTGTTCTTGCCTCGGTTTCGATCCGGGCTTCGATTTTCTTGATCTATAGTCATAAATAGATCATTTAATATTCACATTGACTAAATTGACCCTTTACTCATACTTGGGCAAAATTACTATTTTGCCCCTATACTTTCTCATTTTTGCACTTTTGCCCCAAGGCTCGTAAAATAATTTTCATTCAACTTTCTTAGACTACATGCTTAGCTGATTCATTTTCTCTACTATAGCAATCATCAATTCTCATTATTTCTAGTAAGTATGACTAATTTCATAACTATTACAAACTAGTCCATACTATCATATTTCATGAAATTCATTAAGGAAAAGATGTTTATCTAACATCAAACTCTCATAATCTTCCATAAAACATCATTTAACAAGCATGTCATTCATAGATGAAATTTTTGAACATGCATCTTAGCTTATTTTATAGCTAAAAATAGCTAATTCATAATACGAGGACTTCAAAAACACGAAGAATATTAAAAACGGGGCTAAGATGAACCTACTAGCAAGCTTGAAAAAAATGAAGAACCCTAGCTATGGAGTCTTCAAATTTTCGGCAATGGAAGGAAGAACATGAATGAAATTTTATCATCTTTTTCCTATTTTAATCACTTATTAGACAAATGACCAAAATGCCATTCTCTTTAAAAAATTTCTATTTTACTAACTCATGTCCATTTTTGTCCAAAATTTATAATTTGGGCAAATTGCTATTTAAGGACTCATAATTAATATTCTAAAGCTATTTCATACAAAATGCTTCTAGAAACTCACATTTTACAACTTTTGCAAATTGGTCCTTTTTGACCATTCAACTTCATTTTAGCAAAATTGCTTTATGAAACTTTCACACTAACATGCAAACATGGCATGAACCTTAAAAACTCATAAATTCACCTCGGATTCGTGGTCTCACACCACTATTCTGACTAGTCCCTAAATCGGGCTGTTACAATTCTCCCCTCCTTAGGGATTTTCGTCCTCGAAAATCTTACCAGTGAAAAGGTTTGGGTACTGGTTTCTGATACTCTCTTCTGGTTCCCATGTGGCTTCTTCTATTCCATGTCTTTGCCACAATACTTTCACTAAGGCAATACTTTTCTTTCTTAGCTGCTTCACTTTCTGAGCTAATATCTTGACTGGTTCTTCAACATAAGTCATGTCGGGATGAATCTCTACCTCTGACTGGGGAATTACATGCGAAGTGTCTGATCGGTAGCGTCTTAACATTGACACGTGAAACACGTCATGTATCTTTTCTAACTCTGATGGCAAAGCCAATCTGTAAGCTACAGGCCCAACTTTCTCAGTAATCTCATACGGTCCAATAAAACATGGACTCAACTTGCCTTTTCGGCCAAATCTGAGAACTTTTCTCCAAGGTGACACTTTCAAGAAAACTTTATCTCCAACTTGATACTCTATCTCTTTTCTTTTTAAATCCGAGTAGGATTTCTGTCTGTCTGAAGCAGCTTTTAAGCACTCCCGTATCACTCTTACTTTCTCTTCAACTTCTCTAACCAAATCAACCCCGTGAATTTGGTTTTCTTTGAGTTCAGTCCAAAATAAAGGTGTTCTGCACTTACGCCCATATAAAGCCTCATAAGGTGCCATCTTTAAACTTGACTGAAAACTATTATTGTAGGTAAATTCTACCAATGGGAGAAACATTTCCCAATTGCCTCGGAACTCTAGAATACAACATCTGAGCATATCCTCGAGCACTTGAATTAACCTCTCTGATTGACCGTCAGTTTGAGGATGAAAAGCGGTACTAAAGTTCAACTTTGTACCCAAGGCCTCTTGTAACTTCTTCCAAAACCTGGATGTGAATCTCGGATCTCTATCCGATATGATTGACAAGGGAACTCTATGAAGTCTTACTATTTCTAAAACATACCAGTTTGCCAACTTGTCTAGTGAGAAATCAACTCGCAGACAGTATAAAATGGGCTGACTTCGTAAGTCTATCAACCACAACCCATACAGCATCTTTCTTGCTCGGAGACAACGGTAAACCCGTTACAAAATCCATAGTAATACGGTCCCATTTCCACTCCGGAACTAAAATGGGTTGAAGCAAGCCTGAAGGTACTTGGTGTTCAGCTTTTACTTGCTGACAAATCATACATTTGGAAACAAATTCCGAAATGTCTCTCTTCATTTTCGACCACAAATATCATTGCTTCAAATCATTATACATTTTAGTACTACCCGGATGTACAGACAAATACCGTTATATGTGCCTCATGCAAAATTCTCCGAATAAGCTCCTCTTTTCTCGGTACACAAATTCTACCTTTAAACATCAAATATCCTTCAGAACTAATCCGAAAGTTGGATTCAACATCTGACTCGCACTGAGCTCTTTTGACTTGTAATTCACTATCTTCTTTCTGAGCCTCAGAAATCTCTTGGAGGAATACTGGTCTAGCTCTCAACTCAGCTATAATGGAACCATCATCAGATAAAATTATCCGTGAATTCATTGCTCTTAATGCAAATAAGGACTTTCTGCTTAAAGCATCGGCGACAACATTCGCCTTTCCTGGATGGTAGTCAATGACTAACTCATAGTCTTTTATCAACTCTAACCATCTCCTTTGCCTTAAATTCAACTCTTTCTGCGTCATTAAGTACTTCAGACTTTTGTGATCGGTGAAGATTCGACATCTCTCACCATATAGATGATGTCTCCATATCTTCAATGCGAAGACTATAGCAGCTAACTCTAGGTCATGCATCGGATAATTCTTCTCGTGAGGCTTTAACTGTCTTGAGGCATAAGCAATCACTTTGCCTTCTTGCATAAGTACACAGCCTAATCCATTTAAGGATGCATCACTGTAAACTATGAACTCTTTCCTCGTCTCATGTTGTACTAAAACTGGAGCTTCTATCAATAATGCTTTCAATTTTTCAAAACTTTGTTGGCATATTTTTGTCCACTCGAACTTCACATTTTTCTGTAACAACTTCGTCATCGGGGTTGCAATCATGGAAAACCCCTTGACAAATCGTCTATAATAACTGGCTAGGCCTAGGAAACTTCTAACCTCAGAGATATTCCTCGGTGGTGTCCAATTCGTAATAGCCGAGATCTTACTTGGGTTTACTCGAACCCCTTCTCCTGAGACAATATGCCCCAGAAATCCTACTTCATTGAGCCAAAACTCACTTTTACTGAACTTGGCATACAACTGATTTTCTCGAGAATTTGTAAAACTATCCGTAGGTGCTCAGCATGCTCATTCTCATCTCGGGAATAAACCAGTATGTCGTCAATAAAAACGACTACAAACTTGTCGAGGTATGGTCTGAAGATGCGGTTCATTAAGTCCATGAATACCGCAGGAGCATTGGTCAAACCAAAAGGCATGACTAAAAATTCATAATGCCCATACCTTGTTCGGAAGCGATCTTGGATACATCTGACTCCTTTACTCTTAACTGGTAATACCCCGATCTCAAGTCTATCTTAGAGAACACGGTGGCTCCTTTCAATTGATCGAACAAATCATCGATCCTTGGCAATGGGTACTTGTTCTTTACTGTCACTTTATTAAGCTGACGGTAATCTATGCACAATCTCATAGTGCCATCCTTCTTTTCACAAATAAAACCGAGAGCACCCGGGAGAACAACTTGACCTTGCAAAGCCTTTGTCTGTTAACTCTTGCAATTGTATCTTCAACTCTTTCAACTCCGTTGGAGCCATTCTATAAGGAGTAATAGATATTGGTACAAGACTGGGAGCTAGCTAAATCTTTGAACTCAACTTCTACGATTGGAGGTAATCCCGGTAATTCTTGGAAAAACATCCATGTGCTCACATACTATCAGTGCGGACTCAATCTTTAACTCGTTTCTTTATCATTCATCACAAAGGCCAAATATGCCTCATACCCTTTCTTATAAATCTCTGTGCCGTCATATGAGAAATCAATACCAGCAATCCACTTTGTTCATCTAATTCTATATGGAGGATATCCCCATTCTCACATCTCATTTCAATGTATTTCTTCCCACAATTAACTATTACATTATGGGCAGTTAACCAGTCCAAACCGAGAATGAGATCAAACTCGTCAAATGGTAACAACATAAGGTTTTCTTTAAAACAATGATCTCTAATCATTAATGGACATTCTCTACATACTTCATTCACTAACACACTCTTGCCTAAAGGATTAGACACTCTAATCACAAATTTTGTAAACTCTATAGGCATACTCAAATCGGATACCAATTTCATGCAAATGTAAGAGTGTGTAGATCCGGGATCTATTAAAGCAATAACTTTAACATCATGAAGAGAAAAGGTACCCGTGATAACATCATGGCAAGATGCCTCGAATGGCATAAGTTCGTGCAAGCGCCCTACCGTCGGGTCTCGCGGCCTGCTCTATAGGGTTACCTCTTCCTCTTGCCCCACTTCCTGGGTTTCTCTGCGGTCTTCCTTTGACCATACTCCCGAATCTCGGGTTCTGAGCTCTCTCTTCTTTCATTGTCTCTGGACAATCCTTTATGTAGTGGTCTTGGGAACCACATCTAAAACATGCATTTTCGTGCGCTCGGCATTCTCCAAGATGACGCCTGCCACACTGTGGGCATTCGGGTCTTTCAGATTGAAAGTTCCCCACACTAGCGACTGAAGTAGTCTGTGCTTTATTTCCCGAATACTATTTACTCTTGTCTTTCTTTGAAAACCCAATGGAAGTAGCCGATCGGGTAGGTAAATCTCTTGACTTCTTGGATGAGGATTGGAATGACTTATTCCACTGTCTCTTTCTAGAGTCACGAGACTCAATTTCAGACTTTCTCTTCTCTTTTACTAGCTCTCCGGCTTTACAAGCTATCTCCACTAGCACAACAAATTCTTTCAATTCTAGTAAGCAACAAACAGTTTGATGTCCTCATTTAGCCCATCTTCAAATCTTTTGCTCATGATGGCCTTGGTGGACACGCATTCTTGAGTGTATTTGCTGAGTCGCACAAACTCACGCTCATAATCGGTCACCGACATCTTGCCTTGCTTTAACTCTAAAAATTCTTTTCTTTTCTGATCTACAAATCTTTGACTAATATACTTTTTCTTGAACTCTTCTTGGAAGAATTCCCATGTGATCTTCTCCCTTGGTACCACTGATACAAGGGTGTTCCACCATTGATAGGCAGAATCTCTTAAAAGGGAGACTACACACTTCATGCTTTCCTTAGGTGTGCATGATAGCTCATTAAATACCCTGATGGTATTTTCTAATCAAAACTCGGCCTTTTCCGGATCATCTTCTCTTTTCGCCCAGAATTCTTCTGTCCCATGTTTCCTGATCCTATCAACTGGAGGTTTGTCTCCTCTTACCACCTCTACTACTTGAGGGGCTACTGGAATAGGTTGTGGAGCAGGTGGGGTGGGGGGGTTGTACATTTGGGTTCATACGAACGAACTCTCGAATACCACGTATTCATCATGTGGAGGAAGGTTTCTCTAGCCCCTTCTCCTCCTTCTTGACTCACCCGTAGTGGGTCTATTCTCATTCTCGTTCGGCACCGTCCCTTCAGCGGGAGCCGGCGCATTACTTTCTACGTCATCCGCCATATCTCTTTCAGGATCCATTTACTATATATATAAACATAATTTAAGTCGTCAGGAGTCGTCACACTATCATTATAAAAACATTCTTACGTATGGCATGTATAGCTAGACTCGTGCTCATGCTACGTTAGTCCTAGAACCGACTAAATCATAGCTCTGATACCACTAAATGTAACACCCCATACCCGAGTCTGAGGCTTAGACCGGATACGAGAAGTTCCTATGCTTGAACTTGCTTAATCAAGTACTTACGGGCTATAAAATTTCGTTCCGAATTAAGAACTTATCTTTCTTAATCAACTTGTACTTTTCATGGGCCTACGAGGCCTTAAACTCATGTCCGTAAACTTTCGGAACTCAATCGAAAACTTTTCATTGAAATAGGGGTTACACGCCCATGTGAGTTGGGACATGCCCATGTAAACTTGAGACACGCCCATGTCTCCTAACCGTGCTTAAAACTCGAGCTTACTGCCAAACTTCACACGGCCATGGCACGCCCGTGGTCCTGGCCCGTGTGAAAAACCTTAGCATTCTGACTTATAACACACGGCCATGGCACGCCCGTGGACTTAGACCGTGTACTACAACTTGATATTCTAACTTCAAGCGCAATGGTGCAGGGTGCACACGGCTTAGACACACGCCCGTGTGTCCGACCGTGTGGGCACTTAAAGGCTATTTACCAAGCCAATTGCCACCCTGAAATTAAGAGAAAATTCATACTATCTCAACAACTCAAATCACTACAACTTTAATGAACAATATAACGTGCTCCATTGATATCAATAACATACATACTTAGTCAATCTTGGCCAATCATTTAGCCATTTGCAAAAGAAAAATAATAAACTTGATAGCCCATGCTTTTCCCCTTTCTAAGACATATACTCAAAATGAAATGTTTCCTATACATGCCATACTTAAATAAACAACTTGGCTATACCAAAATAGCGGTTGATAGTGTGATTCGAGCTCCGACTTCAACGATCCATAAGTTAGCTTGGCGGGACTACATAGAAAGAAATAATAAAAGACGTAAGCATTTAGCTTAGTAAGTTTGCATAATGCACATAGCAACGTACTTGCTTAATATAAACCATTTGACATAAACAATGGCATCATAAATTTCAGCTATAAAGCTTACTTACTCATACTTGATTCTTACATAACTCATGAAACTTACTAGTCTCATACTTGATAGGCAAACAAAGTACTGTATCACTAGATCACATTGATCCAGCATACTTGAACATAATACTCATAATTTCTAATTCATCATTCATAACATGAATAATATTCTTTATCACTTGATAATAACCTTACTTACTTAGCTTTCTTGTTATCTCTTTGGAGCTTAACTCGTTTGCCCGATGAATTTATATGAATAACCGAGGATACTAAATCTCATCTAAATTTCGAGGCCATGACTTAACATGGACTTATACGAAGTCTTTCTTGTTCTCACCAATGCCATGCCTTAACTTGGCCTTATATGGGATCTCTTTCTCTTGATAACTTTTCAATGCCAAGCTTGCCTTGGTCTTACATGATAACTTACTCAATGCCAAGCTTGCCTTGGACTTACATGATAACTTATTCAATGCCAAGCTTGCCTTGGACTTACATGATAACTTATTCAATGCCATGCTTGCCTTGGACTTACATGATATCTTGCTTGCTTGCCGATGCCATGCCTCGGCTTGGTCTTTTACGGACTCTCTTGTTTCATGTGGTAGATCGAGTATCCTAAGCTATTCAACTTCAATCGGGGCTTTCTCATGCTTGATTTCATTAATTTCTTTGTTTAACATAACATTAAACATTTTCATAATAACATTGTATATTATACTAAGCAATTCAATGATATAAATCATAAAGCTTAGAAATCATACAAACTTACCTCAATATACAAAATGTAGCTAGGTATGCAATTTAGTCCTCGACCTTGTTCTTGCCTTGGTTTCGATTCGGGCTTCGTTTTTCTTGATCTATAGTCATAAATAGATCATTTAATATTCACATTGACTAAATTGACCCTTTACTCATACTTGGGCAAAATTACTATTTTGCCCCTATACTTTCTCATTTTTGCACTTTTGCCCCAAGGCTCGTAAAATAATTTTCATTCAACTTTCTTAGACTACATGCTTAGCTGATTCATTTTCTCTACTATAGCAATCATCAATTCTCATTATTTCTAGTAGGTATGACTAATTTCATAAATATTACAAACTAGTCCATACTATCATATTTCATGAAATTCATTAAGGAAAAGATGTTTATCTAACATCAAACTCTCATAATCTTCCATAAAACATCATTTAACAAGCATGTCATTCATAGATGAAATTTTTGAACATGCATCTTAGCTTATTTTATAGCTAAAAATAGCTAATTCATAATACGAGGACTTCAAAAACACGAAGAATATTTAAAACGGGGCTAAGATGAACTTACTAGCAAGCTTGAAAAAAATGAAGAACCCTAGCTATGGAGTCTTCAAATTTTCGGCAATGGAAGGAAGAACATGAATGAAATTTTATCATCTTTTTCCTATTTTAATCACTTATTAGACAAATGACCAAAATGCCCTTCTCTTTAAAAAAATTCTATTTTACTAACTTATGTCCATTTTTGTCCAAAATTTATAATTTGGGAAAATTGCTATTTATGGACTCATAATTAATATTCTAAAGCTATTTCATATAAAATGCTTCTAGAAACTCACATTTTACAACTTTTGCAAATTGGTCCTTTTTGACCATTCAACTTCATTTTAGCAAAATTGCTTCATGAAACTTTCACACTAACATGCAAACATGGAATGAACCTTAAAAACTCATAAATTCACCTCGGATTCGTGGTCTCGCACCACTATTCCGACTAGACCCTAAATCGGGTTGTTACACTTAGTAAATTACACTAGCAAGCTGTGAAGTGGATTCTAAGATATTTAAGAGAGACTTCCAGTACTTGTTTGGAAATCAAAAGATGTCCAGAAAGTCCAGTCGGCTATGTAGATTCAGATTATGCCGGATACCTAAACAAAAGAAGATCTCTCACAGGTTATATGTTCACCTTCGAAAATAACACTATTAGTTGGAAGGCCACCCTTCACAAAGGCTGAATATATGGCTATCATAGAGGCTTTGAAAGAGGCCATTTGGTTAATAGGTCTATTCAAGGAGCTGGTTGATAAAAAAGACAAAATTTTCTTATATTGCGATAGTCGAAGTGCCACATATCTCACGAAAGATCAAATGCATCACGATAAAAATATTTTATCTTTTTAATTTCCTTTATTTTCTCTTTTTAATTTTGAGCTTTTTTCCACTAAAAAAAGGAAATTTTGAATTTTAACAATGAATTACCTAAGTTTTTACTATAATTACCTAGGGTTTTTATAGGGAATTACTTGAATTTTTATAGGGAATTGAGTTACTTAGAAAACTTGGATTTCATCTCATTATGTGAACAACTCAATTCCCTGTAAACACCTAGGAATTCCCCTATTTTTGGAAAAAAAAATAAAATTAATTAAAAAAGGAAATGAGTGATCAAAATGAAAATATACTAAAGTTAGATGACTAAAATGAGTATACAATAACATTGTCGTTAGCCAAATTAATGATGAGTGACTAAAATGAAAAAAAGCTATCAAACAACAGTGCTATATTTGAAAAATTTTCATTTTCAATGACCAAAACAAAAACTTTAAAAAAATGATGACTAATTATGTAGTTTATACATATTTTTAATATTAATTTTCTTGGACAGATATTGTGGATTTGATTCATTTAAATAAATCCAAATATCGTTCAATTATTAAGGCAAAATGGGTTTTGATTGGAAAAGCAAAAGGCAAAACATGAAACATATGGTACATAAAATACATTAAAGTGAAAGAAAAAGTGGTAAAGTAGGAAGGCAATTATAGAGGAAGATGCTGTAAAAGTCTTCACTTATGGTCTTTGGTCTTTCTTTATTACTAATATTCAGTTAAAGCTCATATTTTATCCTAAAAAGAATAATAGTACGTAAGATAGACTTATTAATCCTTTAAAGCAAATTAATTTCTTTGACTTCATAAGTGATGAGATTCATGACATGATTTTAACAGGTTAAAATAGTGTGACGTTTATTTTATTAAGAATAACTTTGTAAAATGATTTTTTAAAAATGAATTGATTTTATGAAAAATTGATTTTTTTAATATTTGAATGATTTTGGGTAAAATATTTTCTATTGTTTGACAAAATTTTCTAAAAGTTGTTTTCAGTGAAACAAAATATTATAAATGCATTTTCATTTGACAACCGAAATTGACTTTATGATAAAATAAAATTTTATAATAACTAATAGCTTATATAGATTTAAGAATAACCAAAGCCTATTAAAAATTAATTTGAAGATACATATATTACATATATGAGAGTAGATAGTGACACATTATAGTTAGAAGACATATACGAAGCTAAACAATATAAACAAATACTAATATTTATATTTTTAAAATGTTCATATTTTATACTATAAAATATTTCTTACTAAATATTTATAAATTGTAAAATATATTTATTTATAAAATATTTTTCAATAAAATTTTAAGAATATCATTTGAATTTAAAATTAATATTATTATTAAAATTAAATTGTATATTAAATGATTTTATTAAAATAATAAATAATTTTATTTATATTATTACTTTATTATATTATTAAATATAAATATGTTTGGTTAATAATATTAAATATATAAAAATATTATTAATACAATAATATTTAACTTGATTTAAGTTAACTTGCGTTTTTTAAAAGGAGATATCAATTTTAAGTATAAAGAACTTATTTTATATTAATCAATAAATTATTTTTAGGTATTAAACTATTTTTCATAAAACAAACATAAAAATATATTATCTTTATTATAAAAAAAAAGTTGGGGAGAGGAAACCTAACTTGGAGCATTGTGGATACAAAAAAATAAAAATTTGGAAGCCTAAGAATACAACTTGGGCTACTTAATATCAAACCCATATGGCAAGAATGTGCAGCTCTTCAATCGTACAATGACTTGGGCTTATCTCCATATCCTAATCCAAATTATGAGAGGGGCTTACTTTTCATCACATAATCTTCCATTCTTATGATCAAACAACATAAACAAATATAAATTTTTAACTAAGTTACATGAAAGGAGAGGTGGGTGGTTTGGATAACTTTGGAAAGGTAGGGATTACTTTTATTAGGGTAGATGATGTGATGTGTTGGCAATGATGAGCTACCAATTACATTTACCATGTAAATCACTTTTGGAAGAAATTATGAACTAAAAAAATTGAAAACAAAAATATGGTAGGTGATCTATTTTCAGGAATAATAATATATTTTCCTCTTTGCCTCTAAGATATTTATATATATATATATATATATATATATTTCTCTACTATATTCCATATGTTAGTCTACAAAATTGATAAGAATGTCAATGAAAATTGTTTAAATATCAATATCAATTTTTTGAAATAAAAAGAATACTTGTTAGGTTGGGTGGTAAATAGATCGATTTTCCTTATAAAATATTTGAGTTAAATTGTTGGAACTTTCATTGTCTCATTGATGACACTTGTTCAGATAACTTGCTGAATTGCTTATCTTCACTCTCATATTTAAACAAGGTGTCCAAACAAGCCTTTAACAACAAACTCCTGGACAACTTAAGTCAAGTTGAATGTTGATTTTTGACTTGGTCCTTCATGATTATTTTCTTTATAAGTAAACAATGTTAACTGTTATGATTTTTGAAGCTACAATTTGTCCTAGTCTTTAGCCAAATATCATCCATTATTTTTAGGCAAATAAAATAGTCAAAAACAGTTTAGATTTTGATTCAGTAGCAAATTTTTCTGCATTTTAAATTCATCAACTTGTTGTATAAATAAATAGCTTGGCAATTCAATAAATCACAATGATTTCAACAAGTTCTTTACTATACTTTCAGTTCTAGTTTACCTACAGATTGGCATCAAGAGCTATTTCTTAAAGGACCTGTGAAATCAAACAACCAAAAAAACAAAACCCATAAACACTCTTCATCCACCTACATAAATACAAAACCATAACCATTAGAAATATGAATACAGAAGCTTCGTTCATTACAATTGCTCCTCTGATTTTTTACGACACAAATTATCAAGGATGGGCTGTTTGAATGGAAGCATATCTTGAAGCTATTGATGTGTGGAAAGCTGCAGAACAGGAATATGAAATTCCTCTCTTACCAAACAATCCAATGGTGGCTGAGATGAAAAATCACAAGGATCTGAAGCAGCAAAGATCAAAATCCAAACCTAGCTTGTTTACAGCAGTCTCAACTTCTATTTTTAATAGAATAATGACCTTGAAAACTACCAAAAATATCTGAGATTTCCTAAAGAAAGAGTATGAAGGAGACGAAAGTGTCAGAGGTATGAAAGCATTGAATTTGTGCAGAGAATTCAAGTTGGAAAGGATGAAAGAAACAGAGACGATCAAGGAATACTTCGATAAACTTCTTGGCATTGTCAACAATGTAAGACTCCTTGGCACTGATTTCTCTCATTCTAGGATTGTTCAAAAACTCCTCATCACAATTCCTGAAAGGTTTGAGACCATAATTTTGTCTTTGAAAAACATGAAAGACCCATCAACCATCATATTCGCAGAATTATTGAATGCTTTGCAGGTGCAGGAACAAAGGAGATGTATGGGACAGTGAGGAACAGTAGAGGGTGCTCTTAAAGATAAATCACAGAGTTACAATGGTGGAAAAAGCAAGAAAAATATGCGAAGTAAAAACAAGCAAACTGGAGGTTCCATAGATGATAGAAAAAAGGCAACAAAACTCAAGTTTTTCCTTGTTGTCCTTACTGTAAAAAGAACAATCACCCACAAAAAAGGTGTTGGTGGAAGCTAAACGTGAAATGCAGTAAGTGTGGGCAGTTAAGAAATGTGAAGAAAATATGCAGGTCTCCACAACAACAAGGAGAAGCTAATACTGCTCAAAATCCACAATATGGCGAGCAAATGTTTGTGGCATCCTGTTTCACCACTAGCAGCTTAACCGAGAGCTGGCTTATAGATAGCGATTGTACAAACCATATGTCTTATGATCGTGAACTCTTCAAAGAGCTTTATCAAACTGATGTCTCTAGAGTCAGAATTGGAAATGGGGAATATATCGTTTTGGAAGGCAAAGGAAAAGTGGCGATTGAAGGTCACACTGGTTTGAGATTTATTTTTGATGTCTTATATGTGCGTGAAATTAATTAGAACCTTTTAAGTGTTGCTCAACTGCTGGAAAAATGATACAAGGTGTTGTTTGAAAACAAAAATTACATAATCAAAGATGAAGAAAATAGAGATGTGTTCAAAGTCCATATGAAAGACAAAAGCTTTGCCTTAGATTTGATGCAAGAAGAGCAGGTTGTTGTACACAAAGAAGATAGCAATACTTTGTTTTGGCACAAAAGATTAGGGCATTTTCACCATACCGCTATACTTTTTATGAAGAAAAACAATCTTATAAAAGGCTTGCCTCATTTGGAGAAGAAGCAACTTGCATATGAAACTTGTCAATATGGGAAACAAACAAGGCTCATTTTTCCATAAAATAAGGCTTGAAGGGCTGTTCAAAAATTACAGTTAGTACACACTTACGTAAGAGGGCCCATCAGAACACCATCATTAAATGGTAGTAAGTACTACATTGCTTTCATTGATGATCACACAAGATTTTGTTGGATTTATTTCATGAAGTTAAAATCTGAAGTTGATAACATTTTTTGGAAGTTTAAAGCTTTCGTGGAAACCCAATGTGGTTGCAAGATGCAGGTGATCAGATCTGATAATAGAGATGAATATACTTCCAAAAATTTAATAATTTTTGTCAAGATGCAGGCATCGAGCATCAATTGATACACCCTACACTCCACAACAAAATGGTGTGGTGGAGAGAAAAAATAGAACAATTATGGAGATGGCAAGGTGCTTACTTCACGACAAAGGGTTGCCGAAGAGATTTTGGGCTGACGCAACAAACACAATAGACTTCCAACCAAAAGTTTGCATAAAAGAACCCCATTTGAAACATGTTATGGATACAAACCTGAATTTGTTAATCTGAAAGCCTTTGGTTTCTTGTGTTTCTTTTACATTTATTAGGTTAAAAGAGACAAATTGGACAAGAAAGCATATACTGGAATTTTTGTAGGCTACAACTCATCCTCAAAAGCTTACATAATTTACTTGTCAGACACAACAAAGTCATAATCATCAGAGATGTCCATTCCATGAGTCAGATAGCTGGAGTTGGGATGCTGACAAAAAGATTGAGTTTCATGAGGAAGATTATGGCATGGATGATGAACCTGTTAGAGGAACCCGATCAAGATGCAGGCATCGAGCATCAATTGATACACCCTACACTCCACAACAAAATGGTGTGGTGGAGAGAAAAAATAGAACAATTATGGAGATGGCAAGGTGCTTACTTCACGACAAAGGGTTGCCAAAGAGATTTTGGGCTGAGGCAACAAACACAATAGACTTCCAACCAAAGGTTTGCATAAAAGAACCCCATTTGAAGCATGTTATGGATACAAACCTGAATTTGTTAATCTGAAAGCCTTTGGTTTCTTGTGTTTCTTTTACATTTATCAGGTTAAAAGAGACAAATTGGACAAGAAAGCATATACTGGAATTTTTGTAGGCTACAACTCATCCTCAAAAGCTTACATAATTTACTTGTCAGACACAACAAAAGTCATAATCAACAGAGATGTCCATTCCATGAGTCAGATAGCTGGAGTTGGGATGCTGACAAAAAGATTGAGTTTCATGAGGAAGATTATGGCATAGATGATGAACCTGTTAGAGGAACCCGATCACTTTCTGACATCTATCAAATGTGTAATATTGCTGTGATAGAGCCTGCAGGGTATGAAGAAGCTACATCTGATAAAAAATGGTTGGTTGCAATGAAGGAAGAGCTTAGCATGATTGAAAAGAACCAAACATGGGAACTAGTAGACAAACCAAATCACAAGAATGCTATAGGAGTGAAATGGGTTTATAGAACCAAACTCAATCCCGATGGTTCTGCAAACAAGTACAAGGCGATATTGGTCGTCAAGGGGCATGCTCAACTATTTGAGGTAGATTTTTTAGAAACTTTTGCTCTAGTTATCAGGATGGATACTGTATGGATGTTATTAGCCCTTGTTGCACAAAAGGGTTGGCTTGTACACCAAATGGATGTCAAATCAGATTTTTTAAATAGGTACTTGGAGGAAGAAATGTTCGTTGAACAACCACAAGGCTTTGTTGTTCAAGGAAAAGAAGAGAAGGCGTATCGGTTGAAAATGGCACTATATGGCTTAAAGCGGGTGCCAAAATCTTGGTACAGCAGAATTGATGCATATTTGCTTGACTTAGGTTTTGAAAAATGCCTAAGTAAATTTATTTCGTATATCAAGAAAAATGCTAATGAATTACTTGTGGTGTCACTTTACGTTGATGACCTACTTGTAACGGGAAGTAGACTGGACTGAAGAGATGAAAGTGGTCTTTGAAATGACAGATCTTGGAGAAATGACATTTTTTCTTGGTATGCAGGTATGACAAAAGCAAAATGAATTTTTGTGTGCCAGCAAAAATATGAAAAAGAATTCCTAAACAAATTTAACATGGAAGCTTGCAAGCCAACTGCAACTCCAATGAATCAAAAAAAGAAGTTTTCGAAAGAAGATGGAGCTGAAAAAATTGATGACAAACTATATAGAAGTTTAATTGGTTGTTTGATGTATTTGACAGTAACCAGGCCAGGCATCATGCATGTTGTGAGCTTGTTATCAAGATACATGAATTGTGCTAGTGAAATTCATTTTCAAGCAGAAAAAAGAATTCTGAGATATGTAAAAGGCATGGTTGATTATGGCATAAAGTTCAGTCAAGTTGAAAATTTCAATCTCCATGGCTATTCAGATAACGATTGGGCTAGATGTGCTGATGATATGCGTAGCACCTTAGGTTACTATTTTAGTCTTGATTTTGGAATTTATTTTCTTGTTATTCGAAGAAACAAGAAATTGTTGCACAATCCATAGCAAAATATGTGGCAGCTACTGCTGTTGCAAATCAAGCACTCTGGATTAGAAAACATTTGACAGATTTGCATATGGAGCAAGAGGAAGCACAGAGATATTTGTGGAAAACCAAGCTGCAATATCAATAGCTAATAACCAAGTATTCCATGGCAGAACTAAACACTTCAAAATAAAATTCTACTTTTTTCGTGATGTTCAAAAGGAAGGAGAAGTGCAGCTGGTTTATTGCAGTACAGAAAATCAATATGCTGACGTTTTCACAAAAGCATTGCCTAAAGCTAGATTCGAGTTCTTAAGATAAAAGCTTGGAGTTCGCAGCTCCAACATCAAGAAGGAGACTGTTATGATCTTTGAAGCTACAATTTGTCCTAGTCTTTAGGAAAATATCATCCCTTATTTGTAGGCAAATAAAATAGTAAAAAAAAACAATTTAGATTATGGTTCAATAGCATATTTTTCTACATTTTAAATTCATAAGCTTGTTGTATAAATAGATAGCTTGGCAATTCAAGAAATCACAATGATTTCAACAGGTTCTTTAATATACTTTCAATTCTAGTTTACCTAGAAACAAGTCTCAATACATTTTATCTCAACCTAAAAATTGCTTATCAAATTTGGAGAGGAAGTGAAGGAATGATTGACAACTTTGAGCTTTCTGCTATCGAGTGCTGATTTTGAAACAACCTATTTAAATAGTCTATTTAAATAAGTGTCTAGACAGACTTCCTTAGAATAGCCTAAGTGTTCTTGGATGTTGGCATTTTTTACTTGGATCTCCATAATTGTTTTCTCCATAAGCAAATGTATCCATGGCGTGTTTTATTTCATCTCAAACCATGGTGATCAAATTTGGCTGTTAAAAAGAAGTGGAGATCGACATGCCTTATCCCATAAGTCTTATCCTTATCCTTCAAGTTATTTATTTGGTTATTAAGCTGTTAATTTATCTTGATTGATAAGAGTTTATTTTAGGATAATTATTGGAGATAATTCAAGAAGATAAATTAAACTATAATTTAGAGTTTTACGTTATCAAGACTATTTGAAGAAGCTGTCAAATTTTAGCCTATAAATAGGTTGATGTGAGGCACACATGAAGTGTGCCTTTGGAGTGTTTTTGATTGGTTATTTATGTATCTTTTACTTGGTGTTTTCGCAATATTGTGTTAGGCTTTTTTATCGAAGAGTTTTATTGGTTCTATTGTAAGATTTTTGGATGAGTGATTTGTAACAAGTTAAGGTTATCTATTGGGGCTACAATTACTTCTTTGTATAATTTTAACACCCCAAACTCGGCCTAGACGTTATGGTCGGATCCGGAAGTGTCACATGAAATGGGTTTGAAAATTGTTGTCGTTACGTTAAAACCTCACCAGTTCATTAGCCCTTATCGATGTTCTCAATTTCAACGTTCTCATTCATGTAATCGCTTAGAGATAAAACACATTAGCAGCGGAAGATTTTAAAATCGTTGTGTTTATGAAACCGTTCAAGATTTTAGAAAACCTTTGTTTTGATTAAAACCGAGTTATATCGTGTTTGGCAGTTATAAAATCATTAAAATGGCAGTCAAATCCAAAATAAAAATGAAAACAGTCCGTAAAGTTCGAATTACATAAAAACCAGAATAAACCAAATTATAAAAATTAAATTGTAGCTAAATCCAGTTCGAACGTGTGTTCACCGAGGGACTCCGCAGCACCAGTCCGCCTAAGAATGTGGATTACCTGTACAGAATAAGCAGAAAGACTGAGTTTACGTAAACTCAGTTTGTAACCCTACAGAATTAAGTATGCAAACTACCAGAAAATCAGAATCAGTCAGATACAGATTCGGGCCTAAGCCAATTACAGTCACAGATGCATATTCGGGCCTAAGCCCATCTCAGATACACATACAGATATGCAAACTAGAATCAGACATCAGATATCCTACGCCCAACCTCTACACACCATCTTCGACCATCCCTACACACCATGTGGGGTTTAAAACACCCACCCAGCCCTAAACACCATGTTGTACCGATGCGGCACATAACAGATATAACGCAGCCACACTGCCAGATAATAGGCAAAACTACCTTTCAGAACACTTCCTCCAATATACATCATCCCATCCCAATAACAGTAACAGTACATACATACAGAATTAATAGATAAAACATGCTTACATGCTTATATAAACAGAGAGCAGATATACATAGCATAGACATGCTCAGAACAGTACTACAGTCTAACAAATCACATGGTTATAGGGTTTAGTAAGCCTTTACCGACCCTACGGTAGGTCCACAGTCGATTAGGACGACCCGTGCGACCCTACGAATAATTTCAATATAATGGGCCCACACGTCCGTGTGGTCCACACGCCCAGATTGGCCTGGCCGGTGTGGCCCACACGGCTTGGCATAATAATCGGCACGCCCGTGTGTCATGCCCGTGTGGGCCCACACGCCCAACTTGGCTTAGCCCGTGTAGCCCACACGGCCACACTCAAGCCACCACACGGTCGTGTGCTGCACACGGCCATGCCTTCGTCGATCGACGACACGGACTACCACACGGGCGAACACACGCCCGTGTAGCATCGACAGTTTCATTTTTGGCTTTTACCGAAGCCTCATTTTTTGTGTTTCGGGTACACACCTGGTAACGTTTCGATGCGAAACCACTCAGGAGCCTCCAGAAACCTAAAAATTGACCTACCAACCCTTAGAGTCAGACTTAATTCACGACTAAATCGTAACTACGAAACCAATACTGAGATCCAACACTTACTCTAATACCCCAACAATTCGATTACGATCCTGAACGAGGAGAGCTCATTCTTTCTTGATTTGCTGCTGCCAAAACAGTCAATAAGATTCCAACACGAAAGATTTTGAAAACAAAAAAACCGGATTAAAAGAACCCCAATCGAGTAAACCACTTTATACACACATACCTAACTAAACGAGGAAAACTGAAATTTCGTCAAAACAAGTAAAGAGGAAAGGGAAAAATATTCCGTTTGAAAAGGAAAAAGGGGAAAGGGAAAATGGCAGAGGAGAGCAAAGAAGGAACGTCAGTTTTTTCCTAGAAACCGAAAAATTTAAAAATTTGCATAAAACTAAATTATCCCCAAATCCCCCAAATTACTCCCACTACTCAACCTCCTCAGAATTCCAATTTGACCGAAACTTTCTCAGTCAAACGAGCAAAAATAAACTACCACGCTCGCGTAGGGATTCGAACACAGAACCTCCACACAACACACAGACTCCCTTACCACTCGAACCAACAAGCTCATTCTGATATGGTTTTTCAAATAACTAAATATAAGCCCACTCCCTAAAGGCAAGGCTTGGATCAGAAAAATATCAAAATTTTCCAAAGGTGAGACTTGAACCCAAGACCTCTCAAACACACCCAGAACACATAACCACTGAAGTAGATACTCAATTATGTCAGATTTTCATGAAAATAGAGATATAAAACCTGAGGCATTACAACTCTACCCCCCTAAAAGAAATTTCGACCTTGAAATTTACCTGATCAGAACAGATGAGGATATTGCTGATGCATCGAGTCCTCAGGTTCCCACATGGCCTCATCAGTACCATGATTCCGCCACAAAACCTTCACTAAAGGGATAGACTTCCTCCTCAGAACCTTAATATCACAATCCAGAATCTGAATCGGCTCCTCCTTAAAAGTTAAGTCCAGCCTAACCTTGATCTCCTCAACCGAAACCACATGAGAGGGATCAGACCTGCAACACCCCTTACCTGTATCCGACGTTGGGATAGGGTACGAGGCATTACCGGACTTATTCACAAGCAAACATTCAAAACCGAGACATGAATTTCCACTCAAATTCAAAACTTTTCAAAAACATTCATATCATCCCTAAAACGAGCCTACGAGGCCCAAAACATGCATCGGAAGTGGTTCGGGACTAAACCGAGAACTTTGGAAACTTTTGGAAAACTTAGAAAAATTTTCATGTTACAGGGCTCACAGGCCCGTGTGGTCCAAGGGACATGCCTGTGTGACCCTAGGACACGCCCGTGCTTCAGACTGTGTCCAAATTAGGGTGCTCTCTGACTTGTGCCACACGGCCGTGCCACACACCTGTGTGCTAGGCCATGTAGCACACACGGCTGAGACACACTCCCGTGTCCTTGCCTGTGTGCTCAATTCTGGATATTCTATTTTTCCAAAATTAAGGTACAGGGGACACACGGCCGAAACACATGCCCGTGGGGCAGACCGTGTGTTACACACGGCCTAGACACACGCCCGTGTGTCTACTCGTGTGGACAATAAAAAGGCTATTTACCAAGCCATTTGCCACCCTTATTCACACATACACTCACATCAATTCAAAGGCACATAACATTACATACTTAAGCAACCAAATCATCCACATTCGTGGTTAAAACATATCAACTTTATATGTTTATCTAACATATTCACTACATTTATTAAGCCCTAAATCAAACATACAAATCCCACATTCGTTAGGCTTCATTCAATTACTATCTAGTTACCAAATTATACTCAAATTCCTCATCTCATCAATAGGTCACAATTCCAACATTACACAATCATGCCATAAATCACATTTCCAAATATTTCACATTCACCAAGCATACCATGAACATATCACCATAGACATTGACACATATATGAATGTACTTAGGCTTATAACCATGTTGCCAACATAAGCCAACTTACATGGCCAAATAGCAAACAAGCCTTTGACGATTACAAGCCAACATATTGGCTACAATCATAAAGACACATATAACCAAATGACTTAGTCCCTATACATGCCATAACTCAAAATACTTGAATTTATATATACCCAAAATAGTAGCTTGATAGCGTGATAGGATCTCCGGCGATCTTCAACTCGAGCTAGCTTATTAACCCTATAAGACATGGGAAAGGAAGGGGGTAAGCTATATAGCTTAGTAAGTTCATATGCAAATAATAAACAACATTAATTATACATTGTCATATGAATAACATGACATATATTAACATAAATGTCATTAAACTTCATGAGCATAACTTACTCAATCATATGAATAACATAACTTATGCCAACATAAATGACATTAAACTTAATGAGCACATCTTGCTCAGTCATAAGAATAACATATCATTTACCACAATCAACAAACCATTTCAAAACTCACATAAAACAAACACATTAATTATGAGCATTTACATTTCAAGCATATACTCTTACTTCTTTCAATTGCCTAAACTCTTATCTTTCCATGCTTCCATAATCATTTTAATAGGCAATTTTTTCAATCTTTCCTTTATCTCATATCCGATAAATCACAATTTGCATGAATACAACATGCTATGTCATAACTCAATCTAGCCCGAAAGCCAATCACAAAATCGTCAATCGAATTTACTATGTATTTCATACATCACAAGGTTTTCATAAAATCATTCTCGTGGAAATCATGAACTCACAATTTCATGAAGTCAATGCTTATAAACTTTACGTACATACCTGTACCAATTCATAATACTCACATACTTTTTTCTCTTCTTTGACATACCCGTTGAATTTCTCATTGAACCGTTTGGAATACTAAAGGATACTCGGGAATCTCATACCTACAGTACCGTACCAATGCTATATCCCAGATATGGTCTTACATGTAATCTCATATCGAAGCCAATAGCTCGGCTATGGTCTTACACGAAATCTCATATCGATGTCATATCCCAGATATGGTCTTACACGAAATCTCATATCAATGCCATATCCCAGATATGGTCCTACACGAAATCTCATATCGATGCCATATCCCAAATATGGTCTTACACAAAATCTCAATAACCCTAATGTCATGACATTTGTATCCTGACTATTCCTAAGGTTCAACTGGGATTTTCTCGGTTGTCAAACTTTGTCGATTACGTTCAAGGAGTCGATCATAATTCATACAATATTAAATCATTTAAAACATAAATAAAACAATGTATTATTTACATACGAACTTACCTCGGCATCAAAATGACAAAAGGACTTAATCGTCAATTACTTATTTTTCCTCCGTTCTAGGTCCGAACCTCATTTTTATTGATCTATAATATCACATTCATCTCATTTAATCATTATACTATTCAAATCAGCCCAAAATAACATTATGGCAAAAATTACATTTTTGCCCCTAAAGTTTCACATTTTTACAATTTAGTCCCTAGGCTCGTAAAATGAAATCTATTCAATTTCTTTGATAAAAAAGCCTAGCCGAACCATTTTCATAACTATAACAGCCCACATTTTTCATTTAATCACACTTTTACTACTCATTTTATAACTTTTACAAATTAGTTCTTTTAGGCATTTTCACCTAAAATCACTTAGCAAATGTCGTTTAACAAATCATAAACATGCATTTTCTACCATAAAACATCAAAATACACAAATATTCATCTTGGGTAAAATTTTATACTATGATTATGTCTTAAATTAGTGGTAGAAATAGATAGATCATGTTACAAGGATTTCAAAAACATAAAAATCATAAAAAAACGGGGCTAGAACGGACTTACAATCGAGCTTGGAAGCTTGAAAAACCCTAGCCATGGTTTCTCCATGTAAGTTTCGGCCATGGAGTAGAAGATGGACAAATTTTGGCTTGATTTTTGCTTTTTAATTCATTTTAATTACCAAATTACTAAAATGCCCTTAATGAAAAACTTTGGAAACATGCCTAACCATGTCCATTTTTGTCCACCAACTTAACCAATGGTCTAATTACCATTTAAGGACCTCCAGTTTAAAATTTCATAACAATTGGACACCTTTAACCTATAGAACTCAAATTTTTCACTTTTTACAATTTAGTCCTTTTGACTAAATTGAGTGCCCAAACGTCAAAATTTTTGAACAAAATTTTCACGAAATCATTCCGTAAAACTACAGACCATAAAAATATAATAAAAACAAATTTTACTGCATCGAATTTTGTGGTCCAAAAACCACTGTTTCGGCTAGACCCAAAATCGGGCTGTTACAAGACCGATACTGCCTCAACATCGAGACGCGAAAGACATCGTGGATGCAATCTAACTCTGGAGGTAGCTCCAACTAGTAAGCAACCGGTCCCAGTCGTTTCAGAATCCGGTACGGCCCAATAAATCTAGGGCTTAGCTTGCCCTTACGACCGAACCTCAATATCTTCTTCCATGGAGAAACCTTAAGAAACACGAAGTCCCCACAGAATAATCAATATCACGTCTCTTCAGATCCGCATAAGATTTTTGTCTATCAGAAGTCGCTTTCAAACGATCCCGAATCAGTCTAACCTTATCCTCAGTCTCAGAAACCAACTCATGACCCAGAACTCGACGTTCACCCAACTCAGTCCAACATAGCGGAGTGCGACACTTACGACCATATAAAGCCTCGTACGGTGCCATCTGAATGCTAGCCTGGAAAATTTTATTGTAGGCGAACTCAGCTAGCGGTAGATAATCCTCCCAACTGCCTAGGAAATCGACCACATAGCTCCTAAGCATATCCTCTAATATATGAATCACCCTCTCAGATTGACCATCGGTCTGAGGATGGAACGCAGTACTGAAGTCCAATCTTGACCCCAGAGCTTCACGTAACTTCTTCCAGAACCGAGATGTAAAACGAGGATCTCTATCAGACATAATCGACACTGGAACCCCATGCAGTCTTACAATTTTAGATATGTAGAGCTTCGCTAACTTCTATAGAGAGTAGTCTGTCCGAACAGAAATGAAGTGAGCAGACTTGGTCAATCGATCCACGATGACCCAAACAAAATCCTTCTTAGTGGGTGTTAAAGGCAACCCATTAACAAAGTCCATCATCACTCGCTCCCACTTCCATAAGGGAATGTTAACTGGCTGCAACAATCCCGAAGGCAACTGGTGCTCAGCCTTAACTTGCTGGCACGTCAAATAACGAGCAACAAAATCAGTAACCTCACGCTTCAAACCCAGCCACCAGTACACTTCACGGAGATATCGATACATCTTATTCTGACTGGGATGTATAGCATAAGGGCTACTATGCGCCTTCCTCAGAATCGACTGTTTCAAATTCGAATCATTCGGCACACAAATCCGTCCTCAGAAACATAACACACTATCATTATTTAATCCAAAATCAGAAGTAGTACCACTCCCAATCTGACGGAACCGTAAACCCAAATACTCATCCCCTACCTGCTTATCTCGAATCTGCTCAATCCAAATCGGCTTAACTTGCAACTTGGCTAACAGACTCCCATCATCGAACAGACTAAGGCGAGCAAACATCACCCTCAAATCAGACATCGCTCTGCGACTTAGAGCATCGGCCACTATATTGGCCTTACTAAGATGATACTCTATCGTGCAGTCAAAATCCTTGAGCAGCTCAATCCATCGACGCTGTCTAAGGTTCAACTCCTTCTGAGTAAGGAGGTACTTGAGACTCTTGTGATCAGTATAGATGATACACCTCTCACCATACAAATAATGTCTCCATATTTTCAATGCAAAGACCACTGCAGCCAACTCGAGACCATGCGTTGGATAGTTCCCTTCGTGTGTCTTAAGCTGACAGGACGCATAAGCCACAACCTTACCATCCTACATCAAAACACAACCCAACCAACGTGCGAAGCATCACTATACACCACAAACTCCTTTCCAGACTCAGGCTGTATCAGAATAAGAGCCTGATTCAGAACAGACTTGAGCTTCTCAAAGCTCTCTTGTTGTGCATTAGTCCAGACAAAAGGGACATCCTTACGTAGAAGCTTAGTAAGAGGAGCTGCAATCAAATAGAACCCCTCGACAAACTGACGACAATATCCCGCCAAACCTAGAAAACTACAGATTTCAGACACATTCTTGGGCTGTTTCCAATCCAACACAGCCTCAATCTTCCTAAGATCGACTCGGATCCCCTCAGCAGAAACTACATACCCTAGAAAAGTCACTTCACGAAGCAAGAACTCACACTTGCTTAGCTTAGCGTAAAGCTACTTCTCACGAAGAATCTAAAGCATTACCCTGAGATGCTCATCATGCTCATCCTCCGTCTTAGAATATACCAGAATATCGTCGATGAAAACCACGATGAACTGATCCAGATAAGGTTGAAACACTCGGTTCATCAAATCCATAAATGCCGCCGGAGCATTCGTCAAATCGAAAGGCATAACTAGGAACTCGTAGTGTCCATACCGAGTCCTAAATGCAGTCTTATGAACATTAGCTTCCTTAACCCTCAACTGATGATACCCAAAACACAGATCGATCTTCGAAAACACAGAAGCCCCTCTGAATTGATCAAACAAGTCGTCAATCCTTGGAAGCAGATACTTATTCTTCACGGTCATCTTATTCAACTGTCGGTAATCAATGCACATCCTCATGGTCCCATCCTTCTTCTTAACAAACAGAATTGGTGCTCCCCACGGAGACACACTAGGACGAATAAAACCACGGTCCAACAACTTTTGTAATTGAGCCTTAAGCTCTGTAAGCTCTTTCGGTGCCATACGATAGGAAGCGATGGACACTGGAGCTGTACCCGGAAGAAGCTCAATTCCAAACTCCACTTCCCGATTAGGAGGTAATCCCGGTAAATCCTCAAGAAAGGCGTCCGAAAAATCCTTTACCATTCTAATATTCCCAACAGAAGGATCCCTAGAATCAGAAGAACTTATGTAAGCCAAGTACGCCTCACACCCTTTCCGAACCAGTTTCTCAGCTACTAGCACGGAGATCACATGTGATAGATAGTCTCGACACTCACCAATCATAACCACCTCCACATCATCCTTGGTCCTTAGAACGACCCTCTTAGATGCGCAGTCCAAAATGACTCGATGCTCCACTAACCAGTCCATACCTAGAATTAGGTCGAACTCCCCAAACGGAAGCTCCATCAGATTTGCTAGAAAAACAGTCCCTTGCACCTCTAACGGAACATCCCTATAGAGTTTACTAACCCTAACAGACTGCCCCAACGGACTCATTACAGTAACTTTACTAGCAGTGTTCTCCACAGAAATCCCCAAAGTTTCAGATACCGAATTAGCTATGTACGAGTGGGTAGACCCTATGTCTATCAAAGACAAATAAGGTACATCAAATATAAAGAACGTGCCGATAATGATGTCAGGAGCATCTCTGTCCTCTCGATGACGTGCAGTATACACCAAAGCAAGCTGTCTCGCCTCAGTCTGACCAGCACCTCTGCCCGGTGCTCTCTATCCTCAGCCCATACCATTATCACCCCTAGCCTGACCACGACCCCTAGGTGGCTGCTGAACTACTCTCTGTGGCTACGTGAGACCTGATGCCGGAGCTTGCACTTAATCAGCCCTCAATGGACACTCCCGAATGTAGTGCTCTAATGACCCACATCTCAAACAGGCCCCAATCCTCTTCCTACACTCGCTTGGATGGCGCCTACCACAATCACCACAAGGTTGCAACCCAGTTGAAGCAACAGGAGCTCCCACTCTAACTGGCCCATCAGATCTTGCCTTTTTCTTAGGCCTCTGCACAGAACTCGAGGGCTCTGAATCCCTCTTGTTCTTACCTCTCTCCCTATCTCTGTTCTGACGCTCCGCGCGCTTAACATCTTCGGTGATCTTCGCCTTCTCAACCAGAATAGAGAACTCACGCTCCCTCTGCGGAGCTATCAAAACCCTCAGATTATCCCTTAGGCCGTCCTCAAAACGAACACACCTTTCATATTCTGATGCCACCATGCCTCGAGCGTAGCGGCTCAACCTCAAAAATTCAACCTCATACTCGGCCACAGATCGATCACCTTGCGTGAGATTCAAGAACTCACGCCTACGAGCATCCACATAGCTCGCTCCCACATACTTGCTCTGGAAAGTAGTCTTAAAGAAGTCCCAGGTTAGTCGATCAGGCTGAGTGCTCTCCTTAACCGTCAACTACCACTGGTAAGCCTCATCGCAAAGCAAGGAGATTGCACCCTTCAATTTCTGCTCGGGGTTACAGTCCAAATTATCCATAATCCTCTCAGTGGCCTCCAACCAGTACTCAGCTACATTAGGGGCGACTTTTGTGACACCCCTAAATAACTCAGCTCCATTAGATCAGAGTCGCTCAGTTACCGAACCTCGACCCTCGGATCGAGTGGGGGCGTGACCTCTCTAATATCCTCAGCATGGCTTGGGACGAAGACGTCGTCCCCCGGTAACGACTCGAGACCCGGCCTCGATGAGCGGTGACACAGGTGTCTCACTCGTGTCCAAATTTGGCATGCTACCCAGATATGAAGACTCAGCTCGAGCCTCTCTACGGCCTCTACTTTGGCCTCAAGTACCACGTCCACGGATACCTTGTGCGCTCATTGTCTAATTCGAGTTTATCTACATTAAGAGTTTTATGCATCAGCTTCAGTTTTTATTAATAGATATTTTATGCATAATTATCAGAAGTTTTAGAGCTGTTTTTTAGAAGTTTTCAGTTTTCTAACTATCTCAGTACAGTCTTATAAGTACTATCTAGAGTGTTTCAGAATAGTTTAACTAAATACAGAAATACTTACAGGATCGGCGCCGGAGACTCGGTAAACCACATACTTAATCAAAGTGTTTAAAATCATTTGAAAACCAATTCTTTAAAACCAAATTTTGAAACCCAAAATTCATAGCCGAGTTTTGTAACCTGGCTCTGATACCACTAAATGTAACACCCCAAACCCTGCCTAGGCGTTATGGTCGGATCCAGAAGTGTCACATGAAATGGGTTTGAAAACCGTTGTCGTTACGTTAAAACCTCACCAGTTTATTAGCCCTTATCGCTGTTATCAATTTCAACGTTCTCATTCATGTAATCGCTTAGAGATAAAACATTTAGTAGTGGAAGCTGTTAAAATCGTTGTGTTTATGAAACCGTTCAAGATTTTAGAAAACCTTTGTTTTGGTTAAAACTGAGTTATATCGTGTTTGGCAGTTATAAAATTATTAAAACAGCAATCAAATCCAAAATAAAATGAAAACAGTCCGTAAAGTTTGAATTACATAAAACCAAAATAAATCATATTATAGAAATTAAATCGTAGCTAAATCTAGTTTGAACGTGTGGTCACCGAGGGACTCCGCAGCACCGATCCGCCTAAGACTGTAGTTACATGTACATAATAAGCAAAAAGAGTGAGTTTATGTAAACTCAGTGTGTAACCCCACAGAATTAAGCATGCAAACAACCAAAAAATCAGAATCAGTCAGATACAGATTCAGGCCTAAGCCCATTACAGTCACAGATGCATATTTGGGCCTAAGCCCATCTCAGATACAGATACATATATGCAAACCAGAATCAAACATCAGATATCCCACCCCCAACCTCTACACACCATCTCCGACCATCCCTACACACCATGTGGGGTTTAAAACACCCACCCAGCCCTACACACCATGTTGTATCGATGCGGCACATAACAGATATAATGCAGCCACGCTGTTAGATAATAGGAAAAACTGTCTTTCAGAATACTTCCTCCAATATACATCATCCCATCCCAATAACAGTAACAGTACATACATAAAAAATTAACAAATAAAACATGCTTACATGCTTATATAAACAGATAGCAGATATACATGGCATAGACATGCTCAGAATAGTACTGCAGTCTAACATATCACATAGTTATAGGGTTTAGTAAGCCTTTACCGACCCTACGGTAGGTCCACAGTCGATTAGGACAAACCGTGCGACCTTACGGAAAATTTCAGTATAATGGGCCCACATGCCCGTGTGGCATGCCTGGCCTACACGCCCAGATTAGCCTTGCCCGTGTGGCCCACACGGCCTGGCCCAATAATCGACACACCCATGTGGGCCCACACGCCCAACTTGGCCTAGCCCGTGTGGTCCACACGGCCACGCTCGATCCACCACACGGTCGTGTGCTGCGCACGACCATGCCTTCGTCGATCACACGGCCGTGTCGTCACACACGGCCTACCACACGGGCGACCACACGACCGTGTAGTGTCGACAGTTTTGTTTTTGGCTTTTGTCGAAGCCTCGTTTTCTGTGTTTCGGGTACACACCTGGTAACATTTTGATGCGAAACCACTCCCGAGCCTCCAGAAACCTAAAAATTGACATACCAACCCTTAGAGTCTGACTTAATTCACGACTAAATCGTAACTACGAAACCAATACCGAGATTCAACACTTACTCTAATACCCCAACGATTCGATTACGATCCTGAACGAGGAGAGCTCCTTCTTTCTTGATTTGCTGCTCCAAAATAGTCAATAAGATTCCAACACGAAAGATTTTGAAAACACAAAAACCAGATTAAAAGAACCCCAATCGAGTAAACCACTCTATACACACATACCTAACCGAATGAGGAAAGCTGAAATTTCGTCAAAACAAGTAAAGAGGAAAGGGAAAAATATTTCGTTTGAAAAGGAAAAAGGGGAAAGGGAAAACGAAAGAGGAGAGCAAAGAAGGAACGTCAGTTTTTTTTCCTGGAAACCGGAAAATTTTAAAAAAATTTGAATAAAACTAAATTATCCCCAAATCCCCCAAATTACTCCCACTAACCCACTACTCAACCTCCTCAGAATTTGGTCAAACGAGCAAAAATAAACTCCTACGCTCACGCAGGGATTCAAACACAGAACCTCCACACAACTCACAGACTCCCTTACTACTCGAACCAACAGGCTCATTCTAATATACTTTTGCAAATAACTAAATATAAGCCAACTCCCCAAAGGCAAGGCTTAGATAAGAAAAATATCAAAATTTGCCAAAAGTGAGACTTGAACCCAATACCTCTCAAACACACCCAGAACACATAACCACTGAAGCAAATACTCAATTGTGTCAAATTTTCACGAAAACAGAGATATAAAACCTGGAGCGTTCCAATAATGGTAGATTGGGCTTTAGCCAATAAGTTACTGGATCAATTGTTGAATAAAATCATTCATTGAGCGATACTCTACAGAGTATGATTGGTGAATCTGAACTGCGTTAACAAATCTATTGTGTTTATTTCTTTCTCTTATTTCTTGAATGTCTATATTCTGTTTGAACTTATGTTCAAATATTTATCTAAACATCAAATTGAACAGAGAGAAAACTGAGATTCTAACATGAATCAACTTCAAGTTTAACTAAAACCCAAAAATACTTTCAAATAATAAAAATCTTCAACAAAAATAAAAAAAATAAAATAAAACAAAAAATAAATTTGTTTACAACATATATTTCAATTCGCATATTTCATTAGATGTTAAAAGTTGACATCAATATATAAAATATTTTACATTAACATTATAAATCAAGTTTACTTCTTTATACATGTAGCAAAAGGTATCTTAAGTTTATTTTACATGAAAAAAAGGCTTTGTTTGGTTTTAGGAAACAAAAATTATTTTCATTTTCATTTTTTTGGAAATAGAAAACATTAAGAAAAAAAAATTGTTAAAAGTTTTATTTTTGGAAATTGAAAATATGTAAACATTTTCACTAAAAATGTTTTATAAAATTAAAAAAGTTGAAAACAACGAATTTTAACTTTAAAATTAATTAATGAATTGATCCTGGTTTCAATCCATTTAAACTTAAAAAATATTCTTTTTTCAACAATTTTTAAATATCAAAATCTCTTATTCTAGTTCGAATCCAGATAAAAGTAATATTTTTATTTTATTTCTCAAGTTTCTATTATAAAAAGATAAAAAATAGTGTAGCAAACATTTTTCATATTTTTAATACTGAAAATATTTTTTTTATTTTTTAAATATGCTTTTCGATTTAAAAAAATTGAAAGCTATTTTTAAAAAATAAAATAAAAAACAGAAAATATTTTCGAAAATCAAATAGGGATTAAATTGCTGTAAAAAATTGATGAGTCAAATTGATAGAATGGTAATTTTAAGGGAGCAAGAATTGTTTAGGATCAAATTTGAGGATGGTGTTAACAAAGTATTTTATCACTTGATGTATGATTCAACCGTAGAATAAACCTTATACTTATTATTATTTCTCATTTAAGGGTTAAAGCAGAAGTTTATACTGAATTTTATTTGACTTAATTTACAATTCAACTTTGATTTTCATTTAATTTTGTTGGGTTTTTTATCTGCTGGTTCCTTCTTGTATAATAACGAACATGTATTTTTACTTAGGCAATCGTTTTGAGCCTTGTAAAAATTTCGGTTAAGTTAAATTCAGTCTATTTGAGTATGTCATATTTGACAAAATAGAAGTATGGGTCGGCTTGGATACTAAGTCTCCCAATTGACTGTCTTGAGGTGGTTTGATAAGCATGAAATTCTTTTATCTATTGGTGATTAAATTGCTATTTTTTAGAGATATATGTCAAATTTATTGAAGCGAGTATTTCAAGCCGTTGAGGAACTTGTTTATGAAGGCTATTGTGAGGTAAATACTAAATATAATTAATGGATAAAATCAGCCTTTAAAAGAGTGTACCAAGCCTATCAAAACACTGATTGTTAATCACGTTGGAGAGCCTATAAATAGGCTGTTGATCGACATTCATCTTCAGTCGTGTGAAGTGTCTTTGACACGCCCTAATGTATGGATTTGTTATGGAGAGAAATTAGAAATTATGTAAAATATGGTATTTGAGGGAGAGTGATTTGTACAATTAGGGATGATATTGGGGCTGCAAATTCTTAAGCCAATAAGTGATTCGAACAATTGGTGAATAAAATTATACTCTGAGTGAGACTCTGCAGATTTAGGATTGAAAAATTTAAACTACATTAACAAATATCGTGTGTCAATTCTCTCTTTACTTACCTCTTTGACTCACTTACACTTTAAATTTGTTTTGTAAACTCTCTTAATTCTATCCGATTTCTTTCCCATCAAAAATTAAAACGAAAATGTTTTTTTTTTTTTTTTGTAATTTGCAGTTAAATTAATTTACCTCCTTATCTTGCCTACCATGAATGATTGTTTTATTTATTCTTGTATTCTCCTCACTTAGCACCTATCATAGCATTTGCTACATAACATTAAATCTAGGTAAATATGATTTTAAGTATCAATCTCATAAGATGAGGTATGTAAATATTTGAGCATGCATACAAAGATACCTTAAATTATTATAAATAAGTCTTTTAGGTTATTTTTGTAGACTTATAGTTTTTATTCATGAAAATCTTTAATTTTAATATTAAAATAAAAATATTTTAAGTTTTAAATTTAATTTGCATTTTATTTTAATGTGAATTTGATAAGAATAATTTATTAAATAAAAATAAAATAATATTTTTGAAAGAATGTCTTTAATAGCGATTATGGTAAGGGTGTCAGGGGTCTCAATTCAAGTTTGAAGAGAAGGTTGAAGCAATTTACCTTTGAAATGAGGATTCAAATGGTTTTTGTCCAAGAAACTAAACTCGAGTCGTGTCAAGATTGGCTTATATCTAGATTATGGCCCTCAGATAACTTTCAATGGATTGCCTGTGACTCCTCTCGGATTAGTTGCCATATGGGATTCTGCCCTGTTTAAGAAGGAATGGGTTGTTACTAGGGAGAGATTTATTGCAATCAAAGGAATGTAGGAGGGCCTTGACACTGTGAATGTGATGGTAAATGTTTATGCTCCTTGTGGTTGTGAGGAGAAGAAATCCTTATGGGCTGAGCTGCTTGAAGTCTCAGGGGGCTGGAAGAGAGATTCGAATGTACTTCAGTGGGGGTTGGCGTCTAAGATTTCAATGATTTTATTTCTAAAGCCGAAATGGTTGATCTATCATTGTCTAATAAAAAAATCACATGGCATGGTTGTAATAATAATAATAATAAAAGAGTCGTATTGACAGGTTTTTGGTTTCAACAGATAGGATTAGGAAATTTGAAGGCTTATGTCAGAAAGAAAAGTATATCAGACCATTGCCCTATTGTTCTATTGTCTGAAATGGTTGTCTGGGGACCTCGACCTTTCAAGTTTTATGAGTGCTGGATGAACCATAGGGATTTCAAACCTATGATTGCAGAAAAATGGAAGGGTTTTCACGTGGAAGGAAGAGTGGGATTTCGCTTGAAAACCAAACTGAAATTAATGAAAGACTATCTTAAGCAGTGGAACATGAGGAGAAGATTGAATGTTTTGATAAATTGGGAGAACCGCGATCTCTTTCGGAAGAGGAACTTGTGGCTAAAAATTTAATGTCGATGTTTATCGGTAATCTGAAGGGCTTGTTTTACGGCCCTATGGGCAGCATGGATTCCATCATGGCTGAACTATATGCAATTATTTGTTGACTCCCCTTGGTGTGGCAGCTTCGATCTTCTGGTGGAATCGGATTCAATGACTGCTATTTCATGGGTTAACAAGAAAGATGACAGACCATGGAAACTCTGGAGATTTTTCAATGAATTGGATCTCTTAGTTAACCACATCGAACGAGTTGAAATATCTTCAGGGAAGCCAATCCGACTGCAGATTTCTTTGATAAAAAAGGTGTCGCAGCTGCTCATTTCTTTGTGGCTTGGATTTAGCTCATTCTACTTTATTTCTGTCTGGTTTACTGTATCTCTGGAGCTGCCTTTTTGTGTCTTTTTGTTATCTTTCTCTTTCAACTTGCCTTTCTATTAATATATTGCTTCTCTGATTGAGGAAATAAAAAATAAAAAATTATAATTTATTTAGTCTCTCTCAACCCATGAAAGGATAATGTATTTCAACGCATTCAAAATCACATCTTTTTACATTAACAATAATGTCCATACCAATTGAGTTAAGACTCAATCAGTAAAACAAAATACTATTTTAATATTTTAATATTTCAATAGAAGAGACCTTAGTAAAAGAGGAGTTGGGCGCGTTGACAAAAGAGATAAAACTATGCAACTTACTACGATTGTCAAAGTTAAGTGTAACAGTCTGTTTTCTTTTATATCAGAACAGTGATTTTGGGAATACAAATCTGACAAGTAAATTATTATTATTTTATTATTTTAATTTTTATAGGATTATATTTAGGTCGTATTAAAATTCCGTTAAGAAATTTTGAGGTTTAAGTAGTTAATTAAGTAAAAGAACTAAATCATAAAAAAGGTAAAAGTTGAGTTCTAATAGCTAAAGGAGACAAATAGCTATGAAATCTTAAATTAAAGGACTTAAATAGTAATTAGATCATTTAATGAGTTAGTGGATGTACATGGCATGGTTTTATTGAAATTTTAATGGTTTTAAAAGGTTAATTTAGTCATTTGGTAATTAAAAAGAAAACTAAATAATAAAATATGAACAAAACATTGTCATCTTCATCTTTTGCTAAATTGAAAACCTAAAAACACCATTAGAGAAAGGGGGATATTTGGTCAAGCTAACATTGAGTGCATGGTATGTAATTTTGTCCCGTTTTTAATTATTTTTATGTTTTTGAGGTCGGTTTAGCTTAACCTAGCTAGCTCGGGGGTTAATTTGTAAAACTATTAAAGGTTGAGGGTTATGCCATGAATGACTCTGAATGGTTTTGATGTTAAACGATAGATTATGAATCTTTGTTGATAAGTAAACAAGTTTTGTAAAGTAATTTTTGATGAAAATGGCATTTAGGGGCTAAATTGTTAAAGATATAAATTATAGGGTTTTATTGTGAAAAGATGATAAATATGAGTACTTTCAAGTCCCTTGCATGTTTTGTTAATATGGAATTTGGTTAAAATGATTATATTTTAAGTTATAAGCTTAAAGACTAAATTGTGAAAAGTTAAAATGTTAGGGGCAAAATGATAATTAAGCATAAATGTGAATTATGAATTGAATTGAATGTTTAAGGTTAATTGAAGTACTTAATTGAATATAATCATCTATTTAGATCAAGATAAACCACGTACGGACCTAGATCGTGGAAAAACAAAAGCCTCGAATTAGCTCGACTTCATTTCTACGCTTTAATCGTTGAGGTAAGTTCGTATGAACGTTTATCATGTTTATGTTATTCAAATTGAATATTATTATGCTATTTATAATGTAAATGTATTGAATTATAACTTTATCAATGCTATAATGAATTGATGGATATCGAGTTCCTGTTGAACCTTAGGAATTTATAGGATACAAATGACATGTCATTAGGGATTTCATGTTTCGGGTGCTGGTCTTGAATGTCCTACCGATGGCTGAGGTCTTGCATTTGTTGCGGATACTCCACAGCTCGTGTGAGCAGCATCATGTAGCTTACATTTGGACCCACAGCTCGTGTGAGTAGGCCCATTTCACAGCTCGTGTGAGCAATGATGTAAATGAATGGTTATACGTAAAGGCACACTTTGTGTGAGCTTCTCAGGTATCCGATATAGTTTTAAATGGTTCAATGGGCAAGAAAAGGGAACTAATTGTTAAGTATGCAAAGGGATTGATTCATGGTTTATGGAAAGGAATATTGAGTTAAATGATGCATTTACTTATGAAATTCATATACTTTATGGTTGATTTTATTTGTATTATGAGCAAGAACACGAATTTGTGATATGGTGATGTTGTATAGGCTATTACTAAGCATATGGCATTGATGATGATTTATGTTTAACCTTTGAGTTGTTATAATGACATGGTAAGTTTAGTTTTAGTTTATACAAACTTACTAAGCAATGTTGTTTACTTAGTTTCTTTCCATTTTTTTATAGATCATCGGAAGCTAGATTTGGTTGGAAGCTCGTTGGAGATCTATCACACTATTCAGAAGTTTTTTCTGTAGTTTTTGAGCATTTTGGTCAATGGTTTATAATGGCATGTATAGGATAGTTTAAAATGATGTTTTGATGAACATGTAAATGGTAATTTGGTATGATTGTGCCTTGATGTTTATGAATGGTTGTTGGACTTATCATGCTTGTTTAAGTAAGTCCTTTTGGTCACTTTCATGTACTGTATATAAGGCTCCTTTAATGGTATATATGAATGGTTTGAATTGGTCATTGATTGTATGTTTTAGTAGTCTATTTGGTTTAGGTTGATTTGCATGAAAAGTGGCATTATTGGCATGTTTTGGGTAAGTAAATGAATAGGTTGTCATGTATGAATTGGTACATTATGGACATGTTTTGATGGATGATGTCTTGATATATTGTGGTGCCCTTGAATGGCATATTGGTTAGTGGAATTAGGGTCTTGAAATGGCATTTTGAAGGTGAGGACACGGGTAAGGACACGTACTGGGACACGGTCGTGTGTCCCTATTTCGAAGGTTACATGTTGATACTAACTCACTTCGGTGATGATTTGAGTCGTTTAGTTTGCCCGATCATAAAATTAAGTAAGAATAGGTTGTTTGCAAACTAGGCTTGAAATTAAGGAAGATAAGCTGAAACAAGGTAGTTTTAAAATGGTTAAGGACACAAAGGAATGGCTTCAGCTAAGGCTAAAGTATGACCAACACAATAGGCTATGTTGACCCGAAAGTTATAGTAGCACTTAGATTGTAAAACAATGGAAATGGTAGGGATAAGTTAAGGAAACCTTTTTTTTTTAATATTTCGAATTTGTACTACAAATATATATATTCTTTTTTATTTTTCTTTTTTCACGATTTTTTTTTGAATTTTTTTTTCAACTAATTACAACCCAAGAATGCTAAAAACGTCGATACCTACTTAATTTTTGCCAGCTCTGATACCAAATGATACGAACTCGATCTCGTAATGTGATTCGAGTCGTTTGTTTGCCCGATCGTAAAAATTAAGTAAGACTTGAGTTGTTTCGAAATGGGCTAGAAAAGGTTGAAAGATAGGTTCAAACCAAGGGTTAAAGGATAGCTGTGATGATAGATGGATGAATTCGGATAAGGCCAAGATTGAACCAACAATATAGGTAAAGGTTTACCCGAATCTTAAATAGCACTTAGATGAAATCAGTTTGAAAAGCTGAAGAACATTGACCCACTATCTATGATAGATAAGAACCAGAGGTATAGATGAACGCCACACTTAAGCAAGTGATAAGTTCAAAGAAAAGACAAGATTGACGCCACAAGACTTGTCCTGATAAGCCAATTCATTTTAGAGAGAACTATGAGAGTTGAACACTCACAAAGAAGTATAATATTCATAAAATGAGCAAAAGTCCTTACAAAGTGAAATGAGCTAAGTATTTATAGGCTGAGCTAACTCCAGTAGAATGGACACTTGATATCAGCCTAATTAAGCTATTAGCAAGCTGACTTAACTCCTAAATTAATTTACAAGGCTCTTAGCAAATCCTAGGCCTAGGTGACGCCAATGGACAAGCTGATTAGCATTCCCAATTCAGCTATTTTAATTAGATTAAATGAGCATGAGCTGAATTCTTCAAGTAGAGGATCGGTCTTGGGTGTGAACAAGCTTAGATTCTCCTTGGGAAGCCGAAATGTGCAGCTGCCAATTAATTGGAGTTGTGGCGCACGAACAGCCCCTTTGGTGTGAACAGCTGAAGTTGTTGAGCCTTTAGGTGTGAACGGCCAGAACTGATCAGCCTCCAAAGTGTGAAAACACTTGTTAGCTGAATGAGCCAATATAAATAGCCATTGGCCTTTGATCTCCACGAAAAGACACTTGAAGAAGTTCAAAACGGCAGCTTGGTTTTTAATTCAGCTCCTTGTCCATTGATCTCCACGAATAGTCACTTGGAAAAGATTAATTAGCAGCTCCCTTTAATATCGTTCCTTGAACTTGAGCTAGCTGATTCAGCTGGTGTGAACACCTATAAGCAACAATAAAATTGATTAAGGACATATTAAAAACTTATTTAAATTGTCTAAGCTTATGACACATTAAGTAGCTGTATTAACTAGAATAAATTAAATAAACTTAAGACATATTAAATGGTTGAACTAATTGGAACACATTAATTAACTTAAGACATATTAATTGTTGAATCTAATTAGAACATATTAAATAGACTTAAGACACATTAAATACTTAATCTAAAAATAACTAAAAATTATTAAGGTTTATTCCAGCAACTAATCAGTCTTAAAAACGAAAACTAAAATTCATAAGTAAGCTGCATGGGACGCTTGTTGAGCTGATCCATGAATGGTCGATTAGTCTCGCAACCTCTTCTCCTCAAGCTCGATCAATATAGCCCGAGATAGCTTCTTGGAATTTCTTGGCTTGGGATCGAGTAATTGGCCCCAAAGGTAGCTCAATGGGTTCAACAACTAGCTCCTTGGCCATGCTCGCATCACATGGCCTGAGATACGAGCGTGTCTCTCAGCCGTGTGAGGCACACGGCCATGTGACCCCTGTTTCCAAATTTTTATACCTTTTTTCCTAATCTTACCACATTGTTTCAGATTAGTCTTGAATTGCTTCTAAGTTATTTTTAGGGCCTTAAAGGCTCGATTTAGGGACAGTATGTATATGTATGATTGGTTTACAGTGTGAGTACATTATTGAATGATGTCAAGTTTAAATGTTTTTGTTTGTATGGTAATGCTTCGTAACCCTAATCTGACGACGGATACGGGTTAAGGGTGTTACATTAAGGGTGTTGCTGACCAAGTTCTATGTTCAACGAATTCTGAGATTATTCAAACTAAGAGACCTAACAAGTTTGAACACAAGGATATGTAATGGGTATTGAATCCACTAAAAATAAATTCCTACGCCTAAGCAGAATATAAATTAGGAGTATAGGGAGTAAGGTTGATCTCATATGGACTGGTCTATCTAAATTTGTAATTCATTATATCTAGGGCGTTTCCTAGGCAGTTTTTGTGCCCAAAATTTGTTCAAACTTGTATAAAACATAAATGGGGGATTTAATATGAATATAACTAAATAATTGAAAATAAATAATAATGTAATAGAAATAAGAAAATCATGATTAAAATTGAATAAACCAATAAGAAGGAAACTCTAGCTTCAGGTGTGATTTTAACTCCGACTTCAAATTGATCTCGGACAATGGATTTTTTCCCCAATCAATAAGTCGGTTATAGTAATTGAGGAATAGCCTCAGACCACCAGCCTTTCCATATGTAAATTTCTTGCAAGAACAACCCAACAATAACCCTTACCAAGTGAGTAACCTTGAAAGCAGCTTCCACGATTTAATTCCTCCACAACCTTACGAGCTAGAAGAACCTAGGTCAAATCAATGGCCTCAACTAAGCGGGTCGTTTAAACTTGATTGTTAACTCCCTTGATGAATCCAACCACTCGCTCAATTAGTCACGTCAATTTGTTCTTCGGTGGGACAAATACAACAATTACAAATCATATCGAATCATCAATACTTTGCTATCCAACACGAAATCAATGGGCACCCTTATCAATTTGATGTTAAAACGACATTATGAGATGACCAAGTCTATCTCCTAAATTGGAGAATTAACAAATACGGAAATGAAGAGTGTTGGTACATTTTCAAGCCTCACAATTCTAACTTAGATTAATTATCAGAATAAAACCAAAATTGAAATTTAGTTACTCATAATAAAAATCAATCAAAGAAAATAAAATAGAATTTAATTAAAAAATGGAGGAGTTAAGAGAATAAAATGGCAGTGGTGAATTCCACCAGTCCGGTGCGAAAACAAAGAAAAATAATAAAAGAAAATTTAACTATTTACTCCACTCAAAATCAAAAGTGTCGTTCCTATCTTTAGCTTTTTAAAACTAAATTAAAACCAAGTATTCTACTCCTAATTAACTTCGTGAAGATAAAAGTTAGCATTTATCTAACCAAATAAAATAAAGATAAATAATGAATGATAAAACTTAATCCTAATTAAACTCCAAAATATATTATTTTTACAAATAAAGTTTAAATAAAAATAAAAATATGCTAAAAATCGTGTTCTCTAATTTCTTTCCCATGCCAAATCTTACAAGTAATTCACATTTCAACTTGTATTCTAACACTTTGGACATGTGTTGTGCCTACATAAGAAGTAATTGATAAAGTACCAAAATTAGTAGCAACAATATCCCAAATTAATTAGAATTAACCACCAAAAATATGTCAATTAAGTGCATTATCATCATGTATCATTACTATGGTGCCTTAAGTCATATTAGGCCAAGATGCTACAAGCTTCGAAAGGATCTAAGAAGAAAACATCCATTTACATCTCACATTGCAACTCGAGTTTCATTTGATAGAAGGCAAAAGCAGAAGCTTGTATGGAGAAAAAAGGACCAAAAGTGTCTCATTGTTACACATTAATCTTTAAAGGCTACCACTAATCATATTTGGTACTTTGATAGTAGGTGTCCCAGGTACATGACCCAAGATGGTAGCTTCCTTAAAGGATTCCAAGAGAACCACGAAGGTGGGGTTGTAAATTAACCGAGCTTGAACAAAAAAATGTTTGTTCATGATCATTTGTTTATTTTTAAGCTTGTTCGTATTCGATTCGTGTTCATTAAGAAGTTTAAATTTTTGTTTGTGTTTGTTTATTTTAAATTATGTATATTCATGTTCGTTCGTTTAAGTTAAATGAATGTGTTGGTGAACATTAAACGAACATGTTCGTGAACATGTTCAAAAACATATAATTGAACATGTTCACGAAAATTTTTCACAAATAATAAACAAACAATAAATAAATATCTTATTTTTTAGATATAAAATAATCAAATATAAGTATTAATAATTATATTATAAATAAATAAAATAAACACACAAACAATAATAATTTTATTAATATATAATAATCAAATAATAAATGAGTTTTAAACAAACTTTAAATGAATATAAATGAGCTTGTTCACCATAAATGAACTTAACAATCTTTATTCATGTTCGGTTTGTTTAATAAATGAGCCTTAAAATCTTATTCATGTTCATTTATTTAGCTTGATAAATGAACATAAATGAATAGAAACTAGACTATTCATTAACTATTTATCAAACTCTCTGTTAATTTACAGCCCTACATGAAGGTAAAGGTGACCTTTGGTGATAGCAAAAAGGGAAGGATTCTTGAAAAAGGTGTTCTCAATGTAGAAGGCATGAATCACCTACAGAATGCATTTCTTCTTGAAGGATTAAAAGCAAATCTATTAAGTGTCAGTCAACTTTGTGATCAAGGATACTTATACACTTCACATAGATAAGTACAAGGTGATTAGCAAGTTTGGTGAGTTAGTAATGGAAGGTTGTAGGATATATGATAATTGTTACAAACTTTTTGAACCAATGACTTGCAATCCAACTAGCTTCTTTAGTTTTGTGCATTGACATGAATGGCTAGGCTATGTCCGTTTCAAGGGCCTTCAAATATTGGTGAGATATAATGATGTAAAGGGACTACCAAAGCTAGGGGGATCCATTCCAAAAGTTTATGGAGACTGTATGATGGACAAGAAGCAGTGTAAGTCACATTCTCAATTGCAACTAATCCAAACATCTGGACCTCTTGAGCTATTGCATATGGATTTGATTAAACCTATACAAATAGAGAGCTTGGGTGGGAAAAAAATGTCTTGGTTTGTATAGATGACTACTTCAGGTATACTTGGGTAAGGTTTTTAAGAGAGAAATAAAAAAACACTTGAAATATTTAGAAATATTTTTAAGCTCGTGAATAAAAAGAGTCGGCTTATTAAAATATTGTCAGAATTCAAAAAATTACCATAAAAGGGAGTTTAAGAATGAAGAATTCTCTAATTTTGTGACAAAATGGGATTCAACATGAATTTTAAGCACCAAACCAATAGAATGATGTTTTCGGGAGAAAGAATCGTTTGATCCAAGATATGGCCAGAATAATGCTTAAGAAGGGAATTTCACACAAGTTTTGGGCAGATATTGATAACACAACTATTCACATGATTAACATCGTGTTGTTAAGGCAAAAAAAAAATGGATGACTCCATATGAAATATGGAGAGGAAAGAAGCCAACAATGAGCTACTTTCAGATTTTTGGGAGGACATATTATATTCTCAAAAATAGACTATTAAGGTAAATTTAATGCATACATTGATGAAAAGATTTTCCTTAGATACTAAACTAATAGTAAAGCTTACAGGGTGTGCATCAAACACACAAGAACTGTCATGGAATCTTTCAATGTTGCTATCAAAGATGAGCCAACCGACTACCTATCTAATAAATATGCAAATGAAAAACTTGTAGCATTAAATGTAAAGCTAGTTGCAACTAGCTCTGTAATTGAACCAAATCCTATGTTACTTATGATTAATCAACCAGTTGAACTTGATAATGATGATGACCATCAAGTGGATGATATTTCTCAACCTCAACCATCCTAAAGAGAGAAAGAACATTCATTGGATAATGTAATTGGTGATCTAGACCGAGGAATCAAGATTAGAGGTAAGTCAAGGCTAAACTATCACGGTATGGTTGGTTTTACATGTTATACTTCCTCCATTGAGCCTAAGAAGGTGGAAGAGGATTTAATCCAAGCCATACAGGAAAAACTAAATAAGTTTGAAAGGAATAATGTGTGGAAGCTTGTTCCAAGACTTACTAATTGTAATGTAATTAGAACAAAGTGAATCTTTAAAAACAAAACTGATGATCTTGGAAACATCACCAAAAATAAGTCTAGGCTAGCGACTCAAGGTTATACTTAGTTGGAAGGCATGGACTTTGATAAGGTATTTGCACTAGTGACAAGCTGAAGGCAATCAAACTGCGACAGGTATTTGCAACTTATATGGGTATCAAGCTATTTCAAATGGATGTGAAAAGTGTATTTCTAAATGACTTTATTAATGAAGAAGTGTATATGAAATAACCTAAAGGATTTGAAGAACCCAAGCATCCTGATCATGTCTATAAACTCACTAAAGCACTCTATGGTTTGAAGTAAACTCCAAGGGCGTAGTACAAGAGACTTTCAAGGTTACTAATCGAGTAAAGATACTAAGAGGGAATGTTGATAAAACCTTGTTAATAAAAAAAGAAGAAATGTAACATTACAATTTCTTAGATTTATGTAGCTATAATTATTTTTTGCTTAAATTCTCAATAGACGAAAGAGGATTTTGTAAACATGATACAATTTGAGTTTAGATGGGCATCATGGGGGGGGAGTTCCCCTATTTCTTAGGCTTCCAAATCAAGTAGCTAAAGGAAATTATTTTCTTATCTCAAGAGAAGTATGCATGCAACTTAGCAAATAAGTTTTAGATTGGAGAATTTAGGAATTGTAATAGCTCTTATGTCAATTTTTGATAAAATATGCTTAGATGCATGGGGGAATTACAACTGACTCAATTAACTATCGAAGTATGATTGATAGTTTACTCTACCTAACTACTAGTAGCCTTGAATTTTTCTTTGGTACAAGTGTTTGTGTAATGTATCAACCAACTCTTGAGGAGTTACATTTAAAAGTTGTGAAGATGATAATTCTATATGTGAATTAGACATTAGATCTTGGTATTTGGTTGTTTAAGGACAAAAACATGAGCCTTGTTGGTTTTGGTGATACTAACTGGACAAGTAACGTGGATGATAGGAAGAGCATGTCTAGTGGGTATTTTTATCTTGGCTCGAAATTAGTATTTTGGTACAGTAAGAAACAACCTTTAATATCATTTTCAATAACTGAACCTGAGTATATAGATGCTAGAAGCTATTGTGTATAACTATTATGAATAAGGCAAATGCTTGAAGTTTTTTTAGAATTGCACTGCCAATTGAGACTACTCCAATCGAATCAATATCTCAAAGAACCATTTTCTTCACTCAAGGATTAAGCATGATGATACAAGGCATCACTTAATTAAAGAGTTAGTGGAGAATGGAACCATTGAATTTATGCATGTATCTACTGAGAATCAACTGGTAGATTTATTTACCAAGAGCCTTGAAGTTGTTCGGTTCAAAAAGTTAAAGAATTTAGTCGGGATGTGCTAACTCTGACTTGGCACCTAAGGAAAAGCACTAAAATTCAAATTCCAAGTTTCATTTTGCCTTTTATTATTTTTGGTAATTTTTTTGTTCCTGTTTTTATTTTTAGAGGGTTATTTTTGCACCAAAATATTCAGTTTCCTTATTTTTGGAGGGAAAAACTTGCAAAAAATTTAGGTAGTTAAGTTATGAAATTGAGTTGTAGTTGTCATTAAACTCCCTTAACTAATCATTCAACCTTAAAGAAACATTACTCTACAAGAAAGCTTTACTGCTACTACAAGAAATCTATGGCACAAGTTAAACAAACCAACTTATCATACAACCTTTGAGGAATCTAATTTAAGTTCACCTTCACTTAAACCTTCATTCAGAGAAGAATGACAATTTTGAGAAGACACCTAGGAGTAGATAGTTCAAGAAGTTCAGCCAGATGTACCATTAGTTGCAGCTAAGTAAGGCAGTGTAGTTAAACACTGTTGGTACTAAGAATGATAAGAATGTAGAAAAAGATGCTGGAGCAATTTTCACTGAGAAAGCTACAAACAAGTGTTAAATACTTAGATAAGTAGAATTCACGTGAGTACCAAATTATTTATAAGACATGTTACAAGTATTAAATAATTTATATATCTTTTGAAAAAATAACTAGTGTAACTTAATGATATTAATGTTAAAAACTTAGATAAATAGAATTCACGTGACTACTTACTAAGCTTTCGTAAAGCTAAACATGTAGTTTTCAAACGTGTAGTGTACAAAAAGTAATCGTGTGTGAAGAGTTCGAATGGGACAAATCAAACCACATCTCATCAAAACAAGGTTTGGGAATTAAGTATTTGAATTATGAGCATTAGAGTGGCATGTACATAAGTGTTCAATTGGTATGAAAGTGGAAGATAATGCATTAGTTCATACAAAAGTTAAGTTGAAGTGGAAAGATTTTGAAGACAAGGTGGTCATGTGTTAGTGAATGAACATAGATGAACATGTGATGCTTTAAATGGTATTTTCGTGTAATTTAAGGTTGGAAAATGATTAAGAATGATTGGAATTGAATAGAGTATGTTTAGGGAAGTCTTTGGGTGTGTTTAAGCTTGATTTTTGGCTCCTCTGCACCCAAGTACCACTTGAAGGACTTATATTGGTACAACATCGATAAAATGCAACAAATGAACAATATTAAGTAGAGATATTGGTACCTAGGGGAGTTGTACCGATACAAATGCCCTATTTTACCCTAATATAAATGTTTTCTCACCAAAAAGACCTCGAACAACCTCATATTGAAGTCGGATTGTAGAGTAAGCTTAGAAATGATTAAAAAAAAGTCTTAAAAGACCTAAAACTAACCTAAAGAATGAATTGAACTTGAATGTCAATTTTGGTACTAAAGTGAATTGTTTGGGTTGAAATATATCATTTCCTGCTTGAGTTTAGGTTCGGGCTCAAGTAAGGGGTGTTACAATATTTCATATTTTGGTTTTAATAATTAACAAAAATAAATGTTAAAATTTAATATATAATTAATCAATCTAAAATGTATAATTTGCAGTACTTGTATTTTGATTTTGGCTATTTTTTTAGAATAAAAGTATCTTTTATGTTTGTTTTACACTCATGGAAACTAATTTTTTCGATGTTCATGATTGTCTTTTCAATAATGTCATCTCCAATGTTCAAACTTGAGCTTTCTCATTGGGGGTGTAAGGTGCCTTATCGTTGGCATTTTAATTATGTTTCTTACTTTAATATGTTGTACTTAATGGCTTTACTTGTTAAGTCGACATGGCTAGATTTTCTATGTTGTTTATTGTTATTTAATCTATGAAATGCTCTTTTATGACATTTAAAAAAACAATTGATTCAATTATATATATAAATAAATTAATCCAATATTTTTATATTAAATAAATATAATTATTTATGTAATGAAATAAATAAATTTAAATTGATGTCACATTGATAATAGTGTTACGGATTCCAAAAATTAAATTGAAATATTTCATGTTTATAATTATATAAAATCAAATTTATAAATCAATTTATAATTTTTTTCTAGAACATCAAATTACATTACATCGAAATTCATCTATAATTTTCATATTTATCAAAATCATTTAAGTTAAAGTTAACTGAAAAAAAATTACAAAATTAAAAATTAAAAATTGTTAATTACAAAAAAATTATGATTTACAAGCCTAATAAGCGTTATTAGTGAGAAGAAGAAAAAATGGTAAGACATTCCTTCTATAAAAGGTTCACCTGCTCAAGTTTACAACCAACATTCTACTCGCTACCCTTTCACACTTTTCTATCATTGCAAAAAAGGGTCAATTCCGTAATTTAAACTACCACAATTGCAATTTCATACGTGGCATTCCCACTCAGCGAGTACCAACAAGGATACAGACAGGTGAGAAGATAAATGTGGGTGCATTTTAATTTTTTTCCTTAATAACGTTTAAAAAAGACGTTTTTAGAGGAAATAAATCATAATAATATTTCCCTCGTTTTGTGGTATTTCAAATTTCAAAAAACGACCCAACAACTCTCTCTTCTCCTTTTCTCTGTTAAATCATCGATTCTAAAAAATAATCCAAAAAACCAAGAATCCGATAAATGAAATGGTATGCGATTTTTTGAATCGAGACTCAGGGTTAGGGATAATCTCGAGATCAGTGGTGAGGTTTCTTGATTTGACGGTGTGCAGAGCCATGGGATGTTTCTTCCACTGTTTCGGCGTCAGAACCGATCGTTCCCGCCCTCACCTCGTCGCTTCCTGTTCCAAATCCACTGTAAGGTTTTTTTGTTTGTTTGTGTTTTTGCACTTTCATTTCCAGTTTTCTTGTACCTGCGTTTGGTTTCTCGGAAAATTCAGTTCAAGAAACATTTTCTTTCCTAGTCTTTTTCTTTTTATATTTCTAAAGAGAAGACAAACTTGAATAAAGCTAGCTTCGTTTATTTTCGTTTTGGCTGAGCAGGAACGTACTGTTTCTCGAAATCGATTATCGTCTCTCTTTGTTGATGAAGGTAACTATATCTGTATCGATTATCTAGCTTATTAGTCGATTTAGCTAATTTCAACATTTCTTTTTTTTTTTGCCCCCTCAAATTTGATTTTTCCTTTGTTTGAAAGTGTAATTATTTTGTTTTCTTGTTTTGGTTCTAAAAGAGAAAGGAGATTCTCCATCCAACGATTTGGAGTCTCCACAAATTAATAAAGGTCTCAAGGACGAGGTATGTACATCGAACAATTCGATTTAGATTGGTTGCTTTGTATGTGCAATGCGAATTACAATTCAAATTTTTTACCTTCCCGTAGGCAAAGTTCCTTAAATCTTGTGGCACAATACCAGAGACTCCGGTTGAAATTCGCAAAGCATCTCACAAGTTTAAACAGTCCCCTCCTTGTGGTGGAGATTTAGAGACTTCGAAGTATCGTTCTTGGCTTCCAAACACATCCATTGATAAGCTTCAGTTGGATAAGAAATCTGACCAGCCACCCACTCCAAGTAAACTTTTCGAGGTGTTGGGGAGGTCAGATTCTCCGGATAATACACCTAGCAGGTTATCAGATTTAACTTCAGACTTTAAAAATTTTAATCAACAAATCGAAACATGTAATTGGCTTCTCACTGAATTTAGAATTGCTTTGCGGATAATAGTTTTCTTCTTAGAAATGAAGCAACAGTATCTGCAATTTTGTTGTGTGATTTTGTGAATACATTTTCGCATAATTTTGAAGTCTACCTGACAATTGACTCGTGCTATTTCTTTTTTAGTTGTATATCGAATGCAGCAAACACTGGGATGTCCTCCATTTGTTCTACTGAAGGTAGTGAGGCGACGACTGCTGATAAAACAGCCAAGACTGGTATCTTTTCAACTTCAGCTTATGAAAGGAACAAGTCTGTGCGATTTGAATGTGAATCTGATGCTTCTTCTAAATCTGAAAATATTGGTCAAAATCCGGAGAAACTTGAAGCACTAGGTTACCAAAGTGCATCAAAGTACTCGCCAAACCCAACCCCGTTAAAGCTTTCTGATGAAATGCAAACCCCAGGAACTGTTTTTCCCTCAAACGTGGGAATCTTTGCAAATGGGAAGACTCGGATCCGGTCTGAATACGTTCATTTAGTTTTGAATCCGGTTGGGAATGCCTCTCCGTTAAATGCAATGAAGGAAGAATCTCCTGAACGATTAGAAAATGGCACCCCCAAGCTAGGAGTAAAACAAGCTTCACTTGGTAAAGATTCAGAGGATGAAGGAAGCTTGTCTTCTTGGCTGAAGCCAAAACAGATTACCATAGATGATCCTGATAAGAATATTCATGTTACGTCCAGCAAAACCCCTCAATTTAATAGAACCCCAGGGGATAGACCCATCATTGGTATGGTGGCTGCTCACTGGAACGAAGATGAGTCTTCCCGCATCTCACCCAAGTGGTGGGATGGGAATGGAATCCCAAATTCAACTAATAAATACAAGGAGGTAAATCTTTTATTTTTCGGCTGCATTTCTACTTGCAGTTTGGACACCTATGCTTGATGGATCCTTTTCCTGTTTGCAGGATCAGAAAGTGAGTTGGCATGCAACCCCATTTGAAGAGAGGCTGGAAAAGGCTTTATCGGAGGAGAGTCTTATCTCTCAGAGGTATGTTTAATTTTCCCTTGCTAAATTCAATACCTATGATGCTATTTTATGTTGCTCTAATTTGGTGGCAAGCAGTAATGACTCAAAGTATTTCACCTCAAAAACTCTTAGGAGATTACCTGGCGTGGTTTAGTTGTGTGAAGCACAGTTTAACATAGATTTTATACATTTGCAATATGCAAGCATCTTTCTGGTAATACTTTCTGTAACTCAACACCAATATCTGCTTTCTCTTTTCTTGTTTTCTATTTTCCTAAATATCTTGGGGGGCTGAATTGATTTTTACTATCTATACGCAAAAACTGTAAAGGAGATTCTCATTGGTTGACATTAGTACTATAAGTTCCGGTTCTTTTACTGGGAAAATAATTCATTCACTTTGCTTAGACATCTTTTGTCAAAAGTGTACAAACATCATCCTAAGTAGCTAGATCACAATCCCCTATGATATAATTCAAAATGCTTTGCACAAGCATTTACCTACTTTTGATATGAACTAATTTTTAGATAAGATTGACCCCTTTTGATACATTCGGATATCCATGTTCGATGCTTACATCCAAATCCGAGTAGCATGTTTCAAATAGATGACAGAGGGTTATTTTGATCTGATTTATAATGTTCGGAAGATTCTAACATGCCCCTTCCTTATATGATCCATTATTGAGATGGAATTTAAATTGTGTTATTAGTAATGCTAATTCACGACTATATCTAATTGCTATTTTAATTACAGGAAGCCTGTTGACCGAACACTCATGTCTCTTGATGAGATTGATGAAAGCGACACAGCACTGTCTCAGCTGCGACCTTCCTCACATGCCAAGTCAGTTGTTTCGTTCTGATTACAGTAATTGCTTCCGTTTTCACATTTGATGAACCCAGATGTAATTTTGAGTCCTTCAAAAACCTGAATCAGTGGTAGAAAATCATGAATTGTGATTCATGGTTGGTTTGGCATGAGCCATCTAGTGGAGCTTTTCTAGGGATTCCATTGTAATCCAGCAGGATAGGATCTCTGCTTGAAGTGCAAACCAACGATTTTTTTTAAAGGTTTTATATCATTTTATAGTACTTGGCACCGGGCATCACTCATCATTTTATATCACATCGTCTTGTAACTTAGCTCAACTTTTTCGAGTCTTTATTTCCTTGCTTCCATTTTTGTCTGATAAAGATGTGAGGAGAGCTTTGGTGCATTTCCATAGATTATTTCTTTTACTGATAAAATAACATGTAGTCATCGATATACATGACAAAGTATCAGTTAAATCTTTTAAAAAAAATATCGATTGAAGCTTCCAAAAATGGTTTATTTAATTTTAGCCAACCATGGGATTTAATTATAAATGTATTCATTATGCATGTAAAATTTTAAATCAATTTGAGTTGAGGATATCATTTCTTTAATATATAATACCTAACCATTTAAAATTTTTGGACATCACATTGTACAAATAGTTTAACATAATTTAAACAATAGAGGGCATGATTTTCCACCAGTATCAGTAGATTCCTATTTTAATTCAAAAGAGGAAACACTTGTAAACATAGTGACAATAAATAGTATAAGTGAAAAGAAATGCTTGGATTGGACACTTCATTATGCAAAACAATGAAAATACTTTGATACCCCATTATGTATTGAAAATCAATAATTTAATAAAAAGAAGTTATATGCAAAAGAGGGAATTAAATTCCCCCAATAATGTTAAGAGACTAGAGCTCCATATTGCAAATGAAAAATCAAGTCTTCTTTGCGAGAATTCAGTTGGGAAAGTTTGAAGCAATATAGTTCTTGTAGTTTACAAATTCAAATATTATTTCAAAGTCCTCTAATTTTTATTTTGAAAATCAGAATGTGCACTTGAATCTTCATAGAAGGAGCTAATGACCTGGTTGAATAGACTCCCACTAGAAATACATGGTTAAGCCAAATTACCAAATTTTGTGATGGTACAATTGAATAAAATCCAACGGGTCACTCTCCATATATTCTTTTGAAGTATGAACGTTTAGCACAACATTTAGATTGTTAAATATAAAAGGAACTTTAGAATGGTTATACATATAGAATTAGAAGTCAAGAAACTATTCATTAAACAAAAACAAACAAAAACATATTAGTAATTAGCTTGTAGCTTTGTAATACCTTGATTTCACATGATGCTCCAGGAATTGAATTGTATAAAGAAATTGAAATCATTACAAACATCTGGAATTGTAGAAAGGATAGATCCTATAAACTTTAAGACGATCCATTAATAGCAATGCTTTCTCATAATTCAAAAAAAAATAAATGCTATGAAGGTGCAGAATAGCAGGCTTAAAACAGCAGGATTGAATGCCCAATTCATACATAAGACCACGAATCTTTACATTTCTCCTGTTTAACTGACCACGAAATCCCTACAACCGATATATATGTGTGAGAATGTATATATATATTTGTCAAGGCTGGTGGAAAGAGTTTGGTCCTTGGTCGTGCTGGTTATTGACTGCAGGGCTCACAACAGAAATATCATGGCTGCTTCCCTCTGCCTCAGGGGCTATCTCTCTTACATCAGCTATTCTTGCATCTGTTGCCTGAATATCACTCCATTCACCTTCACCAACTGGTTGGATGTTAACTTCATCCGCTGCCATGTGGACTACGCTCTCCTCAGGTACCGACGCTGTTCTCGAAACACTAAGACAAGCTTTGTCTACATTCTCTGACAACTCAACGTCCTTTGTATCAGGTGGACTGTTGCTAGTATTTGATGACTCCGTCTTTTCCTCGAAAATTTGCTTCGTGTCACTCTGTTGTCTGCAAACAAAAATAGAAGACAAGATCAACTTTCGTTGCCCTGCAACTAAGGATATTTATGCTAGCTTCAGTTCTATGACAAGCAACTCGATAATTCTGAACCAAGCTTTATTGTTCTAGTATAAAAGTAGCAGTAACAAACCATGTCAACAAATCAACTAAAAATGGAACGTATCTGACTAAATGATTGAATTAACCTGGATTTTAAGTAATTTACAGATGCTTAAAGTACATGGAGAATGGATTAATCAACCAAAAGGGGGAGGAAAATGGAAGTGTTGTTTGCATTACCATAGTAAAATAATAATAATTACGGACACAGTTCTTTTCTCTTAATGACCAATGATTTTGTCTTTGATTTTGCATTTCTAGATCAAAGAGGTGAGGAGAAGGAAGTTGGATGAAAGCAAACACATTTTTATTCAGCCGCAGAGGTAGATTTCTATCCAAATATCCCCCTAGAGCAAATTAAAGATGGCCATGAAATACACTATTTTGATTATGTGAGATGTATAGAGGGATCTGCATTCCCCAGAAGCAAGATTCCGTTAGTATATCACAAAATTAGCTTGTCTTGTCAATTATTTCTACAACTTGTGTTGGTGTATCAAGTGCATGAATGTATGAACCACGGTTCCAAGGTTTCCAGAAAGGGTAAAAGCAGGATGATTATGATAATGCTTAAAAATATAGTAAGTCAAACCTTTGGAGATGAGCTTGTAACGCATTCACATATGCAAGAAGGTCTTGCTTTTCCTTCACAGCGGCTGCCTCTTTCTGCTCTGCTTCTTTTATTCTTGCTTCAGCATCTGTTTCTGCAACTCTGACCTTCTCCTCTGCTCTCAGAACTGCTGCTTCTAATATTACAACACGCTCTCGAGCCTTTGCAAGCTCATTACGCCACGTATGTGCCTCCTGCATGGCAGAGTCTCTCTGCTTGATCAATTGATCCCTTTCTTTACTTAGGAACCCAAGCCTTTCTTCGGACTCCCTCAGCTATAAACACCAAGGAAAAACTTCAAATAAACACAATTATGATGCTTATATTTGGACATAGAAATCATGGCTACCCAAATAACAACTTGGTCAAGACATTTAAAAGTAACTTCTCAAAAGTTAAAATCAACATGACAGACTTATGATTCTTGGATGAGAATTCTTTTAAATTCAAAACTCTAGCCACACCATGTGAGCAATAAGATTAGAGTTGCACAATTCCAGTTTTAACTATACCTTTAACATGAATGCTTCCCTTTGTTTTTCTGAATCTTTTGTTAAGCGCTCAATTTCTTCACAAGCAATCCTCCTATGTTCATCCATTGCATGAGCTGCAGATGCTGCAGATTCAGCAGCTTCAGCAGTCTCAGAAAGTTTATCTGCTATTTCTCTTATTGTTGAATCACGAGCACGAAGATCTCGAGCCAAATTCTGCAGTTCCTCATCCTTGACTCGTAGTGTCTCCTACAAGAATTAGCTACGACTCAGAACCAAATCTAGGGAGAATGAAATGGCCTTAATTGACTAAGCACTAGCCACAATATAGAGACAAGAAGCCAAGTGAGAAAGCAGATTGAGAGACCTAAACAACACAAATTATACACTTATAGCTGTCAAGACAGGAACATCCACCAGGTTTAACAGCCCAGATTGGCATAAAGGTATTCTTAGGCACCATTATAGTCAGAATATACATCAGCATCCAATTTGGCCCATTTCAACTAGCCCTCATAATCATGCTTTGAAATCTAGATTAATATAACAAGACATGCACATTATCTAAGTGCTAGCTAGAGTTACTCTTGCAAACATTTAGCATAAATGTGCACATTCACATATCTGAATATCAAAGCATTTGCCTAACCAGAAACTACACAAGGATGAACCTAGGACCCAACAGCTAGAGGAATCACCTCGACATCCACTGGTATGTTCAAATAACTTAAAAGCACAGCATACAAGCACAATAGGTTGAACAGATAAACTGCTCACAGCATACCTTCATAATTGTAAAATCATCCATCGGACCATCAGTGGGTCTATTTGCCACCAATCCTAAGACATTTCTCAAGGATACCTGCATTGCGGCTTCAATTTCTTTAGAACATTCCTTGGCTGTTGAATTGGCAGCTGCAACTACTGTTGCAACTGTACCTAATTTTGCAGAGCCGTTGCCACTTAAGGAATTGACAGCTTCTTTGTGAGCCTTTAGAACCAATTGTGTCGCACTAATTTTTGGAAGGGAGAAGAACACCGAACAGATGACATCAACCATATATATAAAATTAGTTGCCAAAAGAAGTCCATAAAATATATGGCAGGATACTTTTCAGACCGCAAGAAGATATCCAGAGTCAACTTTAGACAATTGAAGAGAATGCAAAGAGTAATAAGAATTTATGCTTTTCTTTGAACATGAATCTCTTACCATTTCAGGCATTTTGGCCTCTTAAATACAACCAACCAAAAAATGACAAGTGCAAAAGGACATGTGAAATGTTTCTTATCAAGAAAGCAAGAAGAGTGTTACAAGAGAGTTAGAAGCACAACATACAATCCTGACCCTTAAACACGAACATATATATTCCCTCCCCTGCTTTCAGAAAAAAAAAAAAAAATTCCCTCCCCATAAGTTTGATTGATCCGTCACCTTTGAAGTTCAAGTACCCACCACATATCACCCACAAGACATCATAGCATAAACTTGTTCAATCAAACTTATGGAGAGGGAATACATGTGTGTGTATCACTTCTGAAACAGAAAACAGAATAATAAAAAGACTGATATAGTGCAGCACATTGTAAAAAACTTACTGTAAAGTTGATACCCAAGCTCTAGCAGCACCAGGCGTCTCTGCACAAAGAAAGTAGTCCTTTTTCTGGGGTGTCCCAATATCTAAATGGTATAGTTAAGAAGCACACAAGTTTAGCAACTGAGAGCTTCTTCCACAAACATAAGCAAAATGACCCTCGAAGCTTTTCAGTTTCTTAACAAGTTATTGGATACAGAAACAACAGCCATCATACTTTGGAAGTCCACTGTAATGAAAAAAAAAAACAAACAGAAAAGATAGGTTAATAACGATTCCCAGCTAAAGAATCGAGACTCACAGCAATAACTCGGAGGTGACAAATATGGATATATGTCAACATTGGCATGATCATTTCTCTTTTCCATATATTTCAAGGATCATAATTCTGTGCCTATGTCCAAATATATATCAAACACAAGTGCCTGTGTACTTTAGGGAAAATAAAGTCCAGGTAACAGACAGCAACAATCAACCAAACAAGGAACAAGAAAATTGTCTTACTGAAAGTTAACAGGAGACATAGAGATGACGCTGTTTTCATCAAACGTGATGATTCCCTTAATACTTGGCTCATTCCTCCTAGTCCTACAAAAACCAAAACAACAGAATTTCTAGTTAAATTTTCAGTGTTTCGAAGAAAACTAAAAATAATTAAGAAATGGAAACACACTTACTTGTATTCCATTTTCCCCGTCGTAGGGTCTAATATCACCCACCTTTCATTCCATTTCCTCAGCTGTTAAACCAATGTACAGTATATACACTAAATCATCAAATTGCTTGAAAATTCATGAATTTAAAAGAAAATTACAAATTTATGAAATCCATAACTGATAATAGAATCGAAAAACTAAATGAATTTTAATACTGCTTAATTCCAGTAATAAAATTGAGAGAGAGAAGAAGAAGATCGTACGGTCTCAGATCGCTTGAGAAGTGGACCTTGGAGCAAGTTCCTACCGGAGCCAGAGGCCAGTTGCCGTTTGATCTTTTCCAAACTGTTTTCCGTAGCATCCCTAACTCCTTGTTCCTTTTTTCCAAAATTAAATACCACAAGGAAAATCAATTCCAATTACCACAAATGGAGGAGGAGGAGAAGAAGAAGGATTTACCGTAGAAGCACCATTGGAAGCCATGAGAGAAGAAATCCAATAGAAAAGCTTTAATCTTCAGCTCAATGAAAAAAAAAAGAGAGGAAAAAAATGGTTAGGGCGAAATGTGGAATATATTTGAAGGGAAACTGGGGGGTGGTGTTGAAACTGAGAAGGGCTGTTAGGTTTAAGGCATAGACTAGCAGTTAGACGTAATGCTCAAAAAACTCAGATTGAAGACGAAATAGTTATTCACTTCTGTCGGTTTTTTATTTTGAGGAGTTTACTAGCTAAGTTTTATTCATAAAAAAATACGCATTAAATGAGTATTTTTAATATTTAATAAATATATGTAATGATTTGATAATATAAATAATTTAAGAAATTAAATTTTTATTAAAATCGATTGAGTATTATCTCGATTTGTATTGTATTAAAAAAATAGATATAATAAAAAAATTATAATGATTAATGTTTTAAAAAAGAAGATTAAATAACTATATTTTAGATTGTATTTTAATTAATTTATTTAAAAATAAGTAAATTGATTTTTATAAAAATTTTCTTAAAATTATATCATTAAATATTTATTTTTGATGTTTTATATATAAAAAATATTAATAAATTTAGCTTTCAATCCTTACATCATTATTCAATTTCATTTCTAGTCTTTCATTAAAAGCAAATTGGCCCTCATTATTTTTATTATTCAACGGTGCTATTTTGTTATATATTTCATATTAATAAATAATTTAAAAATTATAAAACAATTCCAAAAATTCATAAAAATTAAATGTAGATTGTCAAAATACTATATTAATGCTGAAGAGAAGGACATCCCAGTGAGGTCTATTCTCAAACCTTGTTAATAATGAAAGAATAGAAGAATTAGAAGCTACCATATAATTCAAAAAAATTCTAAATATCTTTTTAAATTTTAAATATAATTTTTAATTTTAATCTAAAAATGTAATTTTAAATTTTAAAAATAGAAACTTCCAAATTTTATGGAAAAAAGGCTTCCAAAACTTATAAAAGAACTTTTTTAAGAATACATAATTTTTGGAAAATTTTAAAAATAAAATTCAGTTTCAAAATTTTTTAAATTTGAAAACATATACTTTTTGAAATTTTATTTTTAAAATTTTTAAAATTTTACTTCAATAATAAAAAGTTGAAAAAGAGTAAAAATTAAACCGATTAACACAATAAAAATTAATGACTAAATTTATTCTTACATTCATATACAAAAGCTGAAATAAGCATTTGACATATTATTTTAATAAATTAATTTACCCATTTTTCAATATAAAATAAAATCCGCTATGGTTTTTTTACCACATTTTATATTTTCTTTTTCAAGTTTTTATCTATTTTTTTTTAAAAAAATTGTTGTTTATAGAATTTTTAATTTTATGGGATGTAGTAACAAAACAGTGAATGTGGGTTGAATAAAACTGAGTGAGAGATAGGATGTGATTGTTTAAGAGGGATTAAATGATGCCTTTCGTTTTGTGTACTATAAATATAATATTCCCTTTCATTACAATCTAAGCAAAGTATAAAAAGTGAATGCTACTTACCTTTCTGCCTTCCTTTGATTAGCTTTCTTTGGATGTTCACTCTGTTTGCTCTGGTAAAGTTAAAACCGGGCTGGGTTTAACGGTGAAATATGTGTTTGAATTTAATCATAGTGATAGTAATAAGATGAAAGTATAAATGATCACTTAAGGATATTAATTTAGAATATGTTGATAACGTAGTAAAGAATTAAAATTATATGTATATTAAATAATAAAATATAAATATAAATAATATTTTTATTAAATAATAAATAAAATAATTGTATTACAACAAAGTTGTTTTTTAAATTTTTATATAATTATTTACTTTTAGATCAATTATATATAATTAAATTGATTTATTTATTTATTAGTTTGATATTTTGAATTTTTAAAATGAAAAGAAAGGGAAAAGATATTTAAAGTGAGGTGCTCTTTGATAAATTGAAAAATTAAGCACCGAACAAAATAAGTGTTGAAAAATTAAGTATTTAAAATTTAAATGCCGAATTTAAGTTATAAAATTTGTTTGATATATTACTTAAAGTTAATTACGGGATATAATTATATTTTTTGATAAATATAGATTTTAAATTATAAAAAAAATTATATTCTATATTTTATCTTTAGTTTTTTATCATTTCAATTTATTCTAAACAAAAAGTAAAATTTTAAATGTAAAGTTTTTATAGGAAAATATAATACTAAAATAAATTAAATTAATTGAAATCATTCTCCATTTAGTGATAAGTCACTCTTATTTATTTATTATTTTACACACTTTTGTAAAAAAAATCTATCAAATTGTTTTAAATTGGATTATCAAACATGTGTAAAAAATTATACCATTGTTTAGATTTATAATATATACATGTGTTTATAATTTATACTATTTTTAAATGTTTAATTAAGTTTGATATTATAAGTCAAGTAGTATTAACTTGGCTATGAGGAGAGGTGCAGTGGTTGCTCATTTCATCCCTTAATTATGTGGTCAAGAATCATTCTTATGGATGGTACCCTAGTTACAACAAAAAGAATTTAAAATATGTCATAAGTCTCTATATTCTTCATAAATGTGGAATTTAATCCATGTATTTTATCTTTAAACTTTTGTTTACATTACTACCAAGAAAGTTTTTTTATTATTATTAACAAAATAATTTTAAAAGTTTTAACAACGAGACCTGAACTTTGAAATCTAAAAAGGTAGATGGACTAAATTCCTAAAAATAAAAATATGAGGACTAAATTCTAAAGTTACAAAAAAATTAAGGACTTATGACATATTTTAACAAAAAAATTTAACTTAATTAGGAAATTATTGAAAAATCATATCTTATAAATCAATAAATTTGTATTAAGAAAAAAAAAATTACTTTTAAAATTTTCATGTAAGATTTTTAAAAAAAGATTTAACCTCTAATGGAAACTTATCATTTATTTAAAGATAAATAATTAATCATATTAAAAAAATACATCATCAGTTAAGATGAAGAAGAAAAAACCTAAGCCGCTTAACATTCTAAAATAAAATCTTGACCTTGCAAATAGCGACACCGACCTCCAAATTGGTTATTGGTCGCGGTCTCTTCAACAATATCTTTTTATATATTCTTTTAATTTTTTATTTTCAATTCACTATATTTTCTTTAAAGGCTGTAATGGTTCTTGTTTTAGTTCAGTTTGTTTTCTCTTAAAGTAATGGTGGTTTTTGTTTTTGTGACTCCGTTTTGTTTGAAAATTTGGTGGTTTTTCTCCATTATATTTTATCTTAAAGCAATGGTGGTTTTAGTTTTTAATTTCTAGTTTCTAGTTGTATTATGTTGTATATATAAGATTTGCTAAGGCAATGGTTGTAACACCTCAAACCCGACCTAGACGTTATGGCCGAATTTGGCGATGTCACATGGAATGGAATTTGAAAACGAATTTATCATGTTAAAACCTTTTCCGTTTATTAGCTTCTATTTATCTCTTGCCAATTCCAAATCATTTTCCCATTGAATTGAATTCATTTAAGAACATATTGTGTAGCGGAAGCTATTAAAACCGTGATATTTAAAAAAAAAAAACGTTCGCATTTAGGAAAAACGTTGTCTTTAGTAAAATCGAGTTTTCGCTGAGTTTCGTAGTTTTAAAATCCATGAAAGCAATTAAACTACCAAAATAACGGTAAACAGCCCAAAAAGTCCAAATAACATCAAATAACCCCAAAATAAGTAATAAAAACCATAAATGAAATAGAAATCATTCAGTAGCCAAGTGGTCACCGTGGAGTCCCCCTCCGTACCGATCCGTCTAAATGCAGGTATTACATGCGGATAAAGCAGAGAAGGGGTGAGTTTACGTAAACTTCGAGTGTGTAATCCCCACGAGATAACATGCATCTGATCAATCGAGCAAGCGGTCATATGCGATGCGGGCCTAAGCCCATTTCAGTTTCAGTAGTAGTTTGGGCCTTAGCCCATTTCAGTTCAGTATCAGATATGCATTAGGGTTTTACCCATCACAGTAACAGTAATGCAACAATAATCAGTAAATAGAGTCCTACTCACCAGCCTCTACACACCATCTCCGTCCATCCCTACACTCCATGTGGGGTTTAAAACACCCACCCATCCCTACACTCCACGTAGTACCGAATGCGGCACATATTCAGTATATTTGTAACACCCCTAACTCGTATCCGTCGCCGGACTAAGGTTAAGAGGCGTTACCGGACATATTAGATCAAAACACAAACAATACTAACATCAAACATTCACAAAAATTCCATATCGAAATATACGCAAAAAGTCCCTTTAGAAGATCTACGAAACCTTAAACATGCATTAGGAAGGAGTCGGGACTAAACCGAGCACCTACAAATTTTTCTAAAATTTAAACATTTTTCAAAGTTAAAGAGGTCACACATCCGTGTAGGCAGGCCGTGTGCCTCACACGGCTTAGACACACCCGTGTGTCCAATCCGTGGCAAAACAGGGCATACATTCTGACTTGTTCACACGGCCACAAGATACTACCGTGTGCCAGGCCGTGTAAAATTTATGGAGGCTACTGACTTGCTCATACAGCCAGTCACACGCCCGTGTGTCCAGCCCGTATGGCTTCCTGATTTGCTTCGAATTGCAACCTTGAGAGACACGGTCGAGACACACACCCGTGTGCTCAACATTGTGGGCAAATATAGGCCATTTGCAAGGCCAATTTGCCACCCAAAATTTGGGTCATACCTACAAGCATCAAATCACGACCCAAAGGCAGCCAAAAACATACAAAATCATGCACAATTTGACCCTTAACAACATCATCCATTTCCATATACAAATCCAACTCAAACATACCAATTCAAAGCACCAACTTCACATTAAAAACATGTGATTCATACATCTTTTAATCCATATCAATTCATAGCATTTCTCATCATATCAATTTCCCAAATCAACCATAAAACTTACAAAAATTGACCATTTCATTTGGCCATTCAAGAGCACATCAAAACATACCAACTATTGCATCATATAGCATGGACTAAACTCATCCATAAACCCATTCATTAACAAGCCATATCACATGGCTATATTTACACATTTCAAAACATAATCAAAGTTCTCTAGCCTATACATGCCATACTTCAATATGTACATTTTCAAAAGGTACCAAAATATAGTTCGATAGTGTGGTGATGATCCTCGACAATCCCCGAGCTTCCCGTAGCTTTGATAATCTATAAAACAATGAACAGACACACACACACAAAGTAAGCTTTCATAACTTAGTAAGTCATAAGCAAATAATTATCCAAATGAACATAAACATTAAAATCAATTAGCAAATCAATCCAAACCTTAACTAAATGTACATATATCACACTCACAAATTTGTATATCATCAAATATACATTGGCATTTTAACATCATATGGCCTAATGCACAAATACTTATGAGCATATATAATTCTCACTTTTAATGTCACATATACATCATTTGGCCGAATATGAGCATTCATATTTACATATATTTCACTTTATATCAAGTATATTTTATAACACCATTTCAAAATAATAAGCTTACCTTATTTTTGTTAACATTAAACTTGGCACGTACCTGAACCTTTTATCTCAATTTCACATTCGATCATAACTCGATAATGCCCGTTGAACCATTCGGAATTAAAAAGGATACTCGAATAGTCGAAAAGCTCGTATAATGCCAACGTCCCAGACGTGGTCTTACATGTAATCATATATCGATGCCACTGTCCCAGACAGGGTCTTACACAAATCAAATACGATGCCAATGTCCCAGACATGGTCTTACACTTAAACACAAGTCGATGCCAACGTCCCAGATGTGGTCTTACACGAAAACACATATTGGAAATCCTATGTCATGACATATGTATCCTAACTATTCCTATGGTTCGTACGGGGCTTTCAGACGTCGTAATTCGATCGATTCAGGCTCGTAAATATTGCTCCCATGCTTAATTCAATTCAGCATATACATATACACAAGTAATAATTCAATCCGACACTATTAAAATAAATACAATTGAATTTTATGACATTTATTTACTTATGAACTTACCTCGGACGAAGACGGATGAACCGGAACGACTATTCAACAACTTTAGATTTTCCCCGATCCAATTCTGATTTCCTCTTTTCTTGATCTAAAGTAGTATAAATTAAACTTATTTAATCACATAATCAATCAAATTCAACCAAAAATACATAAATGGGAAAATTACACTTTTGCCCTTGACATTTCACAAATTAATCTCTATTTCACAAAACACAAAATTCACAAAATTTCTTTATACAAGTGCCTAGCCGAATTTTCCTCTAGTTCATATAAGCCCACATATTTCATTTATTTCACATTTTTGTCCCTCAAAATAACATTTTCACAAATTAGTCTAATTTACTCAAATTCATCAAAAATCCAAAGACAAAACATATTAATCTATCACATATCCTTTATTTTCCGTCATCAAACAACAAAAACCACAAGCTTTCAGCAATGGCAAAACACAAAATCATCATCAACTTCAGAAATTGAAACATAGGCTTGATAGATTACATAGCAACGATCTCAAAAACGTAAAAATTATCAAAAACCGAAGCAAAACATACCTTAATCTAGCCAAAATGAGTGTCGAATACTTGAAAGCTTAAGAGCTCTATTTTTCTTTCTTCAATTCGGCAAGATGAACACAAAAATGCATGGCTTTTTAATTTTGTTTTATTAATATAACATATATTACTAATTTACAAAACTAACCTTTAAAATTTAATAATAAAACCATATATTATAACCCAAAACCGTCCACTCAAATAACTAAGGGTTAAATAACCACTTAAGGGCTTCATAATTAATTAATCATAGCAAAATAGCATTTTAACAAATAGCAAGTCACTTTAGCATTTTATGCAATTAAGTCCTTTTTGCAAATTAAGTATACAAACGATCAAATTTAATCACAGAAATTTCACACATGCCAATTCACATACTCATAGCACGGAAAATAATATTAAAATATTTTTCTAACTCGAATTTGTGGTCTCGAAACCATTATTCTGACCAGGGTCTAAACCGGACTGTTACAACTCTCCCCTCTTAGGGATTTTCGTCCCCCAAAATCTTACCGGCAAATAGGTTTGGGTAACGTTCTCTCATAACATCTTCGGGCTCCCACGTAGCTTCTTCAACCCCGTGTCGATGCCATAAGGCTTTTACTAAAGAAATTTTCTTATTTCTCAATTCTTTCACTTCACGATCTAAAATCCGGATCGGTTCTTCCTCGTGTGTCATATTGGATCGAATCTCAATCTCAGACGGGGAAATTAAATGCGATGGGTCAGATCGATAACGTCGAAGCATCAAAACATGAAATACATTATGGATCTTTTCTAACTCAGGTGGCAACGACAGTCTACAAGCAACTGGCCCGATACGCTCAATAATCTCATATGGCCCAATAAATCTCTTACTCAATTTACCTTTACGATCGAATCGAAGTATTTTCTTCCACGGTGAGACTTTCAAAAACACTTTGTCCCCAATCTAAAACTCAATATCTTTTCGTTTCAGTTCTGCATACGATTTCTGACGATCTGATGCTGTTTTCAGACTATCGCGAATCACTCTTACTTTCTATTCAGTCTCTTTTATCAATTCGACTCCGTGTATCTTATTCTCACTGAGCTCAGTCCAATACAAAGGTGTTCGACATTTGCGACTGTACAAAGCCTCGTAAGGTGCCATTTTGATACTCGATTGAAAGCTATTATTATATGCAAATTCAATCAGTGGCAAGTATCGTTCCCATGTACCTTTAAACTCAAGAATGCAACATCTCAACATATCCTCGAGTATCTGAATAATTTGTTCAGACTGACCATCTTTCTGCGGATGGAAAGCAGTGCTAAAATGCAATTTCGTACCCAGTGCATCTTGTAGTTTCTTCCAAAACCGCGATGTGAACCTCGGATCTCTATCCGAAACAATAGAAATAGGCACTCCGTAAAATCTCACAATCTGAGAAATGTACAACTCAGCAAGCTTATCAAGTGAATAATCTGTGCGAACCAGAACAAAATGAGCCGACTTAGTCAATCTATCTACAATAACCCAGATTGCATCTTTCTTACTCGGTGACAAAGGCAAACCTGATACAAAATCCATCGTAACTCTGTCCTATTTCCACTCGGGTATCATAATCGGTTGAAGTAACCTGAGATGAAACCTGATGCTCAGCTTTGACTTGTTGACATATCAAACATCTCGAAACAAAGTCAGAGATGTCTCGTTTCATATCATGCCACCAGTAAAGCTGTTTCAAATCATTATACATTTTTATACTACCCGGGTGAACAGATAACCGACTGCTATGAGCTTCATTCAAAATCATTTGAATCAACTCTGAATTTCTCGGAACACACATTCGGTCTTTGAACCTCAAACAACCTTCAGTATCAACTCGGAACTCTGAATCAGTATTCGCATCACATTGAGCCCGTTTTGCTATCAATTCGTTATCAACTTTTTGAGCCTTACAAATCTGCTGAATAAATAACGGTTTCGCTTTCAACTCAGCTACAATCGAACCGTCATCGGATAGGGCCAACTGAGTATTCATCGTACGAAGGGCAAACAACGATTTTCGACTCAAAGCATCAGCAACAACATTGGCTTTCCTCGGATGGTAGTCAATTACAAGCTTGTAATCTTTTAACAACTCTAACCATCTTCGCTGTCGTAAATTCAGATCTTTCTGAGTCATCAAATATTTTAAGCTTTTGTGATCAGAGTAGACGTGACATCTCTCACCGAACAAATAGTGGCGCCAAATTTTCAACGCAAACACAATAGCTGCCAATTCTAGATCATGTGTCGGATAGTTCTTTTCGTGTGGCTTTAACTGTCTTGAGGCATAAGTTATAACTTTACCTTCCTGCATCAAAACACAGCCTAAACTGTTCAAAGATGCATCACTATAGATAACAAATTCTTTACCCGATTCTGGCTGAACTAGCACTGGAGCTTCGGTCAATAAAGCTTTCAACTGATCGAAACTTTTCTGGCACTTTTCTGACCACTCAAACTTAACATCTTTTTGAAGTAGTCGCGTCGTCGGGGTTCCAATCATAGAGAAAACTTTTATGAATCGTCTATAGTAACCAGCTAGTCCCAAAAAACTTCAGACTTCGGATACATTCCTAGGAGGCTTCCAATCTAATATAGCCGAAACCTTGTTCGGATCAACCCGAATACCCGATGCTGATACAACATGTCCCAAAAAATTGACTTCTCGTAACCAGAACTCATATTTACTGAACTTTGCATACAGCTGCTTGTCGCGCAAAGTCTGTAACACTATTTTCAAATTCTCAGCATGCTCGGTTTCATCACGAGAATAGATTAAAATGTCATCTATAAAAAAAACCACAAATCGATCCAAATACTGTCTGAAGACCCGATTCATTAGATCCATAAAAGTAGCAGGGGCATTAGTAAGTCCGAAAGGTATAACCAGAAATTCATAATGTCCGTACCTCGTTCGAAAAGCAGTTTTCAGCACATCGGAGTCTTTAACTCTCAACTGATAGTAACCCGATCTCAAATCTATTTTAGAAAACACTGTAGCCCCTTTCAACTGATCAAACAAGTCGTCAATCCGTGGCAAAGGATATTTATTCTTTATAGTCACCTTATTGAGCTGTCGGTAATCGATGCACATTCTCATAGTTCCGTCTTTCTTTTTCACAAACAAAATTGGTGCACCCTAAGGAGAAAAACTCGGTCGTGCGAAGCCTCTATCCTTCAATTCTTGCAACTGAGATTTCAATTCTTTTAATTCAGTCGGTGTCATTCTGTACGGAGCTATCAAAATCGGAGTCGTCCCCGGCACTACTACCTCTCAAATCGGCGATAAACCCGACAATTCTTCAAGAAACACATCCGGATATTCACACACAACTGGTACTAATTCAATCTTCTTTTCGGTTACTTTAGAGTCGAGCACATAAGCAAAATAGGCTTCACAACCGTTTCTCACATATTTTTGAGCTAACATCAAAGAAATCACTACCGGTAAACTATTCAGATCATTAGACTCAATTCGGATAATCTTATCATTCTGACATCGCAAATCAATAGTCTTCCATTTGCAGTTCACAATAACATAATGCATTATTAACCAATCCATACCCAGAATTATATCAAACTCGTCGAATGGCTACAACATCAAATCAGCCAGAAAACATGAATCTCGAATCATCAACGGGCAACTCTTACATACTTTATCAACCAAAACACACCGGCCTAAGGGGTTCGATACTCTAATCAAAAACTCAGTAGACTCTACAAGTAAAGTCTTACTGGATACTGAAGTCTCACATACATAGGAATGAGTCGAACTAAGATCAATCAATGCAACAACACTAGTATCATAGAGAGTGAAAGTACCGGTAATAACATCTGGGGATGAAGCCTCTTCACGAGCGTGAATAGCATAAGCTCTGGCAGGTGCGCGAGCCTCAAATCTAACAGATGTGTCTTTAATTCCTTTCTCACTGCTACTCACATTACTCGTGTTTCTAGGTGGTCTACCTTGAGCTGACATGTTACTCGGTCTCGCATTCTGTACTGTGTTTTGCTTAGCTAACTCATGGCATTCATGGATGAAATGATCTAATGATCCACATTTGAAATAGGACCGATCATTCAATCTACAACTGTCGGGATGTTATTTACCATAATATTTGCACTCCGATTGATTTGGTCTGACGTTACCGACACTAGCTACTGAGGTAGCTTTCAAACTTACTGGTGGTCTGTCCCGATCACGTCTAAAATAACCTGTAGTAGCCTTTGAACGGCTAAAATCATCCCAGAATCTCTTTGATGTCGATTGGAATGACTTACTCGATGATCTCTTACGTGAATCTCTAGCTTCAAAATCAACTTTTCTTTTCTCTTTCCCGAGCTCTTCAGCTTTGCATGCTCGCTCAACAAGTACAACAAACTCTTTTATTTCAAGAATCCCAATAAGCAATTTAATATCTTCATTCAGCCCATCCTCGAATCTTGTACACATAATTACTTCTGTTGAAACACACTCTCGGGCATATCTGCTAAGTCTCACAAATTCCCACTCATATTCTGTTACAGTCATACGACCCTGTTTCAACTCGAGGGATTCCTTGCACTTTTGATCGATGAATTTCTGATTGATGTATTTCTTATGGAATTCAGTCTGAAAGAACTCCCAGGTAACCCGTTCTTTTGGAACCACCTAAACCAGTGTATTCCACCAGTGATACGCAGAATCTCGAAGCAATGATACAGCACATTTAATACACTCGTCAAGGGTACAAAATAGTTCATTAAACACACGGATTGTATTATCAAGCCAAAATTCAGCTTGTTCAGCATCATCATCAACAGTGGCTCTGAATTCTTCGGCTCCATGTTTTCTGATTTTATCAACCGGTGGCTTATTCATTTGCACTGGATCAGTAAATTGTGGCATAACAGGTATTTGAGGAGGAATCGGTGGGGGAAAAGGTTGTGGAACAGCCGGATTCATCCAGATATACTGAGTAAACCATTCATTCATCATTTGGTAAAAGGTTTGTTTAGCCTCTCCCTCTTGGTTACTCAAAGTCCACCGAGATTCAGCCAGCGCTGTCCTTTGAATGGGAGCAGGCGTTATACATTCTACATCATCAGCTACAGCTCGATCGGGATCCATTTACTATACGAAAACACATTTCAATTGTCAGGAATCATCACACTATAACAGTTTATAAATATGGCATGTATAGCTAGACTCACACACGCTACGTTAGTCCTAAAATCGACTAAACCATAGCTTTGATACTAATCAAATTGTAACACACCTAACCCGTATCTGTCGTCAGACTAAGGTTTAGAGACGTTACCGGACATATCGGATCAAAACACAAACAATATTAACATCAAACATTCACAAAAATTCCATATCGAAATATACGCAAAAAGTCCCTTTAGAAGATCTACGAAACCTTAAACATGCATTAGGAAGGAGTCGGGACTAAACCGAGCACCTACAATTTTTTCTAAAATTTAAACATTTTTCAAAGTTACAGAGGTCACACGCCGGTGTGGGCAAGCCGTATGCCTCACACGACTTAGACACACCCATGTGTCCAATCCGTGGCAATATAGGGCATACATTCTGACTTGTTCACACGGCCACAAGACACTACCGTGTGCCAGGCCGTGTGAAATTTATGAAGGCTACTGACTTGCTCACACGGCCAGTCACACGCCCGTGTGTCCAGCCCGTGTGGCTTCCTGATTTTCTTTGAATTGCAACCTTGAGAGACACGGTCGAGACACACGCCCGTGTGGGCAAATATAGGCCATTTGCAAGGCCAATTTGCCATCAAAATTTGGGTCATACCTACAAGCATCAAATCACGACCCAAAGGCAGGCAAAAACATACAAAATCATGCACAATTTGACCCTTAACAACATCATCCATTTCCATATACAAATCCAACTCAAACATACCAATTCAAAGCACCAACTTCACATAAAAAACATGTGATTCATACATCATTTTAATCCATATCAATTCATAGCATTTCTCATCATATCAATTTCCCAAATCAACCATAAAACTTACAAAAATTGACCATTTCATTTGGCCATTCAAGAGCACATCAAAACATACCAACTATTGCATCATATAGCATGGACTAAACTCATCCATAAACACATTCATTAACAAGCCATATCACATGGCTATATTTACACATTTCAAAACATAATCAAAGTTCTCTAGCCTATACATGCCATACTTCAATATGTACATTTTCAAAAGGTACCATAATATAGTTCGATAGTGTGGTGATGATCCTCGACAATCCCCGAGCTTCCCGTAACTTTGATAATCTATAAAACAATGAACAAACACACACACACACAAAGTAAGCTTTCATAGCTTAGTAAGTCATAAGCAAATAATTATCCAAATGAACATAAACATTAAAATCAATTAGCAAATCAATCCAAACCTTAACAAAATGTACATATATCACACTCACAAATTTGTATATCATCAAATATACATTGGCATTTTAACATCATATGGCCTAATGCACAAATACTTATGAGCATATATAATTCTCACTTTTAATGTCACATATACATCATTTGGCCAAATATGAGCATTCATATTTACATATATTTCGCTTTATATCAAGTATATATTATAACACCATTTCAAAATAATAAGCTTACCTTATTTTCATTAACATTAAACTTGGCACGTACCTGAACCTTTTATCTCAATTTCACATTCGATCATAACTCGATAATGCCCGTTGAACCATTCAGAATTAAAAAGGATACTCGGATAGTCGAAAAGCTCGTACAATGCCAACGTCCCAGACGTGGTCTTACATGTAATCACATATCGATGCCACTGTCCCAGACAGGGCCTTACACGAATCAAATACGATGCCAATGTCCCAGACATGGTCTTACACTTAAACACAAGTCGATGCCAACGTCCCTGACGTGGTCTTACATGAAAACACATATCGGAAATCCTATGTCATGACATATGTATCCTAACTATTCCTATGGTTCGTACGGGGCTTTCAGACGTCGTAATTCGATCGATTCAGGCTCGTAAATATTGCTCCCATGCTTAATTCAATTCAGCATATACATATACACAAGTAATAGTTCAATTCGACACTATTAAAATAAATACAATCGAATTTAACGACATTTATTTACTTGTGAACTTACCTTGGACGAAGACGGACGAATCGGAACGACTATTCAACAACTTTAGATTTTCCCCAATCCAATTCCGATTTCCTCTTTTCTTGATCTAAAGTAGTATAAATTAAACTTATTTAATCACATATTCAATAAAATTCATCCAAAAACATATAAATGGGAAAATTACACTTTTTCCCTGACATTTCACATTTTTCACAAATTAGTCCCTATTTCACAAAACACAAAATTCACAAAATTTCTTTATACAAGTGCCTAGCCAAATTTTCCTCTAGTTCATATAAGCCCACATATTTCATTTATTTCACATTTTTGTCCCTCAAAATAACATTTTCACAAATTAGTCCAATTTACTCAAATTCATCAAAAATCCAAAGACAAAACATATTAATCTATCACATATCTTTTATTTTCCGTCATCAAAAAACAAAAATCACAAGCTTTCAACAATGGCAAAACACAAAATCATCATCAAATTCATAAATTGAAACATGGGCTTGATATATTACATAACAACGATCTAAAAAACGTAAAAATTATAAAAACCCGAAGCAAAACATACCTTAATCTAGCCAAAATGAGTGCCGAATACTTGAAAGCTTAAGAGCCCTATTTTTCTTTCTTCAATTCGAAAAGATGAACACAAAAATGCATGGCTTTTTAATTTTGTTTTATTAATATAACATATATTACTAATTTACAAAGCTAACCTTTAAAATTTAATAATAAAACCATATATTATAACCCAAAACCGTCCACTCAAATAACTAAGGGTTAAATAACCACTTAAGGGCTTCATAATTAATAAATCATAGCAAAATAGCATTTTAACAAATAGCAAGTCACTTTAGCATTTTACGCAATTAAGTCCATTTTGCAAATTAAGTACACAAACGATCAAATTTAATCACGAAAATTTCACACATACCAATTCACATACTCATAGCACGAAAAATAATATTGAAATATTTTTCTAACTCGAATTTGTGGTCTCGAAACAACTATTTCGACCAGGGTGTAAACCGGACTGTTACAATATTGCAACTGAGCTGCAAGATAATAGGCTTAAAGCCTTACAGTACACTTCCTCCAAATATCATCATCCCAACCCAATGCAATGCAAACATACAATATGTCATGCTTTTATGCAACCATCAGTCATACGTATACATATATATATCAGTAACCATGCATAATTTATCATGTATCACATACACCGAGATCATACATTTAGGGGTCTAGGTAACGCTTACCGACCCTACCGTAGGTTCACAGTCGACTTGGGCGACCCGTGCAACCCTAGTAATCATTTCAGATAAATGGGCTCACACGCCCATGTGGCTTGCCCGTGTGGGCCCACACAGCCCAAATTGGCCTTGGCTGTGTGGATCACACAGCCTGGCCCAAAATCCCACACGCCCGTGTGGACTACCCGTGTGGGCCCACACGGTCCAAATCAATCTAGCCCGTGTGTCGCACACGACCTATCTGGCAATCACACGACCGTGTCTTATGCGCACGGCCTGGCCTCGTCGATCACACACCCGTGTTTTGTCACACAGCCTACAACACAGAAAACCACACGCTCGTGTGGCGTCGACAGTGGGGTTTTTGACTTTCGTCGAAACCCCGACTTCTACGTAATCGGGTACACACCTGGTACGTTTTTGTAACCAACGTAATCTCGAGACCACCAGAACCTATAACAAGAGTACTCAATATCGATTCAACAATTGATTAACGAATTTTTCAAACCCAAATTGAGCCAAACACACTCACTAACCGTAATCACACCCGTTAAATCACACAAAGCAGATCGTTGAAGTGAAACTACTGTTCACTATCGTCCCCTACATAACAATTTACAGAACTTCAATCTTCAGAAATCAAAAACTAAACGAACACGATGATCCCACTTACCAGAATAGCGCGCGACACTAAAATAACGAGACGAAAGGATTACGATACGAAAGATCAAAATCAGTGGAGGAAAAGAAAAAAGAAAACGCAGGGAGAGGGAGATGAAACGTCAAAATTTTGCCAAAAAAAGAGAGAGTCAAAATTTTGGGAAAAAAACAAAGGAAAAAAGATATGATACACATCCATTGATTTTCTCCCACTAATCCACTACATCTCAACCAACTCAAAAACCTAACTCTACTAAGACTCTTGCACAGAATCGAACAAAAATGAATATCCATACTTGCATAGGGATTCGAACACAAGACCTTTAGCAAACCAACACTCAACTTAACCACCAGACCAGTAGGCCCATTTTGATATCAAACAGTGACCAATAAACTTAAGCCCACTGAACAAGTTTAAGGCTTAAGTCAAAAAAATACCAAAAATTACCAAAGGTAAGGCTTGAACTTAGGACCTCACACACACACCCAGAACACTTAACCACTGAAGCAGATACACAGTTGTGTCAAATTTATCTAGAAACAGAAATATGAATTTTGGGGCGTTACAACTCTACCTCCTAAAAGAAAAATTCGGCCTCGAAATTTACCTGATCAGAAAAGATGAGGATACTTCTGACGCATCGCATCCTCAGGCTCCCACGTGGCCTCCTCAGTGCTATGATTCCGCCACAGTACCTTCACTAAAAGAATGGACTTCCTCTTCAAGACCTTAACATCGCGATCCAGAATCTGCACCGGCTCCTCTTCGAAGGTTAAATCTGGCCTAACCTCAATCTCCTCAACATGGACAATATGAGTAGAATTAGAGCGGTAACGCCTCAACATCAGGATGTGGAATACGTCATGAATACGGTCTAGCTCTAGAGGTAACTCTAACTGATAAGTGACCGATCCCACTCGCTTCAGAATTCGGTAAGGCCCAATAAACCTAGGGCTCAACTTGCCCTTGCGACTAAACTTCAGCACCTTCTTTCATGGCGATATCATAAGAAATACGAAGTCCCTCACAGGATACTCAATCTCACGTCTCTTCAAATCAGCATAAGACTTCTGTCTATTAGAAGCCGCCTTCAGATGATCCCTAATCAGTCGAACCTTATCCTTAGTCTCGAAAACCAACTCAGGACCCAAAACTCGATGTTCACCCAACTCAGTCCAACACAAAGGAGTACGACACTTACGACCATACAAAGCCTCATAAGGTGCCATCTGAATACTCGACTGGAAGCTGTTATTGTAGGCGAACTCGGCTAACGACAGATAATCTTCCTAACTACCTCAAAAATTGATAACACAACTCCTCAACATATCCTCTAATATCTAAATCATCCTCTCAGATTGACCATTGGTTTGAGGATGGAACGCAGTACTGAAGTCCAATCTCGAACCAAGAGCCTCATGTAACTTTTTCCAAAACCGAGATGTGAAGCGAGAATCCCTATCAGAAATGATCGATACTGGAACCCCATGCAGTCTCACTATCTCAGAAATGTAGTGCTTCGCCAATTTCTGAAGAGAATAGTCGGTCCTAACCGGAATAAAATGCGCAGCCTTGGTCAATCGATCCACGATGACCCAAACAGAATCCTTCTTAGTGGGCGTTAGAGGCAACCCACTAACCAAGTCCATCATTACTCGCTTCCACTTCCATAGTGGAATCTTAACCGGTTGTAGCAATCCCGAAGGTAACTAATGATCAGCCTTAACTTGATGACATTGCAGACATCGTGCCATGAAATCAGTAACTTCCCGTTTCAATCCCGGCCACCAGTACAGTTCTCGAAGATCTCGGTACATCCTATTCCTACCAGGATGTATAGCAAAAGGGCTACTATGCGCCTCCCTCAAAATCGACTGTCTCAGATCCACATCGTTCGGTATACAGATTCGTCCTCGAAAACACAACACACCATTACTGTTTAACCCAAAGTCGGCAGTAGTACTACTTTCAATCTGTCGAAACCTCAAGCTCGGAGACTCATCCCCTACTGTTTATCCCAAATCTGCTCAATCTAAATTGGCTTAACTTGTAACTCGGCCAACAGACTCCAATCATCAAACAAACTAAGGCGAGCAAACATCGCCCTCAGATCAGTCATCGCTCTTCGGCTTAGAGCATCGGCCACTACATTGGCCTTACCAGGATGGTACTCAATAGTACAGTCATAGTCCTTAAGAAGCTCAATCCATCTACGCTGCCTAAGATTCAACTCCTTCTGAGTCAGGAGGTACTTAAGGCTTTTGTGATCAGTGTAGATAATGCACTTCTCACTATACAGATAGTGACTCTAAATTTTCAAGGCAAAGACTACGGCGGCCAATTCCAAATTATGCGTTGAATAGTTTGTCTCATGCGTATTGAGCTGACGAGACACATATGCCACAACCTTACCATCCTGCATCAGAACACAACCCAGACCCACATGTGATGCGTCGCTATACACTACAAACTTATTTCCAGATTCAGGCTGTATCAGAACAGGAGCCTAAGTCAGAACAGACTTAAGCTTCTCAAAGTTCTCTTGCTGTGCATCAGTCCAGACGAAAGGGACACTCTTACGCAACAGCTTAATTAAGGGCGCTGCAATCAGTGAGAAACATTCTATAAACCACCGATAATAACTCGCCAAACCCAGAAAACTGCGGATCACCGACACTTTCTTAGGCTGTTTCCAATCCAGTACAGCCTCAATCTTTCGAGGATCAACTCGAATCCCCTCAGCAGACACTACGTGCCCTAGAAAAGTGACTTCACGAAGCCAGAACTTATATTTACTAAATTTAGCATAGAGTTGCTTCTCACGCTGAATCTAAAGCACTACTCTAAGATGCTCATCATGCTCATTTTCAGTCTTAGAGTATATCAAAATGTCGTCGATGAATAACACAATGAACTGATCCAAATAGGGTTGAAACACACGGTTCATCAGATTCATGAAAGCTATCGGTGCATTAGTCAGTCCAAATGGCATCACTAAGAACTCATAGTGACTATAACGAGTCCTAAATGCCGCCTTATGCACATTAGCCTCCTTAACCCTCAACTGATGATACCCAGAATGCAAATCAATCTTGGAGAACACAGACGCCCCTCAGAACTGGTCAAACAAATCATTAATCCTCGGAAGTGGATACTTGTTCTTAATAGTCAACTTATTTAGTTGTCGGTAGTTAATACACATCCTCATGGATCCATTCTTCTTTTTTACAAACAGTACCAGTGCTCCCCACGGAGACACGCTAAGGCGGATGAACGCACAATCTAATAATTCCTGAATATGAGCTTTAAGCTTCGTAAGCTCTTTCGATGCCATTCGATATGGAGCGATAGACACTAGAGCTGTACCCGAAAGAAGCTCAATCCTAAACTCCACTTCTCGATTTGGAGGTAAACCCGGTAGCTCATCAGGAAAGAGATATGGAAAATCCCTTACAGTGCCAATATCCTTTACAGTAGAGTCCCCAGAAGCAGAAACACTTACATAGGCCAAATACGCCTCACATCCCTTGCGAACCAGTTTCTCAGCTACCAATGTAGAGATCACGTTATCCAAGTAGTTTCGACGTTCTCCAATCACGACTACCTCATCATCCTCAGTTCTCAATACGACCCTTTTAGTCGTACAGTTCAAGCTTACACGATGCTTGACCAACCAGTCCATCCTCAGAATCAGATCGAACTCCCCAAACGGAAGCTCTATTAAATCGGCCGAAAAGATCGCCCCTTGAACCTCTAACGATACATTTCTGAATAACTTATTAACCCTTATAGACTACCCCAACAGACTCATTACAGTAACCTTATTCGTGGTGCTCTCAACTGAAATCCCCAAGTTTCCAGATATGTTACTAGCTACATAGAAATATGTCAAACCTATGTCTATCAATGCAAAATAAGGTACATCATAAATTAAGAACGTACCCGTGATGGCGTCTGGAGCATCTCTGTCCTCTCGACGGTGTGCAGCAAAAATAAGAGCAGGCTGCCTCACCTCAGTCTGTCCAGCACCTTTGCCCGATGCCCTCTGTCCACGACTCATGCCATTACCACCCCTAGCCTGACCACGGCCTCTCGGTGGCTGCTGTGCTACTCTCTGTGGCTGCACAGTACCAATACCCTGAGTTTGCATCTGATCAGGCCTCAACAGACACTCCCTAATGCGATGATCCAATGATCCACACCTCAGACACGCGCCAGTCCTCCTTCAACACTCGCCTTGATGGTGTCTACCACAATCGACACATGGCTGCAGTCCATTAGTAGTAATAGGGGGCCCAGCTATAACTGGCCTATCAGGTCTGGCCTTTTTTTTAGGCCTCTGTACAGAACTCGAGGGCTCCGAATCCCTGTTGTTCTTACCCCTCTCTCTATCTCTGTTTTGGCGCTCCGCGCGCTTAACATCCTCAACGATATTCGCCTTCTCGACCAGAACAGAAAAATCTCGCTCCCTCTGCGGAGCTATCAGAACTCTCAAATTATCTCTGAGGCCATCCTCAAAGCGGACACACCTCTCATACACCGATGTCACCATACCTTGCACATAGTGGCTCAGCCTTAGGAACTCATTCTCATACTCGGCCACTGATCAATCCCCCTGAGTAAGATTCAGAAACTCCCTCTTACGAGCTTCCACATAACTGGCTCCAACATATTTCCCCAGGAAGGTGGGCTTAAAGAACTCCCAGGTCAGACGTTCGGGCTAAGTTCCCTCCCTAACAGTCAGCCACCATTGATAAGCCTCGTCTCGTAACAGAGGGACTGCACCCTTTAATTTCTGCTCAGGGGTGCAATCTAAGTCATCCATAATCCGCTCTGTAGCCTCTATCCAGTACTCGGCCACATTAGGTGCGACTCTAGTGACACCCCTAAAAAGTTTAGCTCCATTGGATCGGAGTCGTTCCGTAATCGACCCACGGCCCCCCAGATTCAGTATTGGGTCCAGCGACCCTCTCCAGTATCCTTAGCATAGCCTGGGACAGTGCGTCGTCCCCAGCCATGCGACCTTGACACCCAGTCTCGGTAACAGGTGACACTGGCGTCTCACTCGTCTCTAAATTTGGTATACTACCTAAAGAAGAGGACTCAGCTCGAACCCCTCTACGGCCCCTACCTCGGTTTATAGTACCACGTCTATGAATACCTCTTGCGCTCATCGTAGATTTGTGATTTTATCTACATTAACAGTTTTATTAATCAGTTACAATTTCGATATTTATTAATTTCAGTAATTCAAAGTGATTTTCGCAAATTGCAGTCTTTATCCGTTTTACTACAATCTCAGTTTTACTACAGTTTCAGTATACACTGCTTAGAGTGCTTTCACAGTATACTACCTACAGTAGTTTCAGAATATTTTATCTACAATATTTTCAGTTTAAACTATCATAGTTTTAGAATACTTACAGGATCAGCGCCGAAGACTCGGTGTACCACATACTAAGTCAAATCATTTTAAATAATTTCGAGATTAATTCTTTAAAAACTAATTTTTGAAACCCAAAATCCACTGTCGAGTTTTGCAACCTGGCTCTGATACCACTAAATGTAACACCCTAAACCCGGCCTAGACGTTATGGTTGAATCTGGCGGTGTCACATGGAATGGAATTTTAAAACGAATTTATCATGTTAAAACCTTTTCCGTTTATTAGCTTCTATTTATCTCTTGCCAATTTCAAATCATTTTCCCATTGAATTGAATTCATTTAATAACATATTGTGTAGCGAAAGCTTTTAAAACCGTGATATTTAAAAAAAAACGTTTGCGTTTAGGAAAAATGTTGTATTTAGTGAAACCGAGTTTTTGGTGAGTTTCGCAATTTTAAAATCCATGAAAGCAATTAAAATCCCAAAATAACGGTAAACTGTCCAAAAAGTCCAAATAACATCAAATAACCCCAAAATAAGTAATAAAAACCATAAATGAAATAGAAATCGTTCAGTAGCCAAGTGGTCACCATGGAGTCGCCCTCCGCACCGATCCGTCTAAGTCTGGGGATTACCTGTACAGATAAAACAGAAAGGGGTGAGTTTACGTAAACTCGGTGTGTAATCCCCATGAGATAACATGCATACTGATCAATCGAGCAAGCAAATCAAATGCGATGCGGGTCTAAGCCCATTTCAGTTTCAGTAGTAGTTTGGGCCTTAGCCTATTTCAGTTCAGTATCAGATATGCATTAGGGCTTTAGCCTATCACAGTAACAGTAATACAAATAATAATCAGTGAATAGAGTCCTACCCACCAGCCTCTACACACCATCTCCGTCCATCCTTACACTCCATGTGGGGTTTAAAACACCCACCCATCCCTACACTCCACGTAGTACCGAATGCGACACATATTCAGTATATTGCAATTGAGCTGCCAGATAATAGGCTTAAAGCCTTTCAGTACACTTCCTCTAAATATTATCATCCCAACCCAATGCAATGCAAATATACAATATGTCATGCTTTTATGCAACCATCAGTCATAAGTATACATATATATCAGTAATCATGCATAATTTATCATGCATCATATACACTTAGATCATACATTTAGGGGTCTAGGTAACGCTTACCGACCCTACCGTAGGTTCACAGTCGACTTGGGCGACTCGTGCAACCTTAGGAATTATTTTAGATAAATGGGCTCACACGCCCATGTGGCTTGCCCGTGTGGCCCACACGGCCCAAATTGGCCTTGGCCGTGTGGATCACACGGCCTGGCCCAAAATCCCACATGCCCGTGTGAGCCCACACGGCCTAAATCAGTCTAGCCCGTCTGTCGCACATGGCCTACTAGCCATCACACGGCCGTGCCTTGTGCACACGGCCTGCCTCGTTGATCACACGCACGTGTTATGGCATACGGCCTACCACACGGGTAACCACACACTCGTGTGACGTCGACAGTGGGGTTTTCGACTTTTGCCAAAACCCTAGTTTCTGCGTAATCGGGTACACACCTGGTACGTTTTTGCAACCAACACAATCCTGAGACCACCAGAACCTATAACCAGAGTACCCAATATCGATTCAGCAATTGATTAACAAATTTATCAAACCCAAATTGAGCCAAACACACTCACTAACCGTAATCACACCCGTTAAATCGCACAAAGCAGACAGTTAAAATGAAACTACTGTTCACTACTGTCCTCTACATAACAATTTACAGAACTTCAATCTTTAGAAATAAAAAACTAAACGAACACAATGATCCCACACACCAGAATAGCGCGCGACACCAAAATAACTAGACAGAAGGACTACGATACGAAAGATCAAAATCAGTGGAGGAAAAGAGAAAAGAAAACGCAGGGAGAGGGATATGAAACGTCAGATTTTTTCCAAAAAGAGGGATAGTCAAAATTTTGGGAAAAACAAAGGAAAGAAGATGTGATACACATCCTTTGATTTTCTCCCACTAATCCACTACATCTTAACCAACTCAGAAGCCCAACTCCACTAAGACTCTTGCACAGAACCGAACAAAAATGAATATCCATGCTTGCACAAGGATTCGAACACAAGACCTTCAGCAAACCAACACTCGACTTTAGTACCGTTTATTAAAATATAAAATTTTAGTACCAATATAAAACATTTAGAATGTAATACATTTTAAAACATATGTTTCAAATTTTACCTTCTAATAAGAGGGAAACTGAGATTATCAAATGGGATAGGCACTATTCACGAAAGTTGAGACCAGCCTTAAAATTGTGATATCATAAGGTAACCATTTACTTCTATGTTCCCCACTCTGCTCGACTTACATAGTTATGCCAAAACCATTGACCCCCAATTGTATGTTTCAGCTATTTAGGGAATCAACTAACAATAGGAGAAACAGGGTATGAACTTTGTTGCCAAACTTATATTAGCACATCTCTAATTAGCTAAAGGATGTAAAGTCTTGCATGACATTAAATATTAAGAGAGTTGGATAGAGTGAGAGTACACTGAAGTGTCTTTCAACCATGTAAAGTTAATCTAAAAACCATAAAAATCAAACTTAAAACCAGTACCCTTTCCGAATGCATCAATAAGTATTGCTCCCATATTCTTATTAGATTTTCTTGTTATTGTTAGCTTGTCAATTGGAAGGGCCATCAATAATGTTACATTTTCCACATAGAAATTATAGGTTTCAAGTGTTCATTATCCAATCATAGCACAAAGGAATGTAGAGACAAAATTAAAATCTACAATTTGACTAATGTGATAGAAACCAAAATCTCTTAAGTGAAGAATAATTTTATCATCAGGCCATTCTATGTCCAAATGACTGTGACACAGAGATACTAAAGATTCTTCCATTTTTGTTTCATTCTCAATGACATATCATTCTTCTGATCTTAATAAGGGAGCAACCATTAAAAACTTTGAAATTTGAATTTAAGGTTTAGTGTGTATGTAAGATAGTATGCTAGAACTGTAAAATTCTAATATAAACTAAAAACCACAAATCAAGAACTGTCATGTTAGATCAATAAGAATAAATTAAGAATAAAAATAAATGCAAAAGCGTACTTGAATTCATTGATATCTTGAGATCTTGAAATATTGTGGTTTTGATATTCCAAATTAACACACAATTATTTTATAGAATATGACTCTTTCTTTTCTAAAGATGGGATGTTAGAAAAGTTACGTATGTCTAATTTGGGGAATATAACCCTAATATATAACTTTTGCACATGAACATCAATTTCTAATTAACCCATCATTAATTAGAATTTAGTTACTAGAGTATCTACACATATTTAGCCCATAATTTATTTAATAATTGAAGCACAATAAGCCTTAACCAAATTAGATCACTTTTAATTTGGCTAACCTTCTATGATAGTAAATAATATGTAATTATTATATATGTGATATCCATATTTTTCCAACAATCTCTCACTTGGACCACATATATATAATAATTATCTTATAAATTACATGTCACAATATAACTTTATGAGCTCAAAACCTTACTATCATATCCAAAAAGTATTTCGAACAATCTCGTCTAGTAATTATGTCAACATAGAACCAAGGCGAATTTTGTTACATATTGTAACTAAATCCATCCATAATCACGTATATTAGCACAAACAAATGACATAGATCAAGTATGGATGTATAGCATGGAAATTACATACAATGTGATCTAAACATGTCTATTTTCAACTAGTCCACCTTGACCTTTGTGAGATCAAACTTTACCAAAACCAGAGTGTAAATAAACCAAATAAACCTTATTTATGTGAAAAATAACCTTAATATTCGTAAATTAAAATAACCGAAAATGTGTTTATAACATAAAGCATTTAACTTACAAACTCCCATTTTAAAAACCCTTGGTGTCCCTTAGTAAGCGAATCTACAATCAAAGAGTTCATCCCAATATGCTTAATAGACAACTGACCTCTAAACTCCTATTTTAACAACTAGGAATTTAAAGTCTATGTGCTTTGACTTTAATATACTCCTATTGTTATTAGAATAAAGGACTACCATTTATTAATTTGTACCTTAGTGAAAAAATTTGTATCCATATTCCATTAAAATCGAAGTCTGTATACTTGATGATCTTTAACTTATCAAACCTCCGATATGTAAGTATGTGATGTTTTGTTTTCTGAAAATAATGTATGAATCGTTTGGTTGCTTTCCAATAATCCATACTTGAATTGCTCAAATACCTACACAACATCCCAACAATGTACACAATATCCGAAGACATACAAACTTGAACATACATTAGACTTCCCACTGTTGAAATATAGGGAACCTTATTCATTTCCATAATCTCAAAATCATTCTTTGGGCATTGATTGAGACTATGCTTACTCCCACTGAACTTGTTATATATAGAATCATTAATCAAAGTCATCTCCAAACCGAATGAGTTAATCACTTGGAAAATATTGTAATACCACTAAAGAGAGGCCTGCTTAAGCCCATAGATAAATTTCTTTAATTTGCAAATCATTGACTTTACATCACCGAACACAGTTTTCTGGTTGCACCATTTAAATCGTCTCATCAATATTACCATTGAAAAACGTAGTCTTGACATCCATCTAATGTAGCTCAAGGTCAAAATATGTCATTAAAGCTATTATAACTCTTTCTCTAGTAAACCTTCTTAATGGTATTAGTTTTTAAGGTTGTAGAGTTTGTTACTTAACTGTGAGGTTTTATGACATTGTCTTGATTCAGAGTTACTATTTGAACAATATCAAGTATAATAGATTGGTCCTCATCTTTATCAATAAAAACTAAAATAATATGTTGAGGAATATAAACGTATTCAACTTCAAAGGCAACGTCTTTAATTCTCTCTCTCTCCTCCTATAAATTCAACATTCTAAAAGAGTGAATTATCTGTATTAAAAATAACCTTAGTGGTGGGACCATAAATTTTATAGCCCTTAGATATTTTAGAGTATTCGAAAAAATAAAAGGGATCAACAACACTATTAGACACAAGTAACACCCCACACCTGACTCAATCACCGAATCCAAGTGTAGGACATTGCACTACGTTGCCGAAGCAATTCGAATTTTAATCGCCAACAATACTATCAAGAAAGGAACTTATAAAATTCTTTTGACAATTTGAAGAAAATAATTTACAATCATTTATTGGTCTTTAAAATCAATCTAAAACACTTTAGAATCAATTTCTAAATGATTGGAGGGGTCCGAGATCGAGTACGAGTCCTCAAAGGTCAAAACAACACAAAATAGGGGAAAGACCATGTTATGCCTGACTTGTATCGGTACAAGGTCCTTGTTACTGAAGTATAAAACATACTATCTGACTTGTATCGGATTTACTAATTTTACACAATTCAAATATATAAATAAATTAGAGCACAAATCAACATAACATAAATTAAAGTAGTAAGTTCCATATGAACTTACCTGGCAAAACAGCAACAAACGAGTCTTCAAGGACTAATCAACAATTTTTGCCTTACTCTGATTATCTCCAGTTTAATCCAATTCTTGATATATAAATTATTCAGTTAAATTTATCAATATCAAATATTTTATAACATTCCATGATATGCATAAACCTATTTAATTTCCATTTTTGAATACCTCTTAAGTTTTGCATTTTATTCAATTTAGTCCCTAAAATCAAAATAGTTGTAACTTTCAATTTTGAGTTTCAGTTTTAAAATAAATCTCAATCATATCCTTTTAGGACCCTATACTATCTAATATTACAGAAATTTCACACCAATTTTACAATTTATGTACTTTGGTCCTTTTGAACAAAACTAACAATTAAACTTTACAATTTAGTCCTTTTTCACATCTAAGCTTAAAATCTATCAATTTAACACTAAATTCTTCAAGCATTCAACAACGGAAACATTAAAAAACTTTAACAATTTTACAAATTGGTACATGGGCTAGCTAAATCAAATTCTCATGACCTCAAAAACATAAAAATTATAAGAAAATGACTTAATTGCACTAACCAATTGAGGACCGAAAGCTTAAACTCTTGAAAGCTTCTTTTCGATGGTGGTTTTGATGGAGAAAGATGAAGATGGAGGCTTCTTATCTTTCTTTCCACTTAATGGTTCTTTTATAGGAAAATTAATCATTTAATTATAGTTAATTTAATCATATTTTAACAAAGCCATTTCTAATTACTTAAGTTAATTAATATATAATGCTACTATCCACTTATATACTTTAAAATAGGTCTATTTGCTATTTTATCCCTTTGGTTAATCACAATTTAAGTCCCTTACTCTTTGACCAATTAAAAATTTATAGCGATAAAAATTTTATAATTTAGTTCTTATACCCTAATTAAGCAATTAATAGGAAAAATTAAAGAATCAAATTTTAATATTATTTTATACAAACTTCGTAAATTGGGGTCTTGAAACCGCCTTTTTTGGCATCACTGAAAATTAGGCTGTTAGAGAAAGACTAAATTACAAAACAGTTAAAATTAGACAATTAACAATTCAATACACAAAAGTGGTCAGTTGACTTCCATTTTGCTTATTAGCCTTTGGATTAGGGATTTAAAAGTTTTAAACTTCTAGTTGGTTCAAATTACCTCTCGGTCATCATTTTACCAAATTAGACGATTTAGTCCGGTTCATCTCTCGACCTCGCCAAACTAACTTGGGACAACCAAATTAGTGCACGATAGGATCTCCTCTCGGTCTCACCTACCTTAATATTCGCCTAGAGACCTAAATTCTAAGTTTTGAAGTTTATTCGATCCGGTCTAGTTTTTACGATTTAGTCCCTGTACCAAAAACTAACCAAACAACATTTTCATCAACCGACTACCATAGATTTAGTTAGGGGTGAGTATTCGATCGAGTCGAGTCGAATCAAGTCAAAAAATTTCGAGTTAGTCGAGTTGACAAATCTTGTTTTAGCAACCGAACTCAATTTGAATTTTTTTCGAATCGGATCAAATCGAGTCAAAAAATTTCGAGTCAAGTCGAGTCGAGTTAACGAATCCTATTATTTATACTCAATGTTGTGTTTACATGAACCGATTATTTAACTAGTAAACGAAGTACAAAATTATTTAACTATATAAATAATATAATGGTTTTGTCTTTTAACTTAATGAGTAAACATTTATCAAAACAACGTAGTTTTGCCTTTTAACTTAATGGTTTTGACTTTTAACTTTAGAAAATGTAAACGTTTATCAAAACGGCGTAGTTTTGCCTTTTCTTATTCAGATTTTCAGATAACTCAAATTGTGTAATTCATATTCGAGTTAAACCGAAAAACTTAGTTTTTTATTCGAGTTGATCCAAATAACTTGATTAACTCAAATAACTCGAACTATTTAATTCAAAATTTGAAAAATTTATCGAGTTTTTCGAATCGAATCGGATTTTGCTCACCCCTAGATTTAGTTACCTAACACCATTATCATACAAACAACAACCCTACACATATTCAAATCATACATTCAAATAAGCGCAATGATAGGGTTAAAGAAAGCTTAGAGCTTTCTTGGTGGTTGCTTGAAGAAGATGATAGCAACAATAATGGAGGTGAGAAATACCAACAAATTTCAGATTTTTACACTTTGAAAAGAAGATGGAGTTAAACTATATTAAAAGCTTTGGATGAATGAAAATACAAGATGAAGTTTGAGTACCAAAATGCAAATAACACCAAGTTATAGTAGAAACTAGCTAACTAACAACTAAAGCAAGAAAAATCTAAGAACTAAACCCTAAAAATGGTGAAGAAGACTAACTACTTAGCTAAAAAGAGGATAGAAAAAAATAAAGTCAAAGTTGGCTCATTTAGTTTTCAGCCAAAAGTGGCTTTTAACATCTGATTACAATCCAAAAAGGTGACAAGAATGCCCCTAGAAGTTGTGTTTTGATTGGAGATGGTGTTGGAAAAAAGACTACCCTTGCAACTATTTTCTCCCCATTAGGAAGTGGTGTCGTGACACCAGGTTTCGGTGTCACAACACCTTAGACAATAGCAAACTCGTGGATCTTGGGGGTCTTGGTGTCGCGACATCCATTGGTTAGTGTCATGACATCAATGGAGTTGGCCTCATTTTTTTCATTTCAACACCGTCAGAGGTATCATGAACTTAGAGGCACGGTGTCATGACTTTGGCTCGGTGTTGCGACATCCTACCCTTGGTACCGTGACTCCCACGACAGTAAGCTCCATGTTGATTTTGCGTTGAAATTTTTCATCCTCAAGGTGAAAGGAATTGGTGTTGTGACTTCCATGGCATCATTGTTGTGACACCCACTCTAAATGATATTTTCCTTGAGGTTGGACCATTACCGTCTCCCTACACCAACTCAATCACATCGCATTGTTTGGCCAATTTGGGTCTCAAAAGGGGCAAAACTAAGAAAATATGTTTATTAATGATTAAAGTTAAAAATCGACAAAAACATATAAAAGATATTTAAATTGCTTGAGAATAAGCTCCTTGAGTTTATTGGAGAGCCTAATTTGACATATCAAATTACGACAAATCAGAAATCCAAGGCATAAGTTGTTGCCAACAAATAACTTTGTTCAGTGGTGGCTTATATTAACCACTAAGGACTTTGGTTAATTGCTATTCAATTTCTTGATCATTGAAAGCCATCTGTTCATTAATACTTAATCTTTACGATTAAGTTCTATGTCACTTAATAATTTGAAAATACAATCCACTTTTGATGTCTTCTTTGCGTTATAGCTAAATAATAACTTAATGACACTTGATGAGATGCTCAAATTCAAAAATTTAATTCAATCAGCCATCAAAGAGACGTAAGTGAAAACACTGGGCATTTTAAGGTGCTCGACTTACATCAAGCTCATTCATTATCCATGGTTTATCAATGGTTAAATAACACATTAATACTTTAGCCTAATATCCTTTTAGGGACATACTTAGTTCCCACTTAATTATCTCTATTTTAATCACTTTACAATTTGATCCTGTACTATTTAATTAATAAGCTTCTGACCCGGTCCCTGTACTATTTTAATATTCTATCAATAATTTGAACTTTCTAATTCAATTACCAACATTTCTATTTTATAGTTCCATACATGTTTCATAACTACACCATTTAAGACTCAGATTAATAAATTCGGTCCCACAACTGACTTTTTTGACACTAACGAAAATTGGGTCGTTACAATACAAGTTATCAAATCTCCTTTTAGAGGAATAACCTAATCTCTTGTGCCACAATGAAGTTTAATTCTTAATGATTAATTTGTATTTCTTACCTATTATGATAGTATGCAATGAAGCATTAAATGGAACAATAGTATTAAGTAAATATAGTTTATCATGAATTTACATCAAAACACCCATAAAATTTAATATATATCCATATCAGATGCCATCAAACCAATTTAATAAAAAAAAAACATAATTAAATTCATAAAACTTTATCAATAATCTTAACATCAATACATACAAAATCTAAAACCATAATTTTTTAATGAATTCAATAAAAACAATTGTCATTAAGTTGAATCAAAATAATAAAAAATATCAGTAAAATAATAAGCATTCTCAATCGTAAAATAATTCAATTATATATACCAAATTTGCTAAATAATAATATGTATGTCAAATATTGGCATAGAGAGGAATAGTCATAATAATAACTTAACACAAATTACATTAATTGAATTTTTTTAATAAAAAAAACATGTATATATAATTATCATTATTAGATTTTAGTTGTAAAAATAAATGTGAAAATGTTACCCAAAGCAAATATTTTATCTAGAAAATAAAATAAAAGAATTATGAAAATATGTATACCGTATATAGTTTAACGGGAGTTATACGGACAAATTATATAAAGTCGAAATGACGTGAACTTCACTATGAACTCGTAGAAGCTCGTGCGATAACGTATTATAAAATAATCAAATAAAAGAATACTTAAAGTAAACAGATAATTTTATCGTATCTCTTTTTTTATTTACGAAAGAGTCTTATTTATAAGTAAATTGAAATTCAATGCAATACAATAAATGAAACTTATTTAAGTTCATCATTAACACATTAAACAACTTGCAATGAAAGAGAGGTTTTACCTTATAAATGAAGGGGGTTAGAATATGGACATTCATATTTATTTATAACATTATTATAAAATAATCAAATAAAAGAATACTTAAAGTAAACAGATAATTTTATCGTATCTCTTTTTTTATTTACGAAAGAGTCTTATTTATAAGTAAATTGAAATTCAATGCAATACAATAAATGAAGCTTATTTAAGTGCTTCATTAACATATTAAACAACTTGCAATGAATGAGAGGTTTTACCTTATAAATGAGGGGGGTTAGAATATGGACATTCATATTTATTCATAACATTTTTATAAAATAATCAAATAAAAGAATACTTAAAGTAAATAGATAATTTTATCGTATCTCTTTTTTTTTATTTACGAAAGAGTCTTATTTATAAGTAAATTGAAATTCAATGAAATACAATAAATGAAGCTTATTTAAATGATTCATTAACACATTAAACAACTTGCAATGAATGAGAGGTTTTACCTTATAAATGAGGGGAGTTAGAATATGGACATTCATATTTATTTATAACACTCTCCCTTGGATGTCCATTAGAGAAAACTGTGCCTCATTAAAACCTTTATTAGGAAAAACCCTGTGGGATAAAAACCTAATGAAGGAAAAAGAGTACACAATCTCCTATTACAAGTTGCCTCGTTAAAAACCTTTACCAGGAAAACCCAGTGGGACAAAACCTTGGTTAAACTCCCCTTAATGGCAACATCACATTATATCTTTGAGTCGACACATTCCAATCTTGTTTCATAGTCTTTCAAATGTTGAAGTTGTCAATGCCTTGGTAAAAAGATCTGCTAAATTATCACTAGAACGAATTGATACGATCGCGCCCCGGAGTGCATCAAGTTCGAGCAAGGATTCAATGGTGCTACCCCAAGGACCAATTACGTGAGCTCGAGCTAAGCAATTCAAAGAGGCCATTTTGGCCTTAGTTAATCAAATGTGGGGCGAGACTTTGGTTGGAGAAATAGATCGGGTTGGGACCAGCTCAATGAAGTTTTCTTTCAACTTGTTGCAAACCGATTTCAGCTCAATTCCAACTCTTTGAACCATTCCAACTAAATTGAACTATTTATTTAATTTTCAGCTTTGCATTTAGTTTGCATTTTAAATAATTGCATTTAAGCATCTTAGTTTAATTAATTGAGTTTCTTTTAAGGAATTTCATTTAATAGTTGCTTCTTTAACTAATCTAGTTACTAGGTTAATTTATTGATGCATGAGTTAAAGTTCATTTAATAATGCTTTTCTTAATTAAATTAGTTGTTGGACTAAATGATGCTTAAGTGTTAGTTCATTTATTTAAGTCTAGTTGCTGGAATAAATGATGCTTAAGTGTTAGTTCATTTATTTAAGTCTAGTTGCTGAAATAAATGATGCTTAAGTGTTAGTTCATTTATTTAAGTCTAGTTGCTGGAATAAATGATGCTTAAGTATTAGTTCATTTAATTAAGTTAGTTGTTAATTTGTTTTAAGTTTAATAATTGCATTAATGTGTCAGTTACATGTGATAATTGCAGGTGACTTTTCATCTAACATCTATTATTTCTAAAGGCTGTTATGCATTCATTGAGATGGCTTTTCAAGTGAATTTGGTTACACAAGAGGGGGCTGATATTAAGAGGCTTAATTCATCATTAAGAAGTTATTTCATTAAATAAAGAAGAGCATTATGGTTCTTTAATTTTGGCAGCCTCTTTGTCTTCAACTTCTATAACTGTTTGCTTCATGGTATTTACTACATGCAATCAATTCTCCATCATTTGGCTGGTGACTTTTCGGTTGATAATGGAGACCTCAAAGGACTTTGACAAGCAATTTAATTGAAGAATTAATCACATTGAAGATGGGAGTTACATGGCTAGAATTCCAAAAGTTGAGACTTTTCATTTGGCTGGTGACTTTTTGGTTGATCATGGAGATCTCAAAGGACTTTGACAAGCAATTTAATTGAAGAATTAATCACATTGAAGATGGGAGTTACATGGCTAGAATTCCAAAAGTTGAGACTTTTCATTAGAGTTTATTATTAGCCTCATTAAAAGTGACCATTCAACTAGTTTCATTTGATACTATAAATACATGTAATCAACCTATTGATGAACAACTTTTGATAATTTGTTAATGATATACTGCTCCATTTGTGAGGCAAACTTTTCTCTATTTTCGTTCAAAGAATCGTTGGCTACCTAGTGTTCTAGTTGTGTCATTCATTTTTCTTTGTCGAAAACTGAACTTATCACTACTTGTAGTGTGGCGTTCAAACATACCGAGGTTCCTATCTTGCTAGATAGTGGGTCGAGGTCACCTTAACCATTCTTAAACCGAACTAAAGAGCTTATAAGCAACAGGTCGATACCAAATCGGTATTGGTTCTTGTTTGCACTTTCGTTCAATCCATTTTTCTTTCTTATCCATTTCGAACCAAAATCCATTCTTTCTTCCACATCATACCTTTTTCAAACCATATTCTTAAACTATCAACTATTTTGCCAAAAATATTTTATTCCTTACCAATTTTACCAAGCTAAATATTCATAGTTTCTCGAAGACGATCGGGCAATTTATATACGACTCGACTCACCCGAGACGGATCGTATCATTTGGTATCAGAGCTACTAAAACGAGGAGTACCGACATTCGTATTCAATCCATAAGTAGGTTCGTATTAAAAAAATTCAAAAAATATTCAAAAATAATAATTCAAGTTGTATTTTACTTCTTTTGAAATCAGCATATTGTATTTGAAGTGAAAAAAAATGAAAAAAAATTCGAGTAAAAAAAAAAGGGTGTGCAGTTTTGAAAGTTCTTGTTTTTGTTTTCATCTATTCTGTTTCCCGATCTTCAAAGCCCTTCTATTATTATTCACCCTCTACCCCAACGCCACACTCCAAAACTATTTCCATTTTCTTCCAGCCAACCTTTAATCCCTCATCATAATCCTTTGTTAAACCATTTGCAACCGACCCCTAAGCCTACGAAAAGGCCTTGGCGAGTCTTTCTACGAAATTACGAGAGAAAGTTTGAGTGGTAAAAGGCACGAGCGTGTGAGACTATTCGAGCAGAGGTAAAATCCAAACGAGTGTAAACACGAGCAAGAGTGCAAACCATTAATTTTTCTTTCCGAGTGAAATTGTGAGGATTTTATTGTGAGGAATTTAATTTTTTTTTTTACTTAACAAATTTCTTTTCAGCAATCAAAGATGTCTCGCGAAGAATTTACTGAATCAGAGTTCCAATTTTTGGTGCAAGAAATGCGAAGAATGGTGAATTCTAAATTAGATATATTGCACGAGAGATTAGATCGTGTGAAGAAAAGAGACCAACGGGAACGAATGTCTTCAAGTCAGAAAATGGAATCAAGAAGTTCACGAAGACATACATTCAATGATCATTCAAGAAAAGATTTCCATTGTGATTCCTATTCATCATCGACTTTGAAACGAAGGGATTTCAATCGAGATTTCTTTTCGTCAAGGAATTCAAGACGACGAGAGTCTGACCTCAATTTTGAAACCATCCAAGATGACATCCGAAGAGATAGGCATACCTCTTTCCGATCTTCAAAGAAATCCTACTCGGAGTATTTTTCACGAAGCATTGATCAAGATTCTTATGCAAGTAATTTTATTTCTTTTGAACAAAATCATTGTTTTCATGATTCTTTTGAATCTTCTTGTAAAAAGAAAACGAGAAAAGCAAAAGAAGAAAAAGAAAAAGAAATAAAAGAGAGGCAAGAGGTGAGTAAGAGAGAAAATGAGAGATTCTTGAAAGAGCTTGAGAAAGTCATTGAAAAAGAGAATGAAAAAGAGTTTGAGAGAGAAAAAGAAGTTGAACAAGAACAACGAGTGGAAAAATAGATTGAGGAAAAAGAAATGAGAGATCTCGAGAAAAAAGAATCAAGTGAAAAAGAAAGTGACCAAGCAAGGATTGTTTCCACTAACCCACCTGTTCGATCTTCTTGTGATGTAACTTTTCAGGTTCCTAAAGTCTTGTACGACCAATTACAACTTCACTACCTTCCAAACGAGAGAAGTTTTCGGTTATTTGAGAAAGGTAAGTACGCAAATGATGACCACCCACTTGTGATTAAAGGTAAGAAAGGTAAGGATTCTATGTTTATCAAATCAAGGATTGCTCATAAAGATTTTGATGTGTTAATTTATAATATGCCTCCATCATTTGATTTGATTAGTCCTTGTTCATCTCTTGATGACCCTGCTTTGAAAAGTGTCGTGAAAATTCTGTTTTGTGACACGTTTGATCCTTCTATTGGAATGGCTCACCCTAATCGAATTTTAGATGTGTTTGATAAAATTTTTGCACATACTAATTTTGGTTATATAAACTCTTTGAACTCATGTGTTAAATATGTCTGTTTAAACATGCCTGTTCATTTGGTTCGTGATAGATTTGAATCTTTGAATAGTTATATGTTCACCATGTCTTTGTTTGACATACATGTTAAAAGGCTTTCGCATGCAATGTTCAAACCGTTTGATTTTGGCCTTCAAGATAAAAATTTGAATTTTTATATGAGATTCCCATATCTTGACCTGCTTGGTTTTGTCAACTCTGCATGTTTGCTTGATCGAGTGGAATTTAAGTCTTGTAGTGAGTTGATTACATCATTTTTTAACATATTGTGGACATTGGAAATTATTCAAAATATGTTGCATGTTGGAACGAATGATCAAGTTCGTGTGTTTAAACCTGGTATTTGTTACTTTGATTCGTTTTATAGAAACTTCTAGCAACTTGTTTGTTGTGCATCTTATTTAAGTTTGTTTGATATTCGTACTTTAATTAAGGCAATGAAACTTAATTACTTTGGTTTTGTTTTGTTCCTTAATCATATTGTTTGGCCACATATGACATATTTGTTTCATTTTGAAAAGGTAAGGCTAACATGTGGACTTGAATCAAATTTCCAATATGATCTATCTTTCCCTTTTAAGTCCATCAATTCTGTTAATACTAACCAATCTCGTTTTTGTGAATTCCACACTTCGAGGAGCATGAGATGTCATGGTGTCTCATCACCCATCCAAGTTGTTCGAGATAAAAGGTTTGTATTACATTACATTTCCGAGGAGAGAAGATTTGTCTTAATTGACAAAGGTAAAACCAATCATAAATTTTCTTCTCTTCAAGATTGTCAAGGTAAATACTCTGAAAATTTTCAAATACCTTTGCTTCATTCAAATGAAGATGAAAATTTTGTTGATTGGATGTTTGGAAATTATTTGAATCATGATGTGTTTGATTGTAGTTTTTGGCCTAGTATTGATTCGTTTGTGTTGGATTGTGACAATGGACATAATGTTTTCACAAATTATGATAATAAGCAAATGATTGAAAGATGTTGGCCATGGTACACTTTGCGTGTACAATCACATGAATTTCTGTTTTTGAATAAACATATTGAAAAGTTTTGGATGTGGATTAGTATGCTTAACTTTTTGAAAATATTCATGACTAAGTATCCTTTTATCCAATTGAATCCACATGTTTGCATTGATGGAATAATGAAACTTTTCAATAAATTGAAGTATGTTAGCTTTGTCCAATTGAGATTATTGCCATATGATCTTTGGACTACATTCTATAAGAGCTATTTGGATTTTAATTCTTTGCACTTGTCATTGTCAAAATTGATAAGTCATTTTGGCAAAATAAAATCAGCTTGTTGCTTAGCATTTAGTTTATCTTTAGGTTTTTGTTGTCTTAACCCACTGTTACTTATCTATGATGGTGATGTGCTTTCTTGTCCATTGATAAATCATTTCCAAGATTGTGTGATATCTTCCATTACGTTCGATCGAGGAAAGCTGAACGAGAGGAAATATTTTCCAATAGAGGAACAACCCGACTTGAGGACAAGTCGCCTAAAAGAGGGGGGAATGATATGATCACACCCCAGAGTGCATCAAGTTCGAGCAAGGATTCAATGGTGCTGCCCCAAGGACCAATTAGGCGAGCTCAAGCTAAGCAATTCAAAGAGACCATTTCAGCCTTAGCTAACCAAATGTGGGGCGAGACTTTGGTTGGAGAAATAGATCGGGTTGAGACCAGCCCAATGAAGTTTCCTTTCAACTTGTTGCAAACCGATTTCAGCTCAATTCCAACTCTTTGAACCGTTCCAACTAAATTGAACTCTTTATTTAATTTTCAGCTTTGCATTTAGTTTGCATTTTAAATAATTGCATTTAAGCATCTTAGTTTAATTAATTGAGTTTCTTTTAATGAATTTCATTTAATAGTTGCTTCTTTAATTAATCTAGTTACTAGGTTAATTAATTGATGCATGAGTTAAAGTTCATTTAATAATGCTTTTCTTAATTAAACTAGTTGTTGGAATAAATGATGCTCAAGTGTTAGTTCATTTATTTAAGTCTAGTTGCTGGAATAAATGATACTTAAGTGTTAGTTCATTTATTTAAGTCTAGTTGCTGGAATAAATGATGCTTAAGTGTTAGTTCATTTATTTAAGTCCAGTTGCTGGAATAAATGATGCTTAAGTATTAGTTCATTTATTTAAGTCTAGTTGCTGAAATAAATGATGCTTAAGTGTTAGTTCATTTATTTAAGTCTAGTTTCTGGAATAAATGATGCTTAAGTATTAGTTCATTTAATTAAGTTAGTTGTTAATTTGTTTTAAGTTTAATAATTGCATTAATGTGTCGGTTACATGTGATAATTGCAGGTGACTTTTCATCTAACATCTATTATTTCTAACGGCTGTTATGCATTCATTGATATGGCTTTTCAAGTGAATTCGGTTACACAAGAGGGGGCTGATATTAAGAGGCTTAATTCATCATTAAGAAGTTATTTCATTAAATAAAGAAGAGCATTATGGTTCTTTAATTTTAGCAGCCTCTTTGTCTTCAACTTCCATAACCGTTTTCTTCATGGTATTTACTACATGCAATCAATTCTCCATCATTTGGCTGGTGACTTTTCGGTTGATAATGGAGCCCTCAAAGGACTTTGACAAGCAATTTAATTGAAGAATTAATCACATTGAAGATGGGAGTTTCATGGCTAGAATTCCAAAAGTTGAGACTTTTCATTTGGCTGGTGACTTTTTGGTTGATCATGGAGATCTCAAAGGACTTTGACAAGCAATTTAATTGAAGAATTAATCACATTGAAGATGGGAGTTACATGGCTAGAATTCCAAAAGTTGAGACTTTTCATTAGAGTTCATTATTAGCCTCATTAAAAGTGACCATTCAACTAGTTTCATTTGATACTATAAATACATGTAATCAACCTATTGATGAACAACTTTTGATAATTTGTTAATGATATACTGCTCCATTTGTGAGGCAAACTTTTCTCTATTTTCGTTCAAAGAATCGTTGGCTACCTAGTGTTCTAGTTGTGTCATTCGTTTTTCTTTGTCGAAAACCGAACTTATCACTACTTGTAGTGTGGCGTTCAAAAATACCGAGGTTCCTATCTTGCTAGATAGTGGGTCGAGGTCACCTTAACCATTCCTAAACCGAACTAAAGAGCTTATAAGCAACGGGTCAATACCAAATCGGTATTGGTTCTTGTTTGCACTTTCGTTCAATCCATTTTTCTTTCTTATCCATTTCGAACCAAAATCCATTCTTTCTTCCACATCATACCTTTTTCAAACCATATTCTTAAACTATCAACTATTTTTCCAAAAATACTTTATTCCTTACCAATTTTACCAAGCTAAATATTCATAGTTTCTCGAAGACGATCGGGCAATTTATATACGACTCGACTCACCCGAGACGGATCGTATCACGAATTTGTTGAACTTCTATGTAACCTTTCTTCTTAAGATCATGAGTGAAGAATAATTTTGGTGAAATATGTTTCGTTCTGTCACCTTTGATATAACCACCCTTTAATTGAGCTATACATGCTGCATTATCTTCGTATAAGATAGTTTACATATTTTCCTGTAAAGGAAAATTACATATCTTCTGGATATGTTGGGTTAATAACCTTAGCCAAATGCACTCTCAGCTTGCCTCATGCATTGCAATTATTTCAGCATGATTTGAAGAAGCAGCAGCTAATGCCTGCTTTGTCGTACGCCATGATATGGCAGTACCTCCACATGTAAATAAATATCCTATTTGAGATCGACCTTTATGTGGATCCGATAAATATCCAGCATCAGCATAACCAACTAATAGGGATTTTGAATCATTTGAATAAAATAACCCCATATCAATGGTCCCTCTAAGATATCTAAATACATGTTTAATTTCATTCTAATGTCTACTTGTTGGAGAAGAACTAAATCTTGCTAACAAGTTTACAACAAAAGATATATCAGGTCTTGTGTTGTTTGCAAGATACATCAATGCTCCTATGGCACTTAGATATGGTACTTCAGGACCAAGAAACTCTTCATCATTCTCGCAAGGACGAAATTGATCTTTATTTACATCTAACGATCGTACAACCATCGGGGTACTCAATGGATGTGCTTTATCCATATAAAATTTATCTAAGATCTTTTTCATATAAGTTGACCGATGGACATGAATTCCATCTTTTAAATGATCGATCTGCAGGCCAAGACAAAACTTTATTTTTCCAAGATCTTTCATCTCAAATTCTTTCTTTAAATAATTTTGTAACGCCCAAAAAATTTATATTTATGTTTCTGTTAAAATGACACAATAGTGTATCTACTTCAGTGGTTAAGTGTTCTAGGTGCGAGTGGGAGGTTTCAAGTTCAAGCCTTAGCTTTGGAAAATTTTGATATTTTTTTTCTGATGTAAGCCTTACACTTTCTTAGTGAACACCCCAAACCCGGTCAAAACGCTACGACCGAATCTGGCATGACACAGGGGAGAAAACATTTCTGAAAACCGAGTTATTGTCTTGAAGAGGAAAGGAAACCTTGGAATTTATAGAAACAGAGTTTGTATTGAGTGACTAGTTGAACCATTTTGAGATTTAGTTTGAAAAGCTGAGTTGTCTTGTTATCAATACTCGATTGCTAATTACCCAATTGTAAAATCTTGAAAATCACGCGATTATTTAAGTTTTGAAAACATCCCTTTCAAAATCTTTTAGGCATGCCTTAACGATCAAAGCAAAAGTAAGAGAATTAACAAAATAAATAAATCCAAGTTAAAATTTAGATGGCCTTATTACATTACCCAAAATCTAACTTAAAGTAAAATAAATCTGAAATAACTGAAATAAAAACTGAAATATCGTGCATGGCCACCTCGAGTCCACCTCGACTCCATATCCGCGATCTAAGGATTACCTGCAAAAATAACGGAAGGGGTGAGTCGCCGAGACTCAGTGGGTAAATCCCCGTCCAATCGAACTTAGACATTCCCATAGATTCATATGCAAAATATGTACGTCATGCAACCCAACCAACCTAGATATCCATCCGCATCTCCTGTGTCTACCCAACATTTGTGGCACCTAGCCACTGGTGGTACCTAACCACTGGTGACAAAAGTCATAATAATAGTATGTGGGGCCAACCCACTTGTGGTACCTAACCACTGGTGACAATCCCTAATATCAATACGTAGGGCCAACCCACTGTGGTACCAAACCACTGGGACGAGTCACAGAAATATATGTGGTACCTAACCACTGGTGGTTCCAAACCACTGAGACTTAGTCACAAAATGGTAATATGTGGGGTCAACCCACTTGTGGTACCTAACCATTTGGTGACATCACGAAAGATCATGTTTCCTTCCTCTTCATCTCATATCCCAAACTCATGTACAACAATTAATATGATATGATCATGCTTAACGATTAGTTGACATGGCACATTCGAGTTTTAACGTATGCATTTATTGATAGCGAACATAATAGACTTACCGGAATCCTTGCTTTTATCCACAAGGGTATTTTAGTGACCAAAAGCGTCACTTCGGCTTTCAGACATACTAGCAACTAATAAATTAACACATGAAGTGTGTGTGAGTTACCCACCTGATAACGCGTAACATAATACTTTCTACATCGACACTATCGTTGATAGGCACTACCGCTATCTGCCTACTACTCTGCTCAGAAGTCGGCCCACAACCCGGTGGCCAATCTCGAGCTAGCGACCTTGCTCGCTTCTTAAACTTAAGGGTGGGTTTCTGAGTCCAACCCCTTCCTAGAATCGCTGGCATTTGAGTCCATGGAACAGATCTTTGGTCAGAAGACCGAGTTAACACGTAGAGTAAGATATGAATAGATTTACACGCTTAACTGAATAGATCTTCTTACCTAGATCGATAAAAGTTGAGGCTTTAGGCTTGATTCACAAGTCAAACGTTTCTCGAAAGTCTCCAAGAAGAAAGCGACACCACTTCCACCTATATTCGGCCAAGCATCCCACCATTAGGCCAATTAGCCATTTCGGCTTTGGCATGAAAACCCGAAAGAGTGATAACAAAATAAGAGAAATCGCCCCTTACCTTAACCCACAGATTCGTTCAACACCTAGGAAGAATCGACACCACACCACCCTAGAGAAGATTCGGCAAAGGCTAGAGTAAAAGAGAATCAGATAAAAAAAACCCGAAAATAGAAATAAAGATCTTCAGATAGAGGCTTAGGGGTTTCAGCTTTTAGGGAAAAATGGAATAAGGAATGGAAGTTTGAGGTTTCGGTTTTGAGAATAACAAATAGAGAAGGAAAAAGATGAAAAACAGGTTTCGGCTTTTAGGGAGATTGAGAGAAAACGCAAGAGAGAATGGCTAGAAGATTCGGCTTTGGAAAAAGAAAGTATGGGGCAAGGGGTGTTCGGCTTTTGCAATAAATTGGAGATGAGAAGAGAGTTAGGGGGTTTCGGCCCTAAGAAGAAATTGAGAGAAGAAAAAAAAGAAACAGAATGAAAGGAGGGTTCTGTTCTAGCAGAAAAGAGATGAAGAGAAAGTAGGAACTTCAAAATGCCAAAAATACAAATGCCGAAAATTAGAAAAGAACTCCTACTTGGCTAGACAAAAATTCGGCACACTCTAGCCACACAAAAACCGATCCTCCCCCTACTAAGAGTTTGAAATTCGGCCAACACTACCACCCCTTACTCAATCCCTTGTTTTTCTCCTTAAACCACTCCTGACCACTTATTTGAAACATTTTGAACACTCCAAGCTCTACTTTTTCCTCTCTGCCAACCATTCAAATTATTTGACTCAGTCCACTCCCCTATCCTGAGATGTTTCAGTCGAGTTCTGCCTCTGCTCCCCTTGACGCCAAAAAGAACTTCCAAAATGAACTCCTTGCGACTCGAACTTGCTCCCTCTCCCCCTCTCTGTGGCGTCACTTACCAGCATCTTAAGTGGCGCCTCCTTGCCACTCTGCCATCCCTTTTCTTGTGTCACCAATCGTAACCTAAAACCCCTTAAGTCTTACTCCTATTCAGCTCACCCCTAGAGTACCCAAAATGAAAATTTTCACTAAGGCTCCGGCTTACCCCTAAGTCATTCCTAGACCCTAAAGTACCCTAAACTAACATGACAAACATCACATTCACATACAAATACGTAAAATGCAAAGGCCCTAATTTAGGATGTTACACTTAGTGGGCTTATATTTAATTATTTGTAAAACCATATCAGAATGGGCCTACTGGTCTGGTGGTTAAGTTGAGTATCAGTTTGCTAAAAGTCTGGTGTTCAAATCCCTACGAGACCGTGGGAGTCTATTTTTGCTCGTTTGACCGAGAGAGTTTCGGTCAAATAGGAATTTTGAGTAGTGGAGATAATTAAGGGATTTGGGGGGAAGTTATCAGATTTTTCTTTTGTTTTCCCAAAATTTCGATTCTTCCCCTTTTCCTCTCAAAATTATGACGTTCATGCTCTTCTCCCTCTTTTTCGCTTTCTTCTGTTGTTGTCAATACTTTTGTTCTACTCCAGTATTCTGGTTTTTCAGTTGCTTGTGTTCGGTAAGTAAGCATAGATTATTCTGCGAATAGGGGTTTCCTTTTAATTCGTTCTTGAATTTTTGATTCTTTTCGGTTGGAATCTTATTAGTTGTTTTGGTAGCAGCAAACCAGGACGTAAGTGGCTCTCCTTGTGCGGAAACGTGATCAAATCGTTTAAGGGTGTTGGGGTAAGTGTTGAAGGTGGATTGATGCCATTATCGGTTTTGTAATTTCGATTCAAACGTGTAATAGTTTTAATTTTGAGCATTGGTATACTGATTTTTTAGGTCCTGGAGTGTTCGTAGTTACAGTAGAATCGAAATCGTACCAGGTGTGTACCTGAAAACATAGAAAATGAGGTTTTTGTGAAAGCCGAAAACCCCACTTTTGATGCCACACGGGCGTATGGTCACCCATGTGGTAGGCCGTGTGCTATAACATGGGCGTGTGATCGATGAGACCAGGTGGTGTACGCAAGACACGACCGTGTGATGGCTAGGCAGGCCATGTGTAACACACGGGCTAGACCAATTTGGGCCGTGTAGGCCACACGGGCGTGTGGGATTCTGGGCCAGGTCGTCTGATCCACACTGCCAAGGCCAAATTGGGCCGTATGAGCCACACGGGCTTGTGGGCCCACACGGGCAGGCCACATAGGCGTGTGAGCCCATTTAATTAAGATGTGTTCTAAGGTTGCACGGGTCGCCCAAGTCGACTGTGAACCTACTGTTGGGTCGGTAAGCACTACTTAGACCCTTAAATGTGTGTTCTACATATATGATGATTATATGAATGAATACTGAACTGTATGTATAACTGATATTCATGTCATATACTGTATGTTGCATTGCATTGGGTTGGGATGTTGATATTTGGAGGAAGTGTACTGAAATGCTCTTAAGCCTATTATCTGGCAGCTCAGCTGCAAGTTACTGATTATGTATCGCATTCGGTACTACTTGGAGTGTAGGGATGGGTGGGTGTTTTAAACCCCACATGGAGTGTAGGGATGGACGGAGATGGTGTGTAGAGGCTGGTTGGGTAGGATTCATTCGATAAATGTATATCCGATATATTCTATCGTGGACGGGCTTAGGCCCTAATGCATATATGTTACTGAAACTGAAATGGGCTAAGGCCCGAACTGCTAGTGAAACTGAAATAGGTTTAGGCCTAGACTGCATTTGACTGTTGTTGTGACTGACTATATGCATGTGATTTGTGGGGATTACACACTGAGTTTACGTAAACTCACCCCTTTTTATTTTATCTGTACAGTTAATCCCAAGAATTAGACGGATCGGTGCGGCGGAGGACTCTACGGTGACCACACGGTTATTGGACTGGTTTAATTTTTATTATTTTGGGAGTATGTTGTTGTAAATTGGACTTTTGGACTGTTTGCTTTCGTTTTGGTTTATTTTACTGTTTTCTTGAACTTTTGAACTGCAACGAAAACTCGATTTTAATAAACACAACATTTTTTTAAATGCGAACAATTTTCTCTAAATAGCACGTTTTAAAAAGCTTCCGCTACAGAATACGTTTTTAAATGAATCAAAATTAACGAAAAATAGTTTTGAAATTGACGAGAGATTAATAGAAGCTAGTAAATGAAAACGGTTTTAAATTGATTAATTCGATTTCAAATTCCATTTCATGTGACATCGCCAGATTTGGCCATAACGTCTAGGCCGGATTTGGGGTGTTACAAATTTACTACATTTTGAAGCTCTTCAGGAGTTCCAATAATATTTACATCATCAACATAAATAGCAATTATCACAAAGTTTGATTCTGACTTTTTTATAAAAACACATGGGCAAATTGGATCGTTTTTATAACCTTCCTTTAACAAATATTCACTAAGACGATTGTACCACATACGTCCAGATTTTTTTAATCCATATAAACTTTTCTTTAATCCGATTGAGCAATTTTCTCGGGAAACTCTATATCTTTCAGGGATTTTAAATCCTTCTGGGATTTTCATATAAATTTCATTATCAAGTGTACCATACAAATAGGCTGTAACAACATCCATTAGACGCATGTCAAGTTTTTCACGTACTGCTAGACTAATAAGGTATCTAAACGTGATTGCATCCACCACAGGAGAATATGTCTCTTCATAATCAATGTCGGGCCTTTGTGAAAATCCTTGTAATACAAGTCGTGCTTTATATGTTACGATTTCATTTTTCTCATTTCGTTTTCGCAAAAATATCCATTTATATCCTACCGGCTTTACATATTTAGATGTTTGGACTATAGGTCCAAAAACCTCACGTTTAGAAAGTGAATTTAATTCTGCTTGAATTGCGTCTTTCCATTTTGGCCAATCTTTTCTATTTCTACATTTCTCAATAGATTTAGGCTCAGGATCCTCATTTTCTTTTGCTATTTCAATAGCAACATTATAAGCAAAATTATTGTCGACAACTATATTTTTTCGGTTCCAACTTTTTCCTGAAGTAACATAACTTATTGAGATTTCTTCGTTATCACCATTTTCAGGCACCTGAACCTCTTCTGGCATTTTTTGATTAGTTATATCTTTAGCCTTTTCTTGGGCACTTGCCTCCACAATATTATCATCTTGAATAATTGTTCCTTTCCTTTTACGAGGATTTTTATCTTTGGAATCGATTGGCCTTTCACTCTTCAAGCGTGGATTACTTTCTTTTGCACTAACAATTTGCCCTATTGTGATATCAATTCGTATTGGAGCATTTTCAGCTGGAATGTGAGATTTTGTAATTCTTTTTAGGTCAGTAAATGAATCTGGCAGTTGATTGGCGATGTTTTGCAAATGTATGATCCTTTGAACTTCTTGTTCATATTGACTTGTGTGAGGATCTAATTGAGATAATGATGATCCATTCCATGTAATTTCTTTTACCACTTGTATTTTCTCTCCCCCTAATGTTGGGAATGTTGTTTCATCAAAATGACAATCAATAAATCGTGCAGTAAATAAATCTCCAATTAATGGTTCAACATATTTAATTATAGAAGGAGATTCATAACCAACATATATTCCCAACCTCCTTTGAGGACCCATCTTTGTACATTGTGGTGGAGTAATTGGAACATATACTGCACATCCAAAAATTTTAAGATGGGAAATATTTGGCTCTTGACCAAAAGCCAATTGTAATGGGGAGTACTTATTATAGCTTGTTGGCCTTAAGCTGCTGCATGCAAAATAGCATATCCCAAGTTGTAACAGGGAGTTTTGTTCTCATAAGCAATGGTCGAGCTATTAGTTGGAGGTGTTTGATAAACGATTCAGCTAAACCATTTTGTGTGTGAACATGGGCTACAGGATGTTCAACTTTTATCCCAATTGACATACAATAATCATTAAAAGCTTGGGATGTAAACTCACCAGCATTATCAAGACGAATAGTTTTGATTGCATAATCTAAAAATTGTGCTCTTAATCGAATTATTTGAGCGAGTAGTCTCACAAATGCAAGGTTGCGAGTCGATAATAAAGACACATGTGACCACCTACTAGATGCATCTATTAATACCATAAAATATATGAATGGTCCACATGGTGGATGGATGAGCCCACATATATCACCTTGAATACGTTCCAGAAATGCGGGAGATTCAATCCCAACTTTAGCTGGTGATGGTCTAATAATCAATTTTCCTTGAGAACAAGCGACACAAGATAAATCATTGAATTCAAAAATCTTTTGGTTCTTTAATGGGTGTCCAATTAAATTCTCGATGATTCTTCGCATCATAATAGATCCGGGATGGCCTAATTGGTCATGCCAAATAGTAAAAGTATGTGGTTCTACAAACTTCTGGTTTGTAGTAACATATGACTCAATTGCACTAATATGTGTATAATATAAACCTGATGAAAAAGCAAGTAGTCTTTCCAAAACATATTTCTTTCCACATTCAACATTTGTAATATATAGATATTCAATATTTTTCCCATTCATAGTCTCAATATGATATCCATTAAGACGAATATCTTTAAAACTCAATAAATTTCTTTGAGACTTAGTGGAATATAAAGCATCATCAATGACAAATTTTGTACATTTAGGTAATAATATAATAGCTTTTCCAGAGCCTTCAATAAGTTTTGAACTACCTGATATTGTATTGACATGGGCATTACTCATTATCAAATGAGAAAAATATTTTTTATCTTTTAGTATCATATGTGTTGTAGCACTATCTGCAAGATACATGTCTCTATTGATTTTGGGTCCATCGAAATTTTGTTGAATATTCATATTCTTCATAAAAACAAACAAAATATAATATAAGAAACATTGCAAATATTTATTAAATAAATAAATTATTCTTTATGCAAGAAAATAAAACATACTTAAAACAACATAAAAATGTCAAAAAGCATCAATTTTTCTAATGATTCTCAAAGAAATCTGCCACATCTAGGTGAGTTATATTATTAAGGTCATTAAATTTATCATCCTCGTAGGCATGATCAGTTTTAGTATTATAGTGAATATCTCCATCTTTTGCCTCCATTTCATCATTTTGGGATATAAAATTTGTCTCCATATGATTTCCCTTCTTTTTAATGGATGCTTGATAAAGTTTCACTAAATGCTCAGATGTACGACAGGTACGTGACCAATGCCCCTTCATACCACATCGGTAGCATATATTCTCAACAATCTTTGAAGGATTATTTTGACCACTTCTTTCTTATCTTTCATTGTTATTCTTTTTCTGTTGGTTAGAAGTATCAGTGTTATGACCACCATGATAACGATTACTAATACGTCCTCGACCACGTCCCCCACTACGTCCACGACCACGGCCGCACCCTCTATATTTTCTATTTTCATAATTATTGTGTACTGCTACATTCACTTCAGAGAATGGTGCAGAACCAGTTGGACGAATTCCATGATTTTTCATCAATAGCTCATTATTTTGTTCAACCACCAAAAGGCATGAAATCAATTTAGAATACCTTTTAAACCCTTTTCACGGTATTGCTGCTGCAGGAGCACATTAGTAGCGTGAAAGGTTGAAAATATTTTCTCTAACAAGTCCTCGTCAGTTATGTTTTATCCACATAATTTTAGTTGAGAACTAATTTTGAAAAGTTCTGAATTGTATTCACTTACAGTCTTAAAATCTTGCAACCGTAAGTGCATCCAATCATAACGAGCTTTAGGGAGTATCACCGTTTTCTGATGGTCAAATCGTTCTTTCAAATTTTTCCACAACTGAAGAGGGTCTTTCACAGTGAGATATTCCACTTTTAATTCTTCATGTAGATGATGACGGATGAAAATTATTACTTTTGCCTTGCCTTGATTAGATGCTTCTTTATCTGCTAATATAGTATTTCCTAGACCTTTAGCATCTAGGTGAATTTCAGCATCTAACACCCATGACAAATAATTCTTGCCTGAGATGTCTGAGGCCGCAACTTCAAGTTTGGCAAGATTTGACATTATAATCACTTGAATCAAAATAATAAAATTTATTAGTAAAATTATAAGCATTCTCAATCGTAAAATAATTCAATTATATAAACCAAATTTGCTAAATAATAATATGCATGTCAAATATTGGCATAGAGAGGAATAGTCATAATAATAGCTTAACACAAATTACATTAATTGAATTTTTTTAATAAAAAAAACATGTATATATAATTATCTTTATTAGATTTTAGTTGTAAAAATAAATGTGAAAATGTTACCCAAAGCAAATATTTTATCTAGAAAATAAAATAAAAGAATTATGAAAATATGTATACCGTATATAGTTTAACGGGAGTTATATGGGCAAATTATATAAAGTCGAAATGACGTGAACTTCACTATGAATTCGTAGAAGCTCGTGTTGATAACGTATTATAAAATAATCAAATAAAAGAATATTTAAAGTAAACAGATAATTTTATCGTGTCCCTTTTTTTATTTACGAAAGAGTCTTATTTATAAGTAAATTAAAATTCAATGCAATACAATAAATGAAGCTTATTTAAGTGATTCATTAACACATTAAACAACTTACAATGAAAGAGAAATTTGGGTTTAAAATATGTACATTCATATTTATTTATTTATAACATGCATAATATTTTTGTAACAAACTAATAAAACACTTATAACTGTTGGCACTTAACCGGTGCCTTCCAAAATTTTATATTTGATTTTTTTATTAAATCAAAATCTCAATATCCTTTGAATGCTGCAATTCCAACAAAACCTCTTTGATTCAAAATAGGAATCTTAAGAATCAATTTGCCTTCAAAACACAACATTCAAAATCAAAGCTATATTAAGAAATTTGGATCTATAATTAATCAAAACTAAAAACCTTTAATATAAATTCCAAACATCAACATATATTATTCGAAATCTCAAATCAATCATTCGAATTTATAAAATCTTAAAAATGAGTCAATAAAAAATCAATTTATTTTCAATGATTCGACATGACGAGATTAAGATATACCACTTGATAGAATCGTAAAATTAATAAAATAAATAAATTATTCTTATTATATATGTGATGTCTGTATTTTCAAACATAGTAAAAAATATACATTAAGTATTTTCGAATTTTCTCTTAAAAAAGAAAAATTGAGAGAGAGGTAGGTTACTTACAAGTTTTGAGGTTAAGATTTTGAATAGTGCCTCAAAACACATATATGGCGTGGTCAGTTTAAATTTATGAGATTTTCTCATTTATTTAAAAAAAAATTATTTAAAGATAAGATCCCTTAAGATATTTAACTTGATTTTGACACCTACATGTGTTGAAGCCTATTTAAACTTTGACATCACATCCATCATAGTCTTTGGCCAATAATATAACGTCAAATAAGGATAAGTTTACGTGTCATTAAAAAATTTTCATTATAGTGCCAAATAAGAATAATAGTAGATGGCAAAATTTTTTAATAACATATAAAATTATTCTTATTTTCATTATATTATTAGTTGGGATCCAAATTGAAGGATTTATCTAATAATTTTCATCTGTGTTAAAAATGACCTTCACATTTTTTTTATTCAGAATAAATCACGTGAATGATTAAAATTATCAAATAAAATCAATTTATATATTAAAAATTATTAAAAGAAACCTGATCTGATTGATATGGGAAATGAAAATTGATGTTGAAGACAGTGTTTCCATAGGGGTGTCAGCCAAGCACACATAATGGGGATGCCCACTATCGAATCAAAGATAACAATCATTTCGCCAACCTGTAATAATAATAATAATAATTCAATCAAATTGCTTAAAATATGATATTTTATGTGATGAATAAATTTTCATTGATTATAGGATGGTTTGATTAGGGTTTGAAAAGTGTTTTTGAAAATTGATTAAAAGGTATTTTAAAAAAATTGATAGTGTTTATTATTACTGTTAAAATGTATTTTTTGAGAATATTTATTTTGAATATATTGTAAAATATAAAATATGTATTTAAATATTATTTAAATTTGTGATTATTTTGATATATAATATATAAACTTAATTTATAATAAAAATCTTAAAAGTAATTTATATTGTGATATAAGTAATACTTGGAATATATAGACTTGAATTTTTTAATATTATGATATATGAAATATATACACTTAAATTATAATAAAAATTATAATTGACTATTATGTAAAATATCTTTTTTTTCACGTATTATTATTATTATCACAATGCGGAGTTATTATTATTTTGGTATTAACAAATATTCAACTTGGATTATAATATAAATATAATAAAATAATTTATGAAAATCCATTATTAATATTATGATATATAAAATATAAATTTGAATTTTTTTAAATAATTAAATATAAATTATTTATAAAATTTAATTTGAATATATAAATAATATTTATCTTTTATAATTAATATAAATGAAGGACTAATTTATAATTTTGCGTCCAAATTGATTTTTGAAAAGCTAAAATCTATTATTATTATTATTTTGAAACTAAAATCTATTATTTTCTAACTTAGGGTTGAAAAATATTTTTAAAACCTAATGGTATTCTTCCATAATTGTTGAAGTTGGGGGTTTGGGCTTTTGGGTTTTTATTCACTTTATTGAGTGGCTGTATTTCCTGAATTGTTTCAAACATTGTACTATCGTCTGCTTTTGGCAAGATTACAATGTTTACTTTTTTGCTTACAATGGGTTTCAAGCATGATCCAGCAGCGGTTCAAACAAATAAAAATTGCTCAAGAGAATATAAGTTGAATTTTGAAAGCGGATATTGTTTGGAAGGATAGTTATAAATTTTGAATATGAACAGTAAAATGAACATAGAAGATATAAAATAAAATAAAATATTTTTACTATTAGTTATAAGGTTTAATATAACATTTGGTACTCTTCTATACGTGTGTGTATATATATATATATATATATATATTACATAACATTTGATAACTGAACTTGACACTTTTTCTTAATTCGGTATTTAAGATTTTTTAATTCAATTTGGTACCTAAACTTGTCAAATATTATATAAATTACCCCAAAACACTAATGGTGCTAGTTTTTTTTTTTTTTATGAGGGGACAAAAATAGTTAATGTATGACTAATATGTGAAAGATCAAATGAAATTTAATTGCATGAATGATTACGTTTCTTCTATTTTACTAAACGATATGCTCAAAATTTACTTTTCATTAGGATTAATATTACTTTGACTATTAATGGTAGGAATGATTCAAAAGGTATAACATGATTAAAGCAGGATCGGTGAAACACCATTTCGAGGTTTACGAGCTTGATAGTAACTTGTTGCTAACTATTCAAAAAATAATTTAACAAGTGGATCATTCTTGATTTTTATCCTTATCAGTCATAGACTATTATCATGTCTTTAAAGATGGCCCATAGGTGGAATCTTTGCGGATGCGAAGATCACAACTTTGAAGTTCTGGATTCAAATTCATAACACCCAGGAAGCACGGACACGGCTCATCCCTCCTCATATCGGTGTCGTACGTATGTCCGGCACGGACACTCATCGGACACGCCCGGATATGTACGAGACATGCTGGAATATATAAAACAAAATTCAGACATGGTGACGATGGATAGAGGCGTCGGATTGAAAAACCCCAGTTGAGAGTGAAAGGAGAAGCAGAGTTTTGGGCTATTTGTAAATTAATTTAAAATATCGGGTTGGATATTAAGTATTTTAGCATAATATATATATATATATATATATATATATATATTATTGCCATATCTTGCCATATTCGTGTCCTCATTTTTTAAAAATTACCGTGTCACCATGTTCGTATCATGTCATACCCGTATTACGTGTCTGTGTCCATGCTTCATAGCATAACACTCATTTCACTATAGAAATAAGGAAAATCTTCGACTAATGACGAGACCTTGAATCATTTTGAATTTGGTGCTGTTAAAAAAAAAGTTTGAGACTAAAAGCTTAAATCCCATAGAGCATCCTCTTCCGATAAGGTTAAAACTCCAATGACAAGGTAACTTTTGTCTCCCTATTCTTGTCCAAATAAATGTTTGTCCAAGGTTTTTTATGCTTGTGGTAGACTGGGTTGCAGCTCTCACAGCTATTTTTGCCTATGATGGGAACAATACCTCCAAATGTTCAGGGCTGGTTTATTATGAGGGTCACTATTTCTTGGAGAATTTTTTTTTTTTATCATTAGCTGGATTTTTTACCTATATATTATATAAAAAAAATTACTTAAATGATATCTTAAATAGATTATGTACCAAAATGGTACATCCAAACAAGTGGAGGGTGGTGCATAGGAGGCACCATCCTAAAATACTGACACATTTGATTGAAAAAAAAAACTGGTAATGGCATCTAAATAGGCGGCACCTAAAGAAATACGGGTCAAATACGACCCGTACACGAACAAAACCCGACCCACCCAAACCCACTGTTGACCCGCTGTTATAGATGGGACAGGACAACTAAGCAGCACTGGTCAAGGCCATTTAACAGGCGGCACCGGCTAGTCATGCCAACTCGAGAGGCGGCACATGCCTGGTCATGCTGTTTCCATAGTCGGCACACCTGTGACTTGTCAACGATGGGACGGGTCGGATGGCATGCCTGTGACTTGAGTTTTTGGGGGTCCCCAATGTCTCAATTTTTGTTTCGGGAAGAGAGAAGAAATTTGAAGAAGAGAAGAAGAAGAAGAAGAAGAGAGCGGGAAAGGGAAAAAGAAAGAAAAATAAAAAAAGAGAAGCAGAATAGGGAGAGGGAAGGAGAAAGAGAAGGGAAAAAAAATAAATATAAAAGGAAAGGGGAGATTGTTGTTCAAGGAAGAATTGGTGTTTAAAAAAATATAAAAAGGTAAATTTTTTTATTTAGTAAATTTTTTTTGTTATAAATAAATGTTAATTTGTTTTTGTTGTTATAGTTGATTTAATTCGGATTTAATTTTTAATTTTAATTTTATAATATATTATTTGGTTAAAAAGAGCTATTAAGGTATGTTTATATTTATTTTATATTTTCATTCATTCATAAGTTATTTTTAATGTTTATTGATGTATAAAAAACCTATTTATGTTATGTATAAATAATGTTTTATTTTTTTATGTAATTTAGTTGTTATGTGTGTTTTAGGTTGATTAGATTTATTTTTTATGTAATTTATTTGGCATGTTATTTTGATTATTTTAATATAAAATTTTTATTTTTTATGTACGTAAAAGATGAGACCATTGATATGGAATTTGTGAATGGGACCATTGAGTTGGAATTTATGAGATAAATTAGGAATAATAGTTTACATGTTCTAATTTTTTAAGATTTTATAATTGGGAATAAGAGTTTATGTTTTCAAATTTTATTTTATGTTTTTTATAAATATGATAAATTTCATTTCTTTTGAATTCTTCTATGCAATATATATATATATATATATATATATATATATATTGACAATAATTAAGTTGGCATGTTATTATATATATTATATTTTAAACCAATACATTTTACTTATTATCATTTTAAAATAATAATAATAATATTCTTATTTATTATGTTGAGATAGTTTATGTTATGTTTTTGTTATATTTTTTTATTGGCATGTTATTTTTATTATTTTAATATAAATTTTTTATTTATTATGTAGGTAAAAGATTAAACCATTGAGATGAAATTTTGTGAATGGGACCATTGAGTTGGAGTTTGAGTTGAAATTTATAAGATATAATTATTTTGTTAATGTAGTATAGCAAAAAATATGATGTGGACAAAATTGTTTGGTATTTTTGTAATTAAAAGAAATATATAAAATTTAGGTATTTTGATAAATATTTAAAATGCATCAAACTTAGAAATTAATTATCGAAATTTGTTTTGAAATTGCAGGTATCACAATGGGTTCATTGATTAAGAACGATGATCACATATCAAACACAGTTAATAATATGGTAATATATTGTTATTTGTTAATCACGGGTTCCCTTAAATTTTTTTTACGTAATTTACGGAAATAAATTATGTTATAATAACTATTTTCTGTAATTTAATAGTGTCAGGGCCCGTACTGCGAATTGAGGGGTCGGGTGAATGGTTTAGGATATCCCCCGGATGAACGACTGATGTCATACTTGGAGTTAGCCAGATTCGGGTCAGCAACATTGATCCGGATGTTTGATTTGCGGTACGATTTAATATCCGCATTGGTTGAGTGTTGGCGCCCGGAGACCCACACTTTTCATTTGTTGTGTAGAGAGTGCACTATCACTCTGGAGGATGTTGCATTGCAACTTGGGCTCCCAATCGACGGGAGTGTTGTAACAGGTGTAAGTATGATACCTGACTCGACTGTCCTTTATTATAGCCTACTAGGAGTCTTGCCCAATGATGCTGAGTCCAAATTTACAGGTTTGAGATTTTCATATCTGAAAGCCAATTTTGAACATTTATCAATTAATGCCACTGAGCAGGAGGTGATGTGCGCAACTCGAGCGTATATTATGCATATTATAGGGGGTGTAGTGATGCCGGATGCGAACAACAAGATGGTTCATTTGATGTATTTACCCCTATTAACTAATTTACAGAATGTTCGCTCGTATAGTTGGGGTTCCGCAGTTCTGGCTATGTTGTATCGTGAGCTTTGTCGGACGACAAAGCTTGATGTCGTAGAAATAGGCGGATACCTCATATTGTTGCAGTCATGGGCTCTTTATCGGATGCCATTCTTGGCATCGGTTAGGCACCAAGCATACGTATTTCCACTGGTGAACATGTGATAAAATTTAACTTGTTATAGCAATTAATTGACTTTTTTTTTCTAATAATACTATTCTAACGATACTATTCTAACATGTAATTTGTTTTCGTAGATGGGGTACCAATTCAGGTATAGGGAGGTCATACACTGTCCCGATATATCGTCTGATGATTGAACAACATGCAGGGGAAGGGGTAAGCTATTCCAATATTCGTGACATGTAATTACTTTGTATATCTTACTCGAATAGTGTTAAATTTTAACCATGTTATTAATCGTGTAGTTTATTTGGATGCCGTATCGGAGACAAAAAATTGCGGCTGTTATACCCTCATCTGCCCACATTCATTCTCACCTATGGTGCATTAACGCACCAATTATCAATTTCCAGACAGTCGAGTGATATAACGGGGATCGAGTACTCCGACAGTTTGGTTGCATCTAATATATCCCGGCTTCGCCAATGCAGTTGGGGAAGATTCACGGGAGTAACAAGAGAGGAAAACATGGAAATAATTGGGGGGTTGTGCACCAGAAATATATTGTAGTGTGGGATAATCAGATGGCGCAGAGACCTTAGATGGATATTTCTTTCGATTTGCAACCATCGTTAGAGTACATACAATGGTACTCTAGTACGCGAAAACCATATTTACTTGGTAGGAAGTCGACTGTAGTCCCATCACACATGCATTCACTTGGAGCATACGAGCCAGAGCCAGAGCCAGAGCCAGAGCCCGAGCCCGAGCTTGAGCCTGAGCCCGAGCTTGAGCGGTTGCATACACATTCCGGGGATAGTTCTTATCATTCGGAGTTGCGGGTAAATGACTATTTCCCAGACTCGTTAGGATACGAATATCATTCCGAGTTTGATATCTTCAGTCCAGTACCACCGCAGTACAACACTCCTCCAGGCTCAAGTTCATCGATGGCATTTGAGGCATATGATTTTTCTTTTGTGTTTCGCACACCCCGACCTACTGAAGAGGATGTTGATCGCTACGATCACTCACAACGTGAACGTCAACCCCCGCAGAAATATACCCCTAGGACCACACCATTAAACCATCAGTTTTAGGGGTTTCTTGCAATTTAAATATTACAAAGTTTGTACTTTTTTATTCTAAAAAAATATAAATCAAGAAAAAGACAATCTTTGTATTTATTTAATTAGATTAATTGTAACATTAAAACTTGGAACAAACTTTGTAATATAAATTTTGTAATATAAATTAAATACATTACAACATTAAAACTTGGAGTAAACTTTGTAATATAAATTAGGTACATTGGATTACAGAAGCTCAATTCCTACCCGATCGTGACGATTATCTAATATAATAGTTTCGCTACGGTCATTTACTCCGATTATGACCAGTTAAACTGCAGAATCCATAACGCTTACCTTCGAATTTCTCTCTAATGTTCATTTCATTATGGATTCTGGATGATTGCGGATGACCTTTCGGATTCCTACGCAACCCTTTGTCTGGGACAAGCTCGAAAGTCGTCGGAGGCACCTCCAACGTAGACAAGTCAGGCAGGACGAGGAACTCATTCTCCCAGATACAAACTATGCGCTCGAGGGTGTACACATCATCAAAAAATTGTTCAACATTGAGCGAGACTTTAGCACACGTTGCCACGACATGCGCACATGGATAATGAAGTGTTTGGAACCTCTTGCAATCACACCGTCTATTTCGGAGATCAACTCCATAGGACCTAGGTGGTATACCGGGTTGACAACCGATGGTCTCTGTAAATCGAAATGTTTTAAGACGTCGTGAATATACTTTTACATTCATCGACCTCGCCATCCGAAAGTTTGCAACCATTACATCCCTGACATCTTCGGCAAACACATGTCCCTTCTCCATCTGGTTGACTTGTTGCTGACCCATTCTTGGCATCAAGGTAGCCAACCTGTAGAATGTAGTCGAGAAGACAGATAAAATTGAAAGATGCCGTGTTTTCAAAAATAGAGAGTTGATCCCCTCCACCAAGTTTTTGGTCATATGACCATAGCGAAAGCCCTCGTCAAAACTTTGAGCCCATTACCACGGCTCCATGGTACCCAACCACTGTCAAAAAGATGTGTTTGTTTAACCTTCCATGTCAGTCTCAAGTCGAGTCATTCTTTGACGGAAAATGTGTGGCTCTAGCTCGTGCGCTGTATATGTATTAAGAAAAGATAAGTTACAGTATTGCCATAAAACATTAAAACTTATATTGAAAAGATAAGGTTATCCTTTACCTATTCTCACAACTTGTCTCCGCTAGTCTGCATTCTTATAATCTTAGTGGAAGTTAGCCGCGATGTGCCAGATACAGTAAACGGATCTCCATGGCACACCGGAACGCCTAATAGCGACAATTAATCATTTCTCTCTATCAGAGATGATGCAAATATTATCGTTGCTAATAACATACCTCCACAGGTTGGTAAGGAAGAATTCTCACTATTCAATGTTCTCCTTATCTACCATGACAAATGATATCGAAAGCACATTCTTGTTCTCGTCTTGAGCAACCGCAAGAAGTAGGATCTATGTATATTTTCTGTATAGCCAGGTCCAATCTACTTGCACAAACGACTTGTAGTGGGGAAATGCATGCACACATGGATCAAATGTTCAGAACATCCGATGGAAAATTCTTTTTCTCGATTGTAGTTGGTCATCCAGGCCGTAATAAGGTCGTGTCTGTAACTCAATGACAGTCCTCGGTACGTACTCCCGCATAGCGGCTATCCATCCTTGTAGCTCATTGTACGACACATCGAAATCCTCGTACAATTGTTCCATTACCATCTGTTTAGCTATCCACACCTTTCAGTATGATACTCGATACTGGAATCGTGCCTACATTTCAGCAATCAGTACCAAAACTTTAATGGTCGGCATGTCCTTCACCATTAGCATGATACATGTACAGACAGTTTTGGAATCAAGTTTTCGACGATCTTCTGTCATACATGTTGATATGCATGTGTGAGGCCCAACAAATTTTCGTATCTCCTACATTTGCGAATTTTGAATAAATGCAGCTCGTACCCGTCAATTTTAGCCTTTCGCAGACTTCTAACACTCTCCAATATATAATGTCGGTTTAGACACTGCGACTTAGTAGTCCACTGATATATTCATGCTATATCGCTTAATAGCAAATACGCACTCTTCCTTACTTTCGAATCTCTGGCTACGAACAACTCCTCAGGATCGGAATCTACGACCAGTCGGTGAACAAGTAGTATTTCAGGGTACTCCGGGAACTCGACTATGTGCGTCGCGTCGGGGTCTATGAGCGACATGTGTGGCCCAAGATTATTGTGTATCACAATACGTCGAATCTGGTTCTCAACTGAAAACCCATTAATGTTTCCATCGTCATTCACGTATTTGTCGTCAATATCATCGGGGACTTTGTCCACATCAGGACCACTATCACTATCGACCTCGTGATCACAAGGATCACTACTATCGTATCCATCATCACCAACCACATCAATATCAGGTGCAACATTAAGATCGATATCGATCCCGCGTATAGTCGATTCACTATTAACGTACGATATTGGAGCCACCATACACGGTTCTTGAGCTCCATGTTCTTCACCAAATGCAGTGAGATCTTCAGTGGCTCCACACCAGCTAACTCAGCAAATAACTGAATCAGTGCATTTTGGTCACTTCGATTCCCACAATAAAGAGCGATCATTGTCTCCATGTTTTCATCGTCTACAAGTTCCATTTCGGTGAATTTGATAGGATTTGTCGAAACTAGAAACTTGTAGAAAATTTTCGAGATCCTTCTCTCACAACGTCTAACAATTTTTGCGCTAATCCTTTCCTTCATTTCATCGAACGAGAAATTTCTATTAAATATCATTGCTATTTTTTGTCGACATTCAAATATACATCCAACGGTTGTTGTCAAGATTATTCCATCAAAATAAACGCATACAAAAAACTGATTATCTATCTTCAGTACTCAACCTGTTAAAAAATAACCAAAAATTCTCAAAACGATTTCAAACAACATAAAAATACTTACATAAAAAAATTAATTAATAAAAAGAGACCAAAATTATATCAATATGAAATTTTTTTCATTCATAAGCTCAGACTTTTTCAATTCTCATTTTGCACATAAACAACATTTATCTTTACATTTAATCACTTAAATTCAATTCTACGTTTTCTTCCATCTCCGATCCTGTATCTTCCTTTGGGAAATTCTCTATATTAAATTCTGAATTCTCTTCAAATTCTTCTTCTACAATCCAATTTGGAAATTCCTCAGGATCTTCTTCATCTTCAATCTTTATAACGGGTATTGAATTTGGAAATTCTCTTGGTAATTTCCTAACAACTAATTTATCCATCCATGGTATGTCAAACACATTTTGCTTCCCAATCAACTTTCGTGAACCTACACTTTGTCTCGCTATTTTCCTTGCTCCATAAGAGATTATAAACTTCATGAAGTATATAACTAGATTCCAATAGGTTCGTGGTACCAATGTCTTCCACAGTCTGTCTAAAATGATTTGATGCTCCCGTTCTATTAAGGTACCTTTAAAGGTTAAGTATTGCACTTTATTCATTCTAATTAGTTCATGACCCTTGCATAACACTTCTTGCATCTTTTGATTTATCGTAATAAGGTGTTGAACACTATCTTCTTCTGGTTTCATTCTGTAATCTTGCAATTCTCTTATCATCTTATCAACTTTATCCCTTTGTGCTGAAGTTATTATCTCATCAAGCAATATCAAATTTATTGTCATTTCTAATAATATCTATGACAAAAATATTTTCAGTATTTATCTATTTTTTTCTATTGTTATCACTAACTAACAATTACTTTATAATAGTTACTAACATAAAAACTTTCAAATATATTAAAAAAAAATTAAAACATAACATTCATAACCTAACAAATCACAATAAACCTTAAACAAATAATTAATCTAAACACAAAACTTACTAACAAATCACAATAAACAAAATATAAAAATAACACTAAACAAACTATATAATACTAACAAAATAATTCTTTCTTATCATAATCTATTCTATTTGAAAATAACAATAAATACATTTTCTTTCTTCTCTTTTCTTTCTTTCTTTCTTTCTTCTCCCTCTCTTCTTCCCTATGTTCTGCTTTTTTTTTTAACAGATACTAATATTGAGCCGGATGGGGGGGGGAATGATACTGGTACCGCCTATCAGATAGGGGTCACTGGTGTCGCCTATCAGATAGGCACCATACCCCTTTCGTATAAAATACAATTCTCTATACCAATCTGGACAAAGTGGTGCCGCCTATCAATTAGGCACCACTATTAAAATATTATTTTTTCAGTCAAATGTGTCAGTATTTTAGGGTGGTGCCGCCTATGCATCACCCTCTACTTACTTGGATGTACCATTTTGGTACATAATCTAATTAAGATATCATTTAAGTAATTTTTTTTATAATATATAGGTAAAAAGCCCTTGTTAGCTTCTTTGTTTATGCTTATACAATTAAACTTTTAGCAATGATGATAGATATTGATGAATGTACCTCCTTACCATTTTCATAGCAAATGCGGCATATAGCAATTTTTATTTTGATATTTAAATTGCTTCCATCAATTAAAGTTGTTCTTATTTATTTGGGTTTTAAATGTTTAATATGAAATTATTTAATATATTGTGAGTAGAGTTTTTATATTTTATAAAATTAAGGTTCGGTAAGTATATTATAAGAGTATAGTAAAATATTTTAAAATATATATATGTAAATTTTTTAAATTATTTGTAAAATTTAAAATAAAAAAAAAGTACACGGGCAATTTACAAAATTTCATGAGGTGGATTGTTGTAAATTGGCTTCTCAACCATAACTACGTTACAATCTTCTTAAAGTATTTTTGTCATGCTACATTTAAATTGCGGTTTTGTTTCAAAGCATCCAAGTAAAATATCTAGTAATTTTTCAAATTTTAAACAATAAAATACAATTAGTTTGTCACTTTAAATAAGTATTGTTTTTATTTTGGTCACTCTAATTTTTTTTTTAATTTGGTCACCCAAAAAAGAAATTAATCAAATTGGTCACTTAAATGGTAATAGAAGGCTGAATATGTATTTTCACGTTAGTCTCTCTAAAATTAGAATAAATTACCTGTTAGTCACTTTAAATAGGGGTTGTTCTAATTTTAGCTACCCCAAAACAGTATACACCGTCAGTCTTTATGTTACCATTTAATGGTGGAGTAACCAATTTGATCAATTTCTTTTTTGGAGCAACCAAATTAGGAACAACCACTATTTAGAGTTACTAGCAGGGTACCCAAAAAAATAAATAGAAGAATCACAATTCATATCAAATATGTAGAAACTAGTTTTTTTACTCGGTAATGCACGGATTTAGTTGTACGTATCAATTAAAATCTATTAAAATTATTTTATAATTTTGTATTAATTAATTTTATGATTGATATCATAAATAAATTTAAATCATTTTATACTTTTTTATATATTTTATAATTCAAAATTTTATTTGATAAAAATAATATCTTAAATTATTATATGTATATGATATTATATAATTTCCTTGATTAAACATATAATGAGATTGTTTAAAAAAATAACAAATACGATCAGAATCTATAATGAGATTATTAAAAAAATAACAGATAAAATTTAACTATTTAACTATTTTTATTTAATATTCTAAAAAAATGATTACAATTGTATACATTGATATTGGCAAAAAAAAAAAAAAAAGAGTGCATAATTTATTGTAATAGTATAAATACTTCAGCTATTATATACAAAAATTTTCATATATTGATAAAAATTTATATGCAAATGCAGATAATTGAAACATTAACTATTTTGAATTTAAATTTTTATGTGCATAATAATACTATCACATGCAAAATTTTGTATATGTGTTCTTAAATTTGATTAAATTTTATATATGTAAACTTTTGCATATAAAATATAATCTATATAGTAAAAACATCACATGGATACGTACAAAATTTTATATGCAAAATCTAGTTAATAAAACTAAGACATAAAATTGATCTAATGTTATATTATTAATTTCGTATTTAAAAACTTTTAAAAAAAATATGAGAATTGCTTACATTGAGATTGGTAAAAAAGGGTGAAAATTTATACTAAAATAAAAAATTATTTGTAAAAATCAAGAAAAACATATAACGTATTTATAAAATACAAAAATTATTATAAGAATAATTAAAAGAAAAATCATATCTTATGATCGCATAAAGGAACTGAATTATAAAAAATTACAACAATTTATGACTAAAATGAATTAGAATCATATAGAGAGAATAAACTAAAACAAAATTAAGGACGAAAATTGAATAATCATATATCATTTGGGGCCTGAAATGAATAAATTAAAAGTTCAAAAAGGGACTCAATTGCAAAATTTAAAAGTATGATAAGGCACTAAATTGGAAAATTTTAAACTAAACAAAAATATAAGGACTTCAAACGCAAAAAAAAAAAAATCCTCATTATTTTTTTTTTACAAAACCCATACAAATACCTTCTTTTTATTTGGGTTCTCAAAAATCAATTATGCAAGGCTCACAATCCTCCCCACTCGTTCAACTCTCCATTTTCTATCACTTTTTTTACTTTCCCTAATTATGTTAACTTTTTTCCTAGAAAATATAAGGCTTCTATGGTTATTTTTGTCTCTCATCAACTAAGTTTTCTTAACTTTCACTACGGTGAGAACTCTAATCCGATAAAGTTGTTCATGTAATTGGAAATTTTGCCCTTTTAGTCTCAAAATTCTTCTCATTTTTCAAAGGATTTTCAAAACTTTCAAAATTCTTTTGTGTGTAATAAAAAAAATACTAATCTAGGAATTTTAAAAAATTAATTCATTTATAATAAAAATGATAAAAAAAAAAACTAAAACTAATTGGAATGGTGAGTCTTGAGCGTCGTTGGTCTCCTTTGTTTTTGGATCCGGAGAGAGCAACAAAGAAGGTTAAGAATCAAGATCATAGGGAAAATGATGAGGATGAAATGGTGTTGGATGAGACTTTGCCAAATAGAGTGTCCTATAAGGAGATGTTGATGAACAGAAGTGATTCGGAAAATGAATCTGACAGAAAGAATGATGTTTTTCTAGATGATGATGAAATCTCTATTCATGAGGATGATGTTGAAATCTGTTTGGATGGGAAGTACCCTGAGATTTCGTTTTCAAGACATGTGAATGATTTAATTGATCAGATTATGAAGAAAACGTTGATTGCTCGACTTCTTGCGAAAACAAACAACTATAGGGCTCTAGATAGTAGATTCAAAGGTCTTTAGAATCTGTCGAGTGATTATCAATTGGTTGACCTTGATAATAACTATTTTCTGGTGAAGTTTGCTAGAAAAAAAAGAATATAAGAAAGTTTTGATAGGCGATCTATGAATGATTTATGGTCATTATCTGATTATTTAGCCTTGGGGTAGAGAATTCATAATGAAATAATCAAATCAATCAAATATTGTTGCATGGATCTGGTTACCAGGTTTGCATTATAGGTATTATGGAAAAGGTCTCCTGAGGGTTATATGAGAAGTCATGAAGGTGGACTAGAATACTACTTTAGCCAAGAAGGGTTTCTTTGCAAGGATTGCGGTTGTTGTGGGTTTGAACAAACCTTTGGTCACGTTTGTTGGTCTTGATGGTGTACTGTAACCTATTGAATATGAGGGACTGCCAACGGTGTGTTATGATTCTGGTAGATTTGGTCATACAAGTGAGAGTTGCCTTCATAGTATAAAGAAAGGAAATACAGAAGTCGTTGGTCTGATGGTGGTTGAGAATGTTGTTGTGAATTTGATGAAATAGGAACAATCATTATATGGTCATTACAAAAACCCATAAAAATACATTCTTTTTATTTGCGTTCTCAAAAATCAATTATGCAAGGCCCACAATCCTCCCCATTCGTTCAACTCTCTATTTTCTTTCACTTTCCCTAATTATGTTAACTTTTTCCCCAGAAAATATAAGGCTTCTATGGTTATTTTTGTCTCTCATCAATTAAGTTTTCTTAACTTTCACTTCGATGAGAATTCTAATTCAATAAAGTTGTTCATGTAATTGGAAATTTTGCCCTTTTAGTCTTAGAATTCTTCTCTTTTTTCAAAAAAATTTCAAAAATTTCAAAATTCTTTTGTGTGTAATAAAAAACACTAATCTAGGAATTTTTTTAAAATTAATTCATTTATAATAAAAATGATAAAAAAAAACTAAAATTAATTGGTATGGCAAGTCTTCAGCGTCTTGGGTCTCCTTTGTCTTTGGATTTAGAGAGAGCAACGAAGAAGGTTAATAATCGAGATCATGGGGAAAATGATGAGGATGAAATGGTGTTGGATGAGACTTCGCCAAAGAGAGTGTTCTATAATGAGATGTTGATGACTAAAAGTGATTTGGAAAGTGAATCTGACAGAGAGGATGATGTTTTTTTAGATGATGATGAAATCTATATTCATGAGGATGATGTTGAAATTTATTTGTATGGGAAATACCCTGAGATTTCATTTTCAGAAAGTGTGCATAATTTAATTGATCAGAGTATGAAGAAAACATTGATTGTTCGACTTCGTGGGAAAACAATCAGCTATAGGGCTCTAGATAGTAGAATCAAAGGTCTTTGGAATCTGTCCGGTGATTATCAATTGGTTGACCTTGATAATAACTATTTTCAGGTGAAGTTTGCTAGCAAAAAAGACCATAAGAAAGTTTTGACAGGCGGTCCATGGATGATTTATGGTCATTGTCTGATCGTCTAACCTTGGGGTAAGGAATTCACAACGAAAGAATCGAATCAGTCAAATATTGTTGCATGGATTTAGTTATTAGGTTTGCACTATAGGTATTATGGCCAAGGTCTCTTAAAGATTATGGGAGAAGTTGTGAAGGTGGAATAATATACTACTTTAGCCAATAGGGTTGCTTTGCAAGGATTGCAGTTGTTGTGGATTTGAACAAACCTTTAGTCACATTTGTTAGTCTTAATGGTGTACCTGTGACCTATTGAATATGAGGGATTGCCAACAGTATGTTATGATTGTGGGAGATTTAGCCATACAAGTGAGAGTTGCCCTTATAGTACAAAGAAAGGAAATAAATAAGTCGTTGGTTCGATAGTGGTTGAGAATGTTGTTGTAAATTCGACAAACGAGGAACAATCATTGTATAGTCCTTGGATGCATGTGAACAACCGAAGAAGGAAAGATGTGGTGGTTGGCAAGGAAGGTAGGCTAGAAAAAGAAACCCGAAAAAATAAGGTAAGTACGATTTCTTCTTGATTTGATATATTGAATGAGGTGGTGTAGGAGGATTTTGAGGAGTAGTCTAAGGAATGGACTAATGTTTTGCCACAAAATTTGGTGGGTGGTACAAAATCCATGAAAACTTTACGTGGTAATGTAAAGGTTAATAAAGGTAAGAATGTGGTAAGTGAGGGACCAAAATTGTCTAAGATCTTTACTAAAGTTCAGGCTACTAGTGGTGCATCGGGGAGCAGTTCTTCGGTAATTAATGGGCTTAAAGAGAATGGGCTTGCTGATAACAGTGTAAGGCTCGTCACAATCATTCACCAACAAACCACATTACCTACGAACAATCATATAGCAGTTATGGTTATTGATAGTGATGAACATAAGAGTGATTTCATCGTGTAGGTCCAAGTAGAAAGAATTTGAATTCTCAGACTAAAGGGTGTATTAAAGGTATGAAAGAAATTGCCAAAAGGTGTTAAAATTCAGAAAAAATCGAATTACAAAAACCCACTAAAACCATTTTTGACAGATTGGGTTGATTTTGTTACCAGAGAACTTGACAAACAAGCCCAAAGAATCAAGTAAGGATGTGATTCTAATGCTACCGTAGTGGGTCAAGGATGGAGGAATTCGGAATTGAAGTTGTTGCTCCAGCAGAAGGCATCTCGATTCCAATTATTGTAGAGGCGACCAATGTCTCTATGGTTAATCACTAGTGAGTTGGTGTTTCTTGCCTGATCTCTTTTATGTTAAAGTGATTATTTGGAAATTGCCAAGAGGCTGCGAGTGCCGCTTTTGGCAGAAATTTGAAGTTGTTTTTATCCATGTATTAGTCGAATGTCATTATTTTGATGGAGACATGAATTATTGGCACCAAGGTGGACGATGTTATTCTTAGAACTGGTTATTTGTATTCTTTTTGTGTGGAGACAAGGGGCTTCTTAGTTGGTATTTAGATGCTTTATAAGTCAAGTATATAGATTTATATCCTTAGAGTTACTAAACAATTCATTCATGTGTGTTTTCAGAAGTCTGATGCGAAGGCTGGGGTTTGTTTAATAGTTGTCTACTCCAGTCCTACTGGCATGAAATGGAAAAAATTGTGGCCACAATTTTCTACTTTAGGTGATGGTCCAAAAAAAGCATGGTTATTGGGTGGGGATTTTAATGCAATTGTCTCCTCAAATGAGCGTGATGGAGGGCCAACTAACAGGAGTGGGGTTTTTAGCCTCTTTAATAATTTTATTTTTGATATGGGTTTGCATGATTTAAGATACTTGAGTCCTGCCTATAATTGATCTCGAGGTAATATAACAACTCGTTTTTCAATGGTGTTGGAAATGGCGGTTTCGGAACCCCACGATGTTCAAGTTTGTAATATTATTATTTAATATTTACTAGGTTATTATAAAAACATATTACGGTTTGGTCCTTTAATTTTGTCAAATTGATAGTTAATTAAGGTATAAGGATTAAATTGTAAAAGTGCTAAAAGTTTAATAAAACCATTTTTAATCTAGTAATAATGCCCGTGTGAACTTAGTAAAGGATTAGGATACGTATGGCATGCCATAGGGTTAAATATGAAAACGATCAGGGATTTACATGGTTATTTGAGATCAAACATTTTTTTTCGGATTCTCGATTCAAATATGTCAGCTTATTTAAGCAAACATGTTAGCTTGTGTGAGCAAACCTAATCACTGCCAGCTTGTGTGAGCATTATAATCTCGTGTATTCGATTTTCGTTTACTAAGGTTCCTTCGCGTAAGAGAATGGCAATATAATGAAAATGAAATGTTTGAAAGGATTAGACACGAATTGAATTGATTCTATACACAAATCAATTATGGTTTGAATAATATATTATACAAGATGGAATAGTTGTATATGTATATGATTTGAGTTTCATGTTCTTGTTATGCAAATGAACTAACTTATTGGTTGCATTGTTGATTTGTACATGAGAATATATGGATGCCAATGGATGCCATGTTATATACCAAGTTAATTTAATTTTTTTTATTATTGAAATGTCAAGGTAAGTTAAGTGATGTTCATATGGACTTACTAAGCATTCAATATACTTACTCCGTTGCCTCCCTTTTCCTTAAATATTTCTGACTTACAGAACATGTCGATTAGATCTATAAGAAGCTCACACTATCTTAATTTGTACTAAAAATAGAGTTCTCGTCCCGACGACCATATTTCCTCGTCACAACGTCGGCCAATAGTATGTGACGTCGTAATGTGAGAAACTGTTTGGTGACGTCACAATGTGGAGGAGGTGACATCACGACGTTGAGTTTGAATTTTTGAACTTTGCAGTTTGGTCTTATTTCATGCTCTGATCAACAAAAGAGCTTTTGTAAGCTCGATTGAGACTCGGAAAAGATTGTGTATCATAGTTTGGTTGTGTTTATGACATGAATGTATCTTTAAATGATTGTTTTACTGTGAATTTAATGGTAGTTTCTCCGGCAACGAATGTGACATATTGTAGCTCGGACCCGACGAACGGGTCGGGTAAGGGGTGTTACAGGTAGCTTCAAACAAAGGCTAGATCATTGTATCTGAAATGAAAAGTGGTTGATTGAGTTTTTGAATTCTAAAGTTACTCATTTGCAACAATTGGGTTCGAATAATAGACCATTCTTTTGAACTCGATAGATAACGATAGTTTGAAAGGACCTCGGTCTTTCCGTTTCATCGATACGTGGTAACAACATCCAAGATTTCTAGAGATGCTAAGAGATGCTTGGTCACATGATAAATACATATGCCATAACATTGAATATTTCACTAAAACAACAAGGGAGTGGAACTTTACTGCTTTAATCAAATAAGTGGTATTGAAAAAGCTTTAAAGAGATCACCATAAAATGCTTTAATCGAACTTGAGAGGGACCTTAAGATGGAGTTGAATACGGTACTAGTCCAAGAGGAAATTTTTTGGTACCAAAAGTCAAGAAGTAGATGCTTATCTGAGGGTGATCATAACATTTGGTTTTTGTCTTAAACATGTCCTTAGTTTAATTAGAAATGAGCAAACTAATTGAAAGACTAATATTTCGTCTATGAAGTCCAATTGTGGAGATGTTTTGTCTTAAACATCAGAGCAAATGACTCCTAGAAGATAGTGACATAGATATGACTGATTGGACTGACGGTACATCAAAAATGACTTAAATAGAATAGATCCGGAATCCATTTATGGATTTATTCACTTGTGATGTTCATAGTGTGGCATACCTTAATCATTAGTGGATGGTGGACTATGTATGTGTGACTCGTATACTTTGACGTAAGTAAAAGCCTAAGTTCAAATAAATAAAGAACCAAAAGCTAGTGCGTTAGGTATACTACTTCTGTAGTATGTAGCACCATTCACAAAAGTGAAACTCATAGACCAAGAAATGGGTAAATGATATCCTCTCATTGGCATTACATGATAGATTAAAACTAAACGTGCCCACGGGTCATTTGTCTTTGTGATAAATGACTAAATTACTATTTAATAGTATTTGGCTTTTCATAAAGAAAGATGTAATGATTATCAAGAGATGAAATAGGATCATATTGGGAGAAAAAAATTATCCCAAAGAGGTTAAGGATATCTTATGAGGGTAATACACTTATGACAAGGTCCTTGGATGAGTGCTAATCGAGTAACTTTGTAATGGTATGTAACTGAGGAAAGCTCAGTCACAATACTATAGTGGAATGACTTCGTGACTAAATGAGTTTATAATTAATAGGCAAAAAGCTTAAACTTAATTATAAATTATTTGAGCCCTAAATATATATGTCCAATCGATCCCTCCATTAGCTCATTGAAATCATAAATGAATTGCATGTAGAACCAAATAAACATAAATGAATAGAAATGATGAAGTTAGAGAAATGGGTTGCATTCATAAATGAATGCATTTTCTCACTGAGTATAAAAATGACTTGAGAATTAATTTAAGATTTTCAAATTAATATTTAATTAATTATAATTAAATCATTGAAGTTCCAAAATGAAATTAAATTAATGAGTTATTGTGAATCCGTTGAAGATGGAAATTAAATATATTTCCTCATAGATTCTTTTACGATAAAGTTGCCATGACTTTGACGAGATTAGAATTAGGTTGAGAAAATTATTTAATTGAGAAATTAGTTTAGTTAATTTGATTAATTAATTAAATTAATTATTATTTATTTATTTTGAAAAATAGAAAACAACCATTGGGTTGGATTAAATTATAAAGTGTTTAGTCAAAAGTTCATGAATCGCAAATAATTAGACCCAATACATGAAAGGCCCAATACTACCCCTCATGAATATGAAGGGCCACCCCTCTTTCAATTAGACTAAGAGAGTGTTCTCTATTAAATAAATATTATTAATGTTATTCTTATTTAACCAGGATTCTCATACCTATCCCTATAAATAGATGTCATTGGTATTAACCTAAGTTTTTTATACAAAACCTTCATATATAATTATTCTGCCAAAAATTAGTGGGAATGTCTTTCTAAGAATAAATTTTATTTTCTGGGAATTACAATTTCTATCAGTTTCTATTTAGAGAATTACTTTCCTATTGAAAGTAATTAAATTGTTTCTTGTTCTATATTTGGTTTGTGTTGCTAGAGCCTACACTAGAAGCAATTTAGGGTGTAAGGATAGCGGAGAAGTTCGCTTAGTTGAAAGTCAGGAACATTTCAAATCTGTCTCACACAAATCATAGGTACTTTTCAGGAAAAAAAGTTTATTACTATAAATATAAAAAATCGGCTTGGATTTCAAAAATTTTAAACTTCTATTGTGACTAAAAATTGTTTTCTAAACTGGATTTTTCCAACAATATGATCAACAAGGATTTTGCAAAGACATTATCAAGTTTCAATTTATATAAACCATCAATAAGGTTTCCAGAGCCTAAAACAATACTATTCTTAAAAAAATTGAAACAGCGATATCCAAATTTAACATTAAACCAAGAAATACCAAGTTTTCAAATAGATATAAGGTTCTTTGTTAAGTATGACTCCTATTTCAGTCAAATTTGAGAAATAATCTTCTAGTTAAACTCTGTTTATTTGTTTCAATCAAACACTAATTAGTTTAGATTATTTTATTATTATTTGACCTATGAATTTAGCCTATAAATAGGCTCTTTTACAACCTTAGAAAATACACCCATTTAGATATTAGAACTCATAACACATTTAGAGAATTTTGTGTTTACGTTTTGAGGGTTCTTTGTTTTCGGGTTTTTGGGGTTTAGTTTTTATCTCCATCTTTTGTACTCTTCATTCTTTTTCCATTATAGGAAAATTATCTTTGCCCGTGGTTTTTTATCCTCTTTGGAGGAGTCTTTCCACGTTAAATTTGTGTGTTCAATTTCTCAATTTATTCCGCTATTTTTTTATTTGTTGCTTAATCGGGTCGATCCTAACAAGTGGTATCAGAACTAGTTCAATTTTCATAGATCAACCCATTCAGATATGGCAGCAACAAGGTTTGAAATTGAGAAGTTCGATGGTGAGACAAATTTCAATCTGTGGAAAGTTCGGATGATGGCAATTCTAGTTCAAACCGGCTTGAAAAAGGTTATTACCGGAAAAAAGCCTGAGAATCTAAATCAAACAGAATGGGAAGAGCTTGATGAAAAGGCCTTGTCTACAATCCAATTACGCCTCACGAATACGGTATTGTAGGAGGTATTGATGGAGAAAACCTTATCCACCTTGTGGAAAAGGTTAGAAACTCTTTATGCGACTAAGTCTCTGGCTAACCGTTTAGTGTTGAAACAACGTATATTTACGTTTCGCATGAACGAATGTGAGCTTCTTTGAGATCACATCAGTCAATTCATTACTCTTTTAAATGATTTAAAGAATGTTGAGGTTCATATTGACGATGAAGATCAGGATATGTTATTATTGTGCTCTTTACCCCCTTCATACAAGTCTTTCAGGGAGACCCTGATTTATGGCAAAGGCAAACTCTCATTCGAAGATGTGAAGGGTTATTTTTTGAGTAGAGACAAACTCGACAATGAGTTTGGTTTGGATAGCAAGGCAGATAAGCAAGCTTCCGTTTTGGTAGCATCAAAGAAACGAGACAAAAGGTGTCGCTATTGTAAAAAGTTAGGTCACGTCAAAGCAGATTGTTATAAACTGCGAAATAAAAGAGCTGCTGAGAGTAACAAGGGAGATGTAGCTGGTGCTAATTTGGCCTATGAAAGCGGTGATGATTTCTTGTTAGTGTCAACGAGCGATAACTCCAAGCTCATGTCCGAGTGGGTCCTAGATTCGGGATGTTTTTCCACATGTGTCATAATAGAGAATGGTTCTCCATATACAGTTCGGTTGAAGGTGGAGTTGTGCGCATGGGAAACGATTCATCTAGTAAGGTAATTGGTATTGGTACTGTTAAAATTAGGATACACGATGAGACGATTAGGACACTCTCAGATGTCAGGTATTTTAGACTTGAAAGGATGCAGAATCAACATCGAGTCGAGCGAAATTAAAGTATCTCGTGGAGCTCTCGTTTTGTTAAAAGGTAAAAGAACTGGCAGTCTTTATATTCTAGAAGGTTCTACAGTGACCGGTGAAATTGGACGTCCCTCGTCCGTTATAGAGTCAAAATTAACTCGTTTGGAGCGGAGGCAACTTGGTCATAAGAGGGAAAAAGGTATGACCGTTTCGTTGAAGAGAGGTTCTCTTTTGGATGCAAGTTTTGAAAAGTTAGGGCACTGTATTCGTGAAAATCAAACCCGAGTTAGTTTTGATTTGGCAGTGTACAAGTCGAAGGCTAGTAGTCTTCTAGTTTCTAAGTACAGATTCGACTCAGTTAATTCCCTGCATAGTTCAAGATAAGCTCGTGGCGGGCTTTGGCAAAGATGGCGTTGTGGAAATATGAGTCAATGTGGAGATTTGTTAAGTATAGCTCTTATTTCAATCAAATTTGAGAAATAATCTTCTAGTTAAACTCTGTTTATTTGTTTCAATCAAACACTGATTAGTTTAGATTATTTTATTATTATTTGACCTATGAATTTAGCCTATAAATAGGCTCTTTTACAACCTTAGAAAATACACCTATTTAGATATTAGAACTCATAACACATTTTGAGAATTTTGTGTTTACGTTTTGAGGGTTCTTTGTTTTCGGGTTTTCGGGGTTTAGTTTTTATCTCCATCTTTTGTACTCTTCGTTCTTTTGCCATTATAGTAAAATTATATTTGTCCGTGGTTTTTTATTCTCTTTGGAGGGGTTTTTCCACGTTAAATTTGTGTGTTCAATTTCTCAATTTATTCCGCTATTTTTTTACTTGTTGCTTAATCGTAGGGGTGAGTAAAACTCGATTCGACTAGAAAAAATCGAAAAAAAATCGAATTTCGAGTTAAACGAATCGAGTTATTCGAGTTAATCGAGTCAACTCGATTTTTTTTTCGAATTTTGAGTTCAAATTGAGTTGAGTTTTCGAATTCGAATAACTCGAATAATTCGAATAATTCGAATATCAAACTATAATATTTTACATTTTTACCCCAAACTCCCAAACCTTTTTACTTTTCCCTTAAAACTTTTACTCCTTCCCACTTTCCCCCCAAAACTTTTACTACCTTTCCATCCCAACCCCCCAGTCTACCCAAAATCTATTTCCCACCAAAATTTTACTCTCGCATTTACTTTTTCTCAAAATTTTACTCCCAAAAACCCTCAAAACTTTTTATTTTCCCCCAAAATTTTTACTCCCTCCCACTTTTCCCTTAAAACTTTTACTCCCTTCCCATCTCACCTCCCATCTACCCCAAACTCATCTCCCCTCCAATTTTTTTTTTAATATTTTCCCTTCAAAAATTTTACTTTCCCCTATTTACTTTCTCTCAAACTTTTATTCTCCAAAACTTTTTATTTTTCCCCTAAACTTTTACTTCTCACCCTTTACTCTCAAATAAAAAATCAAAATTATCCAAAAAAAATCACTAAACATAAATAGTAATAATTTTATTTATATCTACTATTTATATTATTAAATTAAATTTCACATTTTATATTATTTATATTATAGAATTGTTTAGTCATATTGAATATTTATATTAAAATTGAATTATTAATTATGCCATAAAATATTCGTGTTAAAATTTTATATTGGTATCAATTTCACATTTTATCTCTAAAATAACTTTTATTAAAAAATCACATTTTTACATTTAATATATTTTTTAATTCCAAAATACATAGTGACAAGAATCTGAAGATAATTGAAACAATTAAGCAAGCAAAGAAGCTAACCCGTATATAAAAGATTAATAAATAAATTATTTGGTGATGAAAGTTAATAAAAAATTTGGTTAATGTGGACAAATTTTATTACGATGGGTGACAATGGTTACAAGGACCCAAAATTATTTTTTAAAATTTAACTCGAACAAATATATTCGATTCGATTCGATTCGAATTCCATCTCACTCGACTCGATTCGAGAAAATTTCAAATCAAATTAGGATGATAAAATATGATTCGTCAACTCGATTAACTCGAAATTTTTTTATTCGATTCGATTCGATTCGATCGAACGCTCACCCCTACTTAATCGGGTCGATACTAACATTCTTAGAAACTGAAGGTACATAAAGAGTTTGAAATATGTCTAAGTGATAACTAGTATCCAAGACCAAATGATAAGTCTCTATGCCTTCAATCGAAGCCTTCATAGAATTCCCTATATATAGGAAATCTTTAGTTGGATTTGTGGTTTGGATCGAAAAGAATCCTTGCATCATGTTGGATACATGAGTAGTAGCACTAGACTTAAACCACCAAGTATTATTAGGAATTTCGATTGAGCTTGATTCTAAACATACAGAAACATAAAAATTACCTTTTTTCCAGAACCAAGCTTTGCGTTTTGGCAATCTTTCTGATAGTGTCCTACTTTCTTTACAGAAGTGACACTTATTTGCCATTCATTTTTTTCTCGCCATTAGGGACATTCATAGGTGAGTATTTTTTCTTCTTAAACTTGTTGGTTAAGTCCTTCGTTAGCTCCTTGATCCACAAGGTTGATGGAATTACTTTATTGACTCTTTAATCTTGATTCCTCATGAACGAGCTTACTAGCCAATTCATTAACATCCCACTTATCTTTAATAGTGTTATAGTTTAATTTGGAATGGCCCGTAATTTGGAGGTAGAGAGTTCAATATGAACTACACTAAAAAAGAGTCATCTACCATCATCCCCAGGGTCTTTAGCCTTGCTGCAATATTAGTCATCTCGATGATATATTCTTGTATTCCACTTAACCTATCATACTTCATGGTCATGAGTTGTGCCATTAAGGTACTGAGTGACTTATCCATAGAATGAAAACTTTCTACCACAAGCATAAGATATTCTTTTGTGCTTTCAGTTTGTGGAATGCTGGCCTTAATATTGTTGGCAATAATCATTCGTAACAATACAAGGCTCAACATGTTTGATTGTTCCCATTGTTTATGTATAACATATCTTCCTCACTGCTTAAGTCAACAATAGCAACGAGTTTCTCTTTTGATAGTGCTAAGTCAAGATCCAAAACACCTAAATGGAACTTGACTTGTTCAATCTATTCAAAGAAGTTTAACCCATTAAATAAAGTAACAGATGAAGCTTATGAATGAAAAGAAATAGTTGCAAAATAATACATAAAATCAAAACAATACATAAATGCTCAAATATTGATTCATATATGCAAACAATCCAAATACTAGTTCTCCTTTGGGTAGATACTACAATATACCATTATGAATAAATACTAATAACCTTAATGGACAAATAAATAATTTTCATCAAATATACATGTTGTCTTTGGACAGTCAAATGCATCACAAATATATTAATTTGTCACCATAATTTTCACTATTCATAAAGATAAATAATTCACCTTTGGACAAATTCTGAATTTCTAATGAGTAGTGAAAGTCAACTATATGCTTTTTCATCATAATCATTTAACTAATTACATGGATATTGACAATTTACACATGCATAATTTAATTGAAATCTATAAAACTTTCTAATTTAATCACTTTAGTACTAACAAATTCACATACACATCAAATTTTTTTAAAAAAATACAACTTGAGAGGACAAAAATTTAAATCCCATTTATGTAAAATACTTAAAACTCTCATAATATAATATATACTCAATATCAATCATAATACTTAAAATATTAATAAAAATAATAAAATAAAATTATGACCATTATCTTTAATCAATTTATGATATGTAGGCATCAATTAATTGAACCCTAATGACAAATATTGGCCATCATGAAAGTTATCATACACGAGGGACACCACCGGATATCTAATCCAACAAAAAGGTTTCATGGTTTTAGACTAGACTTTAATAGTTTTTTTCTTTAATATAACATTTATTACCTAAATTTAATATATTTTTTTTTTAATTTGGTACCTAAATTTTTTTGTTCAATTTGATAGCCTAATTTGACACTTTTTCCTAATCTGGTACCTAAACTTGACATTTTTTCTTAAGTTGGTACTTGATCTTTTTTGGGGTCCAATTTGATACCTGAACTTAACTCTTTTTCCTAATTTGATACCTATTCTTTTTTGTTTTTGTTTGATTTGATACTTAAACTTGTGAAACGTTTTACAAATTAATCCAATATACTAATTATGCTACTTTTTATGAGATCGCAAAAATAATCAATGTATGATTGAGATGTGACAGATGACATGATATCTTTTTGTACTTTATAAGTTCAATTACTTTAATTATTTTATTAATTGAAAATAATGAATTCCTTTTAATAGTGGAGCAGATCAAAGATAACAGGTCTTATTTCCATGTATCGGCAATGGAGCAGACTGAAGAGTGCAGATCTTATCCCCACTGAGCAGGAGTGGGGCAGATCGAAAATGGCGAATCTTATCTCCATGTATCGGCAATGGAGCAGATTTAAGCCACTAGCCTTATCTCCCTGAGCAGGAGCGGAGCAGGCTAAAGATAGCAGATCTTATCTCCACTGAGCAGGAGTGGAGCAGATCGAAGACGATGAGCCTTAATCCCCTAAGCAGCAGGGTAACAGCCTGAAGATAGCATATCTTATCTCCACTGAGCAGGAGTGGAGCAGATCAAGGACGGTGAGCCTTAACCCCCTAAGCAGTAGGGTAATTGGCTAAAAATAACAGATCTTATCTCCACTGAGCAGGAGTGGAGGAGATAAAAAATTATTGGTCTTATCTCCATGTATCGGCAATGGAGCAGACTGAATATTATAGCCTTATCTCCACTGAGCAGGAGTGCAGCAGGCTAAAAGATAGCAGATCTTATCTCCACTGAGTAGGAGTGGAGCAGATTGAAAACAAAATTCCTATACCCCTGAAGATGTAATGGATGAATGAAGCTACAAGAAACCAAGATTCGGCTAGACTGGGCAAAATTGGCCCTTTTAAAGTCTTTGCTCTATTCTCGTTACACGACAACGAGCAAAGAGGGGCAGCTGTTGGGCCTAAATTTCACCGGAGCCCAATAGACAGATCCAAAGCAACAACAGACCCAAATTTTTTTAAAATAAACCAAACAGTCCAAATACATTAAAACCCATAAAGGCCCAAACCCAAAAGCCCAAATCAGAAATCAGGCCAGGAAACCCTAGCCCTTGTTTCGTGCTCAGCGCCGCAAGCCTCCAGCAGCCCTCTCCGCGTCGTGCGCGCCTCCAACGCCCGAGTCGTGCCCACGCCGCCGTACCTGCAGAAAAAGGGGAAAAGCATCAGCATAAACAAACTAGAGTTTTATTTTATTTTTTTGGATTCTCCTAAAAGGCTATAAAAGCCTTCGAAAACGGGTGTAAAAGGGGGGATTTGGTTTTTTGAAAATACACGGTTGTAACAGAAAAAGAGAATACAGGTTTTTTAGAGAAATACACAGAGGAATAATACATTACTTTTTTTCTATCGAAACAGAACCAAAAATCGAGAGAAGGTTTTTTTTACTCTTTTTTTTCATTTTCGAATCTGTTTGTTTTTCTTTATTTTCTTCTTTTATTTTAGTTTTTTTAGCATGCGAAGGTTTTAAATAAAAAAAGAGGGGAAGAAAACTCACATTTTTAAATTTTTCGCCATCAGAGTATCACGGTGGTCGCGGCAAGGCCAGGCCTTTACGGCGGTTGACCGAAAGCTTTGCTGGACCCGTGGCCAGACGGATGAGGGCAGAGAGAGTTTTAATTATTTTTTTTTTGGGTTTTTGAAGAAATAAACTGAAATGTTTTTTTTGGGGGGGTAAAAATGGTTTATATAAGGCCATAAAACGGTGCCGTTTTGCACCAGGCCTATAATTATCAAAACAGCGCCGTGTAAGTCTTAGCCTGAACGCACGACCCGACCCGCAAAGAGGGTCCGCGCGTTTTTGTCAATTGGGCTAATTGCAGCCCTGGTCCCTCCAATTTTATAGGGTTTTGTAATCAGTTCTTTTTTATTTCTGATTTTGCCCAAAAAATTTTACATTGTTTCAATTTGGTCCTAATTTGAACGACGCCGTTTCAAAGGGTGGAATAATTTCGCTTTGGGTCCCCCCTGTTTTGCGCGTGTTTTAATCCGGTCCTTCCCCCCTATTTATTTTCTGTTTTTGCCCCAAACTTTTATTTAAAGATTCGATTTCGTCCTTTTTCACATCTTTTGTGATTTTTATTATTTTTAATATTTTTTATTATTCTTGATATTACTATTACTTTTATTATTACTATTAATATTATTAGTATCATTATTATTTATTATTATATTTGTTACCATTATTTTTATCATTATTAATTTACTATTTATATTACTTTTATTTTTATTACTGTATATTATTATTACCTACCATTATTATTTCTTATATTATTATTTTATTATTTTATTACTAATATTTTTTTTACTATTACTCTTATTATTACTTTCATCTACTATTAATATTATTTTTTTACCACTATTATTTTATTATTATCACTATATTTTTTTATATGTCTTATTATTCCTATAATGGTATTTATTATTATTATCTTATTTTTACTATTATTATTATATTATTTTTTTTAGGTTAGCATATAGTATTTATTTATTTATTTATCATTAACTTTTATTTTTGCTATCATTTTCTTTATTTTATTTATCCTTTTTCCAATTATTTCGTATAGGTTGTTGATTTTAAATGTCATTTTGTTGTATTATTTTTGCTTTTATTTTTGTTGACTACATTATCACTAGTCGCTTAGCAGAACCTTTTTGTTTTAACTGATTTTCAATTTAAAGGGTTACTTCGACTTTTCTTTTACCACATTTTTTTAAAAACTCATAAAAAGAATTTCACAAAGGTAATATTTCGTGTTTGGAAGTTCGAAAAATTGTGCCCAATCGTGCTGGGTTTCGATTTTTCGTTCGTCTAGATGACCAAATATCCTTTAAAGATTTTGATCGCATTTTTTTTTAATAAGGCAATTTTTGTGTTTGGAAGTTTGAGAGATCGTGCCCAATCGTGCTGGGTTTCGATTTTCCATTCGTCCAAATGACCAAATATCCTTTAGAGATTTTGACCGGGTTTTCTTAAATAAAGGCGATATTTCATATTTGGGAATTCGAGGAATCGTGCCCAATCGTGTTGGGTTTCGATTTTTAGTTTGGCCAAATAGTGGAATGCCCTTTTTAAATTGCAATGCATGAGTTTTGGAAATCATGAAATGATCTTGGTATCGAGGGTTTGAAACATCGTGTCCTATAAATCTTTGGATGCGATTTTCGTCTTTTAGAACAAGAGAATTTCGATATCCAATTCGAATTATTCAAACATTTTCTAAAAGATTCATATTTTAAAATCTCTTCCAATTTTTCGATATTACGACATTAATCAGTCAATAAGGTACCAATTTTGGGCGTTGCGAGGGTGCTAATCCTTCCTATAAATGCGAAATCGACTCCCGGACCCATTTTCTTAAAATTCGTAGACCAAATGTTTTATTAGGTGATCCAATCACACTTCAAAAAAGATTGGTGGCGACTCCGTTTTTCTTTTTAAAGTCGGCCCATTTTCCAAACAAAAAATGGTTTCGACAATAATAATAATAATAGATAGCAATAATAAATAAATAATAGTAAAAAATATAATAGTAATAATAATAATAATAATAATAATAAATAGTAATAATAATAAACAAATAATAGTAAAAAAACAAAAAATGAAATAAATAAAAATAAAAATAGATAAATAATAGTAATAATAGTATCATAAAAATAAGAGTAACATTAATAATTATAATAATAATATTATTAAAATTAATAATAATAACACTATAATTACAAAAATAAATAAAGAAGGACTAAGTCGAAATCAGAATAAAATTAAGAGGTTGAAATCATAATAAATAAAAATAAAAGAAGGGGATATGGACTTAAATGGAACACACGCAAAATGAATAGGGATTAAAGAGGAAGAAGAGGTTTCATGATGCTCAGGCACAAAAGGATACTCTGAAAAAGACTGCGTGTGAGAGCCAAAGCGAAAATGAGATGTTAAGAGCTCGAGTAGCAGAACTAGAGAAGGCCCTGTGTCGAAGCCGTAATTCTACGGTGAAGCTGGAATCAAGCCTAAACAAGATCGAAGAATTGAAAGGAAAGGTGGTAGAGCTCGAAACAGTGCTTCAAAGTAGTGAGCTCCAAATCCAATTTTTGGAAGCAAATAACGAGCGATGGGAAGAACAGCTTCAACGGTCTCAAGACCAGGTCAGAGAAAGAGATTACGTCATGGGCAAAGCTGTGGCTCATATACGAGAAGTGGCTGATCATTTACAAACTTTAGCGGTTCAGGCTGATGTACTAAGTGTGAAATATGAGTTAGAGTCGGACCGGGGTCGAGAGTTAGCTTGGCTTCTTAAGAAAGTTAAAGCTTTGAGCATAAGGGTTAGGTCGTATATGTGACTCTGTTTTATGTAAAGGATTTTGTTTTCTAAATAAGTTTCTAAGAGAAATTGAACCAGAATCGATGCCTTTTATTTTTGCATTCATATCATGCATTTGCATTACATTGCATCATATGCATTAATTATCATAAAAAGAACCCTATTAACTAGATATCGTATTATATAGTTACCCTGGAACATCATTACTACACACGAAGGAGAACTAAAGTTATGGATCAAAGGTTGGAAAAACTGGAACAAATGCAGAAGGAAATGCAAGATCAGTTGCAAGCTCAGATGCAAGAGCAACTGACCAAGATCCAACAGGATATGAAGGATCAAATGCTGGAATCCCAGAGAAGCATGATGAGCCAGTTAACACAGTTGTTGACTAGAGGGCCTGATAAAGGAAAGAGCCCTATGGTCGATACCGGGGATGATAATGAAGATTTTGCTTATCCTCCAGGCTTGGCCCCGGTAAATTCCTAGATACAACCACCAAGGGTGTCCGTCAACCTCAAACCCCGGTATCAATCCGGTATCTCAGCACCGGTAAACTTCCCGATAGGCTCGAGCTCCAACCCCGGAGATAGTTTGGCAAAACCTATGGTCCCTGACTTCGATGATGCAGCAGAAGGGGAAAAAGCAAAGACGGAGCTCCCAAAGGAGTTTGAGGATCGATGTAAATGGTTGGAGGAGAAGTTCAGAGCATTAGAAAGCGCTGATTACCAATGCGAGGTAGATGCTAAGAAGTTGAGTCTGGTTCTAGATCTGGTACTCCCACCAAAGTTCAAGATGCCAGAATTCGAAAAATATAACGGGACCAGCTGCCCTGAGGCCCACATTACAATGTTCTGTCGGAGAATGACGGGATATGTCAGGAACGACCAGTTATTGATCCACTGTTTCCAGGATAGCTTGACTGGGGCTGCAGTAAAATGGTACAATCAGCTGAGTTGTACTCAAATCAAATCATGGAAGGATTTAGCACAGGCCTTCATAAAACATTATGGCCATGTGACTGATATAGCGCCTGACAGGATCACACTACAAAACATGGAGAAGAAATCGGGCGAAAGTTTCAGGAAATATGCCCAGAGGTGGAGGGAGGTCGCTACACAAGTCCAACCGCCGCTGCTGGAAAAAGAAACGACCATGCTCTTCATTAATACCCTGAAAGCACCTTTCATCAATCATATGTTGGGGAGCACGACTAAGAGTTTCGCAGACATAGTGATGTCTGGTGAAATGATAGAGAACGCGATAAGGTGTGGGAAAATAGAAGCTGAAAGCACGAGAAGATCAGCTCCAAAGAAAAGAGAAAATGAAGTAAGCAATGTGAGCTCGGGCTATTCGAAACCCGTTACTATCAGTCAACCGAGAACGGTAGCTACAGGCCAGCAGGCCTCACCAAGGCAGGAGCCCAACACGAGGCAGAATGATGAGAAATTCCAGTTTACTCCCATACCAGTGACGTATAGGGAGTTATATAAAACTCTGTTCGATGCGCACGTTGTAGCCTCTTTCTACTTGAAACCGTTTCAACCCCCATATCCTAAGTGGTATGACACAAATGCTCAGTGTGAATACCATGCAGGAGTAGCAGGACACTCCATAGAAAATTACACCTCAATCAAAAGGCTAGTCGAAAGGCTTACCAAAGCAGGTGTTGTAAAATTCGACGACGCACCTGGTGTGAGAAATCTGTTGCCCAGTCATAATGATAAAGGGGTAAACGCGATAGTTGAGAACATGGAGAGGAGAGTCAAGCAGAATGTTGCTGAAGTAAGAACCCCATTGAAGGAGGTTTGGAAAGAAATGCGAGAAAGATGGTTAGTTCCGCAAGAATGGGGGAGCAAATCCCGAGATGCAAGGAACTACTGTGAGTTCCATAATAAAGAAGACCATGAGATCCAACAATGCAGAGAATTCAGGGCCCTAGTGCAAGGGTTAATGGATAACAAGGAGCTGGAGTTCTTTGACTCTATTGAAGAAGAGGACGTGTGCACCACAGAAGGAGGGTCAGCAGGGAAGGTCTTTGAGGTCAATCGCCCAGTAGTGATCATCAAAAGGCCGAGAATTGATGAAGCAGGGGCAAGAGTGGCACCGAGAGTGGTAATTCAGAAACGCATGGCTTTTCCTTATAGGGATAGAAAAAGGGTGCCCTGGAATTACAACTGCAATGTGACATGCCTGGGGAAGGAGAGTTCGGCCGGCACGCTAAACCCAGAAGTCGAACAGATAGAAAGAAAATCCTCTATGATCAGACAGGGGGAAGAAAGGACAGAACCGTTGGTTAATGAACCAGTAACAGAGAAAGAAGCCAAAGAGTTTCTGAAGTTCCTAAAGCACAGTGAGTACAGTGTGGTGGAACAATTACACAAACAGCCGGCACACATATTGGTACTGGCTTTGCTCTTAAACTCGAAGGTACACCACAGTGCGCTAATGAAGGTGTTGAACGAAACTTATGTCGCTGATGACTTTTCGGTAAACAAGCTAGACCGCCTTGTTGGTAATATAAGCGCGAAAAATTTCATCTACCGGGGGTATTAATTGATAACGGATTGGCACTGAATGTCTTGCCCCTATCTATGTTGAATATATTGCCTGTAGACAGCTCTCATATGAAAACATGCCAAAATGTAGTGAGAGCATTCGATGGCACTGAAAGGAAAGTGATGGGGAGGATTGAGATACCCCTCCTAATTGGGCCAAATACATACGAGGTAGACTTCCTCGTGATGGACATCAAGCCCTCTTATAATTGTTTATTGGGGAGGCCCTGGATTCACTCAGCGGGAGCCATACCATCATCATTGCACCAAAAGCTAAAGTTGGTGACAGAGGGTCGGCTGATAACTATAAATGCGGAGGAGGACATCATCGCATCCGTTACTAGTGATGCGCCATACATCGAAAATGATACTGAGGCGATAGAGTGTTCCTTTCGGTCATTGGAGTTTGTAAATACGACTTTTATTAGTGAAGGAGGCACGGTCCCGGTGCCCAAAATATTCGAAGCTACGTGGATGAGCCTACAACTGATGGTAGGAAAATGAGCAGTGCCTAGGAGGGGACTCGAAAAATACCTCCAGGGACGGGTCGAAGTGCCAGGTTTGGTTGACAAGCGCGATCATTTTGGTCTGGGGCATAGGCCAGATGCCAAACAGAGAAAGGAGGAACTGGAAAGGAAGCGGGAGAGACGAAGGGCACGATTGAATGGTGCTGAAGTCAAATGGGGATCAATGACTTTTCCCCATATATCTAATACATTCGTGTCGGGAGGAATTATCCATTCAGGGCCGAAAAATATGAATGAAGAAACGGCTATGATGAGAACTTTGAGCATCAACGCCGTATCTGAAGAGGGCCCGAAGGAAGGAAACTTAGCGGGCATTCGCCCCTATGAGCCTGGAAGTGTTCTGAACAACTGGACTGCAGAAGAAATCCCTGTAGTTTTTAGAACTAACACAGAGTAATGTTCAAAACACACTTGTTGTTTTAAGCCTAGAAACAATAAGAATCTTTTGTGAAATAGGCTCATGTTCAAACATCTTTATTTTCAATAAAAATGCTTTTTTTGTTTCATCCTGGGCAATTATTCTTTTCCTTCCCTTTCATTCCATTCATAATCATAACACATAAATAAATTATTCTTGGATTCATTGGGTATTCTTTCGTATCTACCATAGGTCCCAGATATCGATGTCATGAGCAGCTCTGCTACGGACCCAGAATTCCCTAATGAGCAAGACATGTGCCTAGAGGGATCTCGGAATTTTGCAGATGACGAAGATTATAGTTTATCCCCGAATTTGTTAAGGATGGTAGAGCGAGAAGAGAAGCTAATCATGCCTCACAAAGAGACAATTGAGAATGTGACTCTGGAAGAAGGGAAAGAGGTGAAAATTGGCACTTGCATAAATGAGGAAACAAGGCAGGATCTCATTAAAATTCTGCTAGAGTTCAAAGATGTCTTCGCGTGGTCATATCAAGACATGCCTGGGTTGAGCACTGATATTGCGGTACATCGTATCCCCATAAAGGAAGAATTCAAGTCGGTTCAACAGAAGCTCCGAAGGATGAGACCCGATGTTGCAGTAAAGATAAGAGAGGAGGTCAAGAAGCAATTTGACGCTGGGTTCTTACAGGTTGTGAATTACTCAGAATAGGTAGTCAATGCCGTTCCGATTCCTAAGAAAGAAGGGAAATTACAGATTTGTGTCGATTACAGAGACTTAAACAAGGCTAGCCCAAAGGACAACTTCCCACTACCTCACATAGACACCTTGGTGGATAACACGGCAGGGTATTCGTTATTCTCCTTCATGGATGGTTTCTCTGGGTACAATCAAATAAAGATGCATCCTGAAGACATGGAAAAGACCACATTCATAACCTTATGGGGAACCTTTTGCTACAAGGTGATTCCATTTGGGTTAAAGAATACGGGAGCAACATACTAAAGGGCCATGGTAACCTTGTTTCACGACATGATGCACAAGGAGATCGAGGTCTACGTCGACGACATGATCGCAAAATCCCGAACGGAAGAAGAGCATGTGCAAGTTTTGACGAAGCTATTCTTGAGGTTGAGGAAATTTCAACTGAAGCTCAATCCAACCAAATGCACTTTCGGGGCTAGGTCAGGAAAACTGCTTGGTTTTGTAGTCAGTGAAAGAGGAATTGAGGTCGACCCGGATAAAGTCAGGGCTGTACAAGAATTGTCTTCGCCGCGCACTCAAAAGGAGGTCCGAGGTTTTCTGGGAAGACTAAATTATATTTCCCGGTTCATTTCGTAATTGACTGAGAAGTGTGACCCCATATTTCGTCTCCTCAAGAAACACAACCCAAGTATCTGGGACGACGAATGCCAGAAGGCTTTTGACAAGATTAAGCAATACTTGTCTAATACTCCAGTATTAATACCGCCCAATCCTGATAGGCCGTTGATTCTGTATTTGACGGTATTCAATAATTCAATGGGATGTGTGCTCGGCCAACAAGATGAGACAGGAAAGAAAGAAAAGGCGATATATTACCTCAGTAAGAAATTCACTGAGTGTGAAATGAGATACTTGCCAATTGAGAAATTATGCTGCGCATTGGTCTGGGCAACTCGGAGGTTAAGGGAGTACATGTTGTACCATACGACTTGGTAAATCTTGAAGCTAGATCCTCTTAAGTACATGATGGAGTCAGCTGCTTTGAATGGAAGGATGGCCCGATGGCAAATTTTGCTCTCTGAATTCGACATAGTCTATGTGAACCAGAAGGCTGTGAAGGGGAGTGCAATAGCAGATTTTCTGGCCAACAGAACGCTAGACGACTACGAGCCCTTGAACTTCGATTTTCCCAATAAAGATCTGATGTTTGTAGCGACAACTGAAGAAGATACCCTGGAAGATTGTCCTTGGAAATTGAACTTCGACGGAGCATCAAATGTCGTTGGTAATGGAGTTGGGGCAGTCCTGGTATCCCCAAATAGAGATCATTATCCATTCACTTGCAAGTTGGATTTTGACTGCACGAATAATATGGCAGAATACGAAGCATGTATCATGGGAATTCGAGCAGCTATAAACCGTAAAGTCAGGGTGCTAGAGGTATATGGAGGTTCCGCGTTGGTGATATATCAGCTCAAAGGAGAATGGGAAATCAGAGATCCCAAATTGATCAGTTATCGAAAGTTAGTTTTGGAGCTAATTGAGGAGTTTGATGATATATGTAACACCCCAAACCCGGTCAATACGCCACGACCGAATTTGGCATGCTACGAAGAAAAACGTTTCGAAGAAAATTGAGATAGCGATTAAATTTTAGTGAAAAATTCTTTGTAATTCTATATTTGTAGAATTCAGATGTTTAATAAGTTAAAAACTGGAAATTTACTTTGAAATTCCATAAATAAAACTTTTAAACTAAGTGGATAAATCATAGGTTAGAAAACATTTATTTCATTTTAAGAAAACTCGAATTAATACTTTGAAACCGTTTGCATTGGAATGTAGAAACTTAAAATTTTGGAAATCATTTAAGTTGTAGAAAACACTTAATTTATAATTTTATTATCAACAATTTAGATTTACGATGGTAAGATAAAATACCATAAGCGTTTTTATAGTTTAGAAAACTTTAGCTCAATTATTAAATTAATCAAGTGATATACTTAAACATGTTTAGAATAAATCCCAAAGCATATAAATAATCCAAAACCATAATTAAAGAGGCCTTATTACAAATCTATAAAATATGAAAACCCAAATTAAAATATAATAAGGTACCCAAATGGAAGTTCTTGTAAAATCAAATTTTATTGCATGGCCCCTCGAGTTCATACGGCTCCACATCCGCGATCTCACGAATCACCTGAAAAATATCCCATGAAGGGTGAGTCAACAGACTCAATGTGTAACAAAGACACTAAAAACCCAATCGATCATAGCAATAAAGCCCATTTAAATCACATTTAGCCATAAGCCCATAATATAGCAAATCAGATAATCACATGTACATATAAAATGAAATGCAATCCCGAACCCAACTTAGATATCCATCCGCTACACACCACCCGTACCTACCAATCACACCGTGGGGATTACTAAATCGACCCTCCATCCGCTACACACCATCGAAGGCAGTTGCTGCAGTCAACATGTACATCGCCCTTATAATCGTGGCATAGCCATCAGATAATTGTGACAGAGTCACCGGATTCATAATATCGTGACCGAAGTCACCGGATTCATAAAATCGTGACCGAAGTCACCGGATTCATAATATCGTGACCAAAGTCACCGGATAATGTGGTAAAAACCACCGGAACACTTCCCCTTTCAATATTACCCATATGCCCATGCAATAACATATTATTTCATTATCATGCCATATGCCCCATTATCATATCGGAATCGGACACATTTCATATTATGCATATAGCATTATTAGCGATGTAAATATTATGCCTTGTACATTATATCAAAATCATAATCAAATATCGAATATGTTTCATATTAGAATCATACATAGTACGAAGGAATAACATACCTCAATTCACCGTACCATTGAATGGTACCCGAAGCCATAAACATTTATATTTCTTTATAAACACATTTTTATCAATAAAGCTATTGATCTATTAGAAGTTTAGCATAAGTTACACACCTTGCAAACACGGAAAGCGATATAATACTTAAGATTTCCGACCCTTGCCTACAACGTCGATAGCACCTATATAACACTATATTAGAAATCGATTATCATTACAAGATATGGCCCTTGGCCGAATATCATCATCTCCTTACCTTGGATTATTCGAAACCCGAACGATCTCTCCCTAATCGTCAACTACAAGAAGCCCCGAAATCCTCCTTCAAAGATTTGGCCACGGAGGAGTAAGAGGATTAGATTCCTAAAATCGGTTAATCTAAAGGAAAATAAAGAAAACGATTGATAGATAATCCTTACCCGAAATACGGAGATTGATTTACCCTTACTTGAACTATAAAAAGGATTCGACTTTAACAATTAAAAAGAAGAGAAATGGTGATTTTGGCTTTAACAAAAGAAGAGAAAAGATGGTAGTTTCAAATATGATGGTTTTGGTTTTAACAAAAGAAAAGAAAGAAAAATGGTGAAAAGTATAGGATATTTACGGCTATGAGAAAGAAAGAGAAGAGAGAATGAGAATGAAAAAGAAAAACGAAAATATGAGAAATGCTTTTGGTGATAGAATGAATTCGGCACTAGAGAGGAAGAAAAGAAATGATAAATGTCTTCAAAAGTAGCAATGTTTTGGTACCAAAAAGAGAGTAAAACTTGAGAGGAAAAGAAGAAATAAAAAAATACCAATTTGGTCAAAATGTAATGGCCAAAACAAAGCAAAGTTTTTACCAAATGCCAATTGACAATTTCGGCTAAGAGAAAATATTTGGACAAAGGAAAAAGATGCACAAATTGACAACTTTTGGTCAACTAACACCTTCCTAATCCATACCATATTCGGTCAACACATTAGCCAACACAATCCCCCTTTTTCTTCCTCAATTCCTCCCTATCAACCCCTTAATCTCCGTCCCAATTAAACCAACCCCCTTAGCCCCTTATGCCGTCTAGGTTCATGGTCAAATGACCATGGAAAAGCTTCCAAAACATCATCCACTCTTCAAGCCTTTTGTCTCCCCAACCTTCCATAACTTTAAGATTCTTATCCCCTATTTCAAGCTTTCCTTAAACCAATATTCAACTTACCAAAAACTTAAGGTCCAACCTATCATAATTAGAGTTTGACCGTCCATCAATGCTAGGATACAAAAATAAAGTCTTCAAAATGCTTTCCAAGCAACTCGAACCACTTCCTCAAGTAACCTTTCAAGCTCCTTATCCACTATGCCACTAACTCCTCATGTGTTAGAATTTAACACTTAAATTAACTTAAGTGCTAAGCTCACTTAATCCACTTCATTAAATAAACCATACTAAAAATTATCTAACTTCCTAAATAAAATCAAGCCTTCACAAGACTATGCTAACACACAAAATTCCTACCCGAGCCAACACAAAAATAATACTCAAATTTTTCCTAAAGCTCAAGGCCCAATCCTACTAGGCCCAATTTCAGGATGTTACAAATCTACCCTCCTTAAAGAAATTTAGTCCTCGAAATTTCCAACTAACTAACATGATCGTACATCCTATCTCGCCACACTACGTTCTTTCACAAGACTCTGATCTTAATAAAACCACAATGTACTTTTAAAAAATCTTAATAAAACCAACATACTAATCCACCATAGCATACCATTATCTAACACTTACACTTATACAAAAAATTTCCTACAAACAACCATCACTTCCAACCAAAACATACCCGACTTGAGAGTGAGGAAACAATCCACGAGCCTTAAGCTCCTTAGACTCGCATCTCAAGCATACTCCTATCTTCCTCCAACATTCTCCCGGATGACACCTTCCACAATAATCGCAAGCCAAAGAGTTCGACCATGCCTTGACATGTTTTACGTGAGCGAGATTGTGACCCTAGAGAACCGTGATCTCTGTTCTTCTTACGATCCACAGACCCAACTCCAAGTGCTTCACCGATTCTTTAACTATCGAGTCACTCATCAATCCGAACTCGATCATGATACTCTGTCTCAACCACTCAGCGATGCTAACGCCTCCTTCATTGGAATTATGCCTCGGCATCGAAAATCTAGCCCTAACACTTCGGCTTTTACCACATCCACGACGACCACGTTCCTAGAACTCATGTCTAAAGTCTCGACTTATCCGATTTTACGAAAATTTTATGCATTAGAGTCTTTTCACTTTCTTGTTTAAAGAAAATTTTATGCAATGAGTTTTAATAAGTGGTTTTTCCGTAGAAGTACACATATACCTAGGGTCCATGTCTCTAAAGTATAGTCCACTATCACTAGTCATTCAAAGTTTATAACATCCAAAAATCACAACCAAAGGCTAGGGTACTTACAGGCGGATCGGTTTGGGAGACTCGGTGCCATGCCTTTCCAACCATATAATTTTAAACAAAACATTTTAAAATCCATTCTTTAAAACATTTTGGGCCTCGGGCCCACAGCGGAGCTTTTGAACTTAGCTCTGATACCAATTTGTAACACCCCAAACCCGGTCAATACGCCACGACCGAATTTGGCATGCTACGAAGAAAAACGTTTCGAAGAAAATTGAGATAGCGATTAAATTTTAGTGAAAAATTCTTTGTAATTCTATATTTGTAGAAATCAGATGTTTAATAAGTTAAAAACTGGAAATTTACTTTCAAATTCCATAAATAAAACTTTTAAACTAAGTGGATAAATCATAGGTTAGAAAACATTTGTTTCATTTTAAGAAACTCGAATTAATACTTTGAAACTGTTTGCATTGGAATGTAGAAACTTAAAATTTTGGAAATCATTTAAGTTGTAGAAAACACTTAATTTATAATTTTATTATCAACAATTTAGATTACCTGATGGTAAGATAAAATACCATAGCGTTTTTATAGTTTAGAAAACTTTAGCTCAATTATTAAATTAATCAAGTGATATACTTAAACATGTTTAGAATAAATCCCAAAGCATATAAATAATCCAAAACCATAATTAAAGAGGCCTTATTACAAATCTATAAAATATGAAAACCCAAATTAAAATATAATAAGGTACCCAAATGGAAGTTCTTGTAAAATCAAATTTTATTGCATGGCCCCTCGAGTTCATCCGGCTCCACATCCGCGATCTCACGAATCACACTGAAAAGATATCCCCCATGAAGGGTGAGTCAACAGACTCAATGTGTAATAAAGACACTAAAAACCCAATCGATCATAGCAATAAAGCCCATTTAAATCACATTTAGCCATAAGCCCATAATATAGCAAATCGAGATAATCACATGTACATATAAAATGAAATGCAATCCCGAACCCAACTTAGATATCCATCCGCTACACACCACCCGTACCTACCAATCACACCGTGGGGATTACTAAATCGACCCTCCATCCGCTACACACCATCGAAGGCGATTGTCTGCGATCAACATGCACATCGCCCTTATAATCGTGGCATAGTCACCAGATAATTGTGACAGAGTCACCGGATTCATAATATCGTGACCGAAGTCACCGGATTCATAAAATCGTGACCGAAGTCACCGGATTCATAATATCGTGACCAAAGTCACCGGATAATGTGGTAAAACCACCGGAACACTTCCCTTTCAATATTACCCATATGCCCATGCAATAACATATTATTTCATTATCATGCCATATGCCCCATTATCATATCGAATCGGACACATTTCATATTATGCATATAGCATTATTAGCGATGTAAATATTATGCCTTGTACATTATATCAAAATCATAATCAAATATCGAATATGTTTCATATTAGAATCATACATAGTCTGAAGGAATAACATACCTCAATTCACCGTACCATTGAATGGTACCCGAAGCCATAAACATTTATATTTCTTTATAAACACATTTTTATCAATAAAGCTATTGATCTATTAGAAGTTTAGCATAAGTTACACACCTTGCAAACACGGAAAGCGATATAATACTTAAGATTTCCGACCCTTGCCTACAACGTCGATAGCACCTACATAACACTATATTAGAAATCGATTATCATTACAAGATATGGCCCTTGGCCGAATATCATCATCTCCTTACCTTGGATTATTCGAAACCCGAACGATCTCTCCCTAATCGTCAACTACAAGAAGCCCCGAAATCCTCCTTCAAAGATTTGGCCACGAAGGAGTAAGAGGATTAGATTCCTAAAATCGGTTAATCTAAAGGAAAATAAAGAAAACGATTGATAGATAATCCTTACCCGAAATACGGAGATTGATTTACCCTTACTTGAACTATAAAAAGGATTCGACTTTAACAATTAAAAAGAAGAGAAATGGTGATTTTGGCTTTAACAAAAGAAGAGAAAAGATGGTAGTTTCAAATATGATGGTTTCGGTTTTAACAAAAAGAAAAGAAAGAAAAATGGTGAAAAGTATAGGATAGTTACGGCTATGAGAAAGAAAGAGAAGAGAGAAAGAGAATGAAAAAGAAAAAACGAAAATATGAGAAATGCTTTTGGTGATAGAATGAATTCGGCACTAGAGAGGAAGAAAAGAAATGATAAATGTCTTCAAAAGTAGCAATGTTTTGGTACTAAAAAGAGAGTAAAACTTGAGAGGAAAAGAAGAAATAAAAAAATACCAATTTGGTCAAAAATGTAATGGCCAAAACAAAGCAAAGTTTTTACCAAATGCCAATTGACAATTTCGGCTAAGAGAAAATATTTGGACAAAGGAAAAAGATGCACAAATTGACAACTTTTGGTCAACTAACACCTCCCTAATCCATACCATATTCGGTCAACACATTAGCCAACACAATCCCCCTTTTTCCTCCTCAATTCTTCCCTATCAACCCCTTAATCTCCGTCCCAATTAAACCAACCCCCTTAGCCCCTTATGCCGTCTAGGTTCATGGTCAAATGACCATGGAAAAGCTTCCAAAACATCATCCACTCTTCAAGCCTTTTGTCTCCCCAACCTTCCATAACTTTAAGATTCTTATCCCCTATTTCAAGCTTTCCTTAAACCAATATTCAACTTACCAAAAACTTAAGGTCCAACCTATCATAATTAGAGTTTGACCGTCCATCAATGCTAGGATACAAAAATAAAGTCTTCAAAATGCTTTCCAAGCAACTCGAACCACTTCCATCAAGTAACCTTTCAAGCTCTTTATCCACTATGCCACTAACTCCTCATGTGTTAGAATTTAACACTTAAATTAACTTAAGTGCTAAGCTCACTTAATCCACTTCATTAAATAAACCATACTAAAAATTATCTAACTTCCTAAATAAAATCAAGCCTTCACAAGACTATGCTAACACACAAAATTCCTACCCGAGCCAACACAAAAATAATACTCAATTTTTTCCTAAAGCTCAAGGCCCAATCCTACTAGGCCCAATTTCGGGATGTTACAATATCACATTCTTTTACCTCCCACGTGATGAATATCAGATGGCTGACGCCTTGGCCACATTAGCCACTATGATCAGAGTAAATGGGCAGGAAGGGATGAAGCCCATCCAAATGAGTATCTGTGAGGCTTCGGCTCACTGCTACAATATCGACGATGAGGAGGAGAGAGATGATCATCCTTGGTATCATTATATTCTGCGATATGTAAAGAGTCAGGAATACCCTGATCAAGCAACAGAAAATGACAGGAGAACACTGCGAAGACTGGCCAATGATTATGTCTTAGACGGAGAGATCCTGTATAAAAAGAGGAAGGATCAGGTGCTGTTAAAATGCGTCGACGCTGTTGAGGCTAAGAAAATCCTGGAAGAAGTCCATGAAGGTGTTTGCGGGACGCATGCCAATGAATTTACAATGGCCAGGCAGATAATGAGATTCGGGTATTACTGGTCCACGGTGGAAGGAGATTGCATCCGTTACGCCAAGAAGTGTCACAAGTGCCAGATTTATGGAGACCAGATTCATGTGCCTCCGTCACATCTTCATGTTATGACTTCTCTGTGTCCTTTCTCAATGTGGGGCATGGACGTTATTGGGTCGATCTCGCCAAATGCTTCTAATGGACATCGATTCATTTTCGTGGTCATCGATTACTTCACCAAATGGGTAGAGGCAGCTTTATATGCCAATGTCACGAAGACGGCAGTTAACAAGTTTTTGAAGAAAGAGATCATATGTCGCTATGGTATGCCGGAAAGGATCGTATCTGACAACGCGTTGAACTTGAACAACTGTGCGATAGCGAAAGTTTGTAGTCAGTTGAACATTAAGCACCATAACTCGTCGCCATATCGCCCGAAAATGAATGGCGCCATTTATGACTGAGACCTACAAGGATTGGCATGAAAAGTTACCACTTGCCCTCTATGCCTACCGAACATCTGTTAAGACCTCCACCGGGGCAACACCTTTCTCATTGGTTTATGGGATGGAGGCAGTCTTGCCTATCGAAGTTGAAATTCCTTCTCTCCGGGTTTTGTCAGAGCTGAAGTTGGATGAAGCGGAATGGATTCAATCTCAATATGATCAACTGAATCTAATTGAGGAAAAAAAGGTTAAGAGCCATCCGTCATGGTCAAATGTACCAGAAGCGAATGATTCGGGCTTACAACAAAAAGGTCCACCTCAGAGTATTCCATGAGGGAAACTTGGTATTGAAAAAGATCCTCCCTATGTAAAAAGACTTCAGAGGAAAGTGGATGCCTAATTGGGAAGGACCTTATGTCGTAAAAAAGGCCTTCTCTGGAGGAGCATTGGTACTAGTTGAGATGGACGGCAAAAGTCTGCCAAATCCAGTTAATGCGGACTCAGTCAAGAAGTATTTTGCTTAAGAAGGAAAATGGGCCAAGGCAAAAACCCGCAAAGGGCGTCTTGAGTTCAAAAAAAAATAAAAAAAATGGAGAGGCCAAGGTGAAAACCCGCAAAGGGCACCTTGAGACCAAAGGAGCTTTGAATTGAACACCCGTAAAGGGCGATTCAAATGTTTGGGGCATGCGCTAGCCATCCTATACCTGAATTAACAAGGAGGAGATATGCTACATCTTCGGGCCATTGACAAAGTACCACAGATCTCCTAGACACATGTTGAACTCAGAATGGTTTTCAAAAAGTTCATACAGAGAAGCTCAGGCTGTGATATCTGGGGCACCAATTTCACCCTTTTTCATTTTTTGTACCCTAGCAAAATTTGTTTCCTTTGTTCAATCCATTCTTCACGGGTTTTGTCCCGAATAAATTTCAGTTTCATTCATCTCTATAATCTTTCTTCAAGCATTTCATATTTAAATAATGATTAATGAACTAGTAACGCTTTCAAAAAGGTAGTTTTGCATATTACTCTGAAAGTCTCTAAATAATACAAGAATCTGAAACAGGACAATTATTTAGAACTCACCAGGCTTAAAGGGCTCGGAACCCCTGAAATAAGAGTCTAAGCAATGACGACATCTTCAGATTCTCTGTTAGAAGTATCAGTGGAACAAGAAGACATACATTGGGGATATCGCCCTAACAAACAGCGAGCAATGATAGCCCAAAAGTTAAAAATTGGATCATGCTCATGACATTTTGCATTCATTCATTCATTCGCAATACATTGGTTAGGAGCATTTTTTCAATCATGACATCCTAATTATTTAGCATAAGCATAGACCCCATGAAATCAATTCTACAGGTAGGTTCCCCAGAGGACAATGTAGCAAAATTGATTGAAGCTACAGAAGATAGTAGATCTTATCTCCACTGAGCAGGAGTGGAGCAGATCGAAGATAACAGGTCTTATCTCCATGTATCGGCAATAGAGCAGACTGAAGAGTGCAGATCTTATCCCCACTGAGCAGGAGTGGGGCAGATCGAAAATGGTGAATCTTATCTCCATGTATCGGCAATAGAGCAGATTTAAGCCACTAGCCTTATCTCCCTGAGCAGGAGCGGAGTAGGCTAAAGATAGCAGATCTTATCTCCACTGAGCAGGAGTGAAGCAGATCGAAGACGATGAGCCTTAATCCCCTAAGCAGTAGGGTAACAGGCTGAAGATAACAGATCTTATCTCCACTGAGCAGGAGTGGAGCAGATCGAGGATGGTGAGCCTTAACCCCCTAAGCACTAGGGTAATAGGCTAAAAATAACAGATCTTATCTCCATTGAGCAGGAGTGGAGCAGATAAAAAATTACTGGTCTTATCTCCATGTATCGGCAATGGAGCAGACTGAATATTATAGCCTTATCTCCACTGAGCAGGAGTGGAGCAGGCTAAAAGATAGCAGATCTTATCTCCACTGAGCAGGAGTGGAGCAGATCGAAGACGATGAGCCTTAATCCCCTAAGCAGTAGGGTAACAGGCTGAAGATAGTAGATATTATCTCCACTGAGCAGGAGTGTAGCAGATAGAAAACTACGAGTCTTATCTCCATGTATCGGCAATGGAGCAGACTGAAGAGTGCAGATCTTATCCCCACTGAGCAGGAGTGGGGCAGATCGAAAGTGGCGAATCTTATCTCCATGTATCGGCAATGGAGCAAATTTAAGCCACTAGCCTTATCTCCCTGAGCAGGAGCGGAGCAGGCTAATGATAGCAGATCTTATCTCCACTGAATAGGAGTGGAGCAGATCGAAGACAGCAAGTCTTATCTCCATGTATCGATAATAGAGTGGACTAAAGATTGTAAATCTTATATCCACTGAGCAGGAGTGGAGCATATTGAAAACAAAATTCCTATACCCCTGAAGATGTAGTGGATGGAATGAAGCTACAAGAAACCAAGATTCGGCTAGACCGGGCTAAATTGGCCCTTTTAAAGTCTTTGCTCTATTCTTGTTACACGACAACGAGCAAAGAGGGGCAGCTGTTGGGCCTAAATTTCACCGGAGCCCAATAGACAGATCCAAAGCAACAACAGACCCAATTTTTTTTAAAATAAACCAAACAGTCCAAATACATTAAAACCCATAAAGGCCCAAACCCAAAAGCCCAAATCAGAAATCAGGCCAGGAAACCCTAGCCCTTGTTTCGTGCTCCGCCATAAGCCTCCAGTGACCCTCTTCGCGTCGTGCGCGCCTCCAACGCCCGAGTCGTGCCCACGTCGCCGTACCTGCAGAAAAAGGGGAAAAGCAGCAGCACAAACAAACTAGAGTTTTAGTTTTTTTTTTGGATTCTCCTAAAAGGCTATAAAAGCCTTCGAAAACGGGTGTAAAAGGGGGGATTTGGTTTTTTGAAAATACACGGTTGTAACAGAAAAAGAGAATACAGGTTTTTTAGAGAAATACACAGAGGAATAATACATTACTTTTTTTCTATCGAAACAGAACCAAAAATCGAGAGAAGGTTTTTTTTACTCTTTTTTTTCATTTTCGAATCTGTTTGTTTTTCTTTATTTTCTTCTTTTATTTTAGATTTTTCAGCATGCGAAGGTTTTAAATAAAAAAAAAGGGGAAGAAAACTCACATTTTTAAATTTCGGCCACCGTATACGGTGGCCGCCGGCGGCGGGGCCACGACGGCGATTGACCGGAAGCTTTGCCGGACTCGTGGCCGGACCGATGAGGGCAGAGAGAGTTTTAAAGATTTTTTTTTTTGGGTTTTTGAAGAAATAAACTGAAATGTTTTTTTTTTGGGTAAAAATGGTTTATATAAGGCCATAAAGCGGTGCCGTTTTGCACCAGGCCTATAATTATCAAAACGGCGTCGTGTAAGTCTTAGCCCGTGCGCGCGACCCGACCCGCAAAGAGGGTCCGCGCGTTTTTGTCAATTGGGCTAATTGTAGCCCTGGTCCCTCCAATTTTATAGGGTTTTGCAATCAGTTCTTTTTTATTTCTGATTTTGCCCAAAAAAATTTTACATTGTTTCAATTTGGTCTTAATTTGAACGGCGCCGTTTCAAAGGGTGGAATAATTTCGCTTTGGGTCCCCCCTGTTTTGCGCGTGTTTTAATCCGATCCTTCCCCCTATTTATTTTCTATTTTTGCCCCAAACTTTTATTTAAAGATTCGATTGCGTCTTTTTTCACATCTTTTGTGATTTTTATTATTTTATTATTATTATTTTTAATATTTTTTATTATTCTTGATATTACTATTACTTTTATTATTACTATTAATATTATTAGTATCATTATTATTTATTATTATATTTGTTACCATTATTTTTATTATTATTAATTTACTATTTATATTACTTATATTTTTATTACTATATATTATTATTACCTACCATTATTATTTCTTATATTTCTTATATTATTTTATTACTAATATTTTATTATTATCACTATATTTTTTTATATGTCTTATTATTCCTATAATGGTATTTATTATTATTATCTTATTTTTTACTATTATTATTATATTATTTTGTTTAGGTTAGCATATAGTATTTATTTATTTATTTATTTATTTATCATTAACTTTTATTTTTGCTATCATTTTCTTTATTTTATTTATCCTTTTTCCAATTATTTCGTATAGGTTGTTGATTTTAAATATCATTTTGTTTTATTATTTTTGCTTTTATTTTTGTTGACTACATTATCACTAGTCGCTTAGCAGAACCTTTTTGTTTTAACTGATTTTCAATTTTAAGGGTTACTTCGACTTTTCTTTTACCACATTTTTTTTAAAAACTCATAAAAAGGATTTCACAAAGGTAATATTTCGTGTTTGGAAGTTCGAGAAATTGTGCCCAATCGTGCTGGGTTTCGATTTTTCGTTCGTCTAGATGACCAAATATCCTTTAAAGATTTTGATCGCATTTTTTTTAAATAAGGCAATTTTTGTGTTTAGAAGTTCGAGAGATCGTGCCCAATCGTGCTGGGTTTCGATTTTCCATTCGTCCAAATGACCAAATATCCTTTAGAGATTTTGACCGGGTTTTCTTAAATAAAGGCGATATTTCATATTTGGGAATTCGAGGAATCGTGCCCAATCGTGTTGGGTTTCGATTTTTAGTTTGGCCAAATAGTGGAATGCCCTTTTTAAATTGCAATGCATGAGTTTTGGAAATCATGAAATGATCTTGGTATCGAGGGTTTGAAACATCGTGTCCTATCGTGCTGGATGCGGTATTTCGTCTTTTCGGAACAAGAGAATTTCGATATCCAATTCGAATTATTCAAACATTTTCTAAAAGATTCATATTTTAAAATCTCTTCCAATTTTTCGATATTAGGACATTAATCAGTCAATAAGGTACCAATTTTGGGCGTTGCGAGGGTGCTAATCCTTCCTCGTGCGTAACCGACTCCTGGACCCGTTTTCTTAAAATTCGTAGACCAAATGTTTTATAAGGTGATCCAATCACACTTCAAAAAAGATTGGTGGCGACTCCGTTTTTCTTTTTAAAGTCGGCCCACTTTCCAAACAAAAAATAGTTTCGACAATAATAATAATAATAGATAGCAATAATAAACAAATAATAGTAAAAAATATAATAATAATAATAATAATAATAATAATAATAAATAGTAATAATAATAAACAAATAATAGTAAAAAAACAAATAAATGAAATAAATAAAAATAAAAATAGATAAATAATAGTAATAATAGTATAATAAAAATAAGAATAACATTAATAATTATAATAATAATATTATTAAAATTAATAATAATAACACTATAATTACAAAAATAAACAAAGAAGGACCAAGTCGAAATCAGAATAAAATTAAGGGGCTGAAATCGTAATAAATAAAAATAAAAGAAGGGGATATGGACTTAAATGGAACACACGCAAAATGAATAGGGATTAAAGAGGAAATTATTCCAAAATCCCTGAACTCATCGTTTCCGCTTTCGTTTTTTAAACATACCCAAGGACCAAATTGAGACAGAATAAAAATATGCGTGGCCAAATTAAAAAACAGAAAAAGGACTAGAATAGAATAGTACAAAAAAGCGGAAGGGGCAAAAGGATAAATAATCCTTTTTTTTCAAAACACGCGGATCCTGAGGCCTACACGGGTTGGGTCGGGTCAGCCTCCCCAAAACGACGTCATTCTGGCGTCTGGGGAGGCCTTGCAAAACTACGTCGTTTTGCACCTCCTATTTAAGCCCAAAATTTTTCTTTTCTCTTCATTTCAGCCCTCCCCTTTAAAAAAAAACCAAAAACTTTTCAAAAAAACTCTCTCCCTCTCCCCAGAGTCCGGCCGAGAGTCCGGCGCCGAACCACCATGGCGGCCGCCGTTCACCGGAGACGGCGCCGCTGTCCACGGTGGCCGAAAAAATGAAAAAGGCCCATTTTTTCGGCTTTTCGACTTCCCCGCTCTCAAAATACCATCTTTCACTGGAAATGGTGGCCTCGATTCTCCTCACGACAGCGCAAGCACGAAAAAAAGGAAAAAGGGTAAGATTTCTCCCTTTTTTTTATTATTTGATACCTAGTTTTATTCTTATTCTAAATGAAAAATAAAAACGAAGCTAAGAGAAAATAAAAACATATAAAAGATGAAAATAACACATTCTGGGAAATTTTTTGATTCGATTTTTGATTTTCTTATTTTCAAAATCGCCCCCTACATTGTTTTGGTTTCGGGCTTATATAGCCGAAAAAGAAATATATAAAATACAATGTTTGTTTTTTTTTCTTTTTTCTTTTTTCTCTAATGTCTGTTTTCTCTTCCTTGCTGTGTTTGCAGGTGTCAGGAGCCAACAGAGGCAGGTGTTTCGCCGTTTCGGTGCAAGAGGTGCTGGGGTGGTCGCCCCTTGGGCGGTGTGTGCGCTGGCAATGCACATGGGGGTGCAGCGCCTCAGCTGCTAGGTTTCTTAGTGGCTGAATTTTTTTTTTTAGGTTTTGGGCTATTTGGGCCTGTTGTTTGGTATTTGTAAAATGGACTTTGTACTTCATTTATTGTGTTTTATTTATTTTATTTTTTGTGTTTAAGGCCCGGGCAAGAATTGGGCTCTACATAGTATATCCATCAAATATTTAAATAAATAGATATAATTTAAAATTATTAAAAATAAAATTTTTATTCCTTTAAATTAGACCATATTATTTAAATTAATTAGCATATAATTAAGCTAAAATGTTAACAAGAAGTTTATTTTATTTTTTTTGTGGTTTGACTTCCAAATCCTCACCTCACCTTGTGAAGTCGGCAAGAGGAACTCAGATAAATAAGGGATTTTTTAATAGATAGTCATTGCGGTGGGATGAAATTTTTTATCTTATAAGTATAATAATTAATTTTAGGGTAAATTACACCAACAGTCACTCAACTTTAGGGTAGCTGACAAAATAGTCACCTAGGTTTCATTTCAGTCACTCAACTTTGAAAAAATAACAAAACAGTCACTAACGTTATTGAAAAGTGACAAATCAGTAACTTAATAACATTTTCTGTCACAGGCTTAACGGATAGTTGACGTGGCCAGTTAACTAGCTAATGTGGCAAGTTAATTTGCCACATTGGACGGGTAGTCAAAGGGTCAAAGAAGAAAAAAAAAGATGATTGGAGATGATTGGTCCTTCTCTGTGTCTTTCTTCTTTTTCTTCTCATCTTTCTCTTCATCTTCTTCTCCCTCAACCTCTTTCTCTTTATGCTTCTTTTATTATTTCTTGTTCTTCTCTCCTTTCTCTTCATCTTCTTTCTCATAAAAAAATTTCTTTATTTGAATTCAACTAAACATACTCTGTATCAGCAATATGAATCGTTGAGACCAAATCAACTTGAAAACATCAAACTCAAAAAAAAAAAAAAACCCAAAATTAGAAACCTGCAAATTGATTCTATGAAAGCAATGCATAATTTAGAAACAAAAGCTCGATGGGTGGTATCAGTACCCGAAGAAAAGGGTAAAGAATAGACCAAGGAAACCTCTTATGATAGCTAACAATAGCCGTTTGTAACTCGCCACTATCGTTTTGACTCCCTCTCTTAAACCTCATGAAATCCGTTATCGAATTGTTGTTAAAAAACTGCTCCGCCATCGTCGTCGACGACGACCCACCTTCGATTGTTAAAGAACAACAAGAAAGCTTCGACAATGGGTATTTGAGAGATTTTGAGAATCTGGAATTGAATTTAAAGAGCTTAAACGTTATAGGCAAAAAAGAAATAGAATTGGGAGATGAATCAATGTATGAAGGAAATGAAGATGAGATAAGTGAGAGAGAGCTTGAAACCATTGTTTCTCTCAGTGTGAGAAAACAAAGAGAAATTTTGGAGGATTTGAGGGGCTTGATTTTATGCCTACCACTCGATAAAAATAAAACCTGGTTCACAATTTTTCTTTTTCTTCTCTTATTCTTCTCTTTCTCTTCTTCTTCTACTGCCCAGGGCTCTTAAATGGGTGTAAGGTTAAAAACGATTGTTAAAATGACAGCTAACCCACTGTTAAATGCCATGTCATTTTTCCGTTACGTTTGTAACGGAAAATGGTTTAAAGGACTGTTTTGTTATATTTCCAAAGTTGAGTGACTGAAATGAAACCTAGATAACTATTTTGTCAACTGTCCTAAAGTTAAGTGAATGTTGGTGTAATTTACCCTTAATTTTATCGTGATAATTGGTGTAAAACCCAAATTTTGCTCGGGCCCAAAATAATTAACAGCCCATTTTACAAACCAAAACAACAGCCCAATAAACAAACTACCCTAAGCCCATTATCAAAACCCAAAACAGAAATTAAACAGAAAAACAAAAAGAAAAAACCCTAGCCACTTGCTCTGCCTAGCTGCCGCTCCTCTTCTGACCCACTTTCCCTCTGCACCGGTCTTGTCCACCGCCACTGCGCAGCACCGCCCACGACCCCTGCAAAACGAAGCAAACACGTAACAACAAAAAGAAAAAGAAAAAGCGATGTATTTTATTTTGCTTTTGATTTTCGGCTTTATAAAAGCCGAATGCAAATCAAATGGGAAGGGGATTTTTTTTGGAACATCAATAAAAAAGATAGAAAGTTCAAATACAAAAAAGATAGCAGAGATTAAACACCAAAAGCAGCATAAAAACATAAAAAGAAAATCAAAACGAAGGCCACAGAGGTGATTTTCCTTTTTTTATTTTCGAAGTTCTTTTTTTTCTTTTCTTTTTTGACATACATACACACACACACACACACACATATATATATATATATATATTCACTAAGCATTTTTTTAAAAAATATATAAAATATAGAGATTTTTACCTCGGCGCCGCCGTGTGCGGCGGTCGCCAGCGACGGACGGCGGCGAAATCCCTGCCGGAATCCTCATCGGAGCTGAACCTGCAGAAAAACAAAAGAAAGAAGAGTTTTTTTTTAAAAAATCTGAAACCAAATGATCTTTTTATAAAAATTTTAACTTATATAGGCGTTGCAAAACGACGCCGTTTTGGCCAGCGTCCATAAGCCCAAAACGACGTCGTTTCACCTTGGCTCGACCCGATCCGACCCGCTCCAACCTCAGGATCCGCGTGTTTTATAAAAATGGGGAATTTATGCGCGCAGTCCCTCCTCCTTTCCAGGCTTTTGCAATCAAGTTTTTTTGTGTTTTTTCTAATTTGGCCCCGAATGTCCATTTAGATTTCAATCGAGTCCCTGCCTATGCTGCGCGTTTTGAGAGGAAAGGGTTATTGCCCTTTTTAGTCCCCCATGTAATCCGCGCGTTTCAAATAGTCCCTTTCCTCCTTATTTTATTGCGAATTTGCCCCGATAATCCGTATTTAATTCGATTTTAATCCTTTTTTTAATTATTTTATTTATTTTGCTATTAAATTCATTACTTTTTAAATTTATTATTATTATGTGTATTATTATTTATATTAGTATTACTATATTCATTATTGTTGGTTAGTATTAATTTGTATTATTATTTTAATGATTATTATTGTATTTAATAATTATTTTAAATGTTATTCTTAATATTATTTTTGCTAATCTATTATTTTTCATATTTATTTTGTTATTGTTATTTTATTCACTATTATTATTTATTTTCATTATCACTACTATTCTTATTATTTTATTTTTTCTTCTAATATCATTATTATTATTATTTTATTTATTTATATTATTCTTTTACTATTATTATTATCACGATTATATTATTATTATTATTACCGTTATTACTATTATTATATTACTATGTTTATATATTTATATATTTTATTATCATTTCGTTTATCAACTGTTGTTATCATTACCATCATTATTATTTTATTTTTCTTTATAATACCATCGTTATTATTTTGTTATTTTATTTCTCATTTTATCATTTTATTTCTACTACTACTTTATTATGATTGTTATTATTATTACTATTATTTCTATTTATATTATTATTTCTCCTATTATTATTATTATTATAACTTGTGTTATGGTTATTGTTCTTTGGTTTACTATTATCGCATTTTTATTATTGTTATCGTCATCGAATTAGTTAACTTTGTCACCCACACCGTCTTTATTATTATTCATTTAGTTTTATCTATTATTTCTTATGTTGATATTTCGTTTGTTTTATTTCTTTATTCCATTTTATTCTCGTCTTTGTTATCGTCCATATTAGCGCATCTACTATTATTCTGCTGAATCCATTAACATTGTAATTTGTCTTTATATTTTATTGTTATATTAATTTTTACAAAATTGAGTTCTTTCACAAGGGCAATATTCCGTATTTAGAAATTCGGGAGATCGTACCCTAACGTATTGGGTTTCGATTTTTCTCGTTTAATCTAAATAACCGAATATCCTTTTAAAACAAATACATTTTTAAACAAAAAGCTTATTCTCGAGAACTCGAGATGTCGTGTCCTAACGCATTGGATGTGATGTTTTGTTATTCGGAGATAAGATTTTCTAAACCAAGGCAATGTTCTGTATTTAGAAGCTCGAGAAATCGTGCCCTAATGTATTGGGTTTGCGATTTTCTCGTCCTTTCTAAATAACAGAATATCCTTTCAATTAAATTCATAAGTTTTGAATAAAAGGCAAGTTCAACTTCGAAGGTCGAAATGTGGTGTCCTAACGTATTGGATATAACATTTCACCTTAAAACGAGACGGCCTTTGGCATACATTTTCAATTTATCCAAATTTATTCTTCAACAACAAGAGGGATCGTATTTTGAATTCTTAAGTTTTCAAATATTCGACACTAAGACATCGAATAATCAATTAGGTACCAAGTCTGGGCGTGACGAGGGTGCTAACCCTTCCTCGTACGTAACCGACTCCCGAACCCGATTTCTCAAAACTTCGTAGACCAAAAATCGTCGTTTTAGTAAATTACAAATTTTATTAAAATGACCAAATTACGAGGTGACCCGATCATACCTCATCAAAAAGGATTGGTGGCGACTCCCGTTTTGTTTTCATTTTCAAAAACCCAAGTCGACGCCGTTTTTCAAAAAAATGGTTTCGACAGCTTGACGACTCCACTAGGGACATGAGAGAGTCGAGTCGTAAAATTGATTGTTTTTTGTCCTGTCGTCGAAAATTAAAAATCTGATTTGAAAAATTACGATCCTATTATTTCATTTGTTTGTATTGCTATTTCATATGACTATTGTGGTTTGAGTCTCACATCATATTGCATAAGGGCCATTTTAGTCTTACCTTTTTAAGTGGGAGTGAGAAGCTAGTCCTTCGTGAGGTTTTCACCTCCGTGCAGGATAGTGAATCGCTTTCGGGATACATCTGTACCTATGTCTTCGTGAGATTTTCATCTCCGTGCAGCCATAGGGAAATGTATCCCCCTGAACCGAACTCGACCTATATGAGCCTATAATGGGTGAGGATTGAGGAATCTGCTGGTTCAGGTACCCTTCCTTAGAACCGAACCACTTATAGTGAGCCCTAAGAGCCTACCCTAGGTAGAATTGTACCAAACCCTAGTGGCCACCCAGATAGGTGTTCTATTTTGTTGATTATTTCTTCTCTACTGACGTATTTTATTTTGTTTTGTTTATGATTGCCTTGCATCGCATCATCTTAGAAAGGAGGTGTTGATTCATATTCGATTGCTAAATAGAAGAGTTTGTCATAAGGAAATGGGTTACTTGATAAAGTTGATTATAATACAGTCGTTCGAACATAGTCCGGGTAAACAACGAGTGAGGGCTGATAGTCCGCAGAAGAATACAAGACTTTGCCCGAAGATTCAAGCCGACAAGGATTATTCGAGAGTCATCATGTCTCAATTTTCTAAAAGAAGCTTATGAACATCGCGAAGAATAAGTGAGTGAAGAGGTACGGCCTGGACCAAGCAACAAGGAGCTAGAAGAGGCATCTATTGAGAAAGTTCACGGGACACGACCATAACATCCGGATACGAAGAAGAGGATTGGTGTTTTCACCTGGACTATGAGGACAAAGCCGTATATGCAATCCGTTTTATGTAAAGAAATTTATTTTCTAGAAAAGTTCTTCTAATGGAATTGAATTCATAATCAACGCCTCTCTTTCTTTTTGCATTCATTCCATGCATTTGCATTGCATTTCATGCATTTGCATTACATCATATTATATGCATTAAAATTTGTAGAAAGACCCTAATTAGGTGAAATTATTTCAGTTAACCTAGAAGATATGGAACAAAGGTTGGAAAGAATAGAGAAAATACAAATACAGATGCAAGAGCAATTGACCAAAATTCAACGAGAGATGCGGGAACAAATGCTAGAATTTCAAAATAATATGATGGGCCAGCTAACCCAGTTACTAGCCGGATGACTTGAAAAAAGGAGTGGTCAACAGTATGGATGATGATGAAGACATCGTTTATTCCCCAATAAGTGTCCCGACTCAATTAGAAACGCATTCACATGGGGTACCTGTCATTATTGAATCCCAATATCAGGCTGATACCTCGGTACTGCTGAACTTTTCGATGGATCCTGGTGATGATCGAGTCAATCCTGTTGCTCTTTCCCTAGTAGAGACAAAGAAAAAGGGAGAGTGGGCTTCAAAGGCCCCGAAGAGGAAAGACAAGGATGTGAATAATACGAGTGGGTATAACAAGGGCCATTCGAAGCCGTTTATAGTAAGCCAGCCAAGGACGGTAACTACCAGCCATCAGGTCTCCCCAAGACAAGAACCCAATTCAAGATCGAACTCAGAGAAACCCCAGTTCACACCTATTCCAATGACGTATAGGGAGTTATACCAGAGCTTATTTGATATGCATACTGTAGCTCCTCATCACCTGAAGCCAATACAACCCCCGTACCCCAAATGGTATGATTCGAACGCTCAATGCGATTACCATGCGGGAATAACAGGCCACTCAATCGATAACCGCATTGCATTTAAGAAGTTGGTCAAAAAGTTCATTAAAATGGAAATTGTGAAGTTCGATGATTTTTCAAAACCTGATCATTCTGACGAAGCAGTAAATTGTAATAATTGAAACTGGGATGGGGCAGGAGAGTGCGTTTCCTTGAAGAAGTCCTCAGAAGCCTAGAAATCGGGAAATCAGAACACTAATAACATATCTGAAGAGGGAATCGTGGAATAAAAATTTTCAAGCCCTTACATACATGGGAAAATTTTGAACAATGGGACTGTGGAAGGGATCCCTGTATTTTAGCTAATCTAGAGTAATATTCAAAACATGCTTGTTGCTTTAAGCCTAGAGGCAATAAGAGTTCTTTTGTGAAATATGCTTGTGTCCAGAATTTTTATTTCAATCAAATGCATCTTTCTAAGTAAATATTTTCATTCTTTACATTTTATACTGTACATTTTTTCATTTTTTATTCATGACATATCATACAAATAATCATCCTTAGAATCATTTATCCTTTGGATTTTCTACCTTCATACCCACAATGGGTCCCCAGATATCAATGACATGAGCGACGCTGTTACTGACTCCCTTTTTAGTGAGATATGTGTCTAGAGGGATCTAAGGATTTTGAAGATGACAGGGATTACAACCTATTTCCTAATTTTTTAGGAATGGTAGATCCTACCTTACGAAGTGCCAGCGGACACTATGAACTAACGAAGGAGATGAAGATGGAAGCTTAGCTCACCGCAGGAATAAGGCAAGGCATCATTGAGTTATCTCTAAGAATTCAAAGATGTTTTCGCATGATCATATCAAGTCACACCAGGCTACTGAAACGTGGGTATGCTGTTAAGATTGGTGTTTAAGGAACCCATGTTAATGGTCCTACAATGGCCAGGCTAATCAAGAGGTTCGGGCTACTGGTTTACCAAAAAAGGGAAATTGCATTAGTTACGCCGTAAATGCCAAATTGAGGAAGACAAGACTTATGTGCCTCCTCTATTTTTCCTATATGTGGGGCATGGATGTTATCAAGCCAGTCTTATCAAAAGCTTCTGGCCAACATTAATTTATTTTCGCGGATGTCGGTTACTTCACTAAGATGGTGAAAGTCGCTTAATATGCCAATGTTACAATGTTGACGGTCATCAGATCTCACTCCCAATGCAAAAAAAAAAAGGATAGCTAAAAAAAATTGAGACTCATGAAGACTGGCATCTGTGCTTGTCGATCGTCTGGTAGGACCCTCACCGGGGCAACACATTTCCCATTGATTTATGGAATAGAGACAATTTTGCCCATGAAAGTCAAGATTCCTTTTATCAAAGTTGAAGTCGGATGAAGCAGAATGGATCTAATATGATCAATTTAATTTGAAGAGAAAATGTTAAAAGCTATCTGTCACGGTCAGATGATGCGAGCTTACAACAAAAATGTTCGCCCTAGAAAATTTCATGATATGGCTTTGAAGAAGATTTTTCCCATACAAAAGGGACTTCAGAAGAAAGTGGATGCCAAACTGGGAAGGACCTTATGCAACAAAGAAGGCCTGTTCTAGGGAAGCATGGATATTGACCGAGATAGATGGCAAGGACTTGCCCAATCCGGTGAATTCAGATTCAATAAAAAGTTTTCCAAAAAAACAAAAAAAAGAAAAAAGAAGAAAGAAGAAAAAGGAGAGGCCAAGGCGAAAACTCGCAAAGGGCGCTTTGAAACCAAAGGGGATTTGAGTTGAAAACCCGAAAAGGGCGGCTCAAATTTTGATCGAAAGTGGGGCATACAGTAGTCTTGCTACACTTGAAGTAACAATGAAGAAGTATGTTACGTCTTGGGGCATCGGCAAAGTACTCTGAATCCCCTAAACACATATTGAGCTTAAAATGGTCCTCAAGAAGTTTGAATAGAGAAGCTCAGGCTGCGATATCTGGGGCACCTAGTTTCCATTTTACCCATTTTAAATTTGTTATTTGTGATTATCTTATTCCTTTCAAAATACACTACCAATAAACTTCCTTCTTGATTACATTTGTTAGCTTTGATTAACTTGTTTGTTTCGAGCTATGCTCCCAATCAATTTCCTTCTTGTCCATTGTTACGACCTTTTTCAGGCATTTTGCATTGAGATAACGATTAGTGGATTAATAATAATTTCATAAAAGGAGTTTCGCATATTACTCTGGAAACTTCTAAATAATACAAGAGCCTGAAACATGATTATTTTTTAGGATTCACCAAGCTTAAGGGTTGGAAATATCTGAGTCCAAAATAAGGTTATCTCTTTGGATTTTGTCAAAAATGGTGGTTGAATAAAATGACAAGATATTACGTCAGAGAGCAATATCAACTCAAGTGTAAGAGGGGAATCATTCTCAAGAAGAATGATATTCTGCATCCATACGAATATCATGAATGCACATCTGGGCGGAGTTCCTAGGGAGTGATCAGTTGATTGAACAAGTTCTTTACCCCTGAATGACGGTGGGATGGATTGGAAAAGTTTCACCTCCCTGAATCATAGTAAGATGGTACAAGCCCCAGGTCCCAGAGGTATCACGGTGAACTTTGAAGTTATAGTGGGGCAAACCAGTTGAGTGAAGTATGATCATTTCTACAGGTTTGCTGTCAAAATACCAGCCGAGCAAGAAGGCAGCATAATACGTCAGAGATAAAGCCTTCATGATTAACAATGACACCTTAAACATTTAACAAAGGATCATTCTCATGACATTCTGTATTCATGAAAATGTCATCCATAGTCATTTAGTTAGGAGCATTCGATTCATTCTGATCATTGCGTCCTAATCATTGTAAAAAGACCATTCTCATGACATTCTGCATTCATACAAATGTCGTCCATAACACATGTAGTTAGGAGGCTTTGAGTCATTCCGATCATAGCATCATCATTATTTGCATAAGCATAAGCACATAAAATTAATTCTACAGGACAGGTTCCTCAAAGAACGGTGCAGCAATATCAAAGTTCAGATTTTGTTCCCTCGAGATGATAGTGGAGCAGACTGAAGATTGAAGTCTTCCTGAGATAGTAGGGAAGCAAATTGGAAAGTTCAGATTTTATTCCCTAGAGATGATAGTGGAGCAGACTGAAGATTGAAGTCTTCGAAGATAGTAAGGAAGCAAATTGAAAAGTTGATTTTGTTCCCTACTGGATGATAGTGGAGCGGATCAAGATTGAAGTCTTCCTAAAGATAGTAAGGAAGCAAACTGAAAAGTTCAGATTTTGTTCCCTAGAGATGATAGTGGAGCAGACTGAAGATTGAAGTCTTCCTGAAGATAGTAAGGAAGCAAATTGAAAAGTTCAGATTTTGTTCTCTACAGATGATAGTGGAGCAGACTGAAGATTAAAGTCTTCCTGAAGATAGTAAGGAAGCAAATTGAAAAGTTCAGATTTTGTTCCCTAGAGATGATAGTGGAGCAGACTGAAGATTGAAGTCTTCCTGAAGATAGTAAGGAAGCAAATTGAAAAGTTCAGATTTTGTTCCCTACAGATGATAGTGGAGCAGACTGAAGATTGAAGTCTTCCTGAAGATAGTAAGGAAGCAAATTGAAAAGTTCAGATTTTGTTCCCTAGAGATGATAGTGGAGCAGACTGAAGATTGAAATCTTCCTGAGATAGTAAGGAAGCAAATTGGAAAGTTAAGATCTTAGTTCCTCGAAGTTCCAGTGGAGTAGGTTGAGATTACAAATCCCGTCTCCCTGAGTTTACAATGAAGATAAACCCTTATTTCTTTGAAGTTTCATTAGAGAAGATGGAGACTACGAATCTCTTCTCCCTGAATTCTCATTTCCTCGACGTTCCAGTGGAGTAGGTTGAGATTACAAATCCCGCCTCCCTGAGTTTACAATGAGGATAAACCCTTATTTCTTTGAAGATTCATTAGAGAAGATGGAGACTACGAATCTCTTCTCCTTGAATTTTCATTTCCTCGACGTTCCAGTGGAGTAGGTTGAGATTACAAATCCCGTCTCCCTGAGTTTACAATGAGGATCAACCCTTATTTCTTTGAAGATTCATTAGAGAAGATGGAGACTACGAATCTCTTCTCCCTGAATTCTCATTTCCTCGACGTCCCAGTGGAGTAGGTTGAGATTAAAAATCCCGCCTCCCTGAGTTTACAATGAGGATCAACCCTTATTTCTTTGAAGATTCATTAGAGAAGATGGAGACTACGAATCTTTTCTCCCTGAATTCTCATTTCCTCGACGTTCCAGTGGAGTAGGTTGAGATTACAAATCCCACCTCTATGAGTTTACAATGAGGATCAACCCTTATTTCTTTGAAGATTCATTAGAGAAGATGGAGACTACGAATCTCTTCTCCCTGAATTCTTATCCTGAAGTCACAATGGAGCAAGTTAAACAAATCTCATCCCCTCGAAGTTGCAACAGGAACAGATTGAAGCTGTGAATTACAGATCTTACCTCTCTGAAGTAGCAACGGAGTGGATCAAAGCAACAAGATGCAGTGGACTGGAATGAGGCTACCTGAAGAAGAGGAGTACCAAAGAAGTCAAGACTCGGCGAGACCGGGCAAAATTGGTCTTTCTTAAAAGTCTTTGCTCTATTCCCGTTACACGACAATGAGCAAAGAGGGGCAGCTGTAAAAACCAAATTTTGCCCGTGCCCAAAACAATTAACAGCCCATTTTACAAACCAAAACAACAGCCCAATAAACAAACTACCCTAAGCCCATTATCAAAACCCAAAACAGAAATTAAACAGAAAAAGAAAAAGAAAAAACCCTAGCCACTTGCTCTGCCTAGCCGCCGCCCCTCTTCTAACCCACTTGCCCTCTGCACCGGTCTTGTCCACCGCCACTGCACAACACCACCCACGACCCCTGCAAAACGAAGCAAACACGCAACAGCAAAAAGAAAAAGAAAAAGCGATGTATTTTATTTTGCTTTTGATTTTCGGATTAATAAAAGCCGAATGCAAATCAAATGGGAGGGGGATTTTTTTTGGAACATCAATAAAAAAGATAGAAAGTTCAAATACAAAAAAGATAGCAGAGATTAAACACCAAAAGCAGCATAAAAACATAAAAAGAAAATCAAAACGAAGGCCACAGAGGTGATTTTCCTTTTTTATTTTCGAAGTTCTTTTTTTTTCTTTTCTTTTTTGACATACATACATACACACACACACACACACACACACACACACACACATATATATATTCACTAAGCATTTTTTTAAAAAAATATATAAAAAATAGAGATTTTTACCTCTACATTGCAGTGTGCACGCTGATCATTGGCGACATTTGACGGTGATGAGGAGCGCCGGAATCCCCGCCGGAATCCTCATCGGAGCTGAACCTACAGAGAAAACAAAAGAAAGAAGAGTTTTTTTTTTAATCTAAAACCAAATGATCTTTTTATAAAAATTTTAACTTATATAGACGTTGCAAAACGACGCCGTTTTGGCCAGCGTCCATAAGCCCAAAACGACGTCGTTTCACCTTGGCCCGACCCGATCTGACCCGCTCCAGCCTCAGGATCCGCGTGTTTTATAAAAATGGGGAATTTATGCGCGCGGTCCCTCCTCCTTTCCAGGCTTTTGCAATCAAGTTTTTTGTGTTTTTTTTAATTTGGCCCCGAATGTCCATTTAGTTTTCAATCGAGTCCCTGCCTATGCTGCGCGTTTTGGGAGGAAAGGGTTATTGCCCTTTTTAGTCCCCCATGTAATCCGCGCGTTTCAAATAGGCCCTTTCCTCCTTATTTTATTGCGGATTTGCCCCGATAATCCGTATTTAATTTGATTTTAATCCCTTTTTTAATTATTTTAATTATTTTGCTATTAAATTCATTACTTTTTAAATTTATTATTATGTGTATTATTATTTATATTAGTATTACTATATTCATTATTGCTGGTTAGTATTAATTTGTATTATTATTTTAATGATTATTATTGTATTTAATAATTATTTTAAATGTTATTCTTAATATTATTTTTGCTAATCTATTATTTTTCATATTTATTTTGTTATTATTATTTTATTCACTATTATTATTTATTTTCATTATCACTACTATTCTTATTATTTTATTTTTTTCTTCTAATATCATTATTATTATTATTTTATTTATTTATATTATTCTTTTACTATTATTATTATCACGATTATATTATTATTATTATTACCGTTATTACTATTATTATATTACTATGTTTATATATTTATATATTTTATTATCATTTCGTTTATCAACTGTTGTTATCATTACCATCATTATTATTTTATTTTTATTTATAATACCATCGTTATTATTTTGTTATTTTATTTCTCATTTTATCATTTTATTTCTACTACTACTTTATTATGATTGTTATTATTATTACTATTATTTCTATTTATATTATTATTTCTCCCATTATTATTATTATTATAACTTGTGTTATGGTTATTGTTCTTTGGTTTACTATTATCGCATTTTTATTATTGTTATCGTCATCGAATTAGTTAATTTTGTCAGCCACACCGTCTTTTTTATTATTCATTTAGTTTTATCTATTATTTCTTATGTTGATATTTCGTTTGTTTTATTTCTTTATTCCATTTTATTCTCGTCTTTGTTATCGTCCATATTAGCGCATCTACTATTATTCTGCTGAATCCATTAACATTGTAATTTGTCTTTATATTTTATTGTTATATTAATTTTTACAAAATTGAGTTCTTTCACAAGGGCAATATTCCGTATTTAGAAATTCGGGAGATCGTACCCTAACGTATTGGGTTTCGATTTTTCTCGTTTAATCTAAATAACCGAATATCCTTTTAAGACAAATACATTTTTAAACAAAAAGCTTATTCTCGAGAACTCGAGATGTCGTGTCCTAACGCATTGGATGTGATGTTTTGTTATTCCGAGATAAGATTTTCTAAACCAAGGCAATATTCTGTATTTAGAAGCTCGAGAAATCGTGCCCTGATGTATTGGGTTTGCAATTTTCTCGTCCTTTCTAAATAACAGAATATCCTTTCAATTAAATTCATAAGTTTTGAATAAAAGGCAAGTTCAACTTCGAAGGTCGAAATGTGGTGTCCTAACGTATTGGATATAACATTTCACCTTAAAACGAGACGGCTTTTGGCATACATTTTCAATTTATCCAAATTTATTCTTCAACAACAAGAGAGATCGTATTTTGAATTCTTAAGTTTTCAAATATTCGACACTAAGATATCGAATAATCAATTAGGTACCAAGTCTGGGCGTGACGAGGGTGCTAACCCTTTCTCGCACGTAACCGACTCCCGAACCCGATTTCTCAAAACTTCTTAGACTAAATATCCTCGTTTTAGTAAATTAAAAATTTTATTAAAATAACCAAATTACGAGGTGACCCGATCACACCTTATCAAAAAAGATTGATGACGACTCCCGTTTTATTTTCATTTTCAAAAACCCAAGTCAACGCCGTTTTTTAAAAAAATGATTTCGACAATTGATTTTAACTATAATAAACGCACCACCCGTTTTAAAGTATCTTAAAATTGTACACAAAGTTTGCAATCCAAAACAAAAGTGACTGCCACAAGGACCACATCACTGACCTGCTCACCCCTCGAGATTTACACACATGATTAAGCACAGGACGGCTTCGGAAGTTGAAGAGAGGCATGAAATGACTTCACCTCCACTATATTTCCCTTCTATTGGCCAAGTTGGCCGGTCAGATGCACCCCCAATCTCTTCTCCTCATCGCCATTTATGCTTTATTTGCACCCTATTTTTATTGTACGAACTACCCTTTTTCATGCATGACTCTACATATTTCACCAACCAACTTGTTGATTTCTTATGACTATGATGGATTGTTATTTGTTGCTTTGTGAAGGACGTTAATATGGATTGGTATATTTATTAGATCAATCGACAATTGAAAACAATTTGAGCAGAGATTTCGGTGCTTAACAAATATAGGTTGAACTCCAAAACTAATTCTAATAAAAAAAATCCAAAGTATTAATTGTAACAAATAATATTAAAATTATTTGAAGCATTAAATCTTAATCATGGCACTGAATTTAGCAGTTGGTCGTTGAAAATCATAGTACCATTATGGACAGTCAAATTTCTTATTTTTATTCATAAAGGAATACATAAAAATCCCACATGCTTTCACCAAAAATAAAAAATTTACGAGTCACCTACACAAATTCACTCCAAATTTATTGCCTTACAGTGCCTCGCGTATTGGAGTTGGAAGAATTTGGCCATTGCCGAATAATTGGAGGAGATCATATAAACGCTAGTTTGAGGGAAGAAAGCAGTTCATCTGACATTATCTTGTTTGCTCTTTCGGAGGGATGAAAGGCATCCCAAAATACATACTTGTCTGCATCTAAACAGGTGTGTGGAGTAAGGCGATTGCACAGTATCCCCGTCTCAAACAGCCCTGTTCCACAACATGCTACTTCTGCAACCTCAAATCCTGCCACTCAACCAACAAACTTCAGTCTTTATCCCTCCTTATACCATACATATTCAAATGTGTGTCCATTAAAAACTTACCGTATTGGGAGGGTTGTGTGATCAACCGCAAAAGCAACCCATAAATATCTGCGTACAACACTTTTAATCCTGGAAGTTCGATCATCAGCTTTACCACCGAAGCTTTTAACTTTTCATTGAACTCCAAAGCAACTTTATTGCGTTCCTCCGAGCAGCTATGAGGGTTTTTTTGGTTCAACGTTCTTTGCAGTGGCAAACACCCCATCGGTGGGAGTCCCGTCAGGGACAACTTCCGAGCTCCCAGACTGTAAATTTTCCTAATGAAATCCTCAGCATTGCCGATGAGGAAATCCTCGTATTTTGGAATGGTGAATTGAGTCCTCCTTTGAGGAAAGTTATAGTAGTTTATGAGGAAATCATTGGTCCCTACGCTTATAATATATAAGGCCTCGGAGATTACCTCATTCGCCTTTTCATCACCAAGATAGGCTCGTAGTTTGGTTTGGTAATCCTTGAAGAATTCCACTTCTTTCCATAAAGTAAACACTTTCTGTCAAATACATAGTCAGTCAAAGGGTTAAAGCGTTTATTGACATATAAGTTTGTGTTTTTTTTTAATGGCATATAAGTTCATTGAATTACCAGTATAGCAGCTGTAGAGTTGTCGTAGCCAGTTCCAGAAGAACCAAAGCAAACACCAGTGGCGAAGTCAGAGATGTTGAAGTTAGGGTCCAAGTAAGCCGGGATGATAGGTTTGAGCCCCAAGCCCTCGGATACGAAATCTGGAGGAAGCCGGCCATTGCAGAAACGTCCGGTGGGGGTGCCACCGGGAAAATCACGGCCATAAGGCTCGAAATTGCACTTGGCAAGTGTTGGGAGGTAATTGTTATTACCCGTATCAATAGATGAATCTCCAAAGACGATTATAGCAGGCACTGCAGCCATAGCTTTAGAATTGATGGCTAAGATTTGAATGTAGAAAATCCAGGGAATGATAATGGATGATGCCATGCCACTTCGACAATCCCGGTGAGCATGGAGCAAGCTGCAAGCTGCAAGCATTTATAGATACATTTATAAATTATTGTGCTGGACTGAAAAAATTAAAACTATATAATAAATATATTTATAAAATATTGAATCAAATAATAAATGGGGTTTTGTTAAATGATAAACACAAATGTGAAAAGTAAGGTTGCCTAATGAAGTTTTTTTTCACACTAACTAAAAAAAAAAATATTTTAGCTCGCTATCTAATTTTATAAATTTATAAATTTTGTCAAATCACTCTAAAATTAATAGAAAAATTAATGTTTATTAACTTTACTGACTTGTCATGCACGTGGATGACAAGTTAGCATTTAATTAATTTTTAAATTTTAAAAAATATTTTTATAATTTTATAATTTTAATAATTTTTAAAAATAATTTTTATATATTTTTTGAATTTTTAAAAAAATTAAAAATTAATTAAATGTTGACATGTCATCCACGTAGCAATCCATGTTAGCAAAGTTAAAAATTGTTAACTTTTCATCCATTTTAGAGAGATTTGATAATAAAAAAACACAAGTTTAAGAGCTAAAAAGGTGAAAATTATAATGAAAGGCTAAAATGACTTTTTTTGTAAAGTTGGAAGGCCAAATAAGTCATTATGACATCTTATTATGTGTGTATCTTTTTCTATGTAGAAGATGTAAAATGAGAAAATGCCCTCAAAATGATATAATTTACTTTATGATGTATAATATTTTTTGTCATTACTCAACCAAGTTAGTGTCTGATTGACTCGTAACACCAACTCAATCAAGTGTTTAATATATGCCCTAGATAAAATATGACAAGTCTAAAAAAGATTAATCTTCATATATTCTAAAACGAACATTAAGATACTTTCATTATACCAAAAGAAAAGGCTTAACTTGTAAATTGGTACTTAAACTATACCATTATTTTTACCTTGGTACTTCAATTTTTTTTTGTCACAAATAATATCAAAAGTACTTTTTTTTCAAGTTGGTACCTCCATTAGTTAAACCATTAAGTCTATTTATATATATATAAAAAAGCTTAACCTACAAAACGGTACCTAAGCTATGCCATTTTTTTCATTTTGGTACCTAAATATTTTTCTTGTAGAATATAAGAGAAAAGTAATACCATATATTTATCTTTATTTTTTTTTTTTGCCACATGACAATTTCTAATTGATTATCTTTTATTAAATAGACTTAGAGTGAGTTTGGATGGACGGTGCGTTTACATGTGGTTAATGTAAAAACAATGGTGGCGATAATATTAGATATTGTAGCGATACTGTAACGTAAGACAAAAAGTAAGCTAAACGCACCGCATCCCACTACTCATCCAAACCTACCCTTAATGATTTGATCAACAGTTTAACTAAAATGGGTACCAACTTGGGAGAGTATTTTACGTACCAATTTGTAGGTTAAACTTTTTTTTTAAAATAGACTTACGGTTTAACTAATAGTTGCACTAATGGAAGCACTAATTTAAAAAAAAATTGCATTTTAAGTACTATTTGTAATTTTAAAAAAAATTAAGTACCAAAAAGAGAGAGTATACTTTAAGAGAATTCATTACAAATATCTTATAATATATACAGGGGCGAAGCCAGGACAATTTTTTAGGGGGGCGGATGAAATTTTAATTTTTTATAGTTTATATCTTTCTAATTTGTAAAGGATTAAATCGAATTTTTATAATTTTAAGGGGGGCCAAAGTGCAATTTTACCTTTACTAATTTAAAATTTTAAAAAAATTTCAAGGACCTAAATAGCAATTTTACCTTTTAGGGGGCGGAGCCCATGCCAGCCCACCTGGCTTCGCCCCTGAATATATAGTAAAATATTAAAAAAAATATTTTATGTCAATTTAAATACCCATTTATGAGTTAAAAGTAAAAAGGAAAATAGCAGGCAAAAAAATTGGGCAATTATCTCAATAATACCCAAAAAAATTAAAAATTACCGGATAGTATGAGGTTTTGGAAAATTGACCAGGAAAGTGCAATTTTCCCCAAAAACGCGTCCACGTCGAGCGTTTTTGGGAAGCGGCCTAAAGCGTCCGGGAGGCGCTTTTTGTACGTCGCCAGCGAAAAACGACGAGGAGAGTTTTTGATGACGTACAAAGCCGCCCCGGGACGCGCTTTAGGCCCAACGGTCAAATTTTTTTATTGTAATTTAATTTTAATATCTTTAATAAAATCGAAATTGTTTAAGTTTTTATTGTAATTTAATTTTAATATATGTAATAGAATAAGAAATTGTTTTTATTTTTTATTTTATTGTAATTTAGTTTTAATATATTTAATAAATAAGAAGTTTTCTTTATTTTTATTTGTTTCTAATTTAGTTGTAGTATATTTAATAAATAAGAAGTTTTCATTGATAATTTAGTTTTTGCAATATAAATTTTTTTATATTTAATAAAATTGAGTTTAATGTTCTTTCTTTTGTAATTTAATTTTTTTTACTATAGTTTTAATATCTTTGATAAAATAGAAATGGTTTAATTTTCATTTTTTGCAATTGAATTATCTTATATTTAATAAATTTGAGTTATTGTACAAAAGTTCACCGTTTTCCTCCAAAAAAAACAGAAATTACATAGCCAGCAAGAGACAAACAAGCTAAGAACACGGTCAACTAGTCCGATTTGGACACGAGCGAGATGTATGGCCCGGGTTCCTACACCACCCGCACCGCCTACTTTGGTTGGTCGGTTCTCGGATATCCATATTGTTGCGTATTCTAGTCGAGGAAGGTCGACCTTTTGGTTTGCGCCTCAATTCTCTATCCGGCAACAACTTATATGGTGCAAAGCGATACGGTGGCCACTTACGTTCATCTGGGACTGGTGGGAATACGTGTCTCCACACGTTGTACATGTTTTCTAATTTGTAGACTTCGTCGACATAGCTCATGGGGTCAAGACGAAGATTATGACAAGCCGCAAGTACATGAGCACATGGGTAACGAAGTGCATCAAATATCCCACAGTCGCATGTCCTATTTGTCAAGTGTACACGATAATGCCCGCCAACAATACCTTGGTTCGGTCTGTCAAACTCCGTGACACGAAACCATAGGCTGTCGCGGTCGTGACACACTGTGTGCATGGTGTTCGCCCGTGCCTTCCCACGGTTAATTTCTTGCAAGACCTTCGGGCTCCATACATGGCCTCCTTGCATCTGCCCTCGATAACTCGCTGCTCTCTTCGGAAATAGTGCCGCTAAACGAAAATATGTCTCCATAAAAAACCTTTATGTAATCGGCAGATGACGGGTTCCTTTTAGCACAGAATTTATGCATTCGGCCAGGTTTGTGGTCATATGACCATATCGTAGGCCGCCGTCATATGCTTGTGTCCACTGTTCAAAAGGAATATTGCACAGGTACTCTGCGCCTTCGGCGTTATCTGCGCGCAAACTGGCCAACATATCCTGAAAACGGTCTTTATTGATCTCGTACCCTGCCAATATACGTTGATAGCGAATATTACATACCACTATTCAATTGCGAATAAATTGAAAATTTCAAAAGAAATTATATTAATAGATATTTCATACCCATATCGGTCACTTGCCGTTTCTGTCTTTTAGATCGGTGTTGCCCATAGTAGTTGGATGAAACATGCCTCAGGCAATATCGATGGTGTGTGCGATGCCACATGCTTCCCTGTCGTTCTATTGCCGCAAGTATTCCAGGGCCCCGATCCGATATAACGCATATGTCAGGTTGAGGGCAGACATGCCTCCTTAACCTAGATAGGAAGAAGTCCCAGTCATCAGCTGACTCCCCTGGTGTTATTGCGAACGCAATCGGAAGGATTCTCCCACAGCCGTCTTGTGCCACAGCTAGCAATAGCCGATGCGTATATCTACCATACATGAAGGTACCGTCAATTTGTACCAATGGCTTGCGGTATGTAAAAGCATCTCGGCATTGCTTAAATGTCCGAACAAGCGCTTGAACACCGCGCATCCACGGAGCGGACGATCGTTGTAGTACGCCGGTTCCGTTTCAAGGTCCGATTGCCGCTCGGGACATACGTCTCAACACGACACCACCGCCACACTTCATTATATGAAGCGCCCCATCGACCGTGCAACTTTTCCAACGCGCCGCTTGGCTATCCAAGCCTTTCACGTAAGAGGGCGTGTACCCCATTTGGCTACGAATATTGCCAATTAAGGCCGCCAGATTTGTAGTTTTGGGATCGGCCTTCACCGTCGGGATTATTAAATCAGCCAACATGTCCGAATCCATCCTCGGATGATCTTGTGTTACACACATCAACGAAGCACGTTAAATAATGCAACATTACATAATATTAGTGTTATTCGAAATCATTGAACACGTAGTGGTCTTTGTGCATCGCAAGACATGTATGTGGACCTTTGTACTTTTTCACCTCCCACAACCCTGTCTTTTTCCTCAACGACGCCATGATTTTCCATGAACATGTGCCGTCTTGTACTGCACACTTCGCCTCGTACCTATCGAGGTTTGATCTAACCATAGTGTAGTTAACCCGTTCACGATCTTTGTCAGATTGTTTCAATGCACCAAGAAAAGTATTCTTGTTGGAAAACTGGTTACCAACTTCTAATGCGTCCGAATCCAACGAAGAATTTGTACGGTCACGCCTCCGGTGTGGTAGTTCAGGAAACTCCAATGCATCATCTTGAGATAGATCGACATTATGCATGTGCGCTGGAGGTGAGTATGCCCTGAATAGCGGATCTTCTTCTTCTTCGTCTGAACCGCCCTCAACGTCTTCAGTACAATTGGAGCGGGCTCGGTTGTAAAATAATCCAACTTCGCGCGCGTCGGCCACGGCTCCCGAGGTGGATCCACATCGGATTCATCGTCCGACCCTCCATAACACCGCAACAAACGAGGGCCCCTCACCGGTGGATGTCGTCGGGAGTACATCATCCCTCCTTAAACATCTTTCGTACAGATTCCAATCGTATGTGGATTGCCAACCACTAGAAGTTGACGACGCCCCCAATACGTATTTCTATCATCGGACGTCGATCGACGGATATGCATGTCCCATCCACCAACCGAGTGTCGTGCGGGGTTATGTTTTTCATACTACGATCGCGCACACGGGCACTTACGTGTTTTGCCTCCCACTTACAGAGTGTCGACTTGGGGTCGTGTATTCCCCTCGAACGATACTAGATGTTGAGGTCGCAGCGAGATCACTTGGAGATGAAAATTCTACATATACCTCGATATAGGGTGAACCATCGCAAGATGAGTCTCCACCATTGCCTCAAGGCTCCGAGGACCTTTGATGTCGAATGAGTCATATCTCACCGGATCAACCAAAGCGCAAAATCTATACTTAATAGATGAACTTTCATTGGCGTTGTTCGAATATTTTACGCCTAATTCTTTTTGCGAAGTTACGCCAAATCGACGTTCGATTAAAACTCAATCGCGTTGTGTTCTCCGATAAGAAAACAACACCATTTTCGGTGTCTCGCACTTCACCATCGTAGTAAATAACAAGATTAATACGTTCACTCATTTTCAATTTTTTCCTTTTGCTTGAATTTGGTTTACGCCAACCGAGAATGAAATTTGGCTGATTTATAGCCTAATTTTTGCCGATATAGCATCAGTAGCAAAAGTGCGCCCACGTGGGAGCGTTTTTTCGCCATTTGTTTGTTCGTAAACGTCTCCTCAAAATAATTTTGTCCTAGACCATCGTAGCAAAAGAGAGTCCACGTGGGAGCGTTTTGGTCCACGATTTGTTCTCGCAACGTCTCCACAAAATAATTTTGCGGAGACCATCAGAGCAATAAGCGGCCCACGTGGGGGCGCCGCCATCGCTTGTTTGTTGAAACGTCTCCTCAAAATAATTTTGTCCTAGACCACTGTAGCAAAAGAGAGTCCACGTGGAGCGCCGGTCCACGGTTTGTTCCGCAACGTCTCCTCAAAATAATTTTGCCGGAGACCACTGTAGCAATAGCGCGTCCACGTGGAAGCGTTTTCGGCCACGGTTTGTTCTGAAACGTCTCCTCAAAATTATTTTGCCGAGACTACCGCCCAAAAACTTATTTCAATTTTCACCGGAAAGAATCCCAAAAAGCGCGTCCACGTCGGTAGCGTTTTTGGGAAAGCTAAGCGCGTCCCGGGGCGCTTTTGGCCACGTCGGCAAAACGCTTCCACTCAGGCGCGCGCTGATGGCGTGCAAAAGCGCTCTCGGGACGCGCTTTAGGTTTTTTCCCAAAAACGCTACCGACGTGGCGACTGCTTTTTGGGGAAAAATTGCACTTTTAGGTCAATTTTCCTGAACCCTGTACTATCCGGTAATTTTTTATTTTTTTTGGTGTTATTGAGATATTTGCCCAAAAAAATTGGGTGGAGATTTCCAGAGAATGAAAGAGACGGAAATTGGATCACGTGTTTCCTCTTAAAGTAGTTTAACATGCATTTCCCTGGCGCAAGGGTTTAGGGTTATTTAAATATAAATTATGAACCTCACATAGAATCATTAAAAATAAATTAAAGTATGAAAAATATAACATAATGAAAACATGTTTTAAAAATGAAAGGTATACGCTTCTAAACTTTGGTAAAAAAATTTAATTAATTTCTTCTAAGTCTTTAAATTCGCAAATTATATTAATTAAGTTATTTGACCAACATTTTTCATCTTTGATCATTAGAGTAATGATACGGTCGTTTTAACTGTACTGACATGGTGCTCTATGTCAGCAAAAAAATAAAAATAAATCTAAAAATTTATTTAAGTTTTTTTACCGGAATGAATTTGGACAAATAGTTAAAATTTTTAATAATTAAAATTTATAAAAATGTTAAAATTAATTTTCTTTAAAAATATGATATGTATTTCAATGATTTAATTCTATTGATACCGTTAGGTTATATAAAAATAAATATATAAATAAATTTTAATTTCATTAATTTTAATTTCTGAGTTAAGACTTTGTTTTCGAGATTTTGGGATTGTACGTTTAGTACTTTTAGGTTTATTTCTCTATATTGTACTTTTGTTTGTTTACTCATTTAGTGAAAAGTCGATACCTCATTGCCCGTGTTTTTTCCTATTTGAGTGTTCTTTACGTAAAATATTTGTATTTATTCTTCTCCACTTTTACTATTTCGTTGTTTATAAAGGTCGATCCCCAACAAATTTAATAACATTTTACAAATTTATAATTTTTAAAAAATTAATTTATTTTATAATTTTTAAGAAAAATTAAGTCTAGAATGAACCTGGAGAAATAGTTGTCAGATTCATTCTATTAAAAGATTTTTTTTTGAATTTATTATGTTTTAATTTTCTTTTTGAAATTTTTTTATTTGTGCTCAAAAACTATCATTGACATGGAGTACCACGTTATCTTTGTAACGGTTAAAGACAAAAAAAAATTAATAGAGAAAGATGAAAAATGTTGGTCAAAGAATTTAATTGATATAATTTGAGAGTTTGAGGGTTCGGTTGAGTGCGCTTTCGCATAGAGGTTAATTGATTTTTTCGCCAAAATTCAAGGGCTTATATACCCTTTAACCAAAATAAAAATATTGTTTTCAATTGGCCAAACATGTTTTGTACAAACATAAGAAATAAAACAAAAAATTGAAAATTAAAAACAATATTTTTATTTTTCATTTTCAAAATATAATTTTTTTAAACTATCTCATTATAGGTTATAATCATATCTTCTCTTTTTGAAAGATACAATACCTAGAACTACCCATAACCCCTACTCAATCCATAAATAGGAGGATAATTTTCAGCATACTTAAGCTCACATCCTCTTGCAATAGCAACAATACCAATACTAATTGAGCTAAAACTCAATCGACGATTTTCTTTTTCTATTTTATAAAAATTGAAAACGAACGTTAGAAATAATCCAACATGTTTTACAAATTTAGAAACATGTTTTATAGAAATGAAAAGGTTTATATGGATTCGACCCATGTTTTATTTTGTTCAATCAAATTCGACCCATGTTTAATAAAATAAAAATAATGAAAATATGTTTTTAAAATAAAATTATTGTTTCCAATTTTTGAAGCATGTTTGTTTTTTAAACTTTTTTTTATAATAGAATAAAAATTACATTTATATTGATTCGAATTAAGATATTAGATTTAATATTTAAAAATTGATAAAAAAATAACATTTTTACATTTATATGAATTTAGACGAGAATCAATTACTTTAAAGTTAAAACTTTTTTTAATCATTTTCACTTTTACAAACATTTTTAATGAAAACAACATTTTTTATTTTAGAATTTTAGAATTTTTTATCCAAATAATATAAAACAATAAAATAAACATTGAAAAAGGACAAGGGTCCTAATATTTACCAATCTAAGCAAAGTCTACAGTGCAAGACTGGTGATGCCTGATCAATCGGCAGCACCCGTCTCCCTTAATATCGATGATCTCATTTTTTTGTAAAAAAAAATATTTTTTTCGATGTCGCCTAATCAATCGGTGGCAGACCATTAGATCGGTATCGCCTAACAGCTCGGCGACACCAACTTAACAGTCTACCACTTATGTGACCTATCGACCACTGTTCAAATTCCAATACCCGATAAAATTTATATTAGTATTTTTTCAATTTTTGATTTTAAAAAATCATATAAATATTATTTTTATTATTATAAAAGGGGATTGGTTTGGTCCCCTACCCCCCATATTTGAAGTAAGAAAAAAAATTGGAAGTTGCTCAAGGTCCCCCCTTACCCCACCCAAGGTATACTTTGTTTTAATTTTTTTTTAGTACAATTAGTTATTTAAATAGTAGTTTAATTCTATTAAAGTATGTTATTTTGTTAAAAAGTTAGTACTTATTATCCCCCGAAAATCAAAACAAAAGTATGTTTTAATTATTTTAGTATAATTAATTATATTAGTAGATGTTTAGTATTAAGGTATGATATTTTTGTTAAAAGGTTAGTACTAATTATTTTGCATCTTTAAATTTTTTTTTTTTATATTACAAACACTTGGATGGTCCCTCCCTCCCTCCTCACAGTCGAAGGTCTCCCAAAAAAACAGGTATGTATTCTTTTTTCTAATAGTATAATTATTATTAATAGTTTAGAATTGTGTTAAAAGTTTAATTTTTCCTGTAATAATATGTTAACTTAGAAAAAAATTAGAATTGTGTTAGTTTAGATATTTGAAATATTATATTTAAAAAAAAATAAAATGGTGTATGCCAATTTTGTAGTGTATGTATGTTTATTTTATTTTGTAGTGTATTTTTTTAAAGATAAGTTTGGTAGTGCATGTTTATTTTAGTAGAAATGTTAGAATTTTGTATTAAGATAGATTTGTGTTGAAAGTAATATTAAGATTGGTTTGACCAGTGTATTTTTTTATTTTAATAATAATTTGTATCTTTTAAGATATAAAAGTGAGCATTATATGTTCGTTTGAGTAATTAGATTTTTGTTGATTATGAAAATGAGCTTCGAAAAATATAGTTGTGATTTTTATATTGTTCATTTGTTAAGTCGATTATTCAAAATTTAAATTGTTTGTGCAGATATCAATATGCGTTCTTTAATTACTGCAGAAGTTCATATAGCTAGGACGATCCATTAACCGGTAAGAGATGTTCTAAGGATGTCGCAATGCAATTAGGGCTCCCTGTGGACGGTGATGTGGTAACCGATTCAAGCCACATAGCAGATCTTGCGACGCTCTGCTATGAATTGCTTGGACCTCTCCCGATAATGGTACCATAAATTTACGGGTTTAAAACTTTTGTGGTTGAAGGCAATTTTTGAAATATTATTGGATTATGAGACCGAGATGGAGAAGATACAGGCTGCTCAGGCCTATATACTATAGCTTATAAGGGGTACTTAAGTCAGATTCCAATAATAATAGAGTTCACTTGATGTACCTGCCCTTACTGACTGATTTGCAAGGTGCTCGTTCCTACAACTAGGTTCGGCAGTACTAGTGATGCTATATTATGAGCTTTGCCGGGGGAAAAGCACAGAACAATCGACATAGGTAGCTGCCTGATACTGCTACAATCTTGGGCGCTATACAATATGTCATTTCTGGCATTAGTGGGTCACCAAGTACATGTGTTCCCACTTGTGAATAGGTAAAAAAAAAAAAACCTTGGATCAAGATTTTTTTCATGAAAATATGTTCTAACGAATTTGGTTTATATTTTTAGATGATATATTTGTCTGAATATTGAGAAGTCGAAAACACTCATTGTATACTGACAGATGATTGTGGATGGGGTAATTTATTTTCAAAAAATTTAAAAAATATTAATGTCATGTAATTAGTATATTTATTAAATTATGTTGTAATTAGTATTTTAATCATGTGTTTAATTGTGCAGTTTGTGTAGATGCCATATACCGCACCAGACATTGCTTTCGCCATTCCTCTGTCAGCTAGAGCCGATGCAATCGTGTGGTGTGTTAAGGCACCTGTGATATATTTTCAAATGGTGGAGTGGAACACCGGGGATCGGGTGCTTCATCAATTCGAGTGTCATCAACATATTCCGGACATTCCTATACAATTTGGCAAAGATGTCCACGGAATTGACAAGAAGGGGAAACATGCAAAGAATTGGGAATTAGAGCATCAACCATATATTGTGTTGTGGAACGTCTGGTTAGAGAGAAGACCTTATTTGGAATCATGTTTTCCTGATTTCACTCCCTTGAGGGATTATCAGCAGTGGTACATGCAGAATGGGTTGCCCTACTTATATGGTAGCCAATTGATGGTAGTCCCTCCACATATAGAACGACGAGGTCCCCTACAAAGTCATCCTCGTCAGCCGTCTCCTCCTCCTCCACCACCCAAGCCCAAGCCGACACTTTCATTATCATACATACACTCGAAAGGTAGTTCCTATCATCCGGAGATAGGGGGTTATAGTTTTGCCCTTGAGTACTAAGACCTGGAGATAGGCGATTTTAGTTCCTATCAGCAACTGAGCTCACCAATGATGTTTGACATATTTAGCCCATTTTCACCCCAATACTACACCTCTCCCGAGCAAACATTTGTGACCAACGATTTTTCGAGTTTGCTCAGTACACCCCGAGGATCGCTTATGGGTGATGAGAATGTCAGTTTGAGTGAGATGGGCATTGATCATCGAGAGCACCTACAACGCGAAAGAAGGCCACCACAGCGATACACCCCACAGACAAACCCGCCAAACCATAGATTTTGATAGTTTTAATTCAAATAATTCGGATTATTGTAATGTTCAATTTATTTAAAGTTTGACATATTTTATTTCAAGCTAAAGTTTATCGTATGTTAGTGAAATGTTTGAAACAAGTTCATGCAAATATATGTGCCCATCAAGTTCATTCAAAATTTTACAAGTTCATGCAAATATACATGCCCATCAAGTTTATTCAAATATTTTACAAGTTCATGCAAATATACATGGCAATCAAGTTCGTTCAAATATTTTACAAGTTCATGTAAATATACATGACAATCAAGTTCATGCAAATATATGTAAATAATTGAAGTTAATACAAGAATGAAAATTCTATACATAATTTACATTCTAGTCGACCGAGATGACTCTCTTGGGTAGTAGTTTCAATACTGGCATTTGCTTTGATTATGACCAGTTGATCTGCACACGCCACAATGTTTAATGTCAACCCTCTCCCTTATGTTCATGTCATTTCTTATTCGAGTGACATGTGCATGACCTCTGGCTTCCTACAGAGACTACAGTCTAGGACCAACTTGAAAGTCGGCGAAGGAACTTTCCACGTTAACACATCCCACATTGTTAGGAACTCGTTTCCCCAAATACGTAACATGCGTTCCAGTGTGTATACCTCATCGATATATTGTTCGACATTGATAGAGGCATCAGTGCATGCTGCAATGAAGCACGCATACGGATAATGAAGTGTCTAGAATTTTCCACAGTTGCATCACTTGTTTAGGAGATCAACTCTGTATGACCTAGGCGGGATACCCAGTCAACAGCCGATGGTTTCTATCACCCGAAAAGTTTTAAAATGTCGATAATATAATTCAATATTCATGGTCCTTACTTTTTGGTTGTTGACCGCCATTTCCTTTCTAACCGCCTCGATATGCACGAACCCTGCATTCACCTAATTTACTTTTCTAAGCTCTATTCTAGGCATCAACGTGGCCATTCGGTAGAAAGTATCTGGGAATACATATGCAATTGGGAAATGTCTTATACGCCTCAATACCATGTTAACGACCTCTGCCAGGTTGGTGGTCATATGACCTTACCGCAAACCGTCATCAAAACTTTGAGCACATTGCCTAGGCTCCATACTCTCAAACCACTCTTGTAATGTAGTATTATTTGACCTTGTATATCAGCTTCAAGGTCAACCAATCTCCGCCTGAACCGATGTGGTTCTAGCTCGTACCCTAGACTGTTACAACATGTTATGTGTCATTTCACAAACTCTAAACATATGGAAAAAATTAGACAGATAATTCGTATTTTTGAATTCCTTGTGAAAGTTCACCGCAATGTGCTTAATGCAGTAGATAGATCTCCACAGAACACCCGAACGCCTAATTACGAAAATTAACCTCTTTGATCTATTGGAAATGATGCAAACATTTTCTTGAGTGACAACATACCTCCGGAATTTCTCCAAGAAAAATTCCTATGACTCCATGTTCTCTTCTTCAACAATGGCAAACGCTATCGGTAGCAAGTTTCGATTCTCATCTTGTGCAACCGTAATGAGGATGATCTGTATATATTTTCCGTACAGCCAAGTCCCATCTACTTGCACAAGCAGCTTACCGTGGGAAAAGGCTCGAATGCATGGATTGAATGTCTAAAACATACGGTGAAAAGTTTTTTTCCCCAGATGTAGTTGGTTGTCCCGGTCGTAATAAGGCAATGTTTGCTACTCAACAACAATCCCTGAAACGTACTTTTGCATTGCAACAATCCACCCTTAGAGTTCATTGTACGACGCATCTCAATTTCCGTACAACTGATCCATGGTAATTTGTTTAGCCAACGATGCCTTTCGGTATGAAACTTGGTACTGGAATCGTTCTTGCATTTCCGTAATCAGCACCGATACAAGAATTGTGGGCATGTCTTTAACCATTTCCAATATGCAGTTGCAAAGGGTTTTTGAATCAAGCTTGCGGTGGTCTTGCATCATACGTGCAGATGTGCATGTATGAGGCCTAACATATTTTCATATCTCCAACTGTTGAGACCTCTATATAAATGTAGCTCATACCCGCCACTTGCACCCTTCTGTCAACTTCCAACTCTCACCAACATAGATCGTCAGTTTAGAGTCAGCCACCCTATAGTCGATAGACACATTCATACTATAGCGCTTGATGGCATCGACACACTCGTCTTTTCTCACAAATCTTTGACCCACGAACAACTCTTCCAATTCAAGATCTACTAACATCAGGTGAGCATGTATTATGTCCGGGTACTCGTGTAATATTCCTAAATTGGGTCTAGTATTTTCGGGTATATTTTTCGATTTCCGAGTGTGAAACTAGAAATTTATAGGGTTTCTAATAATTTTTAATTTAATTCAGGAGGTTAATTTAATCTAAAATCGATTAAACAATAATACGAAAAATTAAAAATAAATAAATAATATTTTCTAAAAATTAATTTTAAAGATTTTAAATAATTATTAGTGAAAAAAACCAATTTGGGTTGAAAAAGAATTTTAAAATAATTTTTATTGGGGATAATTTGAGTAAAATTTAAATATTAATTAAATAGGATTTAATTATAAAACAAGGGAAAATTTAGAGTATTTATATGGAAAATAAACCTTAAATTTTGGAATTTTGGAAGGAAATGATTAAATGGTAAATTAAGGGAAATGTGGGAGTGACTGACCATTAAGCAAATTTCCCAATTTATTTCCCAATTTTTAAATTTCTGGTGGGTGGTTTCAATTTTAAAGCTAATGTATCTAGCCCACTTTTCACACATTTTTGAGCTTTAAAAATTTATTTTCTTTGCATGATTTTAAAGATCTATCATCAGAGAATAGATCCAACCAATTTCCTCCTCAAAATACTCTCTCAATTCACCCGAAATTATTCTCAAAAGTAGCCAAAAATATTCTCAAATTTCTCAAGTTTCTTGAATCAAGATTTTCAATTAACGAATTAGAGTGAATCAAAGGTAATCTTCAATCCTAAACCTGTTTTTATGATGATTAGAAACATTTTTACATGATTTGAGAGTCAACTAAAGGATTTTTATCAATGTCATCTTCTTTCAAGAACACATGGTTCTTTAATGGTGGATCTTGAATTTTGAGAGGAAATCCACAAATAAATGGATGTTCCAACTTAAAATGGATCTATTAAAAGGTTTTTGATCTTATTTATCAAGATTAAACATGATTTGTGAGGTAATTTAAAGAAATCTGAACTTTATCATCTTCATGAACTGATTTTCCGGAATTTTGTGAAATTGATTTAAAGATGAAATTGATGCTTAGTATAAGTGTATTTGGTCTAGTATTGATGATTGAAAGTGTTTAGGAGGGCTGGACAGATCGATTTGTGAAGAATCGAGTTTTCGACTTGATGTTACAAATTTAGTAAAGTATCTTTGTGAGAGTATTTCGTTTAGTATAGTTAATTAAAATTCGTGTTTATTATAGCATTGGAAAGGTGGTAATGTCTACTTTATCTCTATTGAAGCTCTGAATGTAACGCCCCAAATTTTGGGGCCTAGAAGTTTTGGGATTGGAGCATAGGGACAGGGAAGAGGTTGCGCTTTTGTGCTTAGTGACGCATTTAAGTGGCAGAATGGGTCTGCTGGTCTGGTGGTTGAGTGAGTCTTAAAGAACCTCTGGGTTCCGGGTTCGAGCCCCTGTGAGAGTGTTTTTGGAGAAGTGTTATTAATTTGTTTTGTTTATAAAATAGTAAATTTGTTTTAAGTTAAATTATCCATTTTTCTTTATTTTTATTTTTATTTGGTATTTTTTATTTTGGGTATTATTTTTTTTGTTTTTTTGGAACATTTTTGGTTCCTTCTTCTCTTCTTCCCGATTTTCTATCTTTTTCTCTTGAATACGGGTTTCGCTGGTTGATCTCGAGAATCTCGCTCCTCCGTCGTCATCTCCAATTGCAAAACAGGTGTGGGATTCGAACCTTCTCTACACTATTTTAGTTTTCCCAAATGCTCGATTTGACCTATTTTGTGTGTGTGTTCTAACTCTTTGGTTTTGGATTTTCTGAATGTTGAAAGTGAGTGAAATACTCCAATTTCTGATGTGTCTTCGATATTACTAAAGTTGGGGACGATTTTGGTGGCTAAAGTGACATTTTTAGGGTTGTTTAAGGGTGGTATCGTGACCATTCCGGTGGCCACACGGGCGTGTGTCGATCCACACGGCCGTGTCATTTTGAGAATTAGGGTTTTCGGGCCAATTTTGGTGCCACACGGCCGTGTGGTCGACTTGGGGATTTTATTGTTTCTCACACAGCCGCGTCCCTTGGTCCACACAGGCGTGTGAGTTTGGGGATTAGGGTTTGAGCGATTTGGTGTTACACAGCTGGCCACACGGCCATGTGGCTGATTGGGGATTTAGGGATCCCACACGGGCGTGTGTTTCAGAACACACGGCTGTGTCTGGTGGGCACACGGGCGTGTGAGATCTCACACGGTCGTGTCTGCCCTGCACTTGATTTTAGCGAAATTGGACAGTGAGTTACACGGCCTGTTCACACGGTCGTGTCCTTACTTCACACGGGCGTGTGCCTCTGTCACACGGTCGTGTCCTTGCTTCACACGGGTGTGTGCCTCTGTCATACGGTCGTGTGCCTCCCTTCACACGGGCGTTTGGACCCCCACACGGCCTGGACTGCTCCATACGGGTGTGTGGCCCTATCTTGCCAGATTTTGGTTCTAGGTCAATTTAATTGTAATTGTGACTCTATGTGTCTCAACCCTTGGTTAATATTTAGTTAGGGTAATTATGACTTTGTTCTGACTTCAGTTTAGGCGAGATTCGTGATTGGTTGCGTGACATGTTTGTTTCTGGACCCGGTTGACGGGGTGTGTATGTGTAATATGCTTCTATTCGATTGTTTGACTAGTTGTCACTGCTCTGTGAGTTGCATAGCCATTGAATCTGAATCTGGGTAGTTGAGTATACTCCTATTTGAATTTGACTGACTGGATGTGAATGACTGTCTGTAATCTTGTACTCTGATTCTGTTCATCTGTTTGCACTCATAAATATGCATACAATGTTTTTGGGTGGGATTGTGAAGAGAAGGAAGATTGAAACTGAACTGAACTGGCAATTGATCTACTGGTTGTTAGCCCCAATACCCAAAGGGTCGAGGGCAATCCCAATACCCTGAGGTTCGTGGACTATACTGCTAACGGGTTATCGCATTGCACCGTACAACGCATACATTAGCCTTGCTGCGTGTATTTATTTGATCCGCGCTTAATCGCACTTTTTACCGTATAACGGTTTATCGCATTACATCGCATCGCTTTATACGTCGGCCTTCACTGCGTATCATCACTACTCGATCTTGCGCTTTTATCTTGATGTCCGTATCGCGTTTACCGCATGGTGCTGTCTGACTTACTAATAGCCCCTAATACCCAGAGGGTCGTGGGCAGTCCCAATACCCTGAGGGTCATGGACATTATTGGAGTGCAGGGATGGATGGGCCTTACGAGGTCCTATGTGGTGTGATTGGTTGGATGAGCTCAAACAGCTCTTATGAGGAGTGATGGGGGACGGAGTGGTGTGTTGGCTGGATGGGTGGGTTTTATAACTCAGTTGCATTCATAAGCATCTATGTGACTGTTCTATGTGCTAGAATATATTGTTATTCTGTTTGACTGAAAATAACTCTTGTGGTTCTACGTACATTGTAAATCTGATTGTATCTGACTGACTGAATGGAACTATGATTATATGATTGAGACTTCTGTCTCGAAGTTACCGTTTGATCCTGTAAGTATGTTCTGCTTCTGAACTGCTACGGGTTTTTTGTTTCTGATTTTGTAGTAGTTGGTTTTGGGCTCACACTGAGCTCGAATAGCTCACCCCCTCTTAGCGTTTCTTTTCAGGTACCCTTTCTAGATTCTGACAATGAACTCAGTATGCGGAGGTCTCGGACAGTCTCGGTGGAAAATAAAGGAGTATCAGTTTATATTACCAGTTATATGTTGTTAAACTATTTTTGGAATGTAAGATTTATAAAGCTGTGGTACAAATTCTGTTTTAAGTTTTATACATTTTTATTCCGTTTATATAAACATATATTTTAACTAAAATTTTTCTGACCGAATTTTAAACGATTAAATTGTACGATTTAACATGTTAACTTGTTTTGTAAAAATTCACCTACGGTCACTTCGGTGATCAATGTAGAATCTGAAATTTGGCCTAAACTTCTAGACTGGGTTTGGGGTGTTACACTGAATCTTGAAGAGGACCGAGTTAACCGAAATTGAAGCTTGGATTTGCTTGGTTGATCACTTGATTGTGGTAGAGAACTGAGTGGTGAGTGTTTTTAAGGGAAATTTGGTAAATTGACCCTCAATTATGTTTAATTAGTAGCTTAATTGATTATTTCAATTGATTAATTATGGTTGATTGGCTAATTTTTGCAAGATTGATACTAAATGTGCAAGAATTGAATTTTTAAGGAATAATGGTAAGTGAGCTTTTGGGTGGTGTTGTACTATTTGATTAGGTTAATTATGAGGATAACTAAAGCATGTTTATTGGAGTTTTTGGTCATGATATAATAGTGTTACAATTGGTAATTGAATATTTGAAAATGGCAAATGAAATGCTTGATTAAATTGGGATGTTAAATGGCTATGTTACATGTTACACATAAGCATCTTGTCACATTAAATTGAGCACAATAATGATTGATTTAAATGCTATGTTTGAATGAATCTATTGGTCACATGCATGGTGGATCATTGGATATAGTTGGCATGCCATAGGATTTGTGAGTACTCACCTTTATTTCTGACATTGTGAGCATAAGGCTCTAGGTGGACTGATTTGTTTGGAGTAGATAAGGGAGTGTTGAGCATGAGTATCCACTCATTGGGTTATTTGAGGCGCTATAAGGGATCGTGTACTTCGGCCCGCTCAAATCGATGGACTGTATTTGATATTTGTAGGAGTTCAGAGATCTGTTTATCCGATGTATGATCACCCGATTAAGCCATGAGAAGTGTATGCCAATATATTTATGTGTTATTATTGTTATATCATTCAATGTTTGTAAGCCATGATTGATTGATTCTTGATAATGATTAAGCATATGGAAATTAAATCCACATGTTTCTTAATTATGGTTGATAATTATTGATTGATCGGTTGTAATTTAAGCATGATTTGGATATTAATTTACATGTCGTTTTTATTAACATTCACTAAGCTTTTTAAAGCTCACACCCTAACAATTCGTGTAGATAATCGTCGGGCTTGAGGAGCTGAGGAGCCGAGAAAGATAGTTCCAAGAAACTTAGGCTTGGTAGAGACTTTATTACACATTTTAGAGACTGTAATTGGGCATTGTGAAACTCCCAGGAATTAGTTTAGTTTTGATTGTAATTGGACTTTAGACATTGAACAGTTTATTTTGGATGGTTTTATAATAATTTTGAGGCATGTTTGAGTTTAATTATTGAATGATTTACGGTGTATTGTTTCTTGATAACACGGTGATTGATAACACAGTGTGTAAGGCATGAAATTTACACTAACGATTGTTTAATTGAAACTTCCATGAAGTGGTTTACTAGCGACTAAGATACACCACTTGTTTGATTTATTCGGTGTTTGATATGCATGAAATTGATTGCCTAATTCTATTTAATTGAGGCATAATTGATGACAATAAATTCAATTGAAGGTGCATGTATATGTATGTTAATTAAGCGTAGTTAAATCGGATTTAATTGGCCATTAAAATATACAAATTCGAGTTTTAAAACGAGTTTTTTGCAGAAATAGGTGCAGTGGTTTTCATACGGGCGTGTGCCTGTCCACACGGGCGTGTGAGGGGTTGTATACGGGCATGTGGAGATTGGAGCTATCACACACGGGCATGTGGGATTTCCACACGGGCTTGTGCAATCGGTCTAAAAGTTTTTCGTGACATGAATACGGGTGTCTAATGACACACGGTTTGGGAGACACGGCGTGTGGATTTTTGGGGGTTTTAATTTTTGTCTCTTTTAATTGTTATTCTAATTTGTTTAAGTTACAATTTAATCTTGGAAATTGCCTAGTCTAATTAGAGCCTTAGATGATAAGAAAACTTGGTAAAATTTTAGGATTAGTCTCGTAATGGGTAAAATTCGATAGGAACACACTTAATTTATAATTCGGAATAGGTACTAATAGTTTGCATTTGCTACAATTTAGTCCTTAATAATAATACTTGAATTAGACATAGTAAACGAACTCAAGTTGAGCTGGAAATTTTTAGGCTTCTATAGTTTGACTAAAAGAAGGTCAGGAAACACTTAGATCTAAAATCGGGTTAGTTTTACTATAGGTGGTAAAATGACAGAAATGCCTTTAGGTGAAATTACTTAGGAAAAGTTTAAAATTGGCTCATAATTTGCTTCTGCACTAATAAATAACTAATAATTAGATAAGATTAAGGTGTTATAAGGTCAGGGTGTGTCTTGGGTGGTCGTTAGCCGGAGAGTCACTTAGGTGGCTAATGTAACGTTTCGAATTCGAGCCGTCTCGGTCTGGTTTGGGGTGTCACAACTTGGGGAACTCAGAAGCATGCATCGCATCGGGATCGACAATTGACATATAGGCCTCGGGATCATTGCTATGACGATGCCATGACTCGGGTTTTGGAACCGAAGGGGCGTGATTATTTCCATTATCTGGTCCTTCACCGTCGATATCGTCTGGGACATTGTCTAAATTGGGGTCACTAAAATCTTCACATTTGTGATCAGAATAATCATTATTATCGGATTCATGTTCATCAAGCGCATTGGTTTCAATAACAACTAGGTGTATCTGTAATCCACCACCATACTGATATGAACATCCAACGTTGAGATTGATGTCAAAATCGCGCATAGACGACCTCCTATCGATGAACGCACTAGGAACCTCTATACGCGGGTCTTTAACTACATATTGTTGACTTAACTAAGTTACATTTTCAACGGATTCCACATCTGCTAACCCAGCAAATAACTGAATCGGTTTAGTGTTCACCATCTTTGGTGGGCAATACAATGCGAGCATTGTCTCGACGTCGTTATCATCTAAAAGTTTCATCTTGGTAAATTTGATAGGATTTGACGAAACTGGAAATTTGTAGAATAGTTTCGTCATTCTCCTTCCACAACGGCGAGAATTTTTTTCACTGACCTTCTCTTTCATATCATTGACAGACACATTCCTATTGAATCTTATTCCTATTTTCTACCGAGTTTCAAAAATACAACCAACGGTTGTTTCTTAAATAACATCATCGGAATGAATGACTGCAAAAAATTAATTCTCTATTTTTTTCTGAAACTGCAAAAATACAACCAAACATCTTAGTACTAATCTTAACACTGAATACACTTTTAACACATAAACTACTACTAAAAAAACTAATTTTACTAATAAAAACAGTCTTAAAACTAACAAAAAAAACTAACCTTTTTCTTTCTTCTTATTTCCAGTGACCGGAGGAAGCTTCAGCTTTGTGTGCTAGAATATTTTTTTACCTTCAGATGCATGGGGGGTTGGGGGACAAACCAACCCCCTTTTATAATAATAAAAATAATATTTATACAATTTTTTTTAAATCGAAAGCTAAAAAAAATGATATAATTAATTTTATCAGGTATTGGAACTCGAACCTGATCGACGGGTCACATCGGTGGATGCTCCACCTGACACATCAGCTTTAAAAAATATTTTATTATAAAATATTAGGGTGCCGCCTGACACATTGGCGGCCCCAATAAAAAAAAAATTTCGTTTCAAACGTATAAAATACAGTGTATATTTGGGTGTTCAATACTAGTGCCACCAATTGATTAGGCGGCACCCAAAATATTTTTTTTTTAAAGTGAGGTCATCAATGGTAGGGGAGAGGGGTGCCGCCGATTGGTCAGGCGACATTGGTTTTACACTGTAATATTTGCTTAGATTAATAAATATTAGGGTCCTTATCCTATTTCAATATTTATTTAATTATTCTATATTATTTGGGTAAAAAAAAACTCTTATTTTACATATTTTCATTTTCATTTCAAAAGAATATTTTCAAAATATGTTTCATTTAATATTTTCCATTTTTAAGAAAACAAAAACATCCTATTCTCTAAAACAAAAAAGAGAGTATATTTTTCTAAACAAAGATGATGAATTTATTATCTTAGTGGCAGGTTGTGGAGTTTAAGGTCCCTTTCACCTATCACATGCCACCTTAATTTATTGACGTAGCAGCAATTTCCTTTTTGGGTACAGATTGAGTTACTTTGAATTCTAATTATATAACATTCATATATTTTTTTATTATTTTATGTTTCAAAATTCTGAAGTTGTGGAATTTATCTATTTTTAGATTGGAATTATATATATATATATATATATATTAAATTGTAGATTGAGTCTTGGCTTAATTAACATGCGCATTATTGTCAGTGTAGGAGAACGTAGGTTCGAGTGCGATGAAGCGCATTATCCTCCTATTTAAGGGTTGGGGAGGGGCTATAGATAGTTCTAGGCATTATGTCAAAAGAACAGATATTGTCAGAAACTATAATGAGATTTTTCAAATAATATATATATATTTCAAACTCAAAACTTCACTGAAAAAATAACTTTTTTTTTATATTTTTTGTATTCATTTTATGATGTATAATCTCATAATATGACATTCAATCAAGTACAATAAAGTGAAAGATTAGTTTAAGAATGTATAAATATTAAAATTATACATGAATTTTTATTTTGTGTAATTTTATACATAAAATTATAGTTTGATCTAATTCTCATAAATTATTAACACAATTATTGATATAGTATCATTTTATGTTTATACATTGCATACACATATAATTTCTTATCCAATATAAAAAATAAATTGATGTATTTATTTCTTTGAATATGTATGATTGAATTAAAATTAAGGTTTTATTTATACTTTTGAACTACAATCAAAGTTTTACGTGTACAAATATACCAAATTAAAGTTCATATATCAAATTGCACATTAAATTAAAATTCATGAATAAATTTGAGATTGAGATATAAGACAAGGGCAAAAGGAAAAAAACAATCAAAGAACCCTCTATGTAACACCCCAAAAATTATATGGTTAGAATTAATAAAATTATTAGGAAATGAGCCTTAGTCTAAGTGGAAGAGAGCTTAGTAATTCCTTAGCGAGCCAAGGTTTAAGCCTTGCTTATTTCATTTTACCTCTTTTATTTTCAGCAATTAATAAACAAAACTAAGCTAGTATAAATATTAAATATGGTAGAAAATAACTAAGAATGAACTTGGTTTAGTGGTAAGGCCTTAGCTTATTTCTCTTATCCCAATGTTCAAATCATGCTAATACCCTTGTATTTTTATTAAATTTCGACAGAATGGGTAATTTACTAAATCAGCCCTCTAAAATTTGCTCTCTAGTTGCCATTTGGTCCCTTTCCTAACAATAATAAGATTCTGATTATCTTTTTCAACCCTATTTAAAATTTCTTTTCTCTCTTCTTTAAATACATCTTTTATCTTTTATTTCTCACTTTTCATTTTCATAAATTTTTATATTCTTTTACTGGAAATTTATTGTTGAAATCCCGAACTGGAATTCCACCCCGTTCAATCCATTCTTCGTATCGTTTTAGTGTAACACCGTCAAAATCAGTTTCTAACGTGCCAAGATCGATAAGAGTTCTTATTTTTAATTTTTTAGAACCCTATCATTCTAAAATAAATAACATTTTTGTCAATCTTTCAATCGATTTTGAATCTTTTACAAACTTTCCCGAAAACCTTGACAAATTTGGTAAATCTTGGAAAGCGATATTAATTCATGCATCTTTGTCGATCGAAAGACCCGTTGTAGGTATCCCGAATCAGATTTGGACGTAAGAATCGTCGGTTGAGACCCCGAAAGTCAGGTGTGTGTTCTTTTACAAGAAAATTGAGGCAAAATCCAACCCAGCCAAGACCACACGGCCTGCCACAGGGGCGTGTGGACCACACGGCCATGTGCCATTGAAACCCTAGGATTTTCACTTTTCACAAGGCCCGAACCCTCCCACACAACCGTGTCTCCTCTGTAGCTGAATTTTTGTATTTTCTAACATGACTTCAGTTTGTTACACAACCTGGGTGTTGGAAAAAAGGGTTTACAAAATGCAATGGAAAATACATTTAGGGAAAAAACCAGAGTTTTACAATTTTTCTAAAACAAGATCTTGGTTGTAAATATCTAAAGTAATAAACACTTAATATAAATTGTACCTTTTTTATTCGTCTAGGATGAGCGCTTCTACCGAGTAATCTTTTTTACTATCCTCAAGCTTACATCGGTAGAGTGCGAGCTCGTTTCGAATCAGAAAATTTTTCACAAAAATTACGAAAGGGGTAATTTCATAATTTCTTTTAACTTTTGGGTCAAGTTGTAAATTAAAAAAATATCTCTAGAAATTTTCTGAAACTATCTCTTCAGAGAATTTTCTCTCTACAAGTGTCTCTTGAATTCAAGTGTGTGTAAATAATTTAGAGAGTTCAACTATAATTAAACTTAATCACTTTAATATTAAATTAATATAATATTTATCAAGATAAATATTAGATTATATTTAATATTAAATTTTATTAAAATAATAGAATGTTTATCTTGTAGATAAACATTAAATTTAATTTAATATTAAGATAATCACTTCAATATTAAATTAATAAAATACTATTAAGATAAGTATTAAATTTAATTTAATATTAAACTATTAAAATAATATTTTTTTGAAATAATTAATCTGAAATTAAATTCTCTAGTAGTGTCCCAGTAGGAGTGTAACTCTTCCACTGCTCAACCACCGACGACCAACCGCCACTGGCCACTAGGACGTCGCCGTCGCAACCATCGACACTACCGTGTCTAGTGATACAAGTGCGACACCCTTATGGCACCCTGAGCCATTTCGGTTGTTGTCGGTTCGGTTCGAGTCAATGACGACCCAACCAGTCCGGTCTAGTCACCGATTGGATCGTCGGCTCGATTTCACACACTAGGCCCAGTTCAACCAGTTTTTTGGTCTTAGTCTCGATTTTGGGCTCCCAAGCCCAATTTACAATCTCAGGTCCAATTTTCAAGTTCAATTACCCATTGAGTTAATTGTCTGACTTGAAAATTAACTTCCAAAAATATCATATTACTTTTAATTGATTAATTTAATTTTACTTGATCAAAATTAATTTTTCCAAAAATCACTTAGATTTTCCAAATTATTTTTTCAAGAAAATTCTTTAATAAATTCTCTAGTTGAACAATTCTTACGACCACCTAATTTAATTCCACATCGAATAAATCGACTCAATTAAATTATTCCTAAAGTTGTAGAATTTTCTTATGATTCAAATGCAGTCCGATCGAGCTTTTGTTGAGCTAGCGGAGGGACTAATCAGACATTTACAATTACGCTCTAGTGATTGCAATTATGTCCAGAAGCATCGTTTCAATAATTCGCAATGACTTAATCATGGAGTCAGTCCACAAGAAGTACCATGATTGAAAACTCCTTATTATATACTCTTTACGAAAGCAATTCATCCAACTGCTTTGTCTAATGACCTCGTCATGTGTGTGTTACCCTAATATGATATCATTGATTCATTTGAGTTAAATCTGTTCACTTAATACAATCCTATTTTATCTCATAGTCACCATTGTGTCTTCTTAATAATTAATATGATCAGTGTTAACAAATGACTGTGATAAATTGCTCGTTCGAGAACAAGCAACCCGTGATCACATTCCATATTTATCAATCCACACAATGCCAATGAGAAGATATCATTAACTCTTTAATTGAGCTCTGAATTCCACTGTTGCTAGTAAAGCCATGCCTTATACAAGTCATGTACCCAACATACCGACTATGGGCTCGATTATCTTTAGAGCATAAGCCTCCACTTATATCAAAGCACATGAGTTGCATACGCATGGTCAGTGACTAACTCATAATTTAGGTAAATCACACCATGGACGTTACAAGTGAATTAATTCACAAATGGATTCAGAATTAATTCATTTTGGGTCCAATCCATGTATCATTCTACCAATGAATACATCTATGTCTCTGCTCGTGGAGTGAACTACTCCGATAGCCAAGACTAGTCATCTCCCCAATTGGAATTCTAGACGACATAATAATTCTTCTCAGTATTTGAATCAAATGCTCACTTTGATTCTTTTACAGGATTACGGACTCATTTAGATGATCTACTGAAGTAAGTTATTTTTCTCGCAATGAAAACATTCTTTACAATGTCACTTATCTTCATTTTGAACTTTAGACAATTAATGAACTAATATTTGCTTGTCACAATTTCGCTATGCATGCAAAATATAAAAGATATAAATACAAAAGACATAATAGTGAAATGTGAAATTAACTTTATTTATTTATTCATCATTCAAATAAATAGAAAACAGTCACATGTTTACTACAATATGGGCACATTTCCCAACATTGGGCACACGGCCATGTAACCCTTCCACACAGCCTGAGCCATCCCACACGTCTTGGCCACAGGGCCATGTGCCATTGTTTCTTAAATTTTTCAATTTTGTCCAAAATTTTATGTTTTGTGTAGATTATTCCTTGAATGTTTCCCTGTAACATCCGGGATTTAGGGGCTTTGCATTTTTTATGTTTTTCTACGTGTGTTGAGTTATGCATGTTGTTTGGATGTGTTTGGGGGCCTCGAGAAGGCTCGGAGTTAAGCCGAAGCCTGGGTATATTTTTTTAGTTTTGGGCATTTTAGGAGGGAAGCTGAGTGGGGGTAGGACTTAAGGGTTTTGGTTGCATTTGGTGACACAAGAGGTGCAGTGGAGGAGTGGCAAGGAGACGCCACCTAGCATGCAGGGAGATGGCGTCACAAGGGGAAGTTGAGAGGGAGAGGGTTCGAAACTCTCAAACAGCACAAGGGAGTATTATTTTTGGTTCAGGCAAGGGAGGCAGTTGGATGGTAATCAAACTCTGGAGGAGAGAGACAAGACCTGGTCAAACATTTCAAATGGATGGTGGAGAGTGATTAAGGGGGGTTTGAATTATTCAAACTAGTTTGAATAAGTGGAGGAGAGGGAATTAATGAGGATTTCAAGGGACGGCATGGGGATTGAGGTGAGAAGGGGTTGTTAGCTGAATTTTTGAGTGGTGTAGGGGAGGTGAGGCTTTCGGTTTTGGTAAGGGGAGTTGGTGCCGAAATTTTGATAGGTTTTATTAGCTTTTGTGTGTTAGGGGTTTTCTTTTTGGCTTTTTGAGTGTGCTCTTCTTTTAGTCCTTTTCTTGCCCTCTGTTGCCGAAAGTGCCTAGGCAATTCCCATTATTTCTCTTTTACTATGACTTATAGCCGAAACTAGGGAGACCACTTGTGCATATTTTCTTCTCATTTCCTTTTCTCTACTCATTTTCAAAACTCCACAACCGAAAGTAACATATTTGACCCTTGTAATTTTTCGTTTTCTTCTTCTTCTCTACCTACCCTCTTAAACCGAAACTCTTAAGCCTTCATTAAAGTTCTCTTGTTTTCATTTTCGGTTCTTTCATTTTATTTCTCTTCCACTCTTGTTCATTGCTGAATCTTCTCTGCTATTGTGGGTGTGCTGATTTCTCTTAGGTGCTGTTTGAATCCTCTGTGTTAAGGTAAGATCATTCCCTTTTATTTTTCCCCTTGATTAAACTCGTATTCCTTCATCTCTTGGTAAGGCCGAACCTGCCTTGACTAATATTTAAACATGTTTCTTTCTCTCTGTGTTTCGTCGATTAAGGGGCTAAGTGTTGGGCATCTTCTTCGGATCATTCTTTGATTTGGTTGTGAAATGTGTTTCATCTGGGAAATATCGTTAGCCGAACCATTTAGGTTCTAAGTCTGTGGAGCGACTAATCTCTGACCCCCCCATCTCTTGATTTCGGGATTGTAAGGTAAGAGAATTCTCTCTGGTATTCTATTGGTCTATTTATCTATGGTTCATCACCTTCACCCAGTTGAGTGGTTATATCATCGTCTATTTCGTAGCGATCTTCTTTCTGACCAAGATCTTTAATGGATGCAAGAAACGTTCAAGTCGGGGAAGGGAACAAACCTTTGGTTTCGACTCCAAAGTTTAAGAAGCGAGCAGTTTCGGCGGTTCGAGATTGGTCACCGGGGTGTGGGCCAGCTTCTAAAAAGGATAAGCAGATCGTTGTGATTTCTGCGAGTGAGGACGTTAGTGAGATTGATAGTTTAGTTTTTCAGGTTTACAGGTGTGTAATTATCACATTATTTCCTTAACTTCATATATTTGTATGTGTTATGCTTGAAAGCCGAAAATAGCGGTAATGGTGATTGAGTTACCTATGTTGGGTAAACCGGAAAACCAGGTCAGTATATTATATTCATGCGTTATTATTGTTTACGGATAACCTGATTGTGGGTGTATGCCAAGTATTATATGTATTTCATAGTATGTAATCTATCTTTTATACTATGTTGCATGTGCATGGGATATCGGGATGAAAATGATTTAAAGAGGAAGTGTATATTGGTGAATTTGTCACGATTAATGATGGCGTGGTGCCTCATTGTGGATTTGGTGATTTAATCACGTGTGGAATCAGTGGCTAGACCACTTATGTGTACTTTGAGCAGTGTATCTGTCAGCATAACTGCCAAAGAGGTGTGTAGCGGATGGAGGGTTAATTGTAGAAATCCCCACAGGTGTGTATGAGGATGGACATACAGAGCGGTGTGTAGAGGATGGACTACTAGGTTGGGCTGGGCTATCATATTGATTACTTGTGCATGATGTGATAATCCGATGATGGTTTGGGGCTCAAGCCCACTTGTGGAATTTTGTGAACTAATTGCACACTGAGTCTGGTGACTCACTCTGCTTTCTTAACAAATTGCAGGTAGCTCATGATTCTTTGGACTGGGTTGGATTGGACTCGAGGTGGCCATACAAGGATTCTTCTATTAAACCTTATTTTGAATTATTAAGCGCCATTTTCTTTTGGGATATTTTTAATATGTAATAAGGCCACTTCAGAGTTGGTAAATTTTGGATTTTTAAGTTGGTTTTGTTATTCATTAATTATGAACTGCACAATGGAACGTTTTATCAAAAATAACTAAAAGTTTCCTTACAAACCGTTTAAACACATTACCTATGAAATTAAAGATTTTTGTTGAAGTATTCATGAATCGCAAGATAGTTAAGTTTTTTTTTTAAATATGCCATTAAATTTGATTTTTATTAAAGAATTTTTTTTAGAATCTATAAAACCTTTCAAACCTTTTTTCCTAGTGACATGCCAGATCCGGTCGTAGTGTTAGGCCGGGTTTGGGTTATTACAATTTGGTATCAGAGCCCAGTTTTAAACACTCGGCCTTGGGTTTTGAGTCCAAATACGTTTTCAAATTTTATATTTATGATAGTATAAAAATAAAATTTTATATGAACTTGTCTTTTGGAAGAATGGCACTCTAGTTCTCAGCCCAGGTCCACCAGGTAAGTCCTTTGGTTGTTAAATGAATTGTATGAGGTGGTTATATGATGTATTGTTGTGGATGTTGGAATTTAAAATTTTTACTATAGAGATGGAAACCTTTAGGAATGTATGTGCTTTGCGAAGAAACTACTTATAATTCTGTTTCATAAAACTACTTGTTAATGAACAAGTGGAAAAAATATACTGACTCATAAAATTTATAATCAGAGGCGGAGCGATAGATATGAGTGGTAGAGGACGTGGACGTGTTACTCGCGGTCGTGGGAGAGGCCAAGGTGTTGAGGTTGAACTTTCGGAAGCGAGGAATGAGCCTGAGGGTGAGGCACCAGCATCACCTGTGGCGGGAGCGGGGTCGCAAGACAGAACTGGTGGAGACGATGCCCTGTCTCAAGCGATGTTGCGTGTGTTAGAGCGTGTGGCTGGGGCAGGTACTGGAGCAGCAACTCGGAAGTCCATTCCTGAGCGACTCCGAGCTAATGGAGCTGAAATATTTAGGGGTATTTCTGGGGTAGCTCCAAACGTGGCGGAATATTGGTTAGAGGCAATTGAGATAATTATGGATGATTTGGACTGCACGGCGGAGGAGAAACTGAAGGGCGCAGTGTCTTTACTTTGGGATGAGGCCTATCTGTGGTGGCTTACTGTGAGAGAGGGTACTCCGGCAGACCGGATAGATTGGGATTTCTTTAAGATGATGTTTCAAGGGAAGTATGTTGGAGCTAGTTATGTGGATGCCCAGAGAAAGGCATTCTTGAATTTAGTACAAGGGGGTAAATTGGTAACGGAGTATGAGGCAGAATTTCTGCGGTTAAGTCGGTATGCCCGAGGGATAGTTGTGACCGATTATGAGCGATGCGTACGATTTGAAGATGGGCTGCGAGATGAGCTGCGAGTGTTGATAGCTCCTCAGCGGGAGAGAGACTTTGCTATTTTGGTGGAAAAAGCTAAGATAGCCGATGAGGTAAAGCGAACTGAGAAGCAAAATAAGGATCAGGATAGAGGCAGGAATAAGAGGAGTTTTAGACCATCAGTGTCATCAGAAGGTTTTCAGAAGAGGCTTAGGGTTGAGGGGTCGAGTCGTGTTGCAACGCCAGTGGTTGTAAGGCAATTTCGACAATGTGCTCAGTGCGGGAGGTCTCATGCTGGAGAGTGTTGGGGAAGAAATAAGGAATGTTTCAAGTATGGGTCAAAGGATCATCTGATTAAGAATTGTCCGCTAGATATAACCAGGGCTCGGATGGTAGGTCAGGGGTATGTGCAGCCAGGAAGGGGTGGTCAGCAGATGCCGAGAGGCCGTGGTCCGAACTGAGGAGGGAATGGTTCTGGTCGGGGCCGTGGAGCACCGAGCAGAGGTGTTGGGAGTACTGAGGCGAGACAGCCCGGGTTGATTTATGCAGCTAGACGTCGAGAAGAGAGTGATGCACCAGACGTTATAACGGGTACGTTCCTCATTTTTGGTTTACCCTTTACTGCATTAATTGATGTTTGGTCGACACATTCCTATGTTGCTAGTATGGTGTCTGGAACTTTGAATATGAATCCTGAAACTGCTTCTAGGGAGATAACGGTACTTAGTCCTTTAGGGAAATCGGTAGTGGTAAATAAAATTTTTAGAAGTGTGCCTTTAGAAGTTCAAGGGTTGGTTTTCCCGGCTGATTTGATGGAACTACCATTTAGGGAGTTTGATTTGATCTTAGGCATGGATTGGTTGACAAGGTATCAAGCAAACTTAGATTGTGCTGCTAAGCGCATGGTGTTAAGGACTCTCGAGGGTGATGAAGTTTTGGTTATAGGTGAGAGGAGAGACTACTTGTCCAATGTAGTGTCTGCTCTAAAGGCGGAAAGAATGGTGAGAAAAGGGTGCATGGCTTTCCTAACTTTTGTCAGTGCATTGGATGCAAAGGAAGTGACTGTGGATAAGGTTAGAACAGTAAAGGAATTTGTAGATGTCTTTCCTGAAGAGCTTCCAGGGTTGCCTCCGGATCGTGAGGTGGAGTTTGGAATCGAGCTTCTACCAGGTACGGCTCCGGTGTCCATCGCCCCTTATAGGATGGCGCCGAAGGAGCTGGTTAAACTTAAAGCTCAGATCCAAAAGCTGTTGGATCGTGGTTTTATCTGACCCAGTGTATCTCCGTGAGGAGCGCCGGTGCTATTCGTGAAGAAGAAAGACGGGTCTATACGAATGTGTATTGATTACCGCCAGTTGAATAAATTGACCATCAAGAACAAGTACCCGCTGCCGAGGATAGATGATCTGTTTGATTAGCTCAAGGGGGCTTCAGTCTTTTCAAAGATAGATTTGAGGTCAGGATACCATCAACTTAAGGTAAAGGAAGCAGATATTCATAAGACAGCTTTCCAGACTCTCTATGGTCACTATGAATTTTTGGTAATGCCGTTTGGGTTGACAAACGCACCAGCCGCGTTCATGGATATGATGAATCGGGTTTTTTAACCCTATCTGGACCAATTCATTGTAGTATTCATAAACGATATTCTAGTATATTTCAAGACAGAAGAGGAGCATGAATCGCATTTTCGGGTAGTTCTACAGATTTTGAGGGAGAAGTAATTGTACGCCAAATTTAGCAAGTGTGAGTTTTGGTTAAAAGAAGTTACTTTTCTGGGTCATGTGATATCTGCAGAAGGGATAAGAGTCGATCCTCGGAAGATTGAGGCGGTGCTGGACTGGAAACCACCTAAGTCTGTGGTGGTGATTCGAAGTTTCTTGGGATTGGCAGGTTACTACAGAAGGTTTGTCGAGGGTTTTTCCTCAATTGCGGCACCTTTAACTATGTTGTTGAGGAATGAGGTACCTTTTGTGTGGACTGACAAGTAGCAGGAAAGTTTCGAGAAGCTGAAAAGGATTTTGACAGAGGCTCCGGTTTTAATTCAGCCTGAGGCTGGGAAAGATTTCGTAGTGTACTGTGATGCTTCTTACATGGGGTTAGGTTGTGTGCTGATGCAGGATGGGAAGGTTGTTGCCTATGCGTCCCGGCAATTAAGACCGCATGAGATTAACTATCCCACGCATGATTTGGAATTGGCTGCGGTGGTTTTCGCTTTAAAGGTTTGGAGGCATTATTTGTATGGAGAGAAGTCTGTTATCTACACCGACCACAAGAGTTTAAAATATCTTTTAACTCAGAAGGAGCTAAATCTAAGGCAGCGAAGGTGGATTGAGTTGTTGAAGGATTATGACTGCTCGATTGAATATCATCCAGGTAAGGAAAATGTGGTGGCAGATGCGTTAAGCCGAAAGGTAATATCGGATTTGAGAGCAATGTTCGCCCACCTTAGTTTATACGACGACAGAAGTTTATTAGCTGAACTGCAAGTAAAGGCGACATGGGTAAGTCAGGTTAAAGAGAAACAGTTATCGGATGAGGTTTTGAGTGCTCGAATCCTACAAGTGCAGGATGGTGAAGTAAAGGACTACAGTTTGAACAGCGATGGAGTTTTGTGTTTCCGTGGGAAGGTTTGCATGCCAAAGGATGAGGAATTGAGGCAGATGATTCTTCAGGAAGCGCATAGTAGCCCTTACACTATGCATCTCGGAGGAAGTAAGACGTATCGGGATCTGCGTGAACAGTTTTGGTGGCCTGGATTAAAGCAAGAAGTTACGGAATTTGTGGGAAAGTGTTTAACGTGTCAGCAGGTCAAAGTCAAACATCAGTTGCCTTCGGGGTTGTTGCAACCGGTGAAGATTCCACAATGGAAATGGGAGAGGATCACTATGGACTTTGTTAGTGGGCTACCTCTTACGCCTACTAAGAAAGATTCGGTATGGGTGATTGTGGATCGACTGATAAAATCCGCTCATTTCATACCTGTTCGTGTCGACTATTCTCTTCAAAGATTGGCTAAGCTGTATGTGGCAGAAATTGTGAGGTTGCACGGGGTACCAGTGTCGATCATATCTGACAGAGACCTTAGGTTTACGTCGCGATTCTGGAGAGCATTGCATCAGGCTTTGGGCACAATGCTAGACTTTAGCACAACATTTCATCTGCAGACAGTTGGATAGTCTGAGAGAGTAATTCAGGTCTTAAAGGATATGTTGAGGGGGTGTGTCATCGATTTCAGGGGTAGTTGGGAAGAGTTCTTACCATTAGCAGAGTTCGCGTACAACAACAGCTACCAATCTAGTATTCAGATGGCGCCTTATGAAAAGTTGTATGGACGGAAGTGTCGCACTCCCACCTGTTGGACGGAATTAGGTGAACGTCATATTCTAGGTCCGGAGATGGTTGCAGAAATAGAAGAAAAGGTTAAGTTAATTCGAATTCGATTGAAGGATGCGTCAGCCCGACAAAAATCTTATGCGGATCTAAAGCGAAAGGAGATAGAGTTTGCAGTAGGTGATCGGGTTTTCTTGAAAGTTTCACCGTGGAAGAAGGTGATGAGATTTGGACGTAAAGGTAAGCTAAGTCCCAGGTTTATTGGGCCTTATCGGGTTTTGAAGCGTGTGGGACCAGTAGCGTATCAGTTGGAGTTACCTTCAGAATTGAAACACATGCATGATGTGTTCCATGTTTCGATGTTAAGACGTTACCGTTCGGATCCATCTCACGTTGTGTCAGTTCAGGAAGTTGAAGTAAGGCCAGACTTGTCTTATGAGGAAGAACCAATCCAGATCCTGGATCGAGATGTCAAGGTGCTAAGAAGAAAATCAGTTCCTGTGGTCAAAGTTTTGTGGCGGAATCATGGTTCGGAGGAAGCGACGTGGGAGCCAGAGAATGCGATGCGACAGCAATACCCTCATCTCTTTTGATCAGGTAATTTCGAGGCCGAAATTTCTTTAAGGGGGGTAGAACTGTAACATCCGGGGTTTAGGGGCTTTGCATTTTTTATGTTTTTCTGCGTGTGTTGAGTTATGCATGTTGTTTGAATGTGTTTGGGGGCCTCGGGAAGGCTCGGAGTTAAGCTGAAGCCTGGGTATATTTTTTAGTTTTGGGCATTTTAGGAGGGAAGCTGAGTGGGGGCAGGACTTAAGGGTTTTGGTTGCGTTTGGTGACACAAGAAGTGCAGTGGAGGAGTGGCAAGGAGACGCCACTTAGCATGCAGGGAGATGGTGTCACAAGGGGAAGTTGAGAGGAGAGGGTTCGAAACTCTCAAACAGCACAAGGGAGTATTATTTTTGGTTCAGGCAAGGGAGGCAGTTGGATGGTAATCAAACTCTGGAGGAGAGAGACAAGACCTGGTCAAACATTTCAAATGGATGGTGGAGAGTGATTAAGGGGGGTTTGAATTATTCAAACTAGTTTGAATAAGTGGAGGAGAGGGAATTAAGGAGGATTTCAAGGGACGGCATGGGGATTGAGGTGAGAAGGGGTTGTTAGCCGAATTTTTGAATGGTGTAGGGGAGGTGAGGCTTTCGGTTTTGGTAAGGGGAGTTGGTGCTGAAATTTTGATAGGTTTTATTAGCTTTTGTGTGTTAGGGGTTTTCTTTTTGGCTTTTTGAGTGTGCTCTTCTTTTAGTCCTTTTCTTGCCCTGTGTTGCCGAAAGTGCCTAGGCAATTCCCATTATTTCTCTTTTACTATGACTTATAGCCGAAACTAGGGAGACCACTTGTGCATATTTTCTTCTCATTTCCTTTTCTCTACTCATTTTCAAAACTCCACAACCGAAAGTAACATATTTGACCCTTGCAATCTTTCGTTTTCTTCTTCTTCTCTACCTACCCTCTTAAACCGAAACTCTTAAGCCTTCATTGAAGTTCTCTTGTTTTCATTTTCTGTTCTTTCATTTTATTTCTCTTCCACTCTTGTTCATTGCCGAATCTTCTCTGCCATTGTGGGTGTGCCGATTTCTCTTGGGTGCTGTTTGAATCCTCTGTGTTAAGGTAAGATCATTCCCTTTCGTTTTTCCCCTTGATTAAACCCGTATTCCTTCATTTCTTGGTAAGGCCGAACCTGCCTTGACTAATATTTAAACTTGTTTCTTTCTCTCTGTGTTTCGTCGATTAAAGGGCTAAGTGTTGGGCATCTTCTTCGGATCATTCTTTGATTTGGTTGTGAAGGGTGTTTCATCTGGGAAATATCGTTAGCCAAACCATTTAGGTTCTAAGTCTGTGGAGCGACTAATCTCTGACCCCCCATCTCTTGTTTTCGGGATTGTAAGGTAAGGGAATTCTCTCTGGTATTCTATTGGTCTATTTATCTATGGTTCATCGCCTTCACCTAGTTGAGTGGTTATACCATCATCTCTTTCGTAGCGATCTTCTTTCTGACCAAGATCTTTAATGGATGCAAGAAACGTTCAAGTCAGGGAAGGGAACAAACCTTTGGTTTCGACTCCAAAGTTTAAGAAGCGAGCAGTTTCGACGGTTCGAGATTGGCCACCGGGGTATGGGCCAGCTTCTGAAAAGGATAAGCAGATCGTTGTGATTCCTGCGAGTGAGGACGTTAGTGAGATTGATAGTTTAGTTCTTCAGGTTTACAGGTGTGTAATTATCACATTATTTCCTTAACTTCATATATTTGTATGTGTTATGCTTGAAAGCCGAAAATAGCGGCAATGGTGATTGAGTTACCTATGTTAGGTAAACCGGAAAACCAGGTCAGTATATTATATTCATGCATTATTATTGTTTGCGGATAACCTGATTGTGGGTGTATGCCAAGTATTATATGTATTTCATAGCATGTAATCTATCTTTTATACTATGTTGCATGTGCATGGGATATCGGGATGAAAATGATTTAAAGGGGAAGTGTATATTGGTGAATTTGTCACGATTAATGATGGCGTGGTGCCTCATTGTGGATTTGGTGATTTAATCACGTGTGGAATCAGTGGCTAGACCACTTATGTGGACTTTGAGCAGTGTGTCTGTCAGCATGACTGCCAAAGAGGTGTGTAGCGGATGGAGGGTTGATTGTAGAAATCCCCACAGGTATGTATGAGGATGGACATACGGAGCGGTGTGTAGAGGATGGACTACTAGGTTGGGCTAGGCTATCATATTGATTACTTGTGCATGATGTGAGAATCCGATGATGGTTTGGGGCTTAAGCCCACTTGTGGAATTTTGTGAACTAATTGCACACTGAATCTGGTGACTCACTCTGCTTTCTTAACAAATTGCAGGTAGCTCATGATTCTTTGGACTGGGTTGGATTGGACTCGAGGTGGCCATACAAGGATTCTTCTATTAAACCTTATTTTGAATTATTAAGCGCCATTTTCTTTTGGGATATTTTTAATATGTAATAAGGCCACTTCAGAGTTGGTAAATTTTAGATTTTTAAGTTGGTTTTGTTATTCATTAATTATGAACTGCACAATGGAACGTTTTATCAAAAATAACTAAAAGTTTCCTTGCAAACCGTTTAAACACATTACCTATGAAATTAAAGATTTTTGTTGAAGTATTCATGAATCGCAAGATAGTTAATTTTTTTTTTAAATATGCCATTAAATTTAATTTTTATTAAAGAATTTTTTTTTAGAATCTATAAAACCTTTCAAACCCTTTTTCCTAGTGACATGCCAGATCCGGTCGTGGTGTTGGGCCGGGTTTGGGGTGTTACATTCCCAAACTAGTTTTTGAGTTTAACTTATGCAATTAAGTCCCTTATATTATGAATAATGCTTGAATCATTGATTTAATTGACTTTATTAATATTAATTATATACCCAATTGCATGAATTTTGAGCAATCATGTTTATTGTATCTATACTTACGGTTTTTCGTATAACATGCCTTATGACACCGCCAAATTAAACCTTTGAAGAATATATGATTTGCCACTGAATTAATTGAATGAAAACATATTTATTGTTTCAATATTTGATTATTTTTAATCATAATACTTTTCTGTTGTGATCTGTTTTAAGCATGTCTTATTTTGTTACATGGGTTGGGATGTTTTGTAAGGAGGAAATTCTGACAGACTATAAATTTGCAAATCTGGTGATTCATCCACATATTATCTGGCAGCTTTTATCTACAAAAATGTTGTGTATTCACAACCATCTGGCAACGTATTAACCTGCAACTTTTGGTGGTTCATCCACAATCCGGTGTGTACGGATGGACGAGTTCCGAGGAACTCATATGCTGTGTAGCGATGGGATAGTATCTTACCTGTTAAACCGATTTCATTTGCATCCGTAAAGTATGAGCTTGAAATTCTGAAATTTCCGATATGATATGGTAGATGTGTTTTTGCTTATACATGGCGAAAGTTGTTATGTTATTTTGATATACTGAATTTACTAAATGCGATGTAAGCTATGTAAGTTGATTTAATATGTTTATCGGTTGCTTTGGTTGTCTTGTGATGGAACTCACATTGAGCTTCATAGATCATTCCACTTTTATTTTCATTCTTTTAGATAACCCATCACGTTAAAACGCGGGCACGACATTCGGAGGGTCTTGGCATTATCATTTTTAATTCCAACACATTAAAGCTTAATCTTTTGTTTTAAATTTATTTGTGAACCGTAATATTTTATTTCAAACTACGACATGGGATTTAAGGCTTATGTTTGCTTATTTTTGCATGCCATTTAGTTATAGTTTTTAATTTAGATATTAAGTTAATATTCTTAATACTTTATGCATGAACCCTGATTTTTATTAAAAACCTAATAACTTACCATCTTTTCTGCTGCTAAGTTAATAATTAAAACGTAAAGGAATAATAAAGTGACATTTTAACTAAGTTTTCTACTAAGTTAATTAAATGTTTTAAAATGACCGTTTTCAAAAACTCTAATAACTTGTCGGGCCATTTCTGTGACAAATACAATCTCTCGAATTCAGATCTAACGTCTAGACTGGATTGGGAAAGTTACACTCGAGGTTTGTTGATAACTTACAATTTAAGAAATCATTTAGTGTAACACCCCAAACTCGGCCTAGACGTTATGGCCAAATCTGGCGATGTCACATGGAATGGAATTTGAAATCGAATTATCAAGTTAAAACCATTTTCCGTTTATTAGCTTTTATTTATCTTTCGTCAATATCAAAACTACTTTCTCACTAATTTGATTCATTTAAAAACATATTCTGTAGCGGAAGCTTTTAAAACCGTGATATTTAAGAAAACCGCTCACGTTTAGGAAAAATGTTGTTTTTAGTAAAACCGTGTTTTCGTCGCAGTTCAGAAATTCATGAAAACAGTTAAAAATCCGAAAATAAAAGCAAACAATTCAAAAGTCTAAATTACATAAAAAATTTCTCCAAAAATAATAGGAATTGAAAACCTTAAATGTAATTAAATTAGTTCAATATTCATGTGGTCACCGTTGAGTCATCCGTCGCAGCGATCCGTCTAAGTCTGGGGATTACCTGTACATATAAAATAGAAAGGGGTGAGTTTACGTAAACACAGTGTGTAATCCCCACAGAAGACATGTATACAGTCAAACACAACAAACAGTCAATGCGATGCAGGCTCGAGCCCATTTCGATTTCGAGTGATTCGGGCCTTAGCCCATTTCAGTTTCAGTATCAGATATGCATTAGGGCCTCAGCCCATCACAGTAACAGTATCAGATATACATTAATCAATAAACAGAGTCCTACCCAACCAGCCTCTACACACTATCTCCGTCCATCCCTACACTCCATGTGGGGTTTAAAACACCCACCCATCCCTACACTCCAAGTAGTACTGAATGCGGCACATAATCAGTAAATTGCAACTGAGCTGCCAAATAATAGGCTTAAGAGCCTTTCAGTACACTTCCTCCAAATATCAACATCCCAACCTAATGCAATGCAACATACAGTATATGACATGCAAATACATGTATATCAGTTATACATACAGTTCAGTATTCATTCATATAATCATCATGCTCAGTACATACATCATACATACAGTTCACGCATTTAAGGGTTTAAGTAGTGCTTACCGACCCTACAGTAGGTTCACAGTCGACTTGGGCGACCCGTGCAACCTTAGAACACAATTCAGTTAAATGGGCTCATACGCCGATGTGGCCTGCCCGTGTGGGCCTACACGCCCGTGTGGCCCATACGGCCCAATTTGGCCCTAGCCATGTGGATCACATGGCCTGACTCAGAATCCCACACGCCCGTGTGGCCAACACGGCCCAAATCAGTCTAGCCCGTGTGTCGTACACAGCCTATCTGGCCATCACATGGCCGTGTCTTGCGCTCACGGCCTGGCCTCGTCGATCACACGCCTGTATTATGGCACACGGCCTACCACACGGGTGACCACACGCCCGTGTAGTGTCGACAATAAGGTTTTCAGCTTTCGCTGAAACCCTATTTTCTACGTTTTCGGGTACACACCTGTTACGATTTCACAGCAATTGTAATTCCAAGACCACCAGAGCCTAAAATTGACCAATAACCCACCGTATTAGTCGCTTAAATTGAAACTAAAATCGAAACCAAGTCCTTCCACATTCCAATAGACAATCAAATCCCTTACCTTAAAACGAGCACGATGATTTCACGTAACTACTGTACCGATGAGAAGTCCCCAGCCCTTAGTTCTACTCCTAAGCACAAGATATGTATCATGAACATAATCGAATATCCAACCATTACGCAAAGTTTTCAAAGCACTTACCAAACACCACGCGAAACCACACGTTGCACAAACGAAGTTGGATTGAGAAAGAAATCGAAAGGAAAAAAAAGAGAAAAATGAAAGCAGAATTTCGACAGAGAGGGAGGAAACTGACGTCAGAAATTCTATGGAAGATAGAGAAAACGTTTTTGAAAAAATAAAAAATAAAATAATAAAAACCAAAGATAATATTCCAAATCCCTCATATCTATCCCACTAACCCCACTAACTTAACTACATCAGAATCTCAGTTCAACCGAAACTCTCTCTGTCAACAGAGCAAAAATACACTCCTACGCTCGCGCAGAGACTCGAACACAGAACTCTACACCACTCACAAACTCCTTTACCACTCGAACCAGTAGGCTTATTCTAATATGGTTTTACAATAACTAAATATAAGCCCACTGAACAGAGATAGGGCTTATATCAGAAAAATACCAAAATTCACCAAAGCTAAGGCTTGAACTTGGGACCTCCCACACACACCTAGGACACATAACCCCTGAAGCAGATACACAATTGTGTCATATTTTAACAGAAACAAAAAATAGGAATTTTGGGGCGTTACAACTCTACCCCCAAAAGAAAATTTCGACCTCGAAATTTACCTAGTCAGAATAGATGAAGATACTACTGACGCATCGCATCCTCAGGCTCTCACGTGGCTTCCTCAGTGCTATGATTCCGCCACAGCACCTTTACTGATGGGATATACTTCTTTGGAAGAACCTTTACAACGCGATCTAGAACCTGAACTGGTTCCTCCTCGAAGGTTAAATCTGGCCTAACCTCAATCTCCTCAACAGGGATAATATGAGTAGGATCAGACCGGTAACGCCTCAACATTGATACGTGGAATACATCATTAATACGGTCTAGCTCTAGAGGTAACTCCAACTGATAAGTGATCGGTCCCACTCACTTCAGAATTCGGTAAGGCCCAATAAACCTAGGGCTCAACTTGCCATTGCGACCGAACCTCAGAACCTTCTTCCATGGAGAGACCTTAAGAAACACGAAGTCCCCCACAGAATATTCAATCTCATGTCTCTTTAGATCGGCATAAGACTTCTGTCTATCAGAAAATGCCTTCAAACGATCCCGAACCAGTCGTACCTTATCCTTAGTATAAAAAATTAGCTCAGGACCCAATACTCGATACTCGCCCAACTCAGTCTAACACAAGGGAGTACGACACTTACGACCATACAGAGCCTCGTAATGTGCCATCTGAATACTCGACTGGAAATTGTTATTGTAGGCAAACTCGGCTAACGGCAGGTAATCCTCCCAACTGCCTCAAAAATCGATAACACAACTCCTCAACATATCCTCTAGTATCTGAATCACCCTCTCAGATTGACCATCGGTCTGAGGACGGAACGCAGTTCTGAAGTTCAATCTCGAACCTAGAGCCTCATGTAACTTTTTCCAAAACCGAGACGTGAAGAGAGGATCCCTATCAGAAATAATCGACACTTGAACCCCATGCAATCTAACTATCTCAAAAACATACAACTTCGCCAGCTTCTGCAGAGAATAATTAGTTCGAACCAGAATAAAGTAAGCAGATTTGGTCAATCGATCCATGATGACCCAAACAGAATCCTTCTTATTGGGTGTCAAGGGCAACCCACTAACGAAATCTATCGTCATTCGCTCTCACTTCCAAAGGGGAATCTTAACTGGCTGCAGTAAACCCGAAGATAACTGATGCTCATCCTTAACCTGCTGGTATGTCAGACATCGTGCCACAAAGCTAGTGACCTCCCGTTTCAATCCCGGCCGCCAATACAGTTCTCAAAGATCTCGGTACATCTTATTCACATCAGGATGCATAGCATAAGGGCTACTATACGCCTCTCTCAGAATAGACTGCCCCAAATCAGTATCATTCAGTACACAAATCTAACCTCGAAAACAGAGTACCCTATCATTATTCATCCCAAAGTCCGTAGTGTTACCACTCTCAATCTAATGGAACTGTAAACTTAGAGACTTATCCCCCATCTGTTTATCTCGAATCTGCTCAATCCAAGTCGGCTTAACTTGCAACTCGATCAATAGACTCCCATCATCAAACAAATTAAGGCGAGCAAACATCGCCCTCAAATCAGTCATTGTTATTCGGCTTAGAGCGTCGGCCACCATATTGGCCTTACCAGGATAGTACTCGATGGTACAATTATAATCCTTGAGCAGCTCAATCCATCTACACTGTCTAAGGTTCAACTCCTTCTAAGTAAGGAGATACTTGAGACTCTTGTGATCGGTGTAGATGATGCACCTCTCACCATACATATAATGTCTTCAAATTTTCAACGCAAAAACCACAGCAGCCAACTCAAGATCATGCGTCGGATAATTCCCCTTATGTGTCTTAAGCTAACGAGAAGCATATGCCACAACCTTACCATCCTGCATCAGAACACAACCTAGACCCACATGCGACGCATCGCTGTAAACCACAAACTCCTTTCTAGGTTTAGGCTGTATCAAAATATGAGCCTAAGTCAGAATAGTTTTGAGCTTCTCAAAGCTCGATTGCTGCGCATCAGTCTAGACAAACGGTACACCCTTACGTAACCCTTACGTAGCAGCTTAGTTAAGGGTGTTGTAATCAGTGAGAAACCTTCCACAAATCACCGATAATAACCCGCCAAACCCAGAAAACTACAAATCTCAAACAAATTCTTAGGCTATTTCCAATCTTTTTAGGATCGACTTGGATCCCCTTAGCAGACATTACGTGCCCCAGAAAAGTGACTTCACGAAGCCAAAACTCACACTTACTGAATTTAGCGCAGAGTTGCTTCTTACGCAGAATCTGAAGCACTACTCTAAGATATTCATCATGCTCATCTTCGGTCTTAGAGTAAACCAGAATGTCATCGATAAAAACTACGACGAACTGATCTAGATATGGCTGGAACACTCGATTCATCAGATTCATAACTGCGACCGGTGTATTCGTCAACCCGAAAGGCATAACTAGAAACTCGTAATGCCCATAACGAGTCCTAAAAGAAGTCTTGTGGATATCTACATCCTTAACTCTGAGCTGATGGTACCTAGAACGAAGATCTATCTTAGAAAATATCGAAGCCCCTCGGAATTGATCAAATAAGTCGTCGATCCTCGGAAGCGGATAATTGTTCTTGATAGTTAGCTTGTTCAACTGCCGATAATCTATACACATCCTCATGGTCCCATCCTTCTTCTTAACAAACAAAACCGGTGCTCCCCACGGAGACACATTAGGACGAATGAAACCACGGTCCAAAAGTTCCTGCAGTTGAGCCTTAAGCTCTGTAAGCTCCTTCAGTGCCATTCGATAGGGAGCGATAGACACCGGAGCTATACCAGGAAGAAGCTCAATCCCAAATTCTACTTCTCAATTTGGAGGTAAACCCGATAGCTCCTCAGGAAAAACGTCCAGAAAATCCCTTACAGTTCTGATATCCTTTACAGTAAAGTCCCTTGAAACAGAAACACTAACGTAGGCCAAGAACACCCCACATCCCTTGCGAACCAGTTTCTCAGCCACTAGTATAGAGATCACATTAGCCAAATAATTTTGACGTTCTCCAATCATAACTACCTCATTATCCTCTTCAGTTCTCAAGACGACCCTCTTAGTCGCACAGTCCAAACTGACACGGTGCTTGACCAACCAGTCCATACCCAGAATTATGTCAAACTCTCCAAACAGAAGCTCCATCAGATTAGCTAGAAATACCAACCCTTGAACCTCTAGCAGAACATCTCTATACAGTTTGCGAACCCGAATCGATTACCCTAGTAGACTCAATATAGTCACCTCACTAGAAGTACTCTCGACCAAAATCCCCAAGTTTCCAGACACAGTACTAGCTACATAGGAATGTGTGGAACCAATGTTTATCAAAGCAAAGTAAGATACATCATGAATTAGGAATATACCAGTAATGATGTCTGGAGCATCTCTGTCCTTTCAACGACGAGCAGCATAAACAAGAGCAGGTTGCCTCGCCTCAGTCTATCCAGCACCTCTGTCTGGTGCCCTCTGACCACGGCCCATACCGTTACCACTCCTAGCCTGACCACGGCCCCTCGATGGCTACTGAACTACCTTCTGTGGCTGTGCAGTACCAGAACCCGGAGCTTGCACCTGATCGGCCCTCAACGGACACTCCCGAATACGGTGCTCTAATGACCCACACCTCAAACACGCCCCTGTCCTCCTCCATCACTCACCCTGATGGCGTCTACCACAACCTCCACACAGCTGCAATCCAGTAGGAGCAATAGGGGGCCTAGTTCTAACCGGCCCATCAGTCCTGGCCTTTTTTTTAGGCCTCTTTACCGAACTCGAGGGCTCTGAATCCCTCTTGTTCTTACCCCTCTCACGGTCTTTGTTTTGGCGCTCAGCACACTTAACCTCTTCGCGATCTTCGCCTTCTCTACCAGAACGGAGAACTCTCGCTCCCTCTGCGGAGCTATCAGTACCCTCAGATTATCCCTAAGGCCATCCTCAAAACGGACACATCTCTCATACTCATCCGCTACAATACCTCGAGTATAACGGCTCAGTCTTAAGAATTCGGCCTCATACTCGGCCACAGATCGGTCACATTGCGTGAGGTTTAAGAACTCATGTCTCCTAGCATCAACATAACTGGCTCCCACATATTTACTCTGAAATGTAGTCTTAAAGAACTCCCAAGTCAGACGGTCAGACTGAGTGCCCTCCTTAACAGTCAACCACCACTGGTAAGCCTCATTGCAAAGCAAGGAGACCACACCCTTCAATTTTTGCTCGGGGGTGCAGTCCAGATCATCCATAATCTTCTCTGTGCCCTCTATCCAATACTCAATCACATTAGGGGCAACTCTAGTGACACCCCCAAATAGTTCAACTTTATTGGACCGGAGTCGTTCCGTAATCGACCCTCGGCCTCCAGATCTGGTGTTGGGCCCAGCGACCCTCTCCAGTATCCTTAACATAGCCTGGGACAATGCGTCGTCCTCAGCCATGCGATCTTGAGACCCAGTCTCAGTAGCAGGTGACACCGACGTCTTACTCGTATCTAGGTTCAACATGCTGCCCGGAGAAGAGGACTCAGCTCGAGCCCCCCTTCGGCCTCTACCTCGGCCTCGAGTACCACGTCCACGGATACCTCGTGCGCTCATGTCTATTTGGATTTATCTGTATTACGAATTTTATGAATCAGTTACAATTTTAGTATTTATTAATAAATGTTTTATGTAAAGCAGTATTATGCATTCGGAGTTTGTTTTCGCAAATACAGTCTCTATTAATTTTAGTTTCACTACAGTTTCAGTAGACACTAACTAGAGTGTTTCAGAACAGACTATCTATAACAGTTTATCAAAATACTTACAGGATCGGCACCGGAGACTCGGTGTACCACATTCTCAATCAAATCATTTGAAAACCAATTCTTTAAAAACCAAATTTTAGAACCCAAAATCCACAGCCGAGTTTTGTAACCTGGCTCTGATACCACTAAATGTAACACCCCAAGCTCGGCCTAGACATTACGACCGAATCTGGCGATGTCACATGGAATGGAATTTGAAATCGAATTATCCAATTAAAACCATTTTCCGTTTATTAGCTTTTATTTATCTTTCATCAATCTCAAAACTACTTTCTCGCTAATTTGATTCGTTTAAAAACATATTCTGTAGCGGAAGCTTTTAAAACCGTGATATTTAAGAAAACTGCTCGCGTTTAGAAAAAAATGTTGTGTTTAGTAAAACCGTGTTTTCGTCGCAGTTCAGAAATTCATAAAAATAGTTAAAAATCCAAAAATAAAAGCAAACAGTTCAAAAGTCTAAATTACATCAAAAAATTCTCCAAAAATAATAGGAATTGAAAACCTTAAATGGAATTAAATTAGTTCAATAGTCATGTGGTCACCGTTGAGTCATCCGTCGCTCCGATCCGTCTAAGTCTGGGATTACCTGTACAGATAAAACAGAAAGGGGTGAGTTTACGTAAACTCAGTGTGTAATCCCTACAGAAGACATGCATACAGTCAAACACAACAAACAGTCAATGCAGTCTAGGCCTGAGCCCATTTCAGTTTCAATAGCAGTTTGGGCCTTAGCCCAATTCAGTTTCAGTATTAGATATGCATTAGGGCCTAAGCCCATCACAGTAACAGTATCAAATATACATTAATCAGTAAACAGAACCAGCCTCTACACACCATCTCCTTCCATCCCTACACTCCATGTGGGGTTTAAAACACCCACCCATCCCTACACTCCAAGTAGTACCGAATGCGGCACATAATCAGTAAATTGCAGCTGAGCTGCCAGTTAATAGGCTTAAGAGCCTTTCAGTACACTTCCTCCAAATATCAACATCCCAACCCAATGCAATGCAACATACAGTATATGACATGCTAATACATGTATATCAGTTATACATACAGTTCAGTATTCATTCATATAATCATCATGCTCAGTACATACATCATACATATAGTTCACGCATTTAAGGGTCTAAGTAGTGCTTACTGACCCTACAGTAGGTTCACAGTCGACTTGGGTGACCCGTGCAACCTTAGAACACATTTCAGTTAAATGGGCTCACACGCCCATGTGGAAGAAAGAGAAATCCTATGGAAGAGAGAGAAAACGTTTTTGAAAAAATAAAAAATAAAAACCAAAGATAATATTCCAAATCCCTCATATCTCTCCCACTAACCCCACTAACTCAACTACATCAGAATCTCAGTTCAACCGAAACTCTCTCTGTCAACGGAGCAAAAGTACACTCCCACGCTCGCACAGGCACTCAAACACAAAACTCCACACCACGCACAGACTCTTTTACCACTCGAACCAATAGGCTCATTCTGATATGGTTTTACAATAATTAAATATAAGCCCATTGAACAGAGATAGGGCTTATATCAGAAAAATACCAAAATTTGCCAAAGCTAAGGCTTGAACTTGGAACCTCCCAAACACACCTAGAACATATAACCACTGAAGCAGATACATATTTGTGTCATATTTTAATAGAAACAAAAAATAGGAATTTTGGGGCGTTACATTTAGCCGAAAGAAAAATGTAAGGTTTTATTTTTTATTTTTATAAATGTGGTGGGCAAAAAAAAAAATTCAAGGTCTTTAATTAATGTATTTTGGATTAAAGACATTATAAATTTTATTTTATTTTACATAATATTAAAAGTAGAGATGAAGTAATAAGGTTCATGTGTTTAGTAAGATTAATGAAAATTAGGATGTAGATTATACTTTTTTTCATTTTATTTTATTGATATGGATGGAAGAAAACAGCATTAGGACAACAGAACTATAACACCGCTAGCTTAAGCACAACAAAACTACCACTAAGAACAAAACACATTCAGTTTTGGTCATACACTGAACTCAACATCTAAAATAACACATAACTTGCGGTCCTCTCACGCCTTTAATATCAAAATCCAACTTCAGGTGATGCAAAAACTTTAGGATTTTTTACTAATTTGTAAGAACAAGTCCACCTCTAATAATGTATCCTATTATTATTTTTATGCTTAAAAGATTTCCTTTTATTAATTCGGTACTTGAAGTTTTCAACTGTGTATTATTTTATCCTAATTATTAATAGTATTAAGAAAAAGATGATGTGGCGTGCTCTCAGAGCATCACGTCGCTTAATTTCTATTTTTTGAATAAATTAAAAAATCAGAAAAAAATAAGAAAAATAGAAAATAGCAAAAATTTCAGAAAAAAAAACTCATTTTTTTATAATATATAAAATTCCTAGGAATTAAAAAAAATTATTTTATTTTTTAAAATACATAAAATACAAAAAAAGGTAAAATATAAAATAACTTCATGAAAGGGCAAAGGTTGCATTCTTTGATGGTGGAAGTTCATTGACAATTTTATGATATATATATATATATATATATGGAAGGTTGCATTGTTTTATACAAATATGTTGATTCTCTTTTACTAAATTTCTTTTAGATTTCTTACATTTTTTTGTATTTTCTCTCTTTCTTTATAGTATATATATTTTCAAAAAAGTACTTTTTTTTGAAGTTTTTGGAAATTTTATATAATTTTCCATTATATTTTTCTTTTTTTTTAGATTTTTTGAATTTTTGTAGTTTCTCTTTTTTGTATTTTATGTATTTTTTAATATATATATATATATATATATATATTATTTTTTCAAAGTATCCACCTGAACGAGCTCAATGACTAATTATCTGCGTTTTATAGGCCCATTAATAATTTTATAAAGTTCTCCATATTTTTTTTCTTGATTTTTTTTTTGAGATTTTTCTAATTTTTTTACATTCTTTTGTATTCTCACTCTTTTTTGTATTTATGTATTTTTGAAAAGTAAAAGTATAATTTTTTTAATTTTTGGAGATTTTATATAACTTTCCATATTTTTTTTTCTAATTTTCTATAATTTTTTGACATATTTTGAATTTGTTTGAAATTTTTGGTATTTTCATTTTTTTTTTGTATTTTATGTATTTTTAAGCAATAAATTAAGACTTTTCTATAATTTTCTATATTTTTTAAAATTTTTTTTTCTAATTTTTTAAAATTTATTAAGAAAAAGAGTAAAAACTGGTTACTTTCTTTTCATTCACGTAACTCTTCTTTTATATCTTTTTTAATGCCGTTAACGGCTCAAGTAAAATGATACACGGTTGGAAATGTCAGGTATTAAACTAATAGAAATTACTTTTTGGGTAACTACAAAGATAGTCACTTTTGTTTATCTTAGGTTACATTTTAGTTATTTATGTTTTAGTCACTTACATTAACGTGTTGTAACATTTTAGTCACTAAGCCGTTAATTATCGTTAATGATGTAATGATAAATTGACGTGACACGTTAATAATCATTTTAAATAAAAATTTTAAGTTAAATTATACAATTGGTCCCTATATTTTTTCTTTTTGAGTAATTTAATTTTTTCTTTTATGTTCTTTTAATTTTTCTCTTTTTTTTCTTTTATTTTCATCCTCTTCTGCTTCTCCCTCAGTTTTCCTCATTTGAATTTTATTTTTTTTAAGGATGAAAATGCTTATGTGGCATTAAACTATTAGAAAATAGATACAAATAACGTGACGTTATTGTCTCATACAATCCTGCCCCCATCACTTTAACCGTTAAAATAAATTAACGGGTCAATTAAATGATGACACATAGCTGTTTCGGATTTAATCTAATAATTTTTTATAAAAAATAAAAATATTAAAAATATTAAAATTGATATAAACTTATAAATATTATAAGGTAAACTACCAGTCACTTTTGTTTATCTCAAGTTACATTTTAGTCTTATGTTTGAAATGTTACGTTTTAGTCACTTACGTTAATGTGTTGTAATATTTTAGTCACTGAGCTGTTAATTGTCGTTAACAATGTAACGGTAAGCTTACATGACATGTTAAATCATCATTTCAAACAAAAAATTTAGGTTAAATTATACAATTGGTTCCCATATTTTTTTCTTTTTGAGCAATTTAATTTTTTATTCTATGTTCTTTTAACTTTCCTTTTTTTTCTTTTTTTTTTCATTCTCTTCTGCTTCTCCCTTTGTTTTCCTCCTTTCTCCATCTCTTTTAATGTAGTTTTTCTATATTTTCCATTTGTTAAATCTAAAGGGGAAGAAGAAAAAGAAAATAAAGAAATAAAAGGAAAAAAAAAGTAAATTGTGCAAAAAAAATAAAAGTATAGGGACTAGTTTTAACAAATGGAAAATATAGAAAAACTACGTTAAAACAGACGGAGAATGGAGGAAAACAAAGGTAGAAGCAGAAGAGAATAGAAAATAAAGGGAAAAAAAAGTTAAAAGAACATAAAAGAAAAAATATTAAATTTCTCAAAAAAAATATGGAGACCAATTGTATAATTTAACCTAAAATTTTTGTTTGAAATGATTATTTAACTTGCCACGTCTGCTTACTATTACACCGTTAACAACAATTAACGGCTCAGTGACTAAAATGTTGTAACACGTTAAGTGACTAAAATGTAACATTTCAAACATAAGTGACTAAAATGTAATATGAGGTAAATAAAAGTGACTATTTTGATAGTTTACCCATGCTTTTTTAAGTACTAAAGTGATAATTTGGTACAATTTTGGGGGCAAATAGTGCATTAACCCTAAAAAGAATTAAATAGACTAAAAGAATTGAAAAAAAAAAGAGATTAAATTGAGAAAGAGAATTTATGGCCTTAGATTGCAATTTGGCCAAAAGTTCTTGTTTTTTCTCCCTTTGGTGCATTTAAGTTGGGGGAGATTAATCGGTTGAGTCTTAGCTTAATTGGCATGAGTTTTATTATCAATGCAGGAGGATGTGAGTTCGAGTGCATTGAAGCACATTTTCCTCTAAATTATAAGTTGGGGAGAGGCTATAGGTACTTCTAAGTATTATGTTGAAAAGGTTTGGGGAGATCGAAAGAAAGAATTAATTTTTTGGTTTTGTATAAAGAAATTCTAAGGTAATGAATTAAATAATAATAATAATCTATAATATATATAAAAAGAGAGATTTATCTTATGAAACTCCCGATTAACTTGTGAATAAAACCGTCAATAATTATATTAATTTCTTATGAAATTCCTAGAAAAATGACTCCTAGAAACTTCAATTGTAACAGCCCGTTTTTAGTGAAATTAGAATAGTGGTTTTGAGACCACAAATTTGACTTGAAAATATTTATTTTATTATTATTTTAATGTCTACAGCATATTAGTACTATAGTATAAAATTTTCGTTAAGAAATTTTACCGTTTACTTGCTTAATTCGATAAAAGGACTAAATCGTAAAAGGTGCAAAAGTAGAGTTCTAGTAGTTAAAGGTATCAAATGGCTATATAACTTTAATGTAAGGGTCCTTATGTGGTAATTAGACCATTAATGAAGTTAGTGGAATTATATGTCTTGGTATTAGTGAAATTTTTAATGTTTTAAAAGGTTATAAAGGTAATTTAGTAAATAATGATAAAAATAATAAAACAAAGCCATCATCTTTCTTTGTTCATCTTCCACCGAAATTTAAGCTTAAGATAGCCATGGGAGAAGCTTTAACATTCGTTCATCTCTCCTAGCTTGCATGGTAAGATTTTTCGTCCCGTTTTTATTGATTTCTATGTTTTTGGAGTCGTTGTAGCTTAATCTAGCTAGCCCAGGGACTAATTTGCAAAACTGTTAAAAGTCTAAGATGTTGCCATGAGTGAATTCATGTGGTTTTTATGTTTGATGGAAGAAAATGGATAGTTGTTGTTAGATAAACAACTTTTGTTAAGTGATTTTTGATGAAATTGTCAATTAGGGATTAAATTGAAAAATAGAAAATATTCATGGTGAAATTGTAAAAAAAAATGAAACTTATGGCTTGCTAGGGATCTATATGAAATTTGGCTATAGTGGGTTAATGGGAAATTGCATGAATTTTCATTTTATGAGCTAGGGACTAAATTGTAATGAAATCAAAATTATAGGGGCAAAAATGTATTTTTTCTAAAATATGAATTTGGATTGAATTGAATAGAATAATTATTGAATTAAATTGAATTGAATTTATTCATTTAGATCAAGATAAACCTCTTACGACTTTAGATCGGGGCAAAGATAAAGTTTCGGATTAATCGACTCCGTATCTACGTTTTATCATCGAGGTAAGTTTGTGTAATTAAATACTGTTTATATGATTTTATTTGAAAAATTATATGTGTTGTGGACTGCCATGAAATTAATTGTCGCATATCCAACAATGTTGCGTCGACTACCGAGCCCTGTTTGAACCTTAAGAATTCGTAGGATACAAATGACATGTTATTAGGGTTTACATGTTTCAGGTGCTGGTCTTGAATGTCCTATCAATGGTCGAGGTCCGACATGTGTTGCGGATACTCCACAACTCGTGTGAGCAGCATCGTGTAGCTACGTTTCGACCTACAGCTCGTCTGAGCAGGCCTATTTTCACAGCTCGTGTGAGCATATATGTACAAGAATTGATGGATTACAGTTATATGTGTTAGCACACTTCGTGTGAGCTATCCCGGGTATCCAACGATATTCTAAACGGTTCAATGGGCATTATTCGAAAAGGAAATGGTAAGAGAACGATATGAATTAAGACATGTACATATATGAATTTCTTTGATATGGTGATACATGGAAATTATGTAAGTTAAAATGGGTGACAAACTCAAATGATACTTGTTGAGATTAATGGCTATCCATGTTATTGTGCCTATGACTTATATTATGTATTCTAACATGTTTTGTGTGGATGCTTAGGCTTTGGCCAAACTTTGGTTGGATTATGCCATGCTAAATTTAAATGTTATGTAATGAAATGGTAAGTTAAGTTTTACATTATACGAACTTACTAAGCATTCATGCTTACTTTGTGTTATTTTCCATGTTTTATAGTGAATCGGAAGCTCATTCGAGTTGGTAGCTGTCGGAGATCTATCACATTATCCATCGGCTAAATCAGTAGATTTTGATGTTTCTAAGTCATTGTGATAATGGCATGAATAGGTGTTTTTTGTTTGATGATATAGCCATTTGAGTTGGCTTGTAATTATGGTCTTTTGGGTGAAGGAATGGTGTTATGTTGGCATGTATATATTTGGCCTTGTAATGGTTGTTATTATGGTGTTTATGGTACTTAAATGATGAGAGTTTGGAATGGTAATTAAAATGCATACTATGAGTTGTTCTTTGATATGTTTGGATATGGTCATTTTGGTATATGGGATGTAGTTGACATATATGGCTAATGGTACTAGTGTTTAGTGATGATAGATGTTAAATGGCCAATTTGGTATTTTGAGTGTGACTTTGATATGTGAAATTAGTGGTAAGTTTTGCCATGAAGTTGGTTACAAGTTGGTTGATTTATGCCTAAATTATGCAATTGTATAATACATGTTGGTTGTTGCGATTGAGGTGCCTTTTGGGCATATTGGTCGTATGAAGATATACCATATTGTTTTAGCTTGTTTATATGTGGTTTAGGTATACCTTGAATGCTTGGTTATATGTGAAAAAGAATTGTAGGTGTGTGTATGCTTTGGGTGAGAAAAATGGCTTGGAAATGGCCTATTTTTCATCCACACGGCCAAAGACACGGGCGTGTGTCTCAACCGTGTGTGACACATGGCTATACGACACGGTTGTGTGTCCTCTGTAAGTTTCAAAGGGTTGTAAGTCAGGCTGTTACATGACCTAGCACACGGCATGGCACACGGGCGTGTGAGGCCATTTTTGAAGGGTATACGACCTGGCACACGAGCATGTGGCTTGGCCGTGTGACCCAAGTCAGAGTGTTACACGAGCACAGACATGGGCTGGGACACGGCCGTGTGTCCCTACTTCGAATGCCTACACGGCCTGAGACACGGGCGTGTGTCTCAGCCGTGTGAGTCACACGGCCTAGCCACATGGCCGTATGACCCCTGCAGTATGAAAATTTTCAATTTTTCCTTAAAAATTCTATATGTTTCCGATTTAGTCCTGACTTGTTTCTAATGTGTTTTTAGGGCCTCGAGGGCTCGTATAAGGGACAATATGTATGTTATGGATTTATTTTGCTATGAATGATGTTATGAATTAAATGTTTTGAATTTTTTGATAGTTTTGAATTGTAAACTTCGATAATGCTCCGTAACCCATTCCGACGACGGATATGGATTAAGGGTGTTATATCAATAGTCGAAAAAGAAGAGAAGAATCACTCAATTTTATTCAATTTTGCCCAATTTAACTAGCCAAATATATTTTTTATATATAGGTACTTACAAAATAATGTTTAAAATAAATATAAACTCTAAAAAAAAATATAAAAGAGTTTCGCACTAATAGTTTAATCTATAGCCAAAATATATCTAATGAATAATCAATAAATTAAAAACTTTTAAAACTAATTAAATATTCAATTTTACAAGTCATATGTAATTGAAACTTTAATTATACGAATAAATAAATATATTAAATAAATTTCTAAGTAATATAAAAATCTAAAACTTAAGCCTAAAAAATACTCAGATCCCATCCAAAAATGGGCCACAGGTTGGTGGATGTTTCATCCCTTCCTAAGTTCGTATCATTCTCCCCTCTTCAAAAAGGATTCACCCTAGAATCCAAACATTATGTGAAGAATGGTATAATTGTGCTACTCCCATTAGATCCACAAAAACTTCATATGTATCTTCTCTTACTATTGTGGGTTGAGAATATGACTTCGATTGCTCTCCGCCTCTTTACAAGAGGTAATCTCACCACCTAAAACCCATCATTAAATTTGAATTTTCATTAAATCAAAGTAAAATTCTAAGGGAAATAATGGTGCATCTAACTTTTCAAAACTAGACTCTAGTGTCACGGGGCTAGATATTTCGTCTAGCAATCCGTGCGGCCTTAGGCGATTCGTTTGTTCCAAACTTGCCTAAGTTAGCCTTAACACCACAAGTGAGGATTCCTTTAGAATTCCTCCAAGGCACCAATTTGTATAGTGGAAGCAATTTATGCCAATAGAAGCCATAAAAGAACAATAGAAAGCCACATAAAAGAATGCACGAGAGGTGTTTGAGTAAATGCTCTCCAAAAATTCTCTTACTCTTAAGAATTCAAGTTACAATGGATTGAAGTACAAGTGAGGGGAGGCTCTCTATTTATAGTTGAGCTCCCCCAAAACCTACGGTCTGGATTAAGTTACATCGATGGATGAGATTAGCCTTATCCTTAAAATTATGGGATTTACAAGATACACCATATCAAATTAAATCTACAAGATATGATTCTCATATTTACTAAAAATAGCCTATGTTGCCATATCTTCATTATTGGACCAACCAGGTTTCAATCTGACAGGCTTCTCCAACAGTTCTTTGAATCGGGTCAATTCTCGTGGGCTAAATGATCCCCATTTTATCGATAGACCTCCATGGGGTGCATCTTGTGCCATAGTCACGGGCTTGGCCCGTGACACTAGTATATAACTTTTGAATTCATCGCAATTTACAATTCACTATCATTATTATTACAATTCTCCTTCTCACAAGGTATTTCGGTTAAACAAACTTAAAATCAGGAAATGACTGGAAAATTAAACTGAAGCTCCCTAAAAAATTTATCTTCATGATAATCCTTCTTTAGACAATCATATCCTAAATGATCTTTTTCACCGCAATATCAACATTCATAATTTGTGATCCAATTGGTTGGCAAAAAAGTGATAACTTGCACCTTGTTATTCGCTTTATCATTGGTCTCATCAATAACAAACCAAATTTCAAAGTTTGGGTTTTGTGCTTCATGTCTTATCTTCATTCTGCAATAATTTTCACAAATCTTCTTAAGAATTTTTTTTGCCATCACACTAATAAACATCGTAAAAAAATCTGCAAATCGCTTTGAGTTCAATGTTTCAAAACGAAACCCTTGAATTTGATACTACATGATATTAAAATCCAAGATCAATTGAAGTGGGAAAAGAATTAAAGAGTTCAAATTGAATAACTTGTAAAAATAATTAAAGAGATTAAAGAAAATGGGAAAAAGATCAAATTGAGACGGAAATAGAATTTATGGCCTTAGATGGGAATTTGGCCAAAAAATTTTCCCTCCTATTTTTTGATATACTTCATGTTTGTGTTTTATGGTCCATGTTCGAGGTTTGTGGCTTCCCCCCAACAATGTTGTCTCTAAGATTCGAAACTAGGTCCTTCTATCACATCCCAAAAGTAGAGCTAGAAGAAATAGGAATAAAATTTAGATTTTATTTTTTTAAGCATAGGGTGAGAGAATTTAGAATGCCTTAAAAATTAATTTTGTTAAGAAATTAACATGAATAAGCTTGTTGGTTTAGTGATAAAGCTTTAACTTATACTTAAGTCCCAAGTTCAAAACCATTATGAATCTTTCTACCAAAACAATTTATTTTCTTATTTTTACCCATAAAGTAACAAAATTTCAAACTAGCCTAAACCAAAAACTGTTTTTTTAAATTTAATCCTTAACTTAAATCAAACCTAATTCTAAACGAATTTCTAAACATATTACAATTAGGGAAAGAAAGCTTATAAATAGCCTATCTTTTCAAACCCTAAAATTTTTATCTAGAAAGATTTTCAAGAAAAACTCCCAAAATCTTTCTTTTCTCCTTCATTGCCGAAACAATTTTCAACCAAAGATTTAAAGGTTTTCAAATTCATCCCTCTCCTCCCAGTAGATTGTCGTTTCCTTCATCCAAAACCCTAGATGTGCGAACCCTATATATGCGAACCCTAGATACACAAACCCTATATGTGTAAACCCATAAATGCGAACCTTGTATGTGTGAACCCTTTATATGCGAACCCTATATGCGTGAACCCTATATGTACGAGCCCTGTACATGCAAACCCTAGATGTGCAAACCTTGTATGTGCAAACACATATATACGAACACCTATGTGTACGGACCTTATATATGCAAACCCTAAATATACAAACCCTATATGTGCGAACCCTATATGTGTGAACCCTACACGTGAACCTGTTATGTATGTGTTAGCCGAACTAAACATGTTAATATCCCAATGTTAATTCGCATGAAGAAACTGTATATGTGAATTGTTCACATAAAGTAATTGCATATGTGAAATTTATATGAATTAATTGCATGCCAATGATTATTAGTATGAAAATTCATACACCGTATTGAAAGGTAAATATGCTTGATAAGCATAGTAATAGATTATGGATTGATAAATAGCATGACATGCTGAATTTATGTGCATGATTGCATGAAATCGGGTGTGGAGGACAGAGGAGTTCTGCAGGAGAAAGTGGCAATTTAAGTCTACACCGAAATTCAGTACTGCACAAAGTAGACGATGATGTCATCAAAACCAAGTAAACCAGGATGATAGTTTAAAAAGCCATCAAAATCGGGCAACCGAGATTGTAAGTTATTATAGTAAAAGTCATCATCATTGTTACCGGGAAATCTGGGATGGTCAGTTTTTGACATGTGTTTCGGTGTGTCGAGCAATGCTCGAGGGCGGATAGGATGGATGGGTGGAAACTTAAAACTAAAATTGCATTGCATCATGAACATAACATGTACATGCATTGATTTACTGAATGTTCCTTACATTATGCTTAATTGCTATGTTGCTATAAATTGAATGCTTTATTGTTTGTATGATCATATGTAGTGGTTTAAAAATTAGACTCACACTGAGCTGTCATAAACTCACTTCCCATTTTTCTTACCTTCCAGGTAATGCAGGAAACTAGGACTTGGAATGACATCGGAGGAACCTCGGACTAGCAACTCATTTTTTTATTCTTATTTTAAAGTTTCCATTAAAAGTTTTCCTTAATCGCTTTTAGGGTTGTAATTATTAATTATTTCTTGCTTTTATATCTAAGGTTTGAAATTGTTTAGCTTATTAATTCTAAGCATGATACTTAGTTAATACTATGATAATTGCATGTTATTTGGTTTAGAAAACTATTACTCTTAATAATGTTTTACGTTGCTTTACAAATACTTTAAGTTTTGAAAAGTCTTTTTCAACTTTAACTATTTTTTTCAAAACTTCACTGTTAGAGTTGTGTGACCCAAATTCTAAGATATTGCTTGCAATTCAAGTTAAACAAAATATATCTTCTTTCTAGAAGATTTAGTATTTATGAGTATAATATATTTAGCATTTATTAGCATAATATATTTTTACTTTGATTAGAATTAGGTTTTACAAGCCTATAAATAGACATAGTCTATTCCTCTTGTAATTGGTTCGAATTCGACATAGTGAATTTTTCTTCTCCTCTGCCCGTGGTTTTTTTCCCGAAAGGGTTTCCACGTAAAATCTGTGTGTTCTTTATTTCTCTTTTCTTTGCGATATATATTGTCATTACCAACATTTATATTTTTCACAAATTGGTATCGAGCTTAGGGTTTTTCATCTCGATCACGGTAATGGCGTCTTTGAAGTATGAAATTCTGTTTGTTGGATCGCAACACAGATTAGCGTTGTGGCGAGATAAAGATGCGAGCGGTTCTTGCATGCAGATGGATTTAGAGGAAGCCCTGCTAGGGATAGATAAGATGCCTTCGACATTGACGGAGGAAGAGAAGAAGCGCAAGGATCGAAAGGCATTAACACAGTTACATCTACATTTGTCTAACAAAATTTTGCAGAATGTGATGAAGGAGAAGACCGTCGCTGCATTATGGAAGAGGCTAGAACAAATATGTATGTCGAAAACTCTAACCAGCAAGTTACATATGAAGCAACGTCTTTATGCTCATCGTTTGGAGGAAGGTGCATCTGTGCACGAACACTTAACAGTGTTTAAAAAAATTCTCTCAAACTTGGAGGCCATGGAGGTTCAGTATGATAAGGAATATTTAGGGTTGATTCTACTTTGTTCGTTGCCCCCGTCTTATTCAACCTTCAGAGACACGATTTTATATAGCCGCGAGTCTCTCACAGTTGATGAGGTTTATGATTCTTTGACCTCGTATGATAAGATGAAGCATCTTGTGGTTAAACTCGACTCTCAGGGAGAGGGTCTCATTGTTCGTGGGAGACAAGATCGGAATGCTAATGATGATCGTGGAAGGACACAGGAACGGAATCCTCGCGGTAAATCTAAGGGTAGATCGAAGTCTTCAAACAGAGGTAAAACTTGCAACTTCTGCAAGAAGAAAGGGCACATTAAATCTGAGTGCTATAAGCTACAGAACAAGATTAAAAGGGAGGCTACAAATCAAAAGGGAAAACAACCAGAAAATTCTGGTGAAGCTGATGTTGTAGAAGACTACAGCGATGGTGAACTTCTACTCGCTTCTGTCAACAATTCTAAAGTGAGCGAGGAGTGGATAGTTGATTCAGGCTGCACCTTTCACATGAGTCCCAATCGGGATTGGTTTACAACTTATGAAACAGTGTCTGAAGGTGTTGTTTTGATGGGAAATAATGCTTCGTGTAAAATCGCAGTGTTGGAACAATTAAAGTTAAGATATTTGATGGAGTTGTCAGAATACTTAGTGACGTACGACATGTTCCAGAATTGAAGATAAATTTAATTTCGTTAAGTCCTCTTGATTCAAAAGGGTACAAATACACAGCTGAAAGTGGGATTTTGAAGATTTCCAAAGATTCCCTCGTTGTGATGAAAGAGCGTGAGAGAAAGACCGCCAAGTTATATGTTTCACGGGGTTCTCTTTATTATTGGTGATCAATTGTCGCTTCCTCTTCCTTGTCGACGATGATATTACTAAACTTTGGCATATGCGCCTAGGGCATATGAGTGAGAATGGCATGGCAGAATTGAGCAAAAGAGGACTTCTTGATGGGTAAGGAATTTGCAAACTAAAGTTCTGTGAGCACTTTGCATTTTTGGGAAGCAAAAGAGAGTTCGATTCACCGGAGGAATCCATAACACGAAAGGAATGTTGGAGTATATTCATTACGATCGTGGGGCTATCAAGAGTGCCTTCGAGAGGTGGAGCTAATTATATGCTAACGTTTCATCGATGATTTTTCCGGAAAAGTTTGGGCATTCTTCTTGAAGCGCGAAAAGCGATGTGTTTTTCGCATTTAAGTCTTGGAAAACTATGATTGAAAAAGCAGACGGAAAACAAATAAAATACCTCCCACACAGACAATGGCTTAGAGTTTTGTTCTCGATGAGTTTAATAAACTCGTGCAAGTCGGAAGGGATCGTGAGACACTTGATGATTCGTCATACTCCACAACAAAAGCGGCATTGCGAGCGAATGAACGAACGATCATGAAGAAAGTTCAATGTATGTTGTCAAATGCCAACTTACCAAATTCATTTTGGGTAAAAGCGAAATTTCATCGCATGTTTTTTATCAACCGATCTCCATCCATTGCCATTGAGAAAAAGACTCCACAAGAGGTATGGTCAGTAATCCCGCTAATTATTCGATTTAAAGATCTTTGGGTGTCCGCGTATGCTCATGTTGATAATGGAAAATTGGAACCTAGATCCATTAAATGTGTTTTTCTTGGTTATAAAGTCTGGTGTAAAAGGGTATAAGTTATGGTGTCTGAAAATAGAAAAATTGTGATTAGCAGAGATTTTGTTTTTGATGAAAGCGCTATGCTACCTAACTTATCTCTTAAAGACTCTTCCAATAAATAAAATCAAAAGCGGTGGAGCATCAGTTAATACAGTCGACTCCTCAAGCCGGTACAAAAATTGAGAATAGAGTTGCTTCTTCACCACAATACTCTATCGCCAAAAGCAGAACTAGAAGAGAAATTAAGCCTCCAAAGAAGTATCTTTGAGGGTGATCTAGTTGCTTATGCTTTAAATGTGGTGAAGATATAGATGCAAACCAAGAGCCGTCTAATTATTCTGAGGCGGTTAATTATGTGAAGAGTCGAGAAAATTGGATGTTTGCTATGCAAGAGGAGATGGAATCACTCCACAAAAAGCAGAACATGGGATCTTGTGAAACTTCCTAAAGGTAAAAAGGTTGTTCGCTGTAAATGGGTGTTTAAAAAGAAAGAAGGGACTTCAGGAGTTGAAGAACCCAGATATAAAGCAAGACTTGTTGCAAAGGGTTACAAACAAATTCCAGAAGTGGATTTCACAGATGTGTTCTCCCCAGTTGTAAAGCATAGTTTGATTCGTGATATTATTGCTCGTGGTGATATTGTTGTGAGCAAAATTAGTACTCATGAAAATCCTGCAGATATGATGACTAAGTCACTTCCTATAACCAAGTTTGAGCATTGCTTAGATTTGGTTGGTGTTCATTGTTGAAGTTAAACCCTTAAGGGGTTTTATGGAAGAGGTGGAGAACTTGTTCATTGAGAGTTCGCGATGAAGAACTTGTTTGTTGAGAATTCGTGTCAAGGTGGAGATTGTTAGAGTTGTGTAACCCAAATTCTAAGATATTGCTTGCAAGTCAAGTTAAACAAAATATATCTTCTTTCTAGAAGATTTAGTATTTATGAGTATAATATATTTAGCATTTATTAGCATAATATATTTTTACTTTGATTAGAATTAGGTTTTACAAGCCTATAAATAGACATAGTCTATTCCTCTTGTAATTGGTTCGAATTCGACATAGTGAATTTTTCTTCTCCTCTGCCCCGTGGTTTTTTTCCCGAAAGGGTTTCCACGTAAAATCTGTGTGTTCTTTATTTCTCTTTTCTTTGCGATATATATTGTCATTACCAACATTTATATTTTTCACATTCACATTAATAATATTGTAATTGAATTGCTAAGTAAAGCCAGTTTAATTAAAGAATATTTCCCCTTAAAACAGAAGAGCGATTTTCATACAATCCAACTCAAAGCAAAAGAATGACTTTACAGGATCACTTCGGTGATCAATGTAACGCCTTCGACTTAACCGAAACTCCTAGGTCGGGTCGGGGATGTTACACCTCCCCTCCTTTTGACGCACCTAAGCTAGGGAGACGAAAGAAAGAAAGAAAGAAAATGTATATTTCTTTAGAAATTCTAAGGTAATGACTTAAAAATGATAGTAAAAAAATTCAATAATAAGAGATAGATTTATCTTGTGAAATCTTAATAAAATTGTGATTAAAAATATCAATAATTGAACTATCTACGAAACTCCTAGAAAGATTTCTAAAAACATCGATAACTAAGAAATAAAAGAAAAAATATTCAACTCTCAAAAAAACTTTCTTCCCACAAAAAAAGAACGAAAACTTCAAGTTTATTCAATTTTGTCCAATTTAACTAGCCAGCCTCCTTTCATAGATATTTACATGATAATGTTTAAAATAAATATAAACTCTAAAAAATAAAAAATTTGGCACTAATAATTTAATTTATAGTCGAATTCTATCTAATAAATAAACAATAAATTAAAAACTCTTAAAACTAATTAAATATTTGGCTTTACATGTCTTATATAACGGGAACTCTAATTAAATGAATAAATAAATATAAAATATGTAAAATAAATTTGTAATTAACATAAAACTTTAGAACTTACCTAAAAAATATCCTAATTCTACCCGAAAAATAAGTTATGTTTTAGAATATTAGGTTGATGTCAACCTCAGCCTCAAATAGTATTATAAGTAGTTAGGTGAAATTAAGGTTACTGCATCAATTGTTGCATAGGAGATGGGAAATACAAGTTCGTCATATTTTGAAGGTTCAGAATAGAGTTGCGGATTAAATAATTAAATATGTTGCAATAGGAATTTTTTTGCTCTAGTTGTTTGAAGTTCTACCGGGTTCAATAAAAAATTTGTTGATTGTTAATCGTAATGATTCTAAATCAGTTTAATATAAATTGCTTGATGTAATCGCTTTATACTATATTTTTTTTTACCAAAAAAAGAAGTTACGTAGAATAAACACAATTCCGGAGCTAATATCAACTTAGCGCACTAGGAATAATCACAAACATCAACTTTTTGCCGACACTTGAATTTCTCAATAAACTTCTTGCCCTATATTTTCCTGGAGTTGTCTCAATCTCACTTAAGGTCTTAGGTTTGACTCCTTTCACCATGTCTTTGATTTTTTTTTTTTTTTTGTCAATGGAGAGAAAAAAAGAAAAGGTTAAAAGAGAAAAAATCTTCACACTATATAGTATTTTTATTATTAAAATTATTTATAAATTAATAATTTTTTAAGTTTTTTATTTTTTCAGGATAAATGATGTGACGTTGTCACATGTAATAATTTTAGACTATCACGTCATTTTTTGTTATCACATTATAACCATTGGCTAAAAAAAAACCGGATACTAAGCTGGAATAAAAGAAAAAAAAACCATAAATATCAAGTTAAAATTATTGTCAAATTCAAATACCAAACAAGAATTTAAGCCAAAACATAAACTAAATTTTAGTTAGTTTGATTTTTTTTGGATTTGATCAAATTTATTTTATGGTTTATGAAAACTAATCTTTTGGGGATCTGTGATTAGTTTCCCAACAATGTTATCTTTAGTATTTGAACTCGAGTCCTTTCACTAAGACAACAATATATCTTATCATTATACACAACACTTATCAATTAATTAGTATGAACTTTAATATAATATGTATTTTTAAAATTAATACAATATATTTGTTTTTACAATTGCACCAAACACGTCCTTATGCCATGGATAAATTTTGTCCATTTCTTTTCAATTTCTCGTCCGTTGACTTTGTACTAATTTTATTTTACATACTAATTGTTCGAATATTTATTTATACACCGTATTATATTTGTAATAGTAAAATTTTTTAAATAAAATTATCTTTAATATTTTATATAAAAAATAAGTGTAATTATTTGGTACACATGCAGTGAAAAATTCTTATTCCACAAGTGAGGTTGAGATCTTGTCAAATTTTTTTAAATTTTTTTTTTTAAAATACAACTTAATGACACATTACAAAATCTCAAGTTAAAAATTTCCACTATCTAAGAGGGTTGAGCAGAAAATCGACCAAATCAAGTTGAACCGACAATTCAATTTTTTTATAGTTCGGTTTCTGTTAGATAATGTCATTAAACCACATCAATTTGATTATGTTTCAGTTTATTTCATTAGACACCGAAAAATCTAAAAAAAAAAAAGTTTAAAAATTTCAAAAAGAGCCAATATTTTTTGAACATATAAGCCCAATACATAAACCCATTTAGAACCTAAAACAAAATCCATTGCTTCTAAATTCTAAATATAACTTTTATTATGCTTTTACAAATCCTATAATTAAATAAAAAATAAACCCTAAATCTAATTTGAGTGTCAATCTCTTACAAATTCATTGTTTATTTATTATTGTTATTAAAACTTATAAGAATTCAAGTGTTCACCTCATTTATACTTATTATGTACTGTATTCTTTTTTCAATTATTATTATTGTTAAAACTTTTAAAATTTTAGTTATCACTATTAACATTTCCAAGTTAAGCTATCATTACACATTGAGAGTTCTAAAACATAAACGATTTAATATTTGATTATGTTCAATGATGATTGAGAGTAATTAAATCAAGGTTTAATTAGATTTTTAACAAACATTTATAATTATAAATTTTACAGTTTATTTTTCAGATAAATATATTAATTAATATTTTATGTATATTTGAAAAAAAATTGTTAAATAGTGGTTAAGAAACATAAAACAAAGATAATTTTATCTAATTAAAGTTGAAAAGTCTAAATCTAAAGATAAATTTATCTAAATAAAGTCCAAAAGCTAAATGTCGAAAAACAATATGAAAACTCGAAATCCGTACCAATTTAATATGGTTCGGTAATAACCGATTTCTTATGTTCATTGGTTCAGTTTTCTTTGAAAAATGAAAAAAAAAATCAAATACTCCAACTCAATTAAAAAACTAAAAAAAGAGAACCGAACCGAACCGAGCCGATCTCACCTTTCTACCACAGCACCGGAAAAATAATGGAAGATGGGCTTTCTTTAAAAAGTTAGAATTTGGGTGGATCTGAGGCACTAAGGCCCAGTTAAGCCCCAACAACTTAAAAAGAAAGTATTATTAGGGTTTTTTATTCAGAGAGAGAAGCAAAGGGAGAAACCAGGAAACCAAACCAAACTAGTGAGCCGCAGCTTCTCTTCTTCTGTATCCCAAAATGGTTGCTTTTAGGGTAAGTTCAAATTTCTATTTTCTTTTCTTTTTCCATTTTTTTGTTGTTGAGAAAATGGTGATGGGATTTTGGGTTTTGCTTTTTCTTTGAAAAAAAAAAAAAAACAGTTTCATCAATACCAAGTGGTGGGCAGAGGTCTTCCTACAGAAGCAGATGAGCATCCCAAGATTTACCGTATGAAGCTTTGGGCCACTAACGAAGTCCGTGCCAAATCCAAGTTTTGGTCTGTAAATTTGCAATTTGCTGATAATTCCTGATTTCGTTTGTTTTGATTTCCTTGATGAGATAGGGGATTGGGATTTTAATTTTGGTTTTCTGGATGTGTTTTGTTTTCCACGTTTAGGTATTTTTTGAGGAAGCTGAAGAAGGTGAAGAAAAGCAATGGACAAGTTTTGGCCATCAATGAGGTATTCAACCTTACTTGTTCTTCAATTTTGAACCCCCCATTAGTGTATGGCTTAAGCAAGCTAATTGCATTGCATTTTATCATATAGGAACCTTATATCATATTGTTCATTAACTTCTACTATTTAGTTGTGTCGATTAATGATGAAAGATTACAGTTACTCAGTTCATTCATAATTGGGAGTTACTGCATTATGAGTGACATACAAGGTGTTTAAGAAAAGAGGGGGAAAAACAAAAAAAGTTGGCCTAATCACATAATTTTAACTTGGAGGTTCTCTTATGCCTATATTTTAAGAGAAAAGGTGTTGTAAATAAAACACATTGGTTTTGTGTTCATTGTTTATTTTAGAAGAGAAAGTCTTTTAAGCATTAATATCTTTCTTAATTTGATTGCTTTGTTTACCATATACTAGATATACAGTTGTCACTGCTAAACATGGTAGGCTTATGTTCTATCCTTGCGGTTTAGTTTAGCCAGATCTCGTTTCTCAAGAGGGAATGATGTTTCACCATTTCCATGTATATGGAATTAGACATTTTAAGCCACCCGGGTTAATTTTTGTGTGTTTAAAGTGTTGCATATTGGATAAGAAATGTTCTGTTTTTTTTAAAAAATGATCTACACATACTTGAGCTTGAAATGGTCTTCATCTAGAAACATGTTTTGATCAATCAGTTTGATTGGATTTAAAAGAAGCATCATGCTAAATGATTAGCCTTAGATCTAATCATGGATGGTATTTAGTTATTCATCTGAGCCTGGTATATCAGGTCATTTGATGCACCAGAATGAAGTACCACTGTGAGTGAAGATAAAACCTTAGATTGTGAGAAACGAAAATACTTCTTAAACTCTTTTGTATTGGGAGTTTGGATGTTTCGGAGTTGGGACAGTTGAGCTATGTGAATGAGACTAGGGACACAGGTAAGGATCCAAGTTTCGGACATGGTAATTCTTGAAAACTCAAGACAGGGGAGTCGGGGACACTATCCAAAAGTCGGACATGGAGTCTCCCATTTAAAAAATATAATTTTTTTTTCTGCCTCTCATAACCTAATTTATTTCCAGCCTTTGCTTTTCTTTTGAAAGGTGTGTTTTTTTTATTTTAAGCTTTAACTTTTTGCCCATTGTGAATTATAAAATAATGGGCTGGTCTGGAGTCTGGACCGGCGTTAAAATTTTTATAAAAAAACCCCTAGAAACTAAAAGTGAAAAGTCACAACATTAGTCTTCTTCTCTATGCCACCTGCTGTTGGGGCTTTACTTAGCAGATTTTTTTTCCTTTTACTCAACCAGCAATTTCTTTGTCAGAAGTTGTCGATGGTCGACGTCATCGCCTCTGCTGTGTATACACCTTTCTTTTTCCTTTCCTCCTGTTTTTTTTTTCAGTTCTCCTTGCATTGTGTCTGTTGATTTTTGCTGGATTTGATCCGTTTCCAGTGTTGAAATCCATGTTGGATAGTGTTGACACCGGTACAACACCCCTAACTGCCTAGTCCGGGTAACAGAGCAGTTGAGTAGAGTAGACAACATGCTTACATATTTACCCGTGCTTTATACCTTAAATTAGTGTCAAACCTTGTAGCAATGCATTTGTACTTTGATGCTGGCTCACTTGTGTTCCTTTGTTATTTTAAAGAGAATGATGCATTGTTCCTAAATTACCATGAAACCAATTTTCTTCTCGCAATAAATGTTTTTGATTGCAGATCTTTGAGAAAAACCCTACCAAGATCAAGAACTATGGCATTTGGCTGCGATATCAAAGTCGAACTGGTTATCACAATATGTACAAGGAATACCGAGACACAACCCTCAATGGTGCTGTAGAACAGATGTACACCGAGATGGCGTCTCGTCACAGGGTGAGGTTTCCTTGTATTCAAATCATCAAGACAGCTACCATCCCAGCAAAACTTTGCAAGAGGGACAGCACCAAGCAGTTCCACAACTCCAAAATCAAATTCCCACTGGTAGTCAAGAAGGTCAGGCCACCAACTAGGAAGCTCAAGACAACATACAAGGCAACCAAACCCAACTTGTTTATGTAGTTGTCTTTCATGGCTGGTGGCGGTAGGTCTAATGCCTTATAGTTTGATTACTTCCCTTGTTAGATTGAGAGCGGTTATCAAATTTTGAACACTCTTATGTTTACTTTTATAGTTCTTTTATGTTTCGAAGATTGTGTTTTGATGACTTTACTTTTTAATTTAATGAACATGGTGAATTTGCTAATTTCTAGTTGGTGAATGATCTGTATAATGCATCTGCAATGCATGGTGCGGTTACATTTTATTTTGGGATAAATATCATAATTATACATTAAACTTTGATTCAAATTGCAATTTGATATATGAATTTTAATTTGATGAATTTATATGAAATTTTGATTGTAATTTAAATATATACATAACATCTAAAGAAAGAAATACATCAATTTATTTTTAAATGGGATAAATATAAATATTTTTGTGTGCAATATTTGTAAAATGATGCAATACCAATAATTGTATCAATAATTCGATTCATGTATAAAATTGTACAAATTAAAATTTATGTATGAAGTTATATATTAAATCAAAATTAATGTATAATTTTGATATTTACCTTTTTTATTTTCTTCCAACTTTTTATTTTCTTTAAATATCTGCATTAGTATGGATCCAAGCATTTGAAGGATTTGAGAGAACTATTGCATCAAAACCAGAAAATGTGGGAATTTGAGAGAACCAATAATTAGTCTAAAATCGAGAACTGGTTTATGCGGAAAAGCTTGAAAAAACTGATGTGTTTAAACTTTTGGCTCAGTTCGGCCAAAAAGCATCCAGTTGGTTCATCTCTACGTATGGTGGATCTGCAACCGGTAGTGCATCTTGACCTCACGAGAACCAGTGAAGGGTGAACAAAAATGGAGAATGAAATATACTCGAAAATTGTGGTTGTATTGGATGAGAAAAAAGAGCCAATGAACGTAAACGAGGAAGTTCTAGGCTTCAGCACCACCTAAGAAACTTGGTAAATTTACCCTGACGAGGAAGTCCTAGGCTTCAGATTTTTTTTTTTATTTATTTTTTATACAATAGACAATTTTTTTTTTTGGGTACAAATCTGGTTAACACCACGAAAAACTAATATATGCTTTGGAAGCATATGTAGCTCATCGTTTCCTAGCATAGACACTTATTACCCATTAGCCCGTTATGAATGTGGATATAGTGGAGGAGGTGCTTGATATTATCAAGTGTTGGTTGGGGATTTCATCCTACTTTAGTGCGTTCACGAATGATATTCAACCATTTTTGTCACTTCCAAGAAACTTACGTAAAGAAATATTATGATTTTTAGAGTAAGAATAGAATGGAGAGTGAGAAGCTTGGCCTGAATTTTGTTGACAAAATTGAAGCTTCCAATGGACAAAATCTGAAAACCTCTGTAATCCTGAACGATAGTAGCTCCACCAGTCATTTTATTTCGCCTGCAATTGACATTGCAAAAAGATAGTCCATGTGGAGAGGGAATTTGCACCTGTCTCAGGAGCTTGATTCCTTGACTGATGATTTTGCAAAATGTCGAGAGAATCGTGGAGGCTTTGAATCTTGGGAATTGCCCTATTGCTGAGGGTCCAGCCATCCAAAAGATGAGTTCATTCCTTGATTCCAAATTACCCCAAGGGTACAAAACATGTAAGTGTAAAGTTGCCTCGAGTTAAAGAGAATCAGAGTCAATGCTGTTTGAGTCAAGCCATTGACGAAACTATGAAGATAAAAGGAGGAATTTGGAGGGCATCAGATCAGAGGACAAAAGGAGTGTCGAGCCAGACAGCCCAAGCAAAACATCATTCAAGGAACAGGTGTTTAGTAGATTCTCTATTAAGCTTGCAAAAAAGGCAGAGATTATCAGTATTGGAGAGCAGATCCTTAGGTGGGAGACAAATTGTGGAGTTTTTCCAGAGAAAAATGATAAGCATAACAACGTGAGTGGTTGAACTAATTGATAAAAGGAGGGCATAAACATTTTTAACGGAGAAGCGACGTTGAAATCGAATTTCCAAATAATTTTATCTTCTCCATATATCGAGAGTGTTCTGCTAAATATAATAAACAAATTAAAAGAATCAATTTTAATATTTCAATTTTCTCATGATAGACCGAGCCTTTCAACACCTTAAACCATAAGAGTAGGCTGAATCCTATTTCACACCTTATAAACCATCAGTTCAATCACTGATTCGGGTTTTAGAATATGACCAAGTTCACAAGTTCTTTTATGAGCTTGGATAGGGGTTGTAGTCCAAGGAAAGACTGGTACCTGAGGTGTCATTGGAGCTGAAATGAGGTCCTTTTTGACAGCAAACTATGAATGGTGCCACAACTGATCGCTACTCCGTTGTCGAGGGTGACATGATATTTTCCCTAGACGATTAACTGCAACACAATATCACCTATAGGCAAAAGATAAACTCAAGACCAGCGAGCCCCGCATCATAGCATCCCATCCAATACTTCTATAACATTGAAACAATCTCACTGGAAAAGATTTAGACTACTTGCACCAAGGCAACACTCACAAATTTATTGTCTGTTACACTCAATCTGCAATCTCTATTTCTCTTCATAAATGTTCCCACAACACTAGCTTTTCTCCCATAAAACAAGCAAAAGAATATACACACAACAATACCTGAAACTGCAAAATCATTTGGCATTTATAATGAAGACAACGTTAATGTGATCATCTATATATATATAAACTATGAAACACCTTGGAATGACAATCGATCCCGAAGTGTGTCAAAAAGTGAGGAAGCTGCTGCATTTTGTGCAAATGTTAATTTCAATCTACCCAGCAATTCACCATCTTTTGCTTGAGAAGCTGCATCAGCAGCTTCTTTGGCCATGCCAATCCGAGCATATGCCTGTCAGTCATAACCATAGACAGATCTTGAGCAAAGGATATAATGATAAAATTTTATTACATCTACTCTAATCAGAAACAATATCACTTGCAGATCGATTAAACAGAAAAGTCAAAACCAATGATAATTCCCATGAAAGTGGGAGAACTAAAAGATCAAATTAGAAATGTATTGTTACCTCGGCCCTTTCACGGAGATCAGCAAGCTTGGGTATATATTTTAGAGCTTCACCTTTCTCATCAGCATCAATGCATGCCTCAACAAATGGCCTATAACCTGTTTGATGCAGACATGTACAAAAAAAAAAAAAAAAAAAGAGATACTGTAAAAAACTAACAGGCCTTGCAGAAAAATAGGAGAAGAAACACTCATTGTTGAGAAAAAGCTAATTTAATTCATGTATTCAAACAAACTCAACATATTTTACAGCATGAACTATTTCTGCATACATACTTTTCTGAAACAATAAAGAAGTCAAAGGGAGACAAGCATTTCGCATATGAATTAGCTAATACACAAAAGTACCATATGTTTACTTCACAAAAATAATTTAGGCTATAACCTACTTAAGAAACAACTAACTAAACTCTTCTTTCTAATAAATCATCAAGTTAAATTTTAATGTAAACAAATTTCTTTACTTTTCCCATTTTACTTTGTTTCTTCCTTTTGTATAATTCTTTTATCCCAGCCAAATCAACAATAAGGATACAAAAATTGGGAAGAACGTAAACCTTAAGAAAATTCAGCCTGTATCACTTCATCTTGTGATGTTAATTTAGAATCCAAGATCAGGTAATATCAAGTAACAAAGATCACTTGCAGACAATGCAATTATTATATTTTTCATAATAGCAGGTAGCCTAGATCACTTGCAGATAATGCTTGATTATGTCACCTATCTTGCACCCTGTAATTGAACAAGAATGTTGATAGCTCACCAATAGGTGGTCTCTTCTCTTTTGAGAACTTCTCAAGAGCCTCCCAATCTCTAATTGTAGCCAAAGCAAAAACTTTAAGCCAATACCACCTCTTCTCAGAAACCTGAGACAAGAAAGCAATAAAACAACAGTTATGATTCAATAAGTAATTTGAGCAATCTAAAAGGATGATGCCTAAATTTTCAAAGTTGCTGAAGAATAAATGTTATATGTTGTGTTCCACCAAGGGAAATTCTTTCAGCAAGATAGAATATAGGGGAAGATTTTTATGTGTGTGGCTAAATAGAAAGTAGGGGCACTTTATGAACCTTGAACTCGGTCTTCACTTTCATTGCAGCACGATGATTCCCCAGAACAATACATGTACGTATAGTATCACTGATACTTGAATCAACAAATATGGCCTGCTTTGTACTTACTTCTAACTCATGTTGTATTCTGTAACATTTGGAAGTATTTGAAAAAGTACACAAATAGGTAACCATATTAGTAGGCAACTCATTTTAGAATAAAAATAAAAAAAATATTGAAAGAAAAAAAAGTACATCGATTTGCTTATAATGGTTGGAAACTAGGACGGACTATTGACAAACTATAATCTTCAATCATGACATAACATTTCCTTTTTCTAATATAGTCTACATCTTGCTTATGAGCACGGAGAATCCATCCTTGGCTTTATAATCCCACTTTTCCCATATTGGAGGTTTTTTTTTTTTTTGTTGGAGGTCAAACTTAAACTGATATAAAGATACACCATCACTTCATTCTTCCCACATATTAAGCATAATAGACAAACAGAAACATATGAACCTATAATGTCGACTCTGAAAGTGGGAAACAAATAATTTGAATTCTAACCCATCTTAAGAATCACATTAAAAACCATTTGGCAGTAGACCACAGGCTTATCTTTAAGAGAGCTGAGAACAAACCACCAACTGGACTACAAAAATGAGGTGACAGTCTTGTAGCTTTTCTTTAATAATACAATATTAAGCATCCAACATAAAACCAAATTAGCATCAAGCACAGATGGGAAACTTCAAAAATACTTTGCCACTACCCCAAGTTTTGGCTTTTACATAGACATTATCATGTAGTTTATGCATCTCATCAACTATGTTAGGCATTTGTAGTTATTTGCTAATTAGTTTAGGCCACTCCAATTGCAATTTAGTTTGGAGTTTGATGCCTTGAAAAACAAAAAACAATAAATTGATATCCCTCACCTCAACAACTTTGCATGCTCCTCAGCAGCCTTGGACTCAAAGGTATGTTCCTTGGTTTCTGCAAAAAGATGCTGGGCCTTGTCGATTAGTTTTATGCGTGGACCATGAAGCGGGGATCCTTTGCTTGCCATTGGATTTTTTCCAAGTTCCCATGACTCCTTCCACAAAAGAAATGCAACTTCCTACAATACAACAAACTTTACATCAAAACAAAATGGACAATCATTTATCACATATCCAACCAACTATAGAATTGTAACTTGGTAGGTCTTTGATGCATATTTAAGCTTTGACCAGTAGAAAGTTTAAAGATGAACAAAATTCAACTTACAACAGAATGATGGACTGAATGAGCAAGGAAGAGAAAGAAATTCATCCTTGTCAGATTACAGTTTCCTAATAAGGAATCTTGAGTGTATCAGATAGGATTCTGTAAATATTTTATTAATTGCTATCCCTAACTTTAAGGCTGTTTTTAAGGGACAGCATCCCTAGAATTGGTCTGTTTCCTAGCATAAAGTTTCCTAAGTTAGGCTCACTATGTATATAAATATTAGTGTAATTCCTTGTGAAAAAATATAATAGAAAAAGCCTATTTCTAACATGGTATCAGATTAGCCCGATTTCTGGGAATTTTTTCTTTTGTCTGGCATTTTTTTTTTTTACTCCCGCTCAACCCTCAAGCCTGTATATTTTGTTCAAAAGAAATATGGCTGAAATTGTCCAAACCAATACCAATGGGGATATTTCAGAAGTCTCTATGAACAACTCCAACCCAACAAGTGAGTTGCAGAACATCCAAGTAGCCTACAGGTTAAATGAGAAGAATTACCTGAACTGGTCTCAGCTGGTTCGCACGTTCTTGAAGGGAAGAGGAAAGCTGAGTCACTTACTCGGAACGGGACCTAAAGAAGGAGATCCTAAGTTTGATGCTTGGGATGAACAAGACTCTATGGTAATGTCTTGGTTATGGAATTCTATGATGCCAGAAATCAGTGATACATGCATGTTTCTTAACACATCCAAAGATATATGGGAGGCTGTGAAGCAGACTTATTCTAAAGTTCGAGATGCTGCTCAAATCTATGAAATCAAGACTAAGATTTCATCTACCAAGCAAGGAAGTCGGTCAATCACGGAGTATTCCAATCTGTTGCAAAGCTTATGGCAAGAGATGGATCATTACCAGTGCATTCAGATGAAGTGCAGCGCAGATGCAGCACTCCTGAAAAGGTTCGTTGAAAAGGATCGAATTTATGATTTTCTTGCTGGACTAAATGTTGAGTTTGATGCGGTAAGAGTCCAAATACTTGAAAAAGAAGAGCTACCGTCACTAAATGAGACAATTGCGATTGTTCGTGCTGAAGAAGGAAGAAGAGGAGTTATGATTGAGAATAGTCAAGTGGATTGTTCCGCCTTAACTACAAAAGCTGTAAATGAGAGGAGATTTGGCTTGGAGCAACCAATTAGCGAAGATAGTAGGCAGACAAAACTTACAAGGCCTATTAAAAGTGAGTCTGTATGGTGCACCTACTATAAAAAATCCCGTCACACTAAAGAAAAATGCTGAAAGCTCCATGGAAAGCCACAGACAATTAAAATTTTTTTTTTAGAAACCGGTGGACAACCAAAGGAACAAGGGCGAGCACATATAGCAAGACAGCTGGATGGAGAAAAGAATTCTCAAGAATCACCTGTTGCATTTAATAAAGCGAAATTGAGAAGTTGAAGAATTTCTTTGGGATCATTGGAAAAATTTTCTTCAACAGTACTTGTAGTTTGGCTTTTTCAGGTATATCCTCTTCTCACGATTCTAAAGTCTCTGGATCAGTCACCAACAGGTCTTGGGTCATTGACTCGGGAGCTACTGGACCACATGACCCACTCCTCACAAAAATTTGTTTCATATACACCTTGTCCTAGTAATAGAAAGATACTTGAGAGCCAATGGTTACGTGATCACGATGGGTGGTCGAGGGTGATATTGTTATAAACAAGAATCTTACTCTTAAAAATGTCCTTCACGTTCCAAAACTGTTTACCAATCTTCTCTCCATCCAAAAAATTACCAAAGACTCTAACTGTAGTGTGGTTTTTTATCCCAATCGATGTTTTTTTCAGGATCAGAATACGAGGAGGATGATTGGACATGCTAAGGAAGTAAATGGCCTATACTATCTTGAAGAATCTAGTGGAGAAGTTAGTGCTCTGAATTCCTCACCATTATCTTTCATATCCAAATCTGTTAAAACCAATAAAGACCAAATTTGGCTCCATCACCTCCGCCTTGGTCATCCATCATTTAGAGTCCTTAAAATTATGTTTCCTTCATTGTTCAAAGGGATAACTGTTGAAAAATTCCATTGTGATGTTTGTGAACTTGCCAAACATAAACATACCTCTTTTCCGGTATGCAATAAAAGAACATCCGCTCCTTTTACTCTTATTCATAGTGATATTTGGGGACCATCCACTATTTCAAATATCTCTGGGGCTCGGTGGTTTGTATCCTTTATTGATGATTGTACCCGTGCGTCTTGGATATTTCTTTTAAAACATAAATCTAATGTAATGTCTGTCTTTTCAACCTTTTACAACATGATCAAAACACAATTTGGAGTTGAAATAAAAAGGTTTAGGTCAGACAATGCCAAGGACTATTTCAATCAATTTCTCTCCCCATATTTTCAAGAAAAAGGCATTATACATGAGACATCTTGTGTTAGCACACCCCAACAAAATGGTGTTGCCGAAAGAAAGAATGGTCACATTTTAACTATTACCAGAGCTCTCTTGTTTCAAAAAAATGTCCCTAAACAATACTGGGGGGAGGCTATTTTAACTGCTACTCATATGATAAATAGATTACCTACAAAAGTCCTTGAATCTCAAAGTCCTATGCAAGTTCTAGCAAAATTATTTCCTGATTTCAATACCTCAAACCTTACTCCCAAAATATTTGGATGTGTTGCCTTTGTACATGTACATTCTCAAATTAGGGGAAAACTCGATCCACGAGCTGTCAAATGTGTTTCTCGGTTATTCTTCCACACAAAAAGGGTACAAATGCTATCATCCAACCACCAAAAAATTTTATGTTTCAGCGGATGTTACTTTTGCAGAACAAGAGAATTTCTTTACTCGTCCTTATCTTCAAGGGGAGATCTTATTCACAAAAGATAAGGGCAGAGAATTCTTTCTTCTTGATTTTCCGGCTCTGTCCAGAGCCAAACACTCGGATCATTGCCTACCAACCACACCGCCCAACTTGATTTTTCCGGCTCTGTCCAAAGACCAAACATTCTTGATTTTCCGGCTCCGTCCAGCAGCAGCCCAAACACTCGGATCCTTGCCTACCAACCAGCTGCCCAACTTGAACCTATGCAACCCGAAATAGAGCCTAATACACCCAAATCACAAAAGGGATTCTGGGACACTACTCGTCCTTTCTTTGGTTTACTCAAGGAAGAAGGCACTAGGTGCAAGTTCAATCATCTTCTTCAGATATACAACCTGCTACTCTACAACCCGAGGTAATTGCTGAACCTACTTTAGATACTACTGAAAATTCAGATCAGAGAGACTATAATTTTCCCATTGCTATTAGAAAAGAAACTAGAGCCTGTACAAAACATCCCTTGTACTTATTCATGTCTTACAAAAATTTGTCCCATAACCAGAAAGCTTTTCTTACTAGCCTAAATTCTATCTCCATTCCCAAAACTGTATCCGAGGCATTAGATGATGAGAATTGGAAAAATGCCATGAAGGTTGAAATGGAAGCCCTTGAAAAAAATAAGACATGGGATTTGGTAAAATTACCGAGAGGAAAGGCACCAGTTGGATGTCGTTGGGTGTACACAGTGAAATATAAGTCAGATGGTTCTTTGGAGAGGTACAAAGCAAGATTGGTTGCTAAAGGGTACACTCAAGTGTATGGAATAGACTACCTTGAGACATTTGCCCCTGTTGCAAAGATGAACACTGTGAGAGTGTTGTTGTCATTCGCTGCCAACCTAGGCTGGAAATTACAGCAATTTGACATCAAAAACGCCTTTTTACACGGTGATCTTGAGGAGGAAGTCTATATGGATGTTCCACCAGGATTCGGTCCAAATACAGGACAGGTAGTTTGCAGACTAAAAAAGGCTTTGTACGGACTAAAATAGTCCCCGAGAGCTTGGTTTGGAAGATTTACCAAAGTAATGCTCAAGTTGGGGTATAAACAGAGTCAAGGAGATCACACTCTGTTTGTAAAGCACTCATCTTCAAGGGGAATGACCACTTTATTAGTCTATGTAGATGACATTATAGTGACTAGTGATGATCTGGAAGGAATGGAAAATTTAAAGAAATGCCTAGTAAAAGAATTTGAAGTCAAAGAGCTTGGTAAGTTAAAATATTTCCTTGGTATTGAAGTAGCACACTCTCGGGAAGGAATCTTCATATCTCAGCAAAAATACATAATTGATTTGTTGACGGAGACGGGCAAGTTGGGATGTAAACCAGCAGAGACACCCATAGAAGTGAACCACAGACTTGGAGATGCACTAGAAGATGTGATTGATAAAGGTTCATATCAAAGACTTGTGGGAAGCTCATTTACTTGTCACATGCTAGACCAGGATATTGCCTATGCGATTAGTGTTGTAAGTCGGTTCATGCACAACCCCAAAGAATCACATCTTCGAGTGTGTATCGATTCTACAAGATTTAAAAGGCACTCCGTGCAAAGGAATCTTCTTTAAGAAAGGGGAGAATTTAACCCTTGAAGCCTATACTGATGCAGATTATGCAAGGTCTATGGTTGATAGAAGATCAACCTCGGGCTATTGCACTTTTCTAAGAGGCAGCCTTGTGACTTGGAGGAGTAAAAAGCGAGAATGTTGTGGCTAGATCTAGTGCGAGAAAGTTTGAATTTAGGGCGATGGCTCTTGGAATTTGTGAATTATTATGGCTGAAAATTATTTTGGAAGATTTGAAGATCAAGTGGGAATGTCCAATGAAGTTGTATTGTGATAATAAGTCTGCTATCAATATTGTTAGACTTTTGGCACGCAATGCAACAAACAAACCAAAGACAAGCGATGAGTCATCCGGCCGAACCTAGTGCAGTGACTACATTTTGTTTTTTTGATTGATTTACTCCTATGAAGCTAAGCTTAATTCTTGTGCAATGTAATAGCTAAGCTTGTAGGTTATAATGTTGATTTAAATTGATGTAATAGGCGATGTTTTAAGTATTATTTTATGTACAACTTAAGCTTGTATTAGTCATAGTCTAGTGGGAGTAGTTGGTTCACTAGGCCATAGTCTTTTGACTATTCAATCTTTGTATCCTATGTATATATTTGCATATCAATGAAATGGTTTCTAAGCTCTTTCATTGACTTGTGAGTTTAAGTTGCTATTCTCTCATCTTCTTCTTTCTTTTCACATAAAATTTTATGCATATTGAATGTGTGGCATGTTGAGTTCTTTGCTAACATCCCAACAAATGGTAATCAGAGCCAATTATCTTTGAGGGCCTCCATTGTTGGTTATTGACTTGTGGAAGAAAGCTTAAGAAAGAAGAAATCGAGATCATTGAATCTGTTGCAACAAGATGAGTTACACAAAGACCTCCACCACTGTATTCTTGGCGAGAACTATCACATATGGTCAGTAAAAATGAAAACACATCTACAAGCACAAGACCTTTGGAGTGCAGTTGAAAGTGATGTCGAACCACCTCCATTGAGAGCTAACCCCACCATTGCTCAGATGAGACAGCACAGCGAGGAACGAGCCAAGAAGCACAAGGCCATGGCTTGTCTTCAAAATGGAGTATCAGATATAATATTTACTAGAATCATGGCTTGTGATTCTCCTAAGCAAGCATGGGAAAAGTTAAAGGAGGAGTTCATGGGGTCTGAAAAAACAAGGCAACAGCAGCTGATCAATTTGAGGAGAGACTTTGAGAACTTGAAAATGAAGGAAGCTGAGACTATTAAGCGATATTCGCATGTGAATAATGGCCATCACAATAAATATAAGGTTTGCTTGGTGAAGATTTTAGTGAAAGCAGTGGTCTTTGAGAAGGTGATCACCACTCTCTCCCGAGAGATTCGAGTCAAAAATCTCCTCATTGGAGGACTCGAGAGACCTTACAACAATTTCTCTGCATGCGAATCGGTAAACTCTCTCTATGCACTTGAAGCAGAGAAGAGCCAACAGCAAGAAGACCATTACGAGGAGCCTTTCAAGCAAAGACCAAGGAAGACTCAAGTCGAAAGGTAAGAAACCATGGCTCGATAAGAAAGTGAAGTCAAGAAGAGAATCGGGCAGAGAAGGCTACCACCATGCAAACACCGCCAAAAGACCTCACATTCGAGGAAAAATATTGCTTTGGTATAGACCGGACATCCAATGCAAGAGTTGCAAACGGTTTGGACATGTGGAGAAGGTGCGCAAAAATAAAGGCAAGGCACTGCACAAACAACAAGTCAAGGCTCAAGTCATTGAGGATATTCAAGCTCGGGAGGAGCATCTCTTCACTGACAACAAGTTTTGCAACAACCAGCGGGGCCAAAGTAGAGTGGCTAGTAGACGGTGGTGCGCACGCACCATATGGCGACCAATGAAGGGTTGTTTAAAGACCTTGATAGAAGCTTTGCCTCTAAAATCGAGAATAGGCAATGGAGATCTCATTGAAGCCAAAGGAGAGGCAATGTGGTAATCAAGAGGCGCCTTGAGTAACAAAGTAATCTCGATGTACTCTTTGTACTGAAATAGATCGTAATTTGTTGAGTGTTGGACAACTAGTTGAAAAGGGTCACTCACTCACTTTTGAAAATGGATCTGCATTGTTAGAGATCTATATGGCCAAGAACCGATTCTGAGTAAGCAATGTGGATAGGAGCTTCATGCTCGATGTGAATATGGTTGAGAAGAAGGCCCATACAAGTTTGGTGATAGCACTAACTTTGTGGCATAAAAGGCTAGGCCATGCTAGCTATAAGTCATTAGAATTGATGAATAGATTGAACTTGGTTGATGATTTGAGCAAGGTTGAAGTCAAGGAGTCTGTTTGTGAAGTCTGTCAGTTTGGCAAACAAGTCAGAGCCCGAGAAAAGCTTGAATTGGTTCAATCAGATATCTGTGGACCAATGAGGACTCCTTCCTTGAATGATAGCAGGTACTTTGTGCTATTTATTGATGATCTGACTAGATTCTGCTATGTCTATTTCTTGAAGCGAGAAAATCAAGTCTTTGAAGCCTTCAACAAATTCAAGGCTTTAGTTGAAAATCAAATCAAGTTGCAAAATTAAAGCCTTGAGAACAGACAATGGCTCAGAGTATCTATCTGACAAATTCCAAAATATATGTGAGCAAAATGGGATCCATCACCAGTTCACTACAGTTTATACTCCTCAGCAAAATGGAGTTTGTGAAAGAAGAAATGAGCAATGATGATGAACATGGCAGTGTCTACTATTTGAAAGCAAGCTACCTAACAAAGTTTTGGTGAGGCAAATCAATACCTCGGTTTATCTTACGAACAAATTGCCAACACAAGCTATCAAGAACATGACACCTTTTGAAGCATGGCATGGACTTAAGCCTAATGTCTCACACTTGAAGGTGTTTGGTTGTGTTTGCTATGTTCTTATTCCAGCAGAAAAGAGAACTAAGCTAGAAAGAAGAGGTCATGTTCGAGGATATTTGTTGGTTACTGACAATACAAACAAGGGCTATAGGGTGTTTGATCCAAAGAACAAAGAAAGTCTTGGTGAGTAGAGATGTCAGATTCAATGAAGAGAGGATTTGGAACTGGAATGATTCAACTACAAGTCAGTCTGAAGAAAATCTTCTAGACAGTAGTCTTGAAATAGCTGAAGCTGAGCCTCACAATGAAGATGTTGATGACAAATCCTACAAGAGGCACAAGAGCTATTGCGGACATCTATCAAAGATGTGATGTTGCAATAGTTGAACCCTCGATTTTGAGGAAGGCGCCAAGGATAAGCGGTGGAAGAGGCAATGGAAGTTGAATTGGAGATGATTCACAAGAATGATACATGGAGGCGATGGATGCAGACCAAGTCATAAGAAGGTGATTGGTGTAAAATGGGTATTTAGGGCCAAGTACAATGCAGATGGCTCCTTGAACAAGCACAAAGCAAGGCTTGTGGTCAAGGGTTATAGTCGGCAATATGGGGTAGACTTTCTAGAAACGTTTGCTCTCGTGGCGATTGGACACCATTAGTATTATATGCCATAGCTGCTCAAAAGCGATGGAAGCTTCATCGACTTGATGTCAAATCGGCATTCTTAATGGTTTCCTCAAGGAGGAAATTTTCATCGAGCAACCGGATGGCTTCAAGGTAGAAGGACATGAAGACAAGGTTTACAAATTGAAGAAGGCCTTGTATGGCCTAAAGCAGCACCAAGAGCTTGGTATGACGGGATAGACACTTACCGTCCAAGCTCGGGTTTGAGAAGAGTGTTAGTGAAGCTACACTCTATGTAAAAAGGTCGAGAAGGAGAAACCATCTTGATTGTATCCTCTATGTTGATGATTTGCTTGTAACAGCGGTAAAGATGAGTTAATCTCTCGAATTCAAGGCACTGAGATGCGACAAGTTTTGAAATGATGATTTAGGAGTCATGACATACTTCCTTGGAATGGAAGCCACGGTAACTCGATCATGGCATCTTCATCACCAACATGCCTTTGCATCAAAAATCCTTAACAAATTTTGCATGCAAAATCAGAAGACGATCAAGACACACTGTTGCACAAGGAGAAAAATTAACTAGTAGTGGAGAGCATGCAAGGGTAGATGAGAAAGAATATCGAAGCTTGGTGATTTGCATTTGCTATACTTAAATGACCACTCGACCGGACATCACTTATGGTGTAAGTCTTCTTTCAAGATTTATGCCTTTCTTTGTAATATTGTTCACTTCAAGGTGCTAAAAGAATACTCGGATATGTCAAAGGAACTTTGAAACATGGAGTTAGATTTGAAAGCAAAAATGAGCTCAAATTGACAGGTATTCGATAGTGGAGTGGCGAGCTCGCTAGATGACATGAAGAGTACTTACGGTCACCTCTTCACACTTGGCACAGGAGTATTTTGTTGGAGCTCTAAGAAGCAAATGCATCGTTGCTCAATCTACAAAGAAGGCCGAGTACATAGCGACAGATTCGGTATTAATCAAGCCATTTGGCTCAGAAAACTCCTATGTGACTTAAATGAAGAACAAACAAAGCCCACGAAATCTTGGTCGACAACCAATCAAAGCGATTGCCATAGCCAAGAACCATGTATTTCATGGCAAGACAAAGCATTTTAAGATCAAATTTCACTTTGTCAGGGAGGCTGAACAGTCTGGAGAAATCAGCCTTGTTCATTGTAGCTCACAAGACCAATTGGCAGACATTTTGACCAAGCCTCTTGGTACACTACGGTTTGAACTTTTGAGGGATCAAATTGGTGTGCATTGCATACTGATCCAAGGAGGAGTGTTAGACTTTTGGCCCGCAATGCAACAAACAAACCAGCAAGCGAAGAGTCATCCGGCCCGAACCTAGTGCAAAGACTACATTTTGTTTTTTTGATTGATTTACTCCTATGAAGCTAAGCTTAATTCTTGTGCAATGTAATAGCTAAGCTTGTAGGTTATAATGTTGATTTAAATTGATGTAATAGCTGATGTTTTAAGTATTATTTTATGTACAACTTAAGCTTGTATTAGTCATAGTCTAGTGGGAGTAGTTGGTTCACTAGGCCATAGTCTTTTTGACTATTCAATCTTTGTATCCTATGTATATATTTGCATATCAATGAAATGGTTTCTAAGCTCTTTCATTGACTTGTGAGTTTAAGTTGCTATTCTCTCATCTTCTTCTTTCTTTTCACATAAAATTTTATGCATATTGAATGTGTGGCATGTTGAGTTGCTGCTAACATCCCAACAAATATTGCACATAATCCAGTTCAACATGATCGTACGAAGCACGTTGAGGTTGACAGACATTTTATAAAGGAGAAACTTGACAGTGGCTTAATTTGCACTCCATTTGTGTCCACTGATGGTCAACTGGTAGACATACTTACCAAAGGATTATCTGGGAAGATCTTTCGGAAACTAGTAAGCAAGGTGAGAATGGATGATATCCACTTCCCGACTTGAGGGAGTGTCGATTCACAGTTTCCTAATAAGGAATCTTGAGTGTATCGAGATAGGATTCGTAAATATTTTATTAATTGCTATCCCTAACTTTAAGGTTTGTTTTTAAGGGACAAAGACATCCCTAGAATTGGTCTGTTTCCTAGTATAAAGTTTCCTAAGTTAGGCTCACTATGTATATAAATATTAGTGTAATTCCTTGTGAAAAAATATAATAGAAAAAGCCTATTTCTAACAATCCTTTTGTTTTCCTAGCCATTTATGAATTTACCCTCAACCTTTAACTTCCCCATCTCTTATCTACTGTTCTGATGGCAAGAAATGCCTAGGACATCTTCATTGCTTAATATTAGATATTTAATTATTCATTCATTCATCATAGCACTTGATCATTTACACAGGACCGGAGGCACCTGGTTTCATGCCTGAATTTTATGCATAGTTACCTACTTATCTCCTTGAAAAATTCCCTGAAGGAGCCTCATAGATCAATTAGATTGGCAAATTAAAATATTGCAGGGTTGTTAGTGGTCACGTCAAGCAGCATTTGATAACAAATACGAATTAAAATCTTTGATCCATAAGGAGAGCCCACACCAGAAATTTGGTCCATGAAATGGGTAGCTGACAGAGTAATAGAGGTCAACATGTTCAGCCATAGCTGAAAATTAAGAACTCATAATGTTGGAATTCCTAGAATTAAGGATAGATGACTAATGAAATCTTCTGTAAATAGAAACTAATCATAGTTACTGATTCTTAGGATAATTACAGTTTTTTAGGGATTGTTTCCTTCCTTAGGATAGTTTATCTCTTTTTATACTTGTAAGCGAATTAGCAGAAGTAAGAATCTGATTTCTACAGTTTTAACATGGTATCGGAGCACTAGGAATTTTACGATCCTCTCGTTCATCTTCCTAAAAATCCCTCCGATTTCTCATCCATCTTCCTAAGACCCTAATTTTTTCTCCCATGGGTGACCTTAATGAAGCCTTGTCCGAAACTGAGATTTCACAAATATCTCAGAATGGTAACCAGGGAATCAATCAAAGTGATCTTAATTCATCACTTATGATCACTAGTCATCGACTAAATGGGAAGAATTATCTACAATGGTCTCAATCTGTTCTTATGGTGATCCGTGGCCGAGGCAAGTTAGGGTACATCAATGGAGAACTTCCACGACCGAACGTAGCAGACCCTACTTATGCTACTTGGGAACTCAATAACTCCATTGTTATGGCATGGCTGATTAATTCTATGGAAGGCCATATAAGCCGAACATACCTTCTCTTCAAGACTGCAAAAGACATGTGGGATGCAGTCAAAGAGAACTCCTCTAATCTTGGAAACGCTTCCCAAGTTTTTGAGATCAAACTCAAGTTGAAAGACATTCGACAAGGGACACTTGGGGTAACTCACTACTACAACAATCTGAAAATCTTGTGGCAGGAGTTAGATATGTACTATGAGGCTGATTGGGGGGAAGGCCTAGAACACACTAGGTTTATGACTCACCTCAACAACGAACGTCTCTATGAGTTTCTAATTGGACAGAGGCATAAGTTAGACGAGGTCCGGGGCAGAATTTTGGGCAGATCACCTCTCCCAACCATTGGTGAAGCTTTTGCAGAAGTGAGGAGAGAAGAGAAACGTCGTCTTGTCATGATGGGGGAACCCAAACCGATAATCTCTTCTGACTAACCTACTGAATCTGCTGCTCGTGTCAAAAGGTCCTCAAACACAAAAACCTCGTCTTTGGAAATGAGTCGGATCGAGCAGGACCATGGTGTAGCCACTTTGCAACCGTGTTGGTCACACAAAGGAAAAATGTTTTAAACTCCATGGTTATCCTGATAAGAAACAGAAAGACAAGAAAACTGCCCTGCTATCTTCCAATACTGCAGATGAGGTGCTGATGTGCGCCTAACCAAGACTCAACTCGAAAATCTCTATAAAATTCTTAGTACCTCTCTCGGTCATGGGAATCTAGCCACTCAAGGTCTTGCTCTCAATATTGCTCTTGAATCTAATAACCAATCTTCTTGGATACTAGATTCGGGTGCTTGGACCACATGATGAGTAACCCCACTCTATTCCAAACTTACACCACTGTCATAACAAGTCCCGAATCAGAATTGCTGATGGTTCATACTCACCTGTGGCTAGAGTAGGGACAGTAAAAGTAACAGAGAATTTCTCCCTTGATAATGTTCTACATGTTCCCAACTTATCCTGTAATTTACTTTCAATAAGTAAACTTACTAAAAATGGGAAAATGCTTGCTGAATTTTCTGCAATTGGTTGTGTAATACAAGAACAGAAATCGGGGAGGATGATTGGCTTTGCTAAGGTTGATGATGGGTGTATGTGTGGAATAAAGACAGCACACAAGGGGGATTAGCTCTATCTACTGCAAAAGAGGATACTATTATGCTATGGCACCGTAGGTTAGGACATCCAAATCTTTTGTACCTAAAAAAGCATCTTCCGTTGTTATTTCGAAATAAAAAAATAAATTCCTTGAAGTGTGATATTTGTGAATTGTCCAAACATACCCGTGTTCCATATCCTGTAAAACCATATACCCAGTCCAAACCTTTTTCATTAATACACAGTGACTTATGGGGAGCTAGCCGAGTGAAAAACATTACTGGTGCTAAGTGGTTCATTACATTTATTGATGATCACACTAGGGTGCATTGGGTCTACCTTTTAAAAGAAAAAATGAAACACCCAAAGTCTTTCAAAAATTTCACTCAATGGTCCGAACCCAATTCAACTCTACCATCCAAACTCTCCACACGGACAACGGAGAGAATACTTTAATTCTGTCCTAAGTTCATACCTTTCAGACCAAGGAATCATACACCAGAGTTCGTGTCCAAATACTCCTCAACAGAATGGGATCTCCGAGAGAAAAAATTGACATCTCATTGCTGTTGCTCGGGCCTTAATGTTCACCATGAATGTCCCAAAATATTTATGGGGCGAAGCTGTTCTTACTGCCTGCTACCTAATAAATCGGATGCCATCAAAAGTCCTAAACTTCCAAACACCTCTAAACACTCTTCACAAATCATTTCCTCTATTTCATGTTCCTAATCTTCCAACAAAAATATTCGGTTGCAAAGCCTTTGTCCATAATCATCAACCCAATCAATCCAAGCTTGATCCTCGAGCCCACCCCTGTATATTTCTTGGGTATTCTCCCACTCAAAAAGGCTATAAATGTTACTCCCCAACCTTGCACCGGCTATTTGTCTCTCGGGATGTCACCTTCTTTGAAACCGAACCTTTCTTTAGACCTTCTCATCTTCAGGGGGAGACTTTTAATGAAGATGAGACCCTTTATACTCTCCTCATCATACCTCCCGACCCTACCACCACTATCACTAAACCTAAACCCAACCTAGACACTGTTATTGTTCCTCCTATACCGCAAGAAACTAGCACTATAATTCCCAATAACAACACCATCACTAAACAGTCCCCTGATCAAGGAAAACAGTAACAACAAGTGCGAGAGCTGCTGAGTTTATTCAGGGCATTTAAATCGACGTCTCCGAATCGAGCGTCTGGCCAGGTGCCACTCGCATCTTCAACCGAGGACTGTTCTGAAAATGAAGTCTCACCTCCATCACCATCCATCTATCTTCCAATTGCAATGAGAAAGGGCACAAGGAGCTGCACTCAACACCCTATTTCTCGGTTTGTATCCTATGGAAACTTATCTAAGTCTTATAAAACTTTTGTGACTAATGTTGATTCTATAAAAACTCCAAAAACTATAGAAGAAGCATTTAAGTCAGCTGAATGGAGACAAGCCGTGATGGAAGAAATGGAAGCCCTCAAAAATAATGGAACGTGGGAAGTTTGGATCCGCCTAAAGGAAGAAAACAAAGAGGGTCGCAAATGGATTTTTACTACTAAATTCAAACACGATGGCGATTGACCGATACAAGGCTCTTCTTGTGGCTAAGGGCTTCACTCAAACTTGAAATTTGGATTATGAAGAGACATTTGCACGGTTGCCAAACTATAAACACAATTAGAGTACTTTTGTCCATTGCTGTCAATCTTAATTGGCAATTGACCCAATTGGATGTTAAAAATGCTTTTCTCAATGGGGAGTTAAATGAAGAAGTTTACATGGACTTCCCACCGGATTTGAAGAAAGAAAGGCCAAGTCCGTAAGTTGAAAAAGTCTTTGTATGCTTTGAAACAATCTCCAAGGCGTGGTTTAGTCGATTTGCAAAAGCCATGATGAGCAGGGAGAGTATACTCAAGGACAAAGTGCAGACCACACCATGTTCTACAAGCATTCGGAACAAGGAAAATGTTGCATCCTAATTGTCTATGTGGACGATATAATAGTGACAAGAGATGATACAAGTGAAATTGGGAGGTTGAAAGAATTTCTTGGAGCAGAATTTGAACTCAAAGATTTGGGAAATCTTAAATATTTTCTGGGTATGGAGATAGCAAGGTCTCAAAAGGTATTTCTATCTCCCAAAGGAAATATGTCCTCGATTTGCTATCGAAGTTGGGTTGATGGGTTGTAAACCATTTGAAACTCCTATGGAGTTTAATCTCAAGTCGGGTACTAATGAGGATGGAGAAGAAGTCGACAGGGGAGATATCAACACCTAGTAGGAGACTTATCTACTTAGCTCACACTTGTCCCGACATTGCTTTTAGTGTGTCGTCATAAGTCAATATATGCATGCCCCAAGGGAGAAACACCTAGAAGTCGCATATCGGATACTAAGGTACCTAAAGGAACTCTGGCAAGGGCCTATACTTCAAGAAAAATGACAGCAGAAATGTGGAAGTGTATATCGATCTCGATCAGGCGGGATCTATTAATGACAGACGATCAACCGGTGGTTATTGCGGCTATGTTTGGGGTAATCTAGTAACATGGAGGAGTAAAAAGCGATGCGTGGTAGTAGCACATGCAGCGCGTGTTTGAGCATCGAGCACTAGCGCATGGTATTTGTGAAGGAATTTGGATACAAAGGTCGATGAGAGAACTAAAGGTTCCTTATAATAGACCTATCTGATTGCATTGTGACAACCAAAATTCTTTGTCAAGTATAGCTCACAATCCTGTGCATCATGATCGTACCAAACATGTTGAGATAGACCGACACTTCATAAAAGAGAAAATACACTCGGTGTAGTGAGTGTTACCTATCTACCTACCGGACAACAAAGTTGCGGATATGTTGACAAAAAGCTTAAACAAAAACATGTTTGAAGAACATGTTGGCAAGCTGGGTTTGATAAACATCTACACACCAGCTTGAGGGGGAGTGTTGGAATTCCTAGAATTAAGGATAGATGACTAATGAAATCTTCTGTAAATAGAAACTAATCATAGTTACTGATTCTTAGGATAATTATAGTTTTTTAGGGATTGTTTCCTTCCTTAGGATAGTTTATCTCTTTTTATACTTGTAAGCTAATTAGCAGAAGTAAGAATCTGATTTCTACAGTTTTAACACATAAAACTAATAACTGATTGAAATAATCCACAAGTCTTTGATAATCAGTAAACCTTGTATATTATATCATCTGAAAAATTAGCATACTTGATACTCATTATCAAACACCCAAGCAATCTAATGACTTCAAAGCTGGATACCTTTCCAATGCCAGATATCATTCAACAACAGACAATATCCTTTTTGGCAGTTGAATCTATTTCTTATAAACCATAATAAGAACCAGCAAGAATAGAAATAACAATAATGATAATAACACCAATAACATCAACAATAATTCTAAGAATGATAAGTAGTATAGCAACAAAAGCACCCAAAGCTAAAACTTACTTGAAGTTGTCCAGTCGAAAGAAAGAAATCTTTCAAAAATTCATGCTTATAGCACCTGAAACACAAAATACCATGAATAACTAACAATAAACATTGACCCATACAACCAAAGAATCTGAAAATTACAAAATACTTGATAAAAGCTTCATTTTGACCACCATTATCAAATAAATTACCGCTAATAGCTCAATGGCCACCAGAACCAAAGCAAACACCTACTCAAGGAAACAATCCAAAATTGATGATAAAAGCATAACTCCTAAAATGATATAAATACAATTTTATCATTATTCAATAACTTCCACAACTTAATACTATAAAAGTATAACAAACATCTAAGTGGTGCACCATGTCTTGCCCTTTGTATGATCTCTTCAGCCTCTCAGATAACGTATCACGTCTAACTAGATCATGATTACATGAAGCCTTTCATAATCTTAATTTGGACATTTATTTGCAAACTCAAGTGCTATTAAAAATAAAATATTTAGGAATAATAGTAATAATAGTACTCCTTGAGTATCTACCTTGCATAAGATATAAACAAATCACGTGGTAGGGGTCTAGCCTGAATCATTCCAAAGAACTCCAAAGGTGGCCTCTGCATGAACAGAAATGTAACCAGTTCAAAAAAAATTTATTGGCAACTCCATGTCTAGTATCCCCAGGCTACTCATGACAGGTAATTAGAAAGAACTCAGTGAGGAAAGTCAAACCAAGTCCTTTTACATAGATGGTGGAAACCCTACAAATTTCAAGTATCACCAGGCTACTCATGACAGGTAATTAGCAAAAGACAATTCAACAAGGAAAGTGAAACCATCTCTAACCTCAACATATATTAACTTAATTTTATTGTTTGTGTAACAAAGTTCCTTGTTCTGTCAAAGCAGTACCTTTTGCCAAATATGGAAAAGAACAAGATAGACAAGGTCAGTGTCACCGCTTTCTGTTGCCTTCATCAAAGCAGTATCTTCTTCTCCTATGCTTAACAGAAGCGGCACCTGAAGTGAAATGATCATAATCAACATGCATAATATGGTAAGATCCCAAACAGTACCTTGTAAACAAAATGTAATCATATAAGGATAAGGAATTTAACCTGTTTAGAGGAGCGAGGTTCATGCTCAACAAGCATAGCAGCTAACTTTCGCCGGCCATTCTTATCTGCATGAGCAGCAACTGCTGCATATGATATGCCTCTGCATAATTTTAGCTGAAACTCAAAAGGCACATTAATTCAGGTAATGAATTTGCACGAAATCAAATTAAAAAATAAACCAACATTCTTTGGCTACCTTATCAAGGAGAATTTCTAAGAGAGTGGCATCTGGAATTGCTAATGAAGCTGTTATCTTCGAGCATGCCCAATGCATTATCACCACCTCCTGAATGAAACCAATCAGCGGAAAATGAAATCTTATGTATATCATTTTATACTTTCTACTTGCCCAATAAAATGCAGCAATTAGTTCAAGTTATGAAAACATAATAATTAATGAAGGTCTAACCTAATTCCCATCAAACAAATGAAGTTTGGGTGCAGTCTTATGGTTTAACTCTACTTCTATGTAAAAGGCAAAATTTGTGGAAATTTAATATAGGCAAAATCAGTGATTCACACTTACTTGATTCATTCCAACATACTCTGATATCCGTAGTGCAAGAAGGTGGCGGTGGGCATTAATCAAACGAGCAATCAGCACAGATGGTGTAAGCAACTAAGAGAAGCACATTATTCAGTAGAGAAAGTCAAAAAATAAAAATAAAAATTCAGAATCAAATTTAAAATGCAAATCATTAAATCTTTAAGACCTTATATTGATTAATACTGAGAGGGATGCCAATCTCAGGATCACGCACAGCATTTAAGACCCGCAAGGTTTTACACATCTCCTGAATGCGATCACGTTGAAAAGTGCTGCCAAAGCCAACTGGATATCATTATCAGGAGCATAAATCATAAGGGAAACAAAACATCCACAGTAGAAGGTAGCTACAGAACTAGTAAATTATCATCACGATAATAAAAAAAATGCACCATAGCTAGTATAGGAAAAGTGGAGATTGCAGTAGCCAAAGAAAACCTAAAAGTGAAGAAAACTATGCTGGCTTCCTAAAACCATTTACACTTCTTGTAAATACAGCCTACAAGGTGTAGTTGGCTTACCACATGCCTTCCAAAATGCAGGGAATGTAAAGAGGCACGTGGAAAACTTTAGAACTATGTAAACTGGACAAAGAATAATAAAATGTGCGGGCAACAGCTTGACGATCTTTCAACTAAAGATTCCAAATCAAAATAAGAACAGTAAGGCTCATTTTCAGATAGGTGTTGCTCAATAACATAAATTGGTAAAATTACAGACTTAAACTAAGCAAATTTCAATCTTGTTTGACAACCATATAAACAACTAAAACAATCAGCAAAGAAAACCTAATTATTGCTGAACGTAGAACACATCACCCCAAACATGTTTCAAAGTTTGTTTCTCATACACCATACAGCGCTTGATACTGTCCAATGTTCCCTACCGTGTTACTTTATTACCTGTCACTGCACTATACAATTTTTTATGTGCAAATTGAAAGTTATTAAAGATAGCGTTGGATAAATGGGTTTCCAAAATTCAATATATGCAGTTCCCAATCAAATTAACCAAGTTCAGTTCTTCACTTTTAAATACATAAGATGTAGATTCATTTGTGTGACTTCAATCTTAAAAGCATTTAAAACTAACAGTAATAATTCAAATTTTGATTTCAAATACAAAAAGTTCACTTTTACAACACAGCATATAACCACGAAACATATTTGATGTTTTACGATTAAATTTTTGCATTTTTATAGGTTTCAGTTAAGGAATTAACGGATATCTGCAATGCATTGTCTGCTTATGATATTTAAATCTATATAAGCAAAGAAAACTGAACTCAGTAGTTGCAATCAGTTTGATGATATTCATCAGAACTCCATACAACTACAAAAGGCATGCATATGAATTACATCTAAATAAGTTTCCAGCATCATCTTATCTTAACCTCCATTCTCATTTTTTTTAGTAACACCACCAGCATAAAATGTTAGATTCCTAAAACTTTATGTTCTATATGCATCCTAATACTTCAACAAAAGCATAACCATTCTATTTAAATGCACTGAATCCATGGTTTCACATCTGGAGATTATCTCGCAGAACAATGACAAGTGTCTAGTTTAGTGCTAAACATGCAATCAAAGGAACTCAAATCAAATTTCAAGATGCTTTCATTTTCAAAACAAGCAGCTTGTTCTAGCATCATATCAATCAAACAAGAATTCCAACTAACCTGCAGAAGGCTTGTCCATAGCTTGCAGCTCTTAATAGAGTTCTTTGACGTGAAACATCAAATTCATGACCAGCAGCATCAATGCAGGCTTCAACAGCCTCAGGCAAGGATGACTGAATCAATCTCAAATTTTCATCTGCCTGATAATAAATAGGCAACAAAAATATCTTTAAGAAATCATGCCAAGAAAAAATCATTCCGTCTCAACAGCAAACTCATTTCTTTATCGTTTCTTCCCTGAACTGTGGTTATTTTAGAGGAGAATGAAAAGGGGAAAAAATCATGATTATTAGGATAGTAAGGATAAGAAGCCCGCCAATAGCACTTAACATATTCTGTGCATATACACCAACATACATCAGCAAAATTTAAGCATATATCAATCAGCAATACAGCTAGCTTTATCTTGCAGCAAAGAAATCAGCGAAGTTGACAACATTTACCAAACTAAACTCGAAATCAAATATTTCTCTCGGTAAAAGAAGGCATTGGTACCTTGGCACTTCTCCTGTCAAAATGATCCAAGGCATCATAAAGCAATGCAGCTGGTGATGTGCTACCAATTTTGAATATAGATACAGTAGAATCTGGAACCCGTTGCAGAAACTCCAAACTTGTGTTCGATAAAATCCTCACTCCATCACACTCTGGGATCAAAAGCAGTGGCTCATCGTAAAAGTAATGCACTGGATCTCCCCGAGGGCCCACCATCAACAATGGTGTATCATCCCAATATAGAAGTACACTATCCAGTCCACACCAAGCTAGCTGTTCTGGAGGAAGAGCTGACTGTATATGCACAATTAATCAATAACAAGAAAAAGTAAAAACTGAAAAACAGAGGTTAAAATTCTGAATGAAGGAAACAATTAGTAGCATTCAGATTCCTCCACAGAAATTAAATGGATTCACAACATTTCCATCAAAGCACTAAAGTTCACACAGTTATGAAACATCTATAATATCTATAACATCACTCATTTTCCACGCATTAAAATATGAATTTCTAAAGCTCCATTTATCTCTTACTTCTGTTCTTGTTTTTATCTCTTAAAAACTTCATTTAAAGCAAAAGCAGCTAGCAATTAATTAAAAATGATCAAATGAATAGTGTAACTTCAAATTCTAACAAAATTGTTCTACATAAAACTATGATCATATATTTTGTTCTCTGAAAGAATTCAAAACTATTCATATATTTTGTTCTATGTATGAAGGCAATCAGCAAAAGCAACAGCAAGTGGCACCAAACCAAATAAAACTGATCAAACGCAATCAGATTTATTGTCCCTATAGAATTTTAATGATTTCACAAACATTTTTATGAATGTTATTGAAGTTTTAAGCAACATTAATACTACCATCTTGAACATTTCTACTTTCATCATTTCAACAAATCAAAAAACTTCAAGAAAATTGGGTTTTTATAAGTTGTTCTCTACAATCAAGATATAACCATAAGTAATTACATGAACCAATTAAAAAACAAAAAAGCGAGGAAAGAAACATATCGAACTAACCTCACAATTATACTCCAACAAAACTCCCTTGAAATTAATATCCGTCACCAAAATCCGCCCATCATGCGTAAAAATGGCCAAATATTTGCCATCCCAAGAAACAACCATTTTCTGAACCGGACCCTGAACCGCTTCCCCATCCACTCTCTGTACTCCATCTTCATCCACAATCAAAATACCATCACCAACGCCGAACAACACTTCCACATTCCCCGAAACCGTGTATTTTGGCTCGATAACCGCCATGCAATTGGGCAAATCCTCCGCCCCCGTCTCAGCCAGCTGGCAGGGACGCATCACCTTAAAATCGGGGATGCAAAACAACAACCCTCCTTCGGTCAAGCACACAACGCCGTTTCCCCAAAAGATGCATTCCACCACGTTTTGCTCGAAACACTCTTTTCCGAGCGTTACATTGGGTTCGATCAGCTCGGCGTGGATGTTGTAGCGGTAAACGGTGCCATCTTGGACGATACAGATTAGGGTTTGGTCGTCGGTCCAGGACATGCCGATGAGACGACCGCCGGGGTTTTTCCATACGGTATCGGAGATCAGGACGCCGGAGGAAGTGAAAATGCGAAGCTTCCGGAGAGCTGATTCGGAATAGAGCTGGACGATCTTGGAATCGTCGCGGATGACGGCGATCGGGCCACCGAAGGGAGCGCAGGCGACCTTGTTGCGGGATAAGTCAATGTTTTTCCATCTCAAAGGGTAGAGCTCGGGCTTACGGTAGTAGCGGTTATAGAGGAGCTGCCATTCTGCAGCTACTGAAACATTGGCCATTTTATGATTTGAGAGTGAAATTGAGGAGAAATTAAGAGGTTTGGAGAATTATGAGAGCATGATGTGAGATCGGGGTGGGGAAGGCAGCGATTTGCTTTTGTTTATCCTACTTTCTCAATTATCTCCGTCTTCAGAATCAGTATTTTTTTTTATTCGATTAATAAGATTAATCGTTGGTTATTTGAATTTATCAAATATTATTTTGTTAAATTATTTATGTCAAATTTTTTTACAATTAATAATACTTTATTTTGTGAAAAAATATTTAGAAAAATACATATTTAATTAAACTGGTATCATATTTAATTATATTTTGATATTTAGCTTTTAAGTAAATTTATTGTTTTTTAAATAATTTAAATTTTACAAAAAAAATTAATTAAACTATAAGATGTTTTCTAGATAATTGAACATGGGAATTGGGTTAATATATTTATTATTTACGGTTTAATAAGGTTAATATATTTAAAGTTTTTATAATTTTATAAATAAAATTTTTGTTTGTAATTAAACTATAATTAAAAAATAGTTTTAAAATATTTTTTATATGATAAATATTAACTCTGTTATAATTTAAATTTATTTAATTTATTTTAATAAAAAAAATTAAATTAATCTATTTAATAATAAAAAACTAATATGATATAATCCCTATAATATATGGACTTACTAGGAACTTTAATCCATTAGGGGATGTTTGGTTGGCTGTAATATTAATATAAGGCTCAATTTAGTAGGCCCATCACTAAGCCATTGTTTGGTTGGCTGTAATGAGCTATTATAGCCCTATTCCATATGAGATTATTCAAGGCAAAAGTGTCGTTTACAATTCAGTGGTCTCCCTGCAGAATACTGATTCAGTGAATGGGTGGGTGAAAAATTAGGTCAAACTTTCAACTTTACCCTTCATTTCTTTCTCACGTCTGAAGCATTTTCCTCTTTTTTTTCATTCTTCTTCTCATTTCCTCCCAACCTTATCTCCTTCTTTTTCATGCTTCTATCCTTACCAACCCTATCCCCCTTTGACAAACCCTAACAAGGCCTTCAATCTAAGAATCGTTTTTCTAACTCCAACCCTCAACAAGGCCTTCTCTTGCTTTCGATTGAAGTGGAAACTTGAGAAGAGAAACAATCGGATAGTGGTTCGATGTGAGCAGTCCTCCCTCAGGTAACTCTTCTCCCATTTTGATTTCCTTTTTTTCTAATTTTTTTTTGTTAAATTAGTAGAAATAATAGGTTTCTTTTCAGTTTTGAAGATTGATACTGGTTTTATATTGCTGAACTTTAATGTCCTTTTCATGGTGTTTTGATAGTGATTTTTTTTTTTTTGATTTTTTGTCTTCTTGCTTACAGTACTAACTGGAATATTAAATATTTACCAAAACCTATATTTTTTTTCTGATTTTTTTCCCATTTTCTTCCGTATCTCATTTTGTACATATTAATGAGTTCCTGAATTGGTTTTATTCAACTTTACTTTTTCACTGTTGGTATGCATGTCGTTTGAGTCTCCAGTGAGAGCATGTGAATTGAATTCTGATCAGCAGCACTACATTGTATTTTGCGGGCTATGATCATTCTGAGCCTCTGTGAATTATGCAATTGCTTTCATTTGTGTTTATAGATTTTCTTGGAATAAGTGATTTGGTTGATCCCTGAAAAAGCCCTTTTAGTAGAAACAGTTTGACTGAAAGTAGGTTTTTGATCTGTTTTGCTTAATGTTATTGAAGTTCAAAATTCTAGTTCTCACACTGATTTGCGATAGCTCATTTCCTCAATAAGTAGCTTCATTTTACTTATATGAATTTCTAGTTTATTTTCTTTCAAGTTTCAATTCTATGTTTTGGCTGGAAACTACAAAATAGTTTGGACTGTTGAGACATGCATAATTTGAGTCAAAGGTTCTTTGAGGGTGGCTACTTTATCTATATGAAGGACATGAACAAAGTGAATTTTGGTCAAGGATTTGACATAACTTGATGTTTTTTTTTTTTTTGTAATAAAAGATATGGCCATGGATTTGAATAGAAAAATGTGATTTATGAAGGAAAGGTTTCCATGTTGAGCCTTAACTGCTCAATGACTAATTGCAAATCCAGTATTTGTAGCTACTAGTAACTCGAGTTGCTTTTATGGCATTGCTTTTACTTGATTTATTCTGAGGTTATGCAATGACTTGCACTATAAAAGCCCATATGGAGCCATTGTCAAAAATTATTATGAGGTTCCCATCCTAAAACCGCTTGGTATAGGTGGAAAGGCCCCTTTATTTAAGGACTTGTGATAACCCACTTTTAGTTGTTATTGTGCCAATGTTATCAGCTAAAGAGAGCATTAAGAATCTGGAAAATGATGCCTCTAGAATGAAAGGAAGTTTAACTTCGAAGGAAGTAAATAGTGGGATTTCAATAGATAATAAGGAATTCCGAAAAGTGATTGTTCGCCTTTTAATTTTAGATTTGGTCGCTAAAGGACATTTAATGGTTACGCAGTCTCTCTGACTTTATTTGAGAGCAGGACTACTTTCATGTATGTAAACTCTTTTCAAGAACCAGTTACTTATCTTACCCTATTTATCTAACTTGAAAGGTTTTTCTCCTTTTTTTGGTTCTTCTTATATAACTGAACAAGTGGTTAAGATGCTTTTCTGAATGGAAGTATTCAGATTAAACAAGTTTCTTTTTTTTTTAAATCAACCCTGAAGAAAATTTGAATAGTCTGCCGAGTTGTTTCTATGCATGCACCAATTACGTCCTGCCTACTATATTGTTTAGACTCAAACTTCACTCTTTGCTCCATTCCAGTATTAAGGGGAAAGAAACTTTGTAAAATTTATTGATTTTATAATATATGTTTCTTTTGATTGAATGAATATAGCATTTAGGTTTCTTTTAGTAGATGCAGACTGTAGATGCAAATTTGTTGTTGCTAAATACTTGGATGGGTGCTTCTTTCTCCAACTTAAGGATTCACCTTCTATTCAATGTGTTTCTTCTCATTGCTTTACTTTATTCAATGTCTATTGGTGTTAGTTTTATAAGGAGAGGAGAAAAAACTGACATTACTATTGTCACTTTCATTATGGAAAAGGTTTTTGAAAGAATGTTCCCATGTATGCAGGGGTTTATTTAAAGGGGTATAATGCTGCTTTGAAGAAGGAAATTCATGTACTTTCACTTTCTCCTTGCCATTTCAAATTGGTTGCAAATGATAAGGCTATTGGGAATGGGCTTGAAATGCTTGATGGTCATAAAACTCATAGGTCACAAAACTCACTCCCAATATCTGGTTCAGGAACCTCTTTAGGAGTAGTAAATTGGTCAACTCATGAGAATGTTGTTGCTGCACTTTCTTCTGAATTTCCTTGCCAAGAAACTGAAGACTGCAATCATCAAGACAATAAAATGGGCTTAGAATGTCTTCTTCAGGCATGGTTTCTTGCTCAACTTGATGTTATAGCTTTAAATGCAGGGATGGAAGTTAACACGTTGATTTTGGGGAGTGAAAGTCTACTTCACTTTCAGGTGACCATATATGATTCTGGAACTTATGGACTTGTCTCATCTAATGGTTTTTCAGAGAAGAGAAATAAGACAAAGGATTTGCCAATTGAAATTTCATACATAATGACCATCTCAGAGGAAACACTCCAAAGTGGACAAGTCAATGCATATGAACTTTCATTTTGGTAACTTTTTGTGTTTGTAATATTTGGATGGTATAATGACATGATAGAATGTCATTATAATGTTGTAACTTTTTTATGTTGTAAAATTTTATGACGTATATTTGGATGTGAAATATAATTCTTAAGTTATTTATTACTTCTAATATTTTGTTTTTTTTATTGTAGAATAATTAAATTATTTGTTTTACTAATGATATTTTAGCATATTAAATATATATTGCAGTTTAAAAATAATAAAGTAGAATATATATTATTTTTATAGTATTATATATTATGATTTTTTAATTCATATAATAATAATTATATTAAGAATTTTATTAAATTATATTTAATAACAATCTACCTAAAAAAAATTCTGCTAAGGGTATTCTGGTCATTTTAGTTTTTTTTCTTATGCTATTACAACATCATTTCATTCAACCAAACACAAGAATACTATTACAGTTCTATTCTATTCCATTCAATCAAACAATTGAATTACTGATTACAGCTCTATTCCATTACAACTCTATTCAATTACAGCCCTATTTCATTACACTGAACCAAATGTACCCTTAGAATTTTTTGTGTTTTAGCAGATTAGTTTTTCCCTCCCTGTCTTCCCTCTGTTTATTCCCTCCCATTTCTGCATTTATTGTTATATATTTCCCATGGTAATTAGTTGTTCACCGCCCTACTTCACTATACCAAGTCATCATTAGTTTTGCAATTTTTTTAATAAATACGTGTTGGGTTAATTATTTATTTGTATTAAATTATTAATTTATGTTAAATTATAAAATATAAATTTGAAGATTAAAATATATTTTAATTCTACTTTTATTTTTAAAAATTCAGATCCTTTAATTTTTGAATTTAAAAATTTAGATTTAATTGTTATCACAATTAAAATTCTTATATTAAACTCACTTGTGCTGAAATTTTACAAAAAATCACTTGGTATTCATGTAAAAATAAAAATAATATTGAAAATGTTTATATAAATTAAAAAAAAAAATTCATTCAAATCTGTCATGATAAAATATATATTTTTTTAGTTGAAATAATGTTTCTAAGAAAAATTGTCTTTAACATTTTGATTAAAATAGTTAACAACATTAATATTTAGGCTAAGTAATGACATTATAAAAGTAAAATAATCAAAGTATGTCAAAAATTAGATATATAGATTAAATCTCACGTTTTAGCATAGTGTGAAGGTTAAAACTAAAGTTTGATCATTGCTTATAATATATAAAAAAGAAAAAGAAGCAAGGCAAACCTAAATGAAATAAAAAAAACTAGGTATCCGTTTCTAAGATTCTTATGACATGAAATTATATATAACCACATAATATTTTAATAAAAAAATTAATGATATTAACTATTTGAACTAACCTTTTTTTTCGGAATAAATCTTCAACTTCTATTTTATTGTAACAACCTAAACCTGGCCTAGACGTTATGGCCGTATCTGGCGATGTCACATGGAATGGGATTTGAAAATTGAGTTTATCAAGTTAAAACCATTTCCGTTTATTATCTTCTTTTTATCTCTCGTCAATCTCAAAATCATTTTCTCGTTAATTTGGTTTGTTTAAAAACAAGTTCTGTAGCGGAAGCTTTTAAAACCGTGATATTTAAAGAAAACTGTTCGCGTTTAGGAAAAATGTTGTATTTAATAAAACCGAGTTTTCGTTGCAGTTCTAAAGTTCATGAAAACAGTTAAAATCCAAAACAAAGGCAAGCAATACAAAAATCCCAAATTACATAAAAAATACTCCAGAAAGCAAATAGGAAATAAAACCATAAATGAAATTAAAACCGTTCACTCGACATGTGGTCACGTTGAGTCCTCCGCCGCATCGATCCGTCTAAGTCTGGGGATTACTTGTACAGATAAAACAGAAAGGGGTGAGTTTACATAAACTCAGTGTGTAATCCCTATAGAAGACATGCATACAGTCAAACAACAGTTATCAGTCAAATGCAAAATGGGGCCTAAGCCCATTACAAATTCAGATTTAGTTTAGGCCTTAGCCTATTCAGATACAGTCTCAGATATAAATTAGGGTCTTAGCCCATCTTAGATACAGTATGCATACAGTAACATAAATCAGTATCCTACCCACCAGCCTCTACACACTATCTCCGACCATCCCTACACATCATGTGGGGTTTAAAACACCCACCCAGCCCTACACACCAAGTCATACCGGATGCGACACATATCAGTAATATTGCAGCTGAGCTGCCAGATAATAGGCGTGAAAGCCTTTTAGTACACTTCCTTCAATAATCAATCATCCCACCCCAATGCAGATGCAACTAAACATGCTCAATGCAGACATACATAATTACATACTTACATGCTAAAATCCAGTTATCAGTCACACATACGAATCAGTAAAGATGCATAAATTTAACATACTCAATACATACATTATACATTCGAGTTACACAATTTAGGGTCTAAGTAGCGCTTACCGACCCTACAGTAGGTTCACAGTCGACTTGGGCGACCCGTGCAACCCTAGGAAACATTTTAGCTAAATGGGCCCAAACGCCCGTGTGGCCCACACGGCCACACCCCGGCCATCACACGACCGTGTCTTGTGCAAGGCCTGGCCTTAGTTGATTACACAGCCGTGTTGTCACACACGGCCTACCACACGGGCGACCACACGCCCGTGTGGCATCGACAGTTTACAATTTCGGCTTTCGCTGAAATCCCATTTTCTGTATTTTCGGGTACACACCTGGTACATTTTCACAGCAGACGCAGTCCCAAGCCTCCAGAACCTATAATTTTCCAATGAAATGATTAAATTAGTCACTTGAGAGTGTGACTAAATTGAGTCATATCAAAATAGGCACCCCTAAATTTACCAAGATCCTTACCTTCGATCGCACTACGACGAATTAACACTACTAGGACGTCGATTAGCAGCCTCCAACCTCCTGATCCACTCCTAAACATAAATCGAACTCTATTTAGCTAATGATTCATTAAATCAAAACAAGAATCGCACCTATCACACTTACCGGTATCGCACGAAAAGCACCAATACTAAAGAAATGCGAAAATTCGGCAGTAGGTAGATAGCCAAAACAAAAATAACGACAGTAGTACAAAAGAAGAGAAAAAAAATGGCAACAAGCAAGGAGAGGAAATTCTCACGTCAAAAACTTTTGGGAATTGGGAGGAGAGATGGAATTTTAAAAAACAGAAAAGATGTGATTCACATCCCTAAATTCTCTTCCACTAACACCACAACCCAAAATTCAACTTCCACCCAAACTCTCTCTCTCAGAGCCGAGTCAAAAATAAATACCCACGCTCGAGCAGGGTTTCAAACACAAGACCTCCAACACACAAACACCCTTACCACTTGAACCAGTAGGCTCATTCTGTTATGATTCCACCAATAATTAAATATAAGCCCACTCCCCAAACACAAGGCTTAGATCAGAAACATATTAAAATTTGTCAAAGGTAGGGCTTGAACTTGTAACCTCCCCCACACACCCAGAACACTTAACCACTGAAGCATATACTCATTTTGTATCAAAACTCACAGAAGTAGAATTATAAAATTTAGGGCGTTATGATTATCTTATCTACCTTCTTAATCTTATCGTGCATCCTTTTTTACTTGGGTAGGACAAGCTTCTCCCGGTGGCATTTAAGTAGACACCAACTCTGTTGCTCTACCGTGGCATAAACCCCATCTTATATTCTACAAATGCATATTGTAGTTTTAAGATTCATTTACAGGTTTTAAGTTACCAGTAATTTGCTTCTGTGTCAAACTTTAGCTCTAAATATTTGTTAGTTTTGCAGCCAAATATGCTGGTTGTGGATGTTGAGAAGTTTGCATCACCCATTCCAGGTAATTTGTTCATTATTTTCTCGTATTTATGACGTGATATCGATCACGTCATGTGATTCGATTAAACAGACCCGAGATTGGGCCAAGTTTGAAGGGCCTAAATGTAAGATAAGAACATTCAAATCCATGCAACGTGTGCAGATGGGCTATTAAGGCCTAAAATTTCGTCCACATTATTTTTATTACACAACCTTTTTAATCCTAAATTTGTGCTGTTGCATTTTTAATGTGTCTTAAAAGCATTTAGTTAAATTGGTTGATAGTTTAATTAGTTAGTTTTATTGCATTTTAAATGTGTCTTAAAATTAGCTATCTAATATGTCCATTTCATTACAGCTTTATTATTATGTTGTTTCTTTACATGTTTAATGTGTTTTCATTATAGCTTTATTGTTGCATTTTAAGGTGTCATAATATCATGTTTAATGTGTGATTTAATGTTCCTAAGAGAGTCTAATGACCGACCTATTTAAACTTTCAAAGGGCTGCTCGTTTTTGTCAAAAGGAATAAAGAGTTTTCACACCATGTGGCTATTCGGTTTTGCAAAAGCATCAGTTATGTTCACATGTAAAGATGGTTGTTTATGTGGGCTAGAAAGTGACCATTCGGTCAACACAAAGGAGCCTTAAATGCACCGTCCAAATTGAAGGGATGAATGGGTAGATTTTAGAAGCCGAATTTATTACCCAAGATGAACAAACATTTGCTTAATGACTAAGGATGCATGTCTGGATGGCAAGGGGGGAAGAGTGTGACTTAAATGTCATTCAATGGATGAACAAATATCATTAAAATCGGTTCATGTATGGGCTAATTCATGTTACTTATTAATGGCCAAAATTGGCTATTCATGTCCTAGTTTTAGTATAAATAGTTGGCTTGTGAACATGTAAAGGTTAGACAATATAGACTTTTCTGATTATAAACTACATTTGAGTTAATCGTTTTGTTCTTTAAGAACTTACCGAACTTATCAAGAATTCCTTTCTTGTGGCATTCACCAAACTGATCTTATCATTTTTTTCACCATCCTAAAGTGTGGCGATCAACCTTATACCTTTGGTTCCTATCTCATTATAGATAGCGAGTCAAGGTTCTTTCCATCCCTAAACTTTTCGACTTTAAACAACCTTATAGAATTCGAGTCGTGTGGTTATATAACATCGATTCTTTTTTGGTTCGTTTACATTCAAGATTTATACCCAAATTTACTTTAGCACTATTCTCTTCATAATTACCAATATCTGAGCAAGTACCTATTTAGATGATCAGGCACATAAAATTGTGAATAAACTCGTAACCGGGTTCACGTCAATTTCCTTGTTTGCTGTCATATTTTACTTTCGGGGTCATAACTTTTTTGCTACCATATTTTACTTATAGCTAATTTCAGGGTCATAACTTATTACTAGTTCAACAATTTGCACGAGCTAATATTGTTATTGGCCCTGTTTGGCAATTAGCTAATAGCTGATTGCGGTGTCTAATTTGACCAACTAATTCTATTAACTGTTTATTTAAAAGTATTTGCTAAAACTTAGCTTAAAGTTGATATGTGTAAAATGACAAATAATGGCATGACATATTTTATTGTTAAGTATTTATTTGTTTATAATACTTTAGTCTTTATTGAGTGAAATTATTGAAATAAATTAATATTACCAAAGAATTAAAACATCCATTATGGAAATTAATTAGTGAATATTTTTGAAAATTTAAATAAACAAATTTCTTAAGTTTTTTATTTTCAAATATTAACCTTGTAGAAATTGATAAATATTAATAGTATATCAACATAATTGTAAACTATATTCTTAGTGATAATTATGTCATGTTCTTAGTATGTAAATTAGTGATAATTATGCCACACTCTTAATAAAGTTGCCGAGTAGCATATTTCAATTAATATAAATTTGCATAAGAAACCATTTTACACAAGTAAATTGAAAATAAATTAAGAGTACATAAATATTCAAGAAATAGATACATATCCAAACAAGTAAAAACAAATATTTAAGAAACACGACATTGTTGTCTAGCTGCCCTCAAACTAGTAGTAAAGTCACTACGAACTTTTTTCATTTCATTAGTACTCATACGCTCAACTTCTTGAGTGGAAATGCATTCGGCATCCGAAAATGCTTTGGGAGGAATAAATTCGGATTTGCATCTATGACCCTAAATGCTGGGTCAAGAACTTTACTTAATCTGATGTAGTTATGTAATGCAAATGCAACAAAAAATATTCTATTTTGATCTTGAGATGTATAAATTGACATTTTCGCTAAAATCTTCCATCGCGCCTTTAAAATGCCAAATGCCCTCTCAATACAACTTCTTAATGATGAATGAATTCGATTGAAAATTTCTTGCATCCCTATTGGATTTGCACCACGGAACTCTGATAGGTGATACCTTATCTTATGATAAGGTGTCAAGTAGCCTTGTCTTTTAGGGTACTCTTTGTCTACTAAGTAATATTTGCCTAAGCTTGACCAAATAGAGCCACAAAATTAAAAAGCCTTTATTTTAAAATTAAAATGACTATGCACAAACAAATAAGAATAAAATATTAACTAAAATGGAGAAATTTACTATGAGGAGGTTTTGGAAAATTTAGACTTCGATTCCCAATTGTATCTAGGAAAATATGCGAACCATGAGCTGATCCCTCCCAACCATTTAACACATATGTAAAAAGCAAATCAAAATCGCATGCCGCCAATACATTAGTGGTGGGTGTCCCTTCCTTCCTCTATAACGCAATTGATTTTCCTTACAAATTATAACATCTATATGAGTATCATCAATTGCTCAAATGCAATCCTAAAATGAAAGAATTTATTATGATATGAGATATTGATAAGATTGCAAATTATTACTATAGAATAGAATATACGGAACAACAATATCCATAAATAATTACCTTAAAATGTGGTATATATTTGGTATCATTGGCAATTTGTGAAGGAATTTCCTTGAATTCAGGATCTCTTGGTCGTATTATGTCTCTTGACAAGCCATCCATGACATCTAAAACCTCTTTAAAAATTCTACTTAGAGTTTCACCAGAATGTTGAAATCGCTCTTGGACATCCCGATTGGAAGCTCCCTTACTAAGCATAAAGACAAATAAACCCACCTTCTCCAAAGTTGATATTCTATATGAAGGAAGCAACCTGTACTTGCATTATAAATCCATGCACAATTAGCGAAATGTGCTTTGTGTCATTCTAAACATGTTAAAACAACGCTTTTCATGACCATTCAACAATTTACATCCATTTTTCTCCCGTCTAAAAAGAAGTCATGCATGCCTCATTGTGCATGCATGGCTCATTGTGCATGTACTTTACATAATAAAGAGATATATAACCAAATGGAAAAGCTATCAAGTCCCAGAATTCACTATTTATGCGCCTCTTACGTATTTTATTGCGTATTACATGCAAATCCATGCCTACAAATATATATAAACAAACTATAATTACTTCAAATGTCGACCACATCAACAAATTAGGAGAACAAACATTGCTTTCAAAAAAAAAAATCAAAAGTAACAACCAAACTTTAGATAAGCCACTTTCACATTACAAATGTAACACCCCTTAACCCCATACCGTCGCCGGAACAGGGTTACGAGGCATTACCGAACATATTGGATAATTTACGATTAGAAGTGGAACGGGACTTATTCGAGTACTCCAAAATTTTTTCGTAAATATATATTTTTTAAAACTCAATATAATCCCCTTTATAAACATCTAACCTTCCCTGAAATTTTCAAACCGCAACCAAAAACAATTTATACTCAAATACACTTATATCATAACCAATTCATTAACATAATAATTTAATAATTAAACATTCATAATATCATTCAAATTGACTAATAACTTCATTTATTTTCCATTCAAACTTAATGCCAGATTTTATAATATACTCTTTACCATTTCACTTAAAACTAAGTTCAAACATTACAAACCATTCATACTTTATAACCAAAATCATACGACATATATATATATATATATATATAAAACCTAGGTACATGCCACATTTACCAAAAGGAAAAGAAAATACATCACCAAAGTTGTGCTGAAGTCGCGATTGATGCGGATGTTTGAGCGGAACCTTTGATTTCTGACACGACTGTGCGAAACAAACAGTACACGAGTATTTCATACTCAGTGGTATTACCATAATTCAAACTATATAACTCTAATTAATTAAAAATATTAATCATATAACATTAAACATGTAAAATTTATGACTCATAAGAACTAATTTACATTAAATTTCATATTTCATATATAATAATTCATCAACAATATCATATCTTAATAACTTGAACTTGATCAAATCATGAACCTTAGGTTCATGTTTCCAAATCTCACATACAATCTCAATTCACAATTCGACTAACAATTTCTGTAACATCCCAAAAATTAGGGGTTCGTGATTTTTGCATAATTGCATGTTGTGCTTGCTCAGCGGGTTATTTGAGGGTGTTTGGGGGTTCTAGGGAGGCACAGGTTGAGTCCCAACCACGGAAATTTTTGGTTTTTGGCTCTTTAGTGGAGAGGGCTGTTGGAAGTAGGACTTAAGTAAATATGTGTGTATTTGAAAGCACAAGTTGGTCATGTGGTAAGGTGGCTGTGGCGTCAATAGGAGAGCAAGGGGAGAAGGGGTTCGAATCCCACAGATGGCAACTAGAGGCTTTTATTTTGTGATTTGGGAGAGCAAGAGGCAGAGTTTGGATCAAACTCTGCAATGAGAGTTGGAGAATGGGTCAAACGGTTCAAATGGATGAATGAGAGGAATTGTAGGAGGAAAAAGGGGATAAAATCGTGGAAGTGATGGGTGTGGGAAGAGTTGGCCGAATGTGGGGAGGTGGATAGGGAATTTCGGCCAAAAGTCTTTGCATTTTGTAAAGTGCATATTCGGTTGTGTCAAGGGGAAGTGCCGAATTTTTCTTTGTATTTTCTTTGGGGAAATGTTGTCATTCTAGCACTTTGGGACGTTTCAAGTCATTTTCTTTCCACTGTGAACCTCTGCCAAATTCACTCTGTTGCATTTTCCTTTCTCTTGCAAATTACCGAAAGCACCCTCCTTCACCTTTTCTTTCTCTTTCATTTCTTCTGTAGGTGTCGAATTGCTAAAGTTTTGCATTTTTCTTCTCCTTCCTTCTCCTCAATTCTCATCTTCTCATCCGATCACTCCTTTTTCTTTACCCCTAGACCGTACCAACACATCTCCCTTTCCATTTCCCATCATACTCGTTGTTTTTTCTTTTCTCCCAAAAGCCGAACTTACACTTTCTCTTTTTGGGGTTCTCTTTAGCTGAACATCTAACTCTTCTCTTTGTCTCATTCTTCTCTTGGTCTTGCAAAGCTCCGTTCATTCAGCCTTCGAATTCTGAAAATTGGTTTGTAAGTGTGGCTAGGGCCGAATAGGGGTTGATTGAGTTCTTTTCTTATCGGTTTGGATTCTCTCAAGCCGAAAGGCTGTTATGTTTTCAATTATGGCCGTGGGTATTATATGGCTAACATCTCCTCTCTGTTTTAACGTTGCAAGGGACTCGATTTGCTTAATCAAAGAGCTGACTGAACACTCTTCATTTGTAGTGGACCTCTTGTTTGGTGGTAAGTGGTTTTAGTTGATTATTCAGTTTCAATCTTTGGAGATGTCTTATCAAGGTTAAGGCTAATGGATTAGAATTTATCATTTTTATAGGTGCATAATCTCGGGAATTTCAACCTACGCTCGTAACAGGTGTGTAATCTCACACCATTGTTTGTGATAGTATGTGTTGTTCTGAGATTTGGCCAAAAGGCCGAATTACCGAAAAGCCAGAAAACCGGCAACCGTAATCACTCGAGTGTGCGAGCGCTCGTAGTGACAAACCGAGCCACTAGTGATGGCGGTAGACTGTTGAGAGTGTCACGAACACTCTCGTGAACATGAGGCTGTGATGGGCCTTATTGAGCCGAAACAGGCTAGGTGGGCCCAATGGGCTAACGAGCTCACACGGGCAAAATCGATGGAAAATTGACCGAATGACTGATGCGACTGCGAAGTCCGCAGAACAGAGACTGAAAATGAACAGAATGGGCCACACGAGCGTGTGGGCCCGAATGGGCCGAAATCGAGTTTTAGGCCCAATAGCACTGTATTGACCAGAAATGGTAACCGAGTCGCTCGAGGCGACATAAGGCCTTCAAAAAGGCCATTGCAAGAGTAAAATTATCGAAATAACCTTAGTGGGTAAATTACCGAAATACCTTTAGAGGGTAAATTACCGAAATACCCTTAGAGGGTAAATTACCGAAATACCCCTGATGGGTAAAATTACCGAAATACCCCCAAAGGGGTAAAAATTATCGTTATACCCTTAGGTGACAAAATGACCGTTATACCATTGATTGTGGTTAAGTATCGTGTATGTGATTTTATTTATACTGTTTATACTTGTAATGCACTGCATTCATATCATGTTGCATGGGTTGGGTTTGATGATTGGAGGAAGTACCATTTCAGTGGCTCTTCCACATACCGTTTTAGTGGCTCTGCCACATACCATTCGAGTGGCATCGCCACCTACCGTTTTAGTGGCTCAGCCACATATACCGTGATTAGCAGTTTGACTGCAATATTGGTGCGTTTTAGCTGGGTGGGTTGACATGGTCCCCACATGGTGCGATTGGTTGGTATGGGTGGAGAGTTAGACGGCTGGTAAGATTGGGGTGGGCACATATCCATATACACTGAGATGATTATATGGCTTAGGCCCAAACCGATACCGTATGGGTTCAGGCCTAGATAGCAACCGTTATAGGGGATTACACACTAAGTTCTCGTAACTCACCCCTTTCTTTTAACCGTGCAAGTAATCCCCAACGTTAGAGGATTTGGAGCTGTGGAGGACTCGAAGGTGGCCATACGTCAGATTTTCTTCTTAACGAAACTTAGTAATTTTGGAATGGGTTTGAAAATTTTTCCAAATCTGTTTAAATTGTTGTTTAAAAAAAGTGATAGTGTTATTGGAAGTATGGCACACCGAGTCTCCGGTACCAAATCTGTAAGTCTCCTGATCTTATACTTTGATATATGGTATAGCGACTGTACTGAAAAACTACTAAGGATAGTAGTAGTATACCGAACTCTTATTTAGGGAAACTGAGATTATAGAGACTGAAACTTTAGAAAAATTGATCTGCGAAAACTACTCATATTACTGTTTTCTTTTCATAAAACATTTGTTAATAATTACTTGAACGATAAGCTGATGCATAAAACTCTTAAACAGATTAATACGTTACACCAATATGAGTGCGAGAGGTCGTGGAAGGGGTACACGTGGCTGTGGTAGAGGCCGGTGTTGTAGGGCTGGATCCTCAGCATCAAGGCATATGCCCGAAAGGGAGGCGCCGGCATCGTCAGTGACTGAGACGGGGTCTCATGATCGAGCCGGAAGGGATGATGCTTTATCTCAAGCGATGCTACGGGTTTTGAAAAAAGTGGTTGGAGCGAGTACTGGGTCGGTGGCCCGAGGGTCAATTTCTGAGCGGCTTCGGTCAAATAAAGCGGAGATCTTCAGGGGCATCTCTGGTATAGCCCCGAATGTTGCAGAGTATTGGTTAGAGGCAGTAGAGCGAATCATGGATGACTGGAGGCGCGCTGAGTGGAGCGAACCGAAAGGAAGCGGTGTCTTTCTTTGCGGGATGAGGCATATCAGTGGTGGCTTACCGTGAGGGAAGGCACGCAGGCCGACTGCGTAACATGGGATTTCTTAAAGACAGCCTTCCAAGGGAATTATGTCAGCGCAAGTTATGTGGATGCCCGGAGAAATGAATTTTTGAATCTGGTTCAGGGGAATAAGTCCGTTGCGGAATATGAGGCAGAGTTCTTGCGCTTGAGCCGGTACGCTCGGGGCGTAGTGGCGATCGAATCTGAGCAGCGTGTGCGATTTGAGGATGGTCTTCGGGATGAGTTGTAGTCGATAGCCCCTTGAGAGGAAAGAGACTTTGCCTTACAGTAGAGAAGGCTAAGATTGCCGAGGATGTGAAATGCTCTGAGCATCAAAACGGTAAGAAAGAAAGGGGTAAGAATAAGAGAGATTTTGGGTCTTCAGGTTCTTCAGGGGGATTTCATTAGAGGCCTAGGTTTGATGGGTCAGCCCGAGTGGGAATTCCAGTTGTTGTTGGTCGACCGCAACCTTGCGTTGAGTGCGGAAGACCACATTTGGGAAAGTGTTGGAGAAGAACTGGCGGGTGTTTCAGATGTGGGTCCAAGGATCATCGGTGAAGCGCCATCGGGAGCTGTTCGGGACGCAGCGAGCAGAGTCGAGGGCTACGTGCAGCCAAAGAGAGGTGGTCAGCAGCCACCGAGAGTTCGTGGTCCACTCAGTGGGGGAAATTGGTTAAGACGTGGTCGTGGAGCACCGGGCAGAGGTGCTGGTAATACAGAGGCGAGACAACCGAGATTGGTTTATGCTACTCGGTGTCGAGAAGATGGCGACGCACCTGACGTCATAACTGGTACGTTCTTCATTCATGATGTACCATGTATTGCTTTGATTGATATTGGGTCGACGCACTCGTATGTTGCATGTACTGTGTCTGGAACTTTGGATATACAATTCGAACTTACTGATAAAGAAATGTCAGTGATTAGTCCTTTAGGATAGTCTGTTGTAGTGAATAAGTTGTTTAGAAATGTGCCTCCCGAGGTTCAAGAGGTTGTTTTTCTAGCGGATTTGATGGAACTGCCGTTTGGCGAGTTTGATCTCATTCTGGGCATGGATTGGTTAGTGAAACACCGTACAAATTTGGATTGCGCCGCTAAGCGTATGGTATTAAAGACTTTAGAGGATGAAGAGGTGATCGTGATAGGGGAGCAGAGGAACTATTTGTTCAATGTAATCTCAGCGTTAAGGGCCGAGAAGCTGGTTCACAAAGGTTGCGAGGCGTTCCTTGCTTATGTCAGCACATCTGTTGTTAAGGAACCGTCTGTGGAGAATGTCAGGACTGTAAAGGAGTTCTCAGATGTATTTCCTGAAGAGCTTCCGGGATTACCTCCAAATCGCGAGGTCGAATTCAGCATTGAGCTTTTACCGGGTACGACTCCGGTGTCAATCGCCCCTAATAGAATGGCACTGAAAGAACTGGTAGAATTAAAGGCTCAGATCCAAGAGCTTTTGGATTGAGGATTTATCAGACCGAGTGTGTCTTCGTGGGGAGCGCCGGTATTGTTTGTGAAGAAGAAGGATGGGTCAATGCGTATGTGTATTGACTACCGTCAGTTGAACAAGCTAACGATTAAGAACAAGTACCCGCTACCAAGGATAGACGATCTGTTTGATCAGCTGCGATGAGCTTCGATTTTCTCTAAAATAGATCTGAGGTCAGGGTATTATCAGTTAAAGGTTAAGGAGGCGGATGTGTTCAAGGCCGCATTCAGGACTCGTTATGGACACTACGAGTTTCTGGTCATGCCGTTTGGGTTAACAAATGCACCAGCTGCTTTCATGGATATGATGAACCGGGTCTTTCAACCCTACCTAGACCGGTTCGTGGTGGTGTTCATAGATGATATTATAGTGTATTCAAGAACTGAGGAGGAGCATGATTCACATCTCCAGGTATTTCTGCAAATATTGAGGGAAAAACAACTCTATGCCAAATTCAGCAAGTGCGAGTTTTGGCTGCGAGAGGTGACATTTTTGGGACATGTCGTGTCTGCAGAGGGGATTAGGGTTGATCCTCGAAAAATCGAGGCTGTGTTAGATTGGAAGCCACCAAAGTCGGTATCTAAAATTCGAAGTTTTCTAGGTTTGGCCAGGTACTACAGGCGGTTCGTTGAAGGGTTTTCATTGATTGCAGCACCCATAACTAAGTTACTGCGTAAGGGGGTACCGTTTGTATGGAAGGATAAACAGCAGGAGAGTTTTGAGAAGTTGAAAAAGATTCGATTGAAGCTCAGGTGATAATACTGACTGAGGAAAAAGAATTCGTTGTTTATTATGATGCGTCGCACACGGGTTTGGGTTGTGTGCTGATGCAGGAGGGGAAGGTGGTGGCGTATGCATCTCGTCAACTTAGGCCGCACGAGGTAAACTACCCCACTCATGACTTGGATATAGCTGCGGTAGTGTTCGCACTAAAGATATGGAGACACTATTTGTATGGGGAAAAGTCGATCATCTACACCGACCATAAGAGTCTTAAGTATCTCCTTACCCAAAAGGAGTTGAATCTTAGGCAACGAAGATGGATAGAGTTGCTGAAGGATTATGATTGCTCGATTGAGTACCATCCGGGAAAAGCCAACGTGGTAGCAGACGCACTGAGTCGTAAGGTGGTATCTGATCTAAGAGCAATGTTTGCTCGTCTCAGCCTATTTGAGGATGAAAGTTTGTAGCAGAACTGCAGGTGAAACCAATTGGATTGGTCAGATTAAAGAGAAACAGATGTTAGATGAGTCGTTGGTTTCTCGTCTTCAACAGGTGAAGAATGGAGAGATTGGGGATTTTGAGCTGAATAGTGAGGGCGTATTATGCTTCCGTGGAAGAGTTTGTGTACCGAATGACTCTGAGTTAAGGCAATCAATTCTGCGGGAGGCGCATAGTAGCCCATACGCTATGCATCCCGGTGAAAACAAGTTATACCGAGATTTACGTGAACTGTATTGGTGGCCAGGACTTAAGCGTGAGGTGACTAATTTTGTAAGTAAGTGTTTGACATGCCAGCAAGTGAAGGCTGAGCATCAACTGCCTTCGGGACTGCTGCAACCTGTTAAGATTCCACTTTGGAATTGGGAGAGGGTAACCATGGATTTTGTTAGTGGGCTACCCCTGACGCCTACTAAGAAAGATGCGGTATGGGTAATTGTTGATCGGTTGACTAAGTCTGCCCACTTCATACCGGTTCGCACCGATTACTCGTTGCAGAAATTGGCAAAGTTGTATGTGGCAGAGATTGTAAGGTTACATGGGGTGCCAGTGTCTATCATCTTGGACAGGGACCCTAGATTCACATCTCGATTCTGGAGAGTGTTACATGAAGCTCTGGGTACAAGGTTAGATTTCAGCACAGCATTCCATCCGCAGACTGATGGTCATTCGGAAAGGGTAATTCAGATTCTGGAAGATATGTTAAGAAGCTGTGTGATTGATTACAAAGGTAGTTGGGAGGACTATTTACCGTTGGTGGAATTTGCTTACAACAACAGCTACCAATCCAGCATTCAGATGGCACCATACGAGGCATTATATGGGCGTAGGTGTCGTACCCCTACTTGTTGGACAGAATTGGGTGAGCGGCGACTGTTGGGTTCAGAGCTAATTTCGAAAACTAAAGAGAAGGTGAAGTTGATACAGGGTCGATTAAAAGAAGCTTTTGACAGGCAGAAGTCATATGCAGATCTAAAGCGTAAAGAAATCGAGTACTCGGTGGGAGATTTTGTATTCTTAAAAGTTTCACCACCCTGAAAGAAGATTTTGAGGTTTGGGCGGAAGGGCAAGCTAAACCCCAAATTCATCGGACCTTACCGGGTATTAAAACGTGTAGGACCGGTCGCCTATCAGCTTGAACTGCCTCCTGAATTAAACCGGATACATAACGTATTCCACGTTTCTATGCTGAGACGCTACCGTACGGATCATTCTCATATAGTGCCGGTGGAGGAGATTGAGGTAAGACCTGATCTGACATTTGAAGAAGAACCGGTGCAGATTTTGGACCGTGATGTTAAGGTGCTAAGACAAAAATCTGTTCCATTAGTCAAGGTACTGTGGCGTAATCACGGTTCAGAGGAAGCCACATAGGAGCCTGAGGAGGCAATACGACATCAATACCCTCATCTCTTTTGATCAGGTAAAATTTGAGGCCGAAATTTCTTTAAGGCGGTAGAATTGTAACATCCCAAAAATTAGGGGTTTGTGATTTTTGCATAATTTCATGTTGTACTTGCTTAGCGGGTTATTTGAGGGTGTTTGGGGGTTCTAGGGAGGCCTGGGTTCGAGTCTGAACCCTGGAAAATTTTTGGTTTTTGGCACTTTAGTGGAGAGAGCTGTTGGAAGTAGGACTTAAGTAAATATGTGTGTATTTGAAAGCACAAGTTGGTCATGTGGTAAGGTGGCTGTGGCGTCAATGGGAAAGCAAGGGGAGAAGGGGTTCGAATCCCACAGATGGCAACTGAAGGCATTTATTTTATGATTTGGGAGAGCAAGAGGCAGAGTTTGATCAGCAATGAGAGTTGAAGAATGGGTCAAACGGTTCAAATGGATGAATGAGAGGAATTGTAGGAGGAAAAATGGGAGAAAATCGTGGAAGTGATGGGTGTGGGAAGAGTTGGCCGAATGTGGGGAGGTGGATAGGGAATTTCTTGTAAAGTGCATATTCGGTTGTGTCAAGGGGAAGTGCCGAATTTTTCTTTGTATTTTCTTTGGGGAAATGTTGTCATTCTAGCACTTTAGGATGTTTCAAGTCATTTTCTTTCCACTGTGAAACTCTGTTGCATTTTCCTTTCTCTTCCCTTTCTCTTGCAAATTGCCGAAAGCACTCTCCTTCACATTTTCTTTCTCTTTTATTTCTTCAGTAGGTGCCGAATTGCTAAAGTTTTGCTCTTTTCTTCTCCTTCCTTCTCCTCAATTCTCATCTTCTCAACCGATCACTCCTTTTTCTTTACCCCTAGACCGTACCAACACATCTCCCTTTCCATTTCCCATCATACTCTTTGTTTTCTCTTTTCTCCCAAAAGCCGAACTTGCACTTTCTCTTTTTGGGGTTCTCTTTAGCTGAACATCTAACTCTTCTCTTTCTCTCATTCTTCTCTTGGTCTTACAAAGCTCCGTTCATTCAGCTTTCGAATTTCGGAAATTGGTTTATAAGTGTGGCTAGGGCCGAATAGGGGTTGATTGAGTTCTTTTCTTATCGGTTTGGATTCTCTCAAGCTGAAAGGCTGTTATGTTTTCAATTATGGCCGTGGGTATTATATGGCTAACATCTCCTCTCCGTTTTAACGTTGCAAGGGACTCGACTTGCTTAATCAAGGAGCCGGCTGAACACTCTTCCTTTACAGTGGACCTCTTGTTTGGTGGTAAGTGGTGTTAGTTGATTATTCGGTTTCAATCTTTGGAGATGTTTTATCAAGGTTAAGGCTAATGGATTAGAATTTATTGTTTTCATAGGTGCGTAATCTCAGGAATTTCAACCTACGCTCGTAACAGGTGTGTAATCTCACACCATTGTTTGTGATAGTATGTCTTTGTTACGAGATTTGCCAAAAGGCAGATGCAGAAAAGCAGAAAAAGCGGCAGAATCGTAATCACTCGAGCGTGCGAGCGCTCATAGTGACAAACCGAGCCACTAGTAATGGCGGTAGACCGTTGAGAGTGTCACGAACACTCTCGTGAACATGAGGCTGTGATGGGCCTTATTGAGCCGAAACGGGCTAGGTGGGCCCAATGGGCTAACGAGCCCACACGAGCAAAATCGATGGAAAATTGACCGAATGATCGATGCATTGCGAAGTCGCGAACCGAGACCAGCACGAGCAGAATGGGCCACACGAGCGTGTGGGCCCGAATGGGCCGAAATCGGGTTTTAGGCCCAATAGCACTGTATTGACCGAAAATGGTAACCGAGTCGCTCGAGGCGACATAAGGCCTTCGGAAAGGCCGTTGCAGGAGTAAAATTACCGAAATACCCTTAGTGGGTAAATTACCGAAATACCCTTAGAGGGTAAATTACCGAAATACCCTTAGAGGGTAAATTACCGAAATACCCTTAGTGGGTAAATTACTGAAATATCCCCGATGGGTAAAATTACCGAAATACCCCCAAAGGGGTGAAAATTATCGTTATACCCTTAGGTGACAAAATGACCGTTATACCCTTGATTGTGGTTAAATATCGTGTATGTGATTTTATTTATACTGTTTATACTTGTAATGCACTGCATTCATATCATGTTGCATGGGTTGGGTTTGATGATTGGAGGAAGTACCGTTTTAGTGGCTCTGTCACATACCGTTTTAGTGGGTCTGCCATATTCCGTTCGAGTGGCATCGCCACCTACCGTTTTAGTGGCTCAGCCACATATTCCGTAGTTAGTAGCTTGACTGCAATATTGGTGCGTTTTGGCTGGGTGGGTTGACATGGTCCCCACATGGTACGATTGGTTGGTACGGGTGGAGAGTTAGACGGTTGGTAGGATTGGGGTGGGCACATATCCATATACACTGAGATGATTATATGGCTTAGGCCCAAACCGATACCGTATGGGTTCAGGCCCAGATAGCGACCGTTATAGGGGATTATACACTGAGTTCTCGTAACTCACCCCTTTCTTTTAACCGTGCAGGTAATCCCCAGCGTTAAAGGATTTGGAGCTGTGGAGGACTCGGAGGTGGCCATAGTCGGATTTGCTTCTTAACGAAACTTAGTAATTTTGGTTTTAATTTATTTTATATTATTATTTTTAGGTTAATATTTTGTGTAATAAGGCCATTGGATTTTTCTTTTAAACTTTCATTTGGTAATTCTGCTAGTTATGAATTGTTAAACGATTAAACACTGGTTTTTAAAACAATAACAACCGTTTTCAAAATATCACGTTTCTGCAATTCTTTAAGTCAGACTTCTGCAACAAACAAAGTTTTCGAAAATAATAACATCTTTATAAGAATACACTTTAAGCAAATCTTGTTTTTACAAACAACGAAGTTCGGAGTTTCAAAAAGGATACAAAGTTTTTAACGAACGCATAGCTTTTAAACAACCTTTTGATGTGACATGCTAGATCCGGCCATAACGTCTAGGCCTAATTTGGGGTGTTACAATTTCTTTCTCATACTTTTAGTGATACAATCAATCAAATTTATTCAATTCACTCATTTCAAATATTCACCCTATTAACAAACCCGGATCTTGGGGATACACGGATTCCAACCAAACACACCAATACGGCACATTGTGCCTAAAACGATACTTAGTACCCGATCAATATATTAGAAGCAGTATACGACACATAAAGTGCCTGAAACGACACACGTGGTGCCTAATACGACACATATAGTGCCTAATCGGCAAAATGGCAAAGCCGATAAATTCTCGTACTCTTCCAATCCTATGGCATGCCAACTATATCCGACTCAGCCCGACTAGTTAATAGGGTATTTAAATCATTTCTCAATTTCAATTTCAATTTCACTTTCAATGTATAATTCAATTCGATACAATTTTCCACTTTCCAACAATATACTATCAAATATTCATACATAATCATACTTCATCTCAATTTCATTCAATTCAATATTGATACTTACCTTATAATTTTACTTGCCATACACATAAATTTAAATATAACATTTAATAAATAGTAGTTTGAATTATAGTAATACAAACCGTGAATTTTCTCGAGTTTACTCCTCGTCCACCTTTTCTTTTCCTTTATTAAGTAGATGCCTAAAAGTGCGATGTTAGCTACGAAAAATTAAGATAATTTTCATAATCATTAATACAATACTAATTTACATTTAATATTTAAATTTCTTATTCAATTTCTACTTTAATTTCAATTTTAATCTTAACTAAATTCACTTACTTTTCTATCTCAATTCATGCTTTATTTCTACTCAATTCCCTACCAAATTTAACTTAACTATTTAAATTTCATCATAAATACTTAATTTTGAAATTCTTGCAATTTAGTCCCTACTATGCAAAACTTATAGCTTACTTTACAATTTAATCCCTTAATCAATTCTAACTAGAAATTCTGTTAATTAAACCCCTAATCCAACAATTTGTTCAACATGAACTATATTCAAAAACCTAAAAACTTTCAAAACTTCAACTTAATTTCAACAAAACTTTGTTCTAAAGCTCCTAAAACATCAAAATTAAGTAAAAAAGACTTAATTGACTTACCTTTTAAAGCTTTAAAACCTTAAACCCTAATTTTTTCTTTTAATTTTCTTCCTTCCTTCTTTCCTGCTCTGTTTCGAATGCTTTCTGTTTCTTTTATGTTTTGTTTTGTTTTTGTTTCTTTTATTACATGCTTTATTTATTTATTAATATAATATAATATAATATAATATAATATAATATAATATAATATAATCATTTAATAAATATCTATTTAATAAATATTTATAGTATTACAAGTATATGTATTTTTATTAATACACTTGTATTAAATCACCACCATACATTTGTCATGAATTTAATTTAATTATCATATAAATATCTTATAATTTAATTATTTTAAATTATTATTAATTTATATATATTGTATAATTAAAATCTAAGTAAAAATCTTTAGATTATTACTTCATATACCGCCTCAACTTATGCTAAATGGCATATTTTCCATTTTGGTCCTTTTTACTTTCTAGTAATCTATAATTCAACTTTTACCCCTTATTCAATTTAGTCATTTTTCCTAATTACCCTTAATTAAGCTAAATTCACTTAATTAAAGCCTAATTAAACACACCACTAGACTCATAAATATTTCTAATAATTATTTACGAACTCATTTCGTTAGGACGGAAGCTCGATAATATACTTTTTCGATGCCCGTGAATTTTGGGTCATTACAACAAATAAGATCCATTACAAAAGGTATATGTAGCATAAGCTTGCTTTTTAAAATGTCATCACATATTGCATCAAACAACAAAATCTAGGCAAGCATACATTTGTTAAATACTAACTGAAAGTTGACTTCAAAATATGTTTACAATTCGATAATAGAACTAACTAGAAGATAAAAACTACATTAAAGTTAGTATGATGTTCATTTTCCCTTCTCATACAAGTATTTAATCCGATGAAGTCTAGCATCATCATCTGGTCGACTATTAAGAATTGTCCTTTTCTGGGGATCCTCAATCAACGTGCAAGCAAAACAAAATTTTGGAGTACTAGGTATTAAGCCAGGCAACGATACTAACTTCGCTAGAGAATCAATAAGTGTGTGCGTCAAGATTCATTAACTCCATATCTTTAATGCTCCTCTCAGTAGCAACGTGAACCATAGCATCAAGCTTCTCCATCAGCATTGCCGGTCCTCCAACCTTTCCAAAGGATTCAGTCTTAGAACTCTTATTACTCCCAGAAGCATCATTCTCAAAGCCTTGTTTGCTTCCTCTTCTTCCAACTCCTTGTTCATTAAATTGTGGAGAAGAAGAGGGGGAAGGAACTGGGCTATAATCATTCCAAACTTCTTGCCTTCCCATATTAGCTTGGTTATGGTTAAAAGCATTATTCTCACTCATTACATCATCATAATCATAAGGTGCATTACCAATATTATAATTTTGGGGAGAAGGGATATAAATTGTTTCCTTTTCACGCTCACCAGGAGTAAACTGAAGAACCTCTTGTGCAACTAAACTCCAAACAATTGTTCCATCTTATATTTCAGTTCAGGTTCAATTCCTTCATCTTGAAATGCTTTAAAATGCATATTTTCCTGTATAGCAAGATAAATTAAATCAATTCTAAGAATTTAAATCAACTTAGTTTGTGTAATTTTTTGACAATAAAGTAGTAAAACAAGTGTAGATAAATAATCTAACCTCAATTTTTTTTCATCCACCACTCCTCACTAACGCTTATTGTTCCCTTTTCATGATCCCAACCTAATCCCGTTTCCTTTCTTTTCAAGGCTTTCCAAAGGCTCCATCTATTGCTCATCCAATCCCACTTGTTCTTAAGCTTAGCCTTGTCATATGCTAAGCTCGTCTTTTTTTGAAACTGCATTTCTATGATCTTCCATAGCATTCTTTGTGAGATTGTTGTACCACATTTTCCCTTACTTCTTTCAACATATTAGATACACAAATCACAAAATATGTGTACATTTACTTTCAACCAACTAGCTCGACTTACATCTTTCCCCCCACCTTCACTTCATTGTTCCTTTTCTTTTTTGGTGCCATCTAAGTATTATATAACATAATTAAATTCACTTATTTTTATTATATACCTCTAAAAAATTTTGAAGCAAAGACACTTAGCATGTCCAATAACCATTATTAATCTAATAACATTACAATCCAATACAACTAATAATAATAAATACTAAGTAGCACATAATGTAATTTGGTAGCTTCTGTGAGACAGCAAAGCATTTAAGAGGATGTAATTTTGTGTAGATATTAGAGACAAATGACAATACAGTGAAACTTATGACATCAAAAACAGACATTTGAACAAGTAGGTAGCCAATGAAATAGAGACATTGTAAACTAACCTCAAATTCTCAACTATAATCTCAAGTTGGAGGGGCTTCTCTTCTCTTATCATGCAAATATTTCCTATGCAAAATCATTTAACAAAATAAAGAAAAAAAAAAGAAAATATTAATGATAAGAGGCAAAGATGGATGACAAAAAAAAAAAAAAATTTAGAACAAGTATAATGCAAAAATAGAAAATATAATGCAAACTATTTTTGATGTAAAAATAAGATTTTGGTAGGAAACAAAATGAACCATAATTGATGGGGACAACAAAAAAAAAAAAATCAACTTACAGGGGGAAAAAACTACATAAACTAAAAATTTTGAATTATAGGGATGAAAAAAAAGTCGAATTACAGGGAGAAGAAAATTTGACTTACAGGGAGGAATAAAATGAACTACATGGACAAAAAAATTAGAATTATAGGGACCAAAAATTTAAATTACATGGACAAAAAAAAAAGAAAGATGAAATACATGGAAAAAATTGGACTAACAGGGAGGAAAAAAAAATCAATTTACAGGACAAAAAATTTGACAAATAAAGGTAAAAAAAAGTATAGCAATTTAAAAACATAGAAAGAACTAACCTTAATGGATAAAATCATCTTGCAAATGAATCTCCATAGTTAAATTTTGTAAATTCATGGTGAAGTTTTTTTTTTTTTTTTTAGATTTATTTTGGACTTTGAAGGTGAAAGTGAAAATTGAGAGAATGAAGACTAATGATATCTTGGCATCCATATTAGGTTTGAGAGCATGTGGCAAAGAGAGTAATTTTTGAGCAAGTATAGTAAGATATGTCAGTCCACATGTCTCATTCTCAATTAGCTGTGAAAAACGTTGCTCATCCTTGTGTTTTTTTATCTTAGAGGTTTTAGCTCAATAGACTCTTATAAACCTCTATTCACCAAACACTACAATTAGAGGGTTTGACTACCCAATCTTCCATTTGTGCCCAAATAAGCTAAAAAAGACCAAAACTCTGTTTACCAAACATTCCCATTGTGAGTTCAAATTTTCTAATTAACCTTTCATTGATTATGTACCCCAGATGAGAAAACTGGTTTTGTAAATGAGAAGCAACTTATTGTTCATGCCCAAGTTGAAGTCATTCAAGGGTTTGATATGAAACCTTCAAGTTTAAATGGTTAGCTTTAAATCTGGTTTCTTGCATTTTCACCATGTAATTTGTTTTTATGGTCATTGATTGGATATAAAAATTTCAAGATTTGTTGATCCATATGTTAAAGGGACACTTAGTTGGAAAAAAATACGGTTTAGAAAACATGTTTGAAGCATAGCGAAAATTTAAAATTTTTCTAAAAACCGAGTCATTGTGTTATTTATGGAAATTAACCTTCTTACCAAAATTATACTCATGTTTTCTAAATAGGCATATTAGGTCATTCCCGACTTTCAACCTCTTGATCTTATTTGCTAATTTTGACCTCGCTTTGCTAGAGTATGGACTTTATTCTTGAAGCAATGGAAACTTTCTAGGACTAGAAACCGATTACTCAAGAAAAGTAGATTTATTTCGCGTGGAATAATGATAATACTCTAGAACGTCATATTTTTATGTGCTAATTGCATATTTATTTTGAGTATGATTCTACTAATTTGGGCTATTTATGGACTTTTATCTTGTAGGGACTAAATTGGAGGTAAAAGCGAAATTAAGGGCCAAAAGCGTGAAATTAAAGATAAAATGGGTCAATGTGTGATCGCTATGATTGTCAGAGTTTTAAATTTATATAAAGAATGATCGAACCTGGAAACTAACTATGACAATGATTGAGGCAAGTGCACTTATCGAACAGTAGTATAGCTTAGGCAAGACCGGATTGTCGAACCCAAAGGAACTAAAAGTACTAATACTAACTTTCTTTTTATTATCTAGCCTAAAATAAAGGGAATTTGTGTGTTTAATCTAATTTAATTAACTACTAAACTAAAGACGCAAAGACAGAAAAGAACGAATTGGGGAAATAACTTTAGAAAAAACTCAGTTGATTTAGACGATACCCTAGGAGGAATCCAACTAGACTTCACTTGTTATCTAACACTGAACCAGACGATTTATTCACTTGACTTGATCCGTAGGATTCCCTAACTTACATTAAACCCTCTCTCGAGGCGAATAACGACTAACCCTAGGTTGATTAATTGAAATCTCTTTCTAATTAAAACCCCTAGAATCGCATTAACTCGATCTATGGATTCCCATATTAGGTTTCACCCTAATCCGACAACGCTTTGTCACCCTATCTCTAGGCGCGCGAACAACTCCGCTGTAATTATGCTAGATCTATGAATAGGCAGGGACTTTTGCTCCACCACCTAAACACATCAAACTTGAATCAATATCTGCGAAATATCAAAACAAGAATTAAGCACACATAATTAAGAACAAATCAAGTATTTATCATATAGTTGAGAGAAAACAATAACAAGATCCGTCTTAGGTTTCATCCTTCGTGTATCCAAGGGTTTAGTTCATAATGATAAAAGAAAGCATTTCGAGAAGAAGAGATAAAACAAAACATAAGAAATCCCTAAAACCCCTCTGAAGGAATTGAAGAGGAGATCCTCCGTCTTGAGTATGATTGCAGCTTCTTAAGATGAATCAATTGGCTATCTTCGAGTAATCCCCATAAATCTGCCTTCTCTGGCCTAGCAAGACGCCCCCTGTCAAAGGTATTGGGGTCCCCCTTTCAGTTGCCTCCTAAGGCGTTTATATAGGCTTTGAGATGTGTTACTTGGCCTCCAAGTATCCTAATCGGAGTGAAATTCCTATTTGGGTGTTTGAATAGACGTTGGGGTGTGTTTCTTCCCCTCAAAGTATCTCAAACCAAGTAGAATTCCTCTTTGCCAAGGCAGGGGCACGGCCATGGCACACGCTTGTGTGAATCGTGGCCAGGCCGTGTTGGACTCCGTTGATGAGGCACGGCCGTGTAAATCATGGCTAGGCCGTGTTCTAGATAATTAAGGAGGCATGGCCATGTGGGCTTAGGTCCAGGCCGTGCCGATTTCATGCTTTGGCCCATTTGGCCCATTTGGCCCATTTTAAGCCCATTTCTCGATCTTTTCATCCTCCGGTGCTTTCATGAGTATAAAACATGAAAAGAAAGGATTAAGAGCACCAAATTACATAAAATAAAGGATAATTCATCCAAAAGTATGTTAAATGTGGGATTAAAATATGTTACATTTACGGTTTATCAAATACCCCACACTTAAGCTTTTACTTGTCCTCAAGCAAAATTCTTAACTCATAATTAAAACGAACTTCCCTTAATTCATAATATTCATCAATAATGTTTTTTCATAATTCAAGGATAATTCATACATGGATAATTGAACTCAAAGGGTTCTAAAGATTCAAACAGTCTAAGTCATACATTTGTAGTACAAAACATAGGTGTTTCCCATTATCTAAATAATTACCTCTGATTCAAAATCGACAAGGGCTGACATCCTCACTAAAGATTCACTCAAATCACTCAAGGTGTTTAAGGTTCAGAATTAAGTACTCAAAAGTCAAACATGAAAAGTTAATCCCATAGGCTTGCATGAAAATCAAATCTCCACCACTATAATATGAGATGATACACAAATCAAAAGGTCTTTGAAAGGGTTGTAATGGGGTTTGGGTTGTAATGGGGTTTGGGTTAAAGGTGTGGATAAAGGCTGAATTAGATGGTTAGAATCGAGATTGAATTGATAAATTACCTAACTAGAAAAATAAACTAATACTGAATAGTTACATCAATTGAAAACAAATAATACTACTATTGATAGTACTCTAATATGAGCTTCTTCTTCAATAATTGGAATTTAAACGTATAAGCTCACCTAATCATAAAACTGATGATGAATATACTTCATTTTTTTTTAGGAACAAATTACAAATAATAACTTTAACATCTGACATATAAAACATAGTTAGGCAACTGATCAAATCAAATCTCGACAAAAAGGTAGTCAAAAGGAATGGTGATAACAAATACAAGATGGGTTTTAGGTTAATATTAGTGGGTGAGTCAATAAAAAGGGTTGTTAGGATTAAAAGGGGTTCACTAGGGGTTAATTATGAAGGTAGGCTTTTAGTGGAGTAAGTGGGTTAATTCCTAGGTGCCTTTATCATCTCTGTATATCAAATCAAAGGTGTGGTCTCGACATGTATAATCAATGCAAGTTCTAGAATAACAAATCAATGTTGACACACTCATAATCAATAAAGTGAGCAAGAAAAAGAATATATGCTCTATAAGGCTCAAAATCTCACAAAAATTATGGGTATTTTGATGTCAACCTCGTAAATTTTAAACTTCAAAGTAATATTCGAATTCAGGTAGACAACCTAGAAAAATTTTAATTCTGAAAAATAGACTTATCATGCTTGATTCTCTAGTATCCTTCAAATTTAATCATCAATGCACAATTATCAATGACTTAATCCAAAACATATCAACAAAAATCATAAATCAGGGAAATTTTCATTCTAATCATAATATGAGGAAATTACTTTAGAATAAGGCATAATTCAGGGATTTTCAAATGATACTATAGTTAACCCCCCCACACTTAAGATGTACATTGCCCTCAATGTACAAAGATAGATGATAGCAAAATAATGAAATCATAAGATAGGGAGAGATGTGAAACTTCCTGAATTTTGGATGGATTTAATGAAAAGAAACCGGATAGGAATTGGCAAAGGTGAACGCGGGGGAGCGCCTCGAACCGTTTAAATTTGAATCTTCGAATCAGCCAGCCTGATTTTATTGTATCCTAAGCTAAATCTAAATGGTATGAAGAATAAGAAGAAAATAAAAGGAAATAAAAATAAAAATAAAAATAAAAATAAAAGTAAATAATGGAAAATGAAAGAAGAAAGACAACTGGAAAAGAAAAAGGAAGAAGGGGGTTAAATAAAAATTATGGATCTGGTGGTTGCCCTCGCCCTTGTACCTTCCGGTGGTGGCCACACGGCCACGGCCACGGCCGTGTGTAAGGCCGTGTGGTATGGAAATCTTCACTTTGGTTAGTTTATAGTTAGGTGCTAAAAAGGAAAAATAAAAGTAAAAGAAGAAATAAAAAAATGTAAAAATTAATGGGGTTAGTGCTCGGGTTGCCTCCCGAGAAGCGCTCGTTTATAGTCTTAAGCTAGACTTTACCTCACATTCTTATGGTCATGGTGGTTTGAGGAGGTGAAAATCCTTTCTCATGCGATCAATTCGGTTTTTGATAAATAGTTTAAGTCGAGTAATGTTTACCTGAAAAGTGCTGAATTTAGGATTGCTTACCTTGACTGTCCCGTATAGGAAGACATTAAGTACTTTAAAGGTGATTTCTTCGTTTGTTTTGATGTCTGAAGTGGTGATTCGAGGGTCTTCCTTATTCACCAATACCTGATCCCCTATTTTGAAGTGATTTGTTGTTCCTATCAGCTCGTCTGGGGGTTCCTTCGGTTTTACTTCATGTATTCCTAGTTTCTCTTTGAAGTGTGTCTTTCACTCGTCTTGTTCATCGATCCGAAGCCTTCGATCCTCATGAATTACTTCTTTATTGGCACGGGATCCAGGATCAGGTTCAGTTTTGTAGCTTAGTGGTGTTTCCTGTGAGGAAGGTTGAACAGTTTGGTCATCAATTGAATTCACTTTCTCACCTCTATCACCTAATGTCCTAGCTGAGTCAAGGGCTTTAAGACTGATTGATTCGTCACCTACACGAAGTATGAGTTCACCTGCGTCGACATCAATTTTAGTTCTGGCAGTTGCTAAAAAGGGTCTTCCTAAAATTAAAGGAATATTATTGTCCTCATCCATGTCTAAAACTACAAAGTCTACTGGGAATACGAATTTATCAATTTTGACTAGAACATCTTCTATTATACCCCTAGGAGTTCTGATAGTTTTATCCGTTAATTGAATGCTCATCCTAGTTTGTTTGGGTTTCCCTAGACCTAATCGTTTAAACATTTTATAAGACATAACATTTATGCTTGCCCCTAAATCAACTAAAGCATTATCAATAGATAAACTACCAATTAAACATGGAATTATAAAACTCCCTGGATCTTTTAATTTTCGTGGCAGTTTATTTTGTAGAATTGCTGAGCACATTGCGTTTAGCTCCACATGCGGTGCCTCGTCTAGCTTTCGTTTGTTTGTCAACAGCTCTTTTAAAAATTTTCTATAATCGGGCATCTGCGAAAGAGCTTCAAGTAACGGTAAGTTAATATGTAATTTCTTTAAAAGTTTAAGAAACTTACCGAACTATTCCTCTGTGTCGTCTTTCTTTATCGCATTGGGGTATGGTATACGAGGTTGGTACTCTGTAATTGCCGATTTTGGTATTTCATGGCTCACCTCAACCTTACCTTCACTTATCACAGGCTCTTGCCTTGGGTCGGATTCCACTAACCTTTCACTGTCATGAGCTGTTAAGGCTTGAATTTGCTCTTTTGGGTTAGTTTCAGTGTTGCTTGGCAAGTTTTCTTGTAGTTGTTCGGAAATCAGCTTCGTAAGTTCTCCAACTGACTTAGTAATTTCCCCAACTGACTTAGTAAGTTCCCCAACTTGGCTCTTGATCCCTTCAATCGATGTTTGTTGGTTTTTAAGTGTTGTCTCAGTGTCTTGGAGATGGGTATCTATGGTTGCCATGAATTTTGTCAGCATCTCTTCAATGTTCGACTCCTCTTCCTGTTGGTGAGGTGGTTGTTGAAAATTTTGAAGAAGTTCCGGTCCTTGGCTACTTTGATCATCCCACCAGAAATTAGGATGGTACCTCCAACCTGCATTATAAGTGTCACTATAAAAATTATTTTGAGGTCTAGAATAGTTACCCATATAGTGGCCTTGTTCGTTCTCCATGCCATATCCGTAGGGTGGGTACTCAGGATTCGCCATGCCTCCGCTTGTTTCATACTGCATAACTGGATGTTTCTACGAAGAACACAAATCATCAAACTTTTTATTTAACATCTCTAACTGGTTTGATAGCCTGGTTATTGGGTCGAAGTTGTAGATATCGACTGCTTTTGTTGCCTTTATCCTCATAACCTGCCACTGATAGTTATTTAGTACCATCTCCTCTATCTGCCAAAATCAAATAAAAGAAAATTTTAGCAAAGTAAAAAAAATAAAAATAAAAATAAATAATAAATAAGAAAATAAATTGCAGTAATAAAAAAAATGGCTAAAGTAATAAAAATAGAGCTTTCTTAATATTTTAGTTCCCCGGCAACGGCGCCAAAAACTTGATCGCTGTGATTGTCAGAGTTTTAAATTTATATAAAGAATGATCGAACTTGGAAACTAACTATGACAACGATTGAGGCAAGTGCACCTATCGAACAGTAGTATAGCTTAGGCAAGACCGGATTGTCGAACCCAAAGGAACTAAAAGTACTAATACTAACTTTCTTTTTATTATCTAGCCTAAAATAAAGGGAATTTGTGTGTTTAATCTAATTTAATTAACTACTAAACTAAAGACGCAAAGACAGAAAAGAACGAATTAGGGAAATAACTTTAGGAAAAACTCAGTTGATTTAGACGATACCCTAGGAGAAATCCACCTAGACTTCACTTGTTATCTAACACTGAACCAGACGATTTATTCACTTGACTTGATCCGTAGGATTCCCTAACTTACATTAAACCCTCTCTCGAGGCGAATAACGACTAACCCTGGGTTGATTAATTGAAATCTCTTTCTAATTAAAACCCCTAGAATCGCATTAACTCGATCTATAGATTCCCATATTAGGTTTCACCCTAATCCGGCAACGCTTCGTCACCCTATCTCTAGGCGCGCGAACAACTCTGCTATAATTATGCTAGATCTATGAATAGGCAGGGACTTTTGCTCCACCACCTAAACACATCAAACTTGAATCAATATCCGCGAAATATCAAAACAAGAATTAAGCACACATAATTAAGAACAAATCAAGTATTTATCATATAGTTCAGAAAAAAATAACAAGATCCGTCTTAGGTTTCATCCCCTTCAGGTATCTGAAGGGTTTAGTTCATAATGATAAAAGAAAACATCTCAGAAGAAGAGATAAAACAAAACATAAGAAATCCCTAAAACCCCCTGAAGGAATTGAAGAGGAGATCCTCCGTCTTGAGTATGATTGCAGCTTCTTGAGATGAATCAACTGGCTATCTTCGAGTAATCCCCACAAATCTGCCTTCTCTGGCCTAGCAAGACGCCCCCTGTCAAAGGTATTGGGGTCACCCTTTCAGTTGCCTCCTAAGGCGTTTATATAGGCTTTGAGATGTGTTACTTGTCCTCCAAGTATCCTAATCGGAGTGAAATTCCTATTTGGGTGTTTGAATAGACGTTGGGGTGTGTTTCTTCCCCTCAAAGTATCTCAAACCGAGTAGAATTCCTCTTTGCCAAGGCAGGGGCACGGCCATGTCACATGCCCGTGTGAATCGTGGCCAGGCCGTGTTGGACTCCGTTGATGAGGCACGACCGTGTAAATCGTGGCTAGACCGTGTTCTAGATAATTAAGGAGGCACGACCGTGTGGGCTTAGGTCCAGGCCGTGTCGATTTCATGCTTTGGCCCATTTGGCCCGTTTTAAGCCTATTTCTCGATCTTTTCATCCTCCGGTGCTTTCTTGAGTATAAAACATGAAAAGAAAGGATTAAGAGCACCAAATTACATAAAATAAAGGATAATTCATCCAAAAGTATGTTAAATGTGGGATTAAAATATGTTACATTTACGGTTTATCAATGTGCGACACAGGGAAAAGTTGGTGCCAAAAGTGCAAGCATGGAAGACACAAGGGTTGAAATGCAAAAAGAAGAGTTTTTATTCTATTAGACTCTATTTTGATAATATTAGGATAATTAATATTAAGATAATTATTAAGGATTATTTAATTTAGGATTTATTTTATTTATCTTTGATTATTTGTAATTATCTTTAGGAATTCAAGTAGGACTAGTCTATCTATCTTAGCACTATAAATAGGGGGTGAGATGACTAAAAAAGGGGCTTGATCTTTTTCTGTAACTCTCTCCCCAAAAGTCTTTTATTCTTTCCATATTTCCTTTTAATAAAATTTCCATTTTTATTATATATTTATTTTCTTTTCCACCACAACCATTAGCCACTAAAAACCATCTAGCTAAAGGTTGCCAAAAATCCCCAAAAGAGTGTTCTTGAGGTTTAGAATCCGTATTTAGCCTTCTCAACAGGGTATTCTTCGTTTCTCCACATTACGGGGCTGACGCTTCCGTCCATGTCCCTTAAAAAGAGATCTTTTCAACGTCTGCAAGGAACAGTCGCTTTGTATATTTTGGGAAGGTTGCACAGTCGGTTCGTTAGCTTACTGCGTCAGAGGTTGGCGATCTCAAGAGACAAAATGGTGTGGGATTCGCCATTGGGAAACGTTGATCTCGCATAAGATGATCCCACAAGAGCGATTGTTGGCTAGAGTCAGGTTCCGCCAAATTAAAGTCTAAATCCTTGGAGCTGGTGGTCGTAGGCGTCCTCTTCCACTATAACTGGCTTATTCGGTTTGAGAAGGATCATCTAAAAGCCAAGGATTGAACCCAAGGTGGATCGAGGCAACTGGAGGCTGGAATCTCGTCACATAAGAAACTTACTCTAAACTCTTTTTACTTTCATATTCCTTATTTTAATTTTCGCAATTTATTCTCGTAATTTCAGTTCCCTTTAAATTCTGTTTTTTTTTTATTTTTCCAGATCGAAACTTTTAATTCTGTTATTTTATTTTTCCAGGAACGCAAGTTTTCTTGGTCAAGAAATTGTTCAGGATTTCAAGAATGAGCATTCGTACAATCCGATCCCTGAGGATTCGACCCTACTTCCCTTTACTGTTATTTTTATTATTTTACAGGGAATAGTATATTTTTGGTGCTTTCAACGACGCATCAAATTTTGGCGTCGTTGCCGGGGATCGGTAACGTACTAATCTTGTTTTTTGTTTCTTATGACCAGATCTGCTCCAGGTACTCTTGCGTTCGATTCTGAAATAGAGAAGATTGCTAGAGCCAATCGCAAGGAAACAAAACTAAGGAAAAAGCAGTCAGCGGTTGTTGGGACTCAAAGTAACCCACAGCCAGAAATCGAAGTCGACGAAGCTGAGTCTAGGGTTAACGAAAACCCTGCTCAAGAAATTGGAAGCGAAAAGGTAGAAGTCGACTCTCGTGAAGAAGTGCTTGAAACTAGGGTTAACGAAAACCCGAATTTGGCACGTCAACCAATGGCTCAAATAATTCGGCAACTGGCCGAAGCTCCGACAGAACAACCGCCATTGTGCATCGCATATCCTACTATGGATACCGATTTTGAACTGAAGTCAGGGTTAATTCAGTTGCTGCCAACTTTCTGAGGGTTACAAAATGAAAACCCCCATAAACATTTGAAGGAGTTTCATATGGTTTGTCTAAGTATGAAACCTCAAGGCGTAACTGAGGATCAAATTAAATTACGCGCTTTCCCTTTTTCCCTAGTAGATTCAGCTAGGGAATGGTTATTTTATTTACCTCCTGGATCTATAACTACTTGGGCTGATTTATCTCATTTATTTCTCAATGAGTTTTTTCCAAAGATCTAGAGCGGTGAGCTAAGAAGAGAGATCGTGGGAATAAGGCAAAAAGAAGCAGAGACTCTTTACGATTATTGGGAGCGGTTTAAGAAGTTGTGTGCGAGCTGCCCACAACACGGTATAACAGAGCAATCTCTCCTCCAGTACTTTTATGAAGGCTTGAAGCCCATGGAGATGAATATGGTAGACGCCGCTAGTGGAGGAGCGTTGGTCAATATGACCCCCCAACAAGCAAGGGACTTAATCTCCACAATGGCTGCAAATTCTTAGCAGTTCCGAGCTAATCCTGAACCCCCAGAAGGGTTCGCCAGCTAAGTAATTCTACAATAGAAGATAGACTTGATAAACTTACTAATATGATGAATACTCTTCTTGCAGAAAAAATAAAGACAGCTCAGTTATGCGGAATATGTACTACTCCTGATCATGCAACTGATGTATGTCCCGGTTTGTATGATGATACCATAGCTCATTTAGATGCAGTGGGAAATTTCCCTAGCCCACCACAGAGGCGATATGATCCCTACGCTAATACCTACAACCTAGGATGGAGGGACCATCCCAACTTGAGCTATGGGACCAACCCACGGTATAACCAGCTATACCAAAATCAGCTTCCACAACAGCCTTGAGATTCAGGTAATTTCTTAGAAACCATGGTCAATAAATTAGCAGCTAATGTCCTTGATTTTCAAAAGCAAACTCTTAATTTCCAAAGAGAAATGAAGGATTTTCAACAGAAAACTGAGGCGTCTATAAGAGAATTGACCATATCAGTTGAAAAATTGAACTCTCAAAGGAAGCTGCCATCACAAACAGAACCGAATCCAAGACAACACGCAAATACAGTGACGTTGCGAAGCGAGAAGATACTGGAATTAATTCCTGACAGGAATCTTGGTCAAGAAATCGCTCAGGAAAAACCCAAAAAAGACGAACAGGTCCGACCGAAACCTCCATTGCCTAAAATTCAACCTCCATTTCCAGAATGATTCAACCAGTGTCGAAGAGGTAAAGAGGACAAGGAAATCCTCGAAACATTTAGGAATGTCGAGATCAACATTCCGCTGTTGGATGCCATCAAGCAAATTCCACGGTATGCTAAATTTCTTAAAGAGCTTTGCACCAACAAGCGAAAATTAACAGGTAATGAAAGGGTGAATGTTGGTGAAAATGTGTCCCACAGTACTCTGATGAAAATGCCGGCAAAATGTAAGGATAGGGGCATGTTTGCAATACCATGCAAAATAGGTCATTTGGGAATTAAAAAGACTATGTGTGATCTAGGAGCCTCCATAAATGTAATGCCATATTCTGTTTATGAATCACTTAACGCGGTTTTTTGACAAAAACAGGTGTTATCATTCAATTGGCAGACAGGTCCGTTGTGCATCCCGAAGGAGTCCTCGAGGATGTATTAGTCAAAGTTAATGGACTTATCTTCCCTGCAGACTTTTATGTGATAAAAATGGAGAAGGATAACGCTCCTAGGTCTTCAGACATCTTGTTGGGGCGACCTTTCCTTAGTACTGCAAATACTAAGATTGACGTACGAAGCGGAACCCTCACGATGGAGTTTGATGGGGAGATCGTGAAGTTTAACGTTTATGGCACTATTAGCCACTCAAGTGAAGTCTTGGACGTAAACCGTGTCGACATAATTAACTCATCAGTAGAAAAAACTTTTGAGTCATCTTATGGAGATAAATCTAAAATGACGTTTGATGATTTTGAATCTGTTAATAAATTATTGGCTCCTATGGATACTAAACTTCTACCTTCTGTTGTGCAGGCATCAGATCCGAAATTAAAACCACTTCTCGAGCATCTCAAATTCACATTTTTGGAGAATGATGATACCTTTGCCGACTTAAATGGGATTAACCCCTTGGAGGAAAATATGAAACCAATGAAAGAGGCGCAAGGACGATTAAACCCAAATATGGTGGATGTGATAAAAAATGAGAATTTCCAAGCTCACACGATTGAAAAGATTTATTTTGAGCCACCGTAGAACCATTTAAATCGTCGAGCTAATGACGTTAAACAAGTGCTTGTTGGGAGGCAACCCAATCCTTTTTTTATTTTTTTATTTTCATTTTTATTATTATTTCTTATTTATTATTTTCTTTTCTTTTCTTTTTAATTTCTTTTATTTTTTTATTTTATTTAAATATTAATAAATTTCTCTTCTTCCATCTAGGTAAAACAGAGTGAAAATACGAAGAAAAAGAGACAGAAAGTGAGCCCAGAATGCCATATCCCTGCAGCCAAACAGTCCTATTCCAGCCCTAGAATCACCAAAACCTGCAGCCAAACACCCATTTTTAGCAAATAAAACCCCCAACCCTTACATTTTTCCCCCAAATTTCTTTTCCCATCTCCATAGCCGCCGACTCTTTTCTCCTCCACCACCCACCGCCGTTTTGCTGCCATGATCCGTACCCGAAGCCGCGCCGCCCCCGAGCCTCCCTTCACCATCAACTCACGCTGTCGTCGCCTCTCCGCCCCTCAAACAATAGATTTGGCCGTCGGCGCGTCCTCCTCTTCTTCCTCACCGCCGCAAACCTCCTCTCCAACACCACCTAACTCCCATTCGGCCTCCCCTTCCTCCTCCTCTCCCACGACACAAGCCGCCGAACCCTCCACATCGTCCCCTTCACGCACAAGTCCTCCGCAATCGACAGTAGCTACACGGGGAGTTTTTCTAAACTTTTCTACCTATTTATTTCTTTTGCGTCCACATTGAGGACAATGTGTTTTAAGTAGGGGGAGGTACTCTTCATATTACTGTCGTCTTCTAATGTGATTTGTGCTTGCTGCTTGAAGCTCCATTTTGTCCATATTTTTGCTTAAGAATATTCTGTCGCTTTTCATGCCCAAGAATTTGACCACGACTTGCCATTGTTTGACCTACATGCATGATTCTTGGCTCTTGAGTTACTTATGATTTCATGCATTTGATTTTATCTCCCTTTGTTTTATTTTTATTAGGCTAAAAATAATTATGATTAATAAGTTAACTCTATCTTGCTTTTGTAAAATTGATCAAGTTTAATATAAAGTGGACACTTAATACAATTGCATGCCTAAATTATGTTCATGTCTATTAGGTGGTTACTAAAACTTATTTTCGACACTTGATTATTTCTCTTGGTCCTCCAAAATTAAAATTTCGTGTAAATTTTGTTTAATGACAATAAATGTTTCCAAGGTTATGAGTGCGACTTAGAAGCGTGACTAAGCGAGTATGCAGGGTAGGGTGCTTGGGTTGTCATTCTACTTAGCGTCAAAAGGTTGTGTGGCGTGATAGGTAAAACTCCGCTAACCAAGGTTATGAGTGCGGCTCGAGCGTGGTTGTGATCGAGTAACCGGGGTAGGGTGCTTGGGTTGTCATTCTACTTCGCGTCAAAAGGTTGTGTGACATGATGGGTAAAACTCCGTTAACCGGAAATAAATAATTTTTAGGAGTATGTTGGGCTGAGTAACCGGGGTGGGGTGCTTGGGTTGTCATCTCTCTTCACGTCAAAAGGTTCAATATATTCCTAAGTAAATAAATAATAAAAAAAAGAAAAAAAGAAAAGAAAAATAGTACTAATAAAATTGCAGTTGGGGACTAAAGGAGGAAATAAATAGAGTGTCTTGGTAGGTTTGGTAATTTACCTAAATAGCATGAAATAATTCAAGAAGATTTTAATTTTTGTGTGTGTTAATTAGAATACTTTTTCTGTTTTACTTAAAGCAAGCTTAGAAGTTCTCTTTATTTTTCATATGCATTTTTGACTAATTTTTATAAAACTTTGGAGTAGAATTTCTTTCAGGATCTAGTTTTCACAGTGGATAAGAACCATACTTGAGGGCAAGCATGGGCTAAGTAGGGGGAATTTGATAATACTCTAGAACGTCATATTTTTATGTGCTAATTGCATATTTATTTTGAGTATGATTCTACTAATTTGGGCTATTTATGGTCTTTTATCTTGTAGGGACTAAATTGGAGGCAAAAACGAAATTAAGGGCCAAAAGCGTGAAATTAAAGATAAAATGGGTCAATGTGCAACACAGGGAAAAGTTGGTGCCAAAAGTGCAAGCATGGAGGACACAAGGGTTGAAATACAAAAAGAAGAGTTTTTATTCTATTAGACTCTATTTTGATAATATTAGGATAATTAATATTAAGATAATTATTAAGGATTATTTAATTTAGGATTTATTTTATTTATCTTTGATTATTTGTAATTATTTTTAGGAATTTAAGTAGGACTTGTCTATCTATCTTAGCACTATAAATAGGGGGTGTGATGACTGAAAAAGGGACTTGATCTTTTTCTGTAACTCTCTCCCCAAAAGTCTTTTGTTCTTTCCATATTTCCTTTTAATAAAATTTCCATTTTTATTATATATTTATTTTCTTTTCCACCACAACCATGAGCCACTAAAAATCATCTAGCCAAAGGTTGCCAAAAATCCCCAAAAGAGGGTTCTTGAGGTTTAGAATCCGTATTTAGCCTTCTCAACAGGGTATTCTTCGTTTCTCGCATACACACGGGTGGACGCTCCGTCCATGTCCCTTAAAAGTGATCTTTTCAACGTGTGCAAGGAACGGCCGCTTTGTATATTTTGGGAAGGTTGCACAGTTGGTTCGTTAGCTTACTGCGTCAGATGTTGGCAAGCCCAAGAGACAAAATGGCGTGGGATTCTCCATTGGGAAACGTTGATCTAGCATAAGATGATCCCACAAGAGCGATTGTTGGCTAGAGTCAGGTTCCGCCAAATCAAAGTCTAAATCCTTGGAGCTGGTGGTCGTAGGCGTCCTCTTCCACTATAACTGGCTTATTCGGTTTGAGAAGGATCATCTAAAAGCCAAGGATTGAACCCAAGGCGGATCGAGGCAACTGGAGGCTGGAATCTCGTCACATAAGAAACTTACTCTAAACTCTTTTTACTTTCATATTCCTTATTTTAATTTTCACAATTTATTCTCGTAATTTCACTTCCCTTTAAATTTTGTTTTTTTTTTCCAGATCGAAACTTTTAATTCTGTTATTTTTATTTTTCCAGGAACGCAAGTTTTCTTGGTCAAGAAATTGTCCAGGATTTCAACAACGAGCATTCGTACAATCCGGTCCCTGAGGATTCGACCCTACTTCCCCTTTACTGTTATTTTTATTATTTTCCAGGGAATAGGATATTTTTGGTGCTTTCAACGACGCATCAAATAATTTCGTGGTTTTCTGACAAAGTGACCTTATAGGTGAATAGTGTAATTTGTCCTAGCCCATAATCTCTATTTATAGAGTAAATAACAAGAGTCTCAATTGAATAAGGTGTTGATCGAATAATAATATTTTAATAGGAAAAATGCACTCATACTAGGAGTAATATAGATGAGTGGCAATAATACCCTCTTTTGAGATAGGGTTTGCTCCCCACTTATATGTATCGGGCCTAGTTAGACCTTTTCATGTCTTGCGTACAATTATATGTGACATCCGATCTTTAACTAACTCACATAATTTATCCAACTCAATAATTTTTTTTCCTATACCCCAAATATTATCTATTCAATTAATTAAATTATTTAATTAACTTAATTAAAATATTTTCTCAATCCAATTTTGATTCTGTTAAAGTCATAACGACTTTACTGTATTAGAATCTATGAGTAAATAAATTTAATTAATTTGTTCTTATGAAATTGTGATGACTAGTTAATTTAATTTCAACTTCAAACTTCAATTATTTAATTACCAATCGATTAAATAATAATTTGAATAAATTAATTTAATCTCTAGGTCATCTCTTGTTCATGGCGAGAAAATGCATTCCCTACGAATAGTGATTCATATGATCAATTTCTCTTATTCGTTGTTTCATATTTCTACATAATCAACTCAAAAATGCAAACCATCAAGGATATATCGAGCTAGTAGAGGGATTGACTGGACATATATAATTAGGACTCAAATAATTTATAATTAAGTTATGGTTACTCGTATACTAATTATAACATTATTTAGTCTTAGAGTTATTCTACTAAAATACCATGACTAGCTCTCCCCATTACATACCATTATGAAAGCCACTTATCAAGTGTTCGTCTAATGACTTTGTCATATGTGTGTTACCTTCATAGGATAACCTTAATCTCTTTGGGATAAAATTCGTTTTCCCAATATGATTCTATTTTATCTCATGGTTACAATTACATCATCATTTATGAAAAAAGTTAGTTACTAATACATGATAATTAAATCATTCATCTTTAGATAAATGAACCATGGTGGCATTACTTTTCCATCTAACATGTAGTGCCGATGAGAGGACATCATTTACCTTTTATTTGACTATGAATTTTATTATTGTAAGTGAAACTATGTCATGCAAAAGTCATATACCTAATGTACCAGCTTTCGGTTCTATTACCAATTGACCTTAGGCTTTTAATAGATCAAAGTATACGAGTCATGCACATATAGTCCGACATTTACTCTAGATTGAGGTAAGTTGCACTATGAATATTACAAGTCAATAATTCATAAGCAGAGCTAGGATTTATTCTACTTGAGTCCTGCCTGATGGATTGTCAGTCTAGATAGTCAGGTCTATGTTTCTATCTTTTGGGAGTCATCCGCTCCAATACCCAAGATAAGGTATATCCCTAATTGGATTTGATAGATGACATAATAGTCTTTTAATAGGCTTGCTCAATTTTAATTAGATCATGGATCATTTAGATTAATTACTAATATAAGTTGTCTGTATTCTCGCATTATGTTCCAACCTCATAATACAACTTAATATTAGTTAAATGTTAGATAACCATTGAACTAATATTTTCTTTCTATTTGCTTTGCGTGCAAAAAACTGTTGAGGACATTATACAAAAGATATTAATGAGAATTATGGAATTTTATTAAATCAATTTGTTTAAAAAATTACAAGTACATTGACAATATTACTACACTGAGGGCACTAGACCCCAACACACTTGGGCCTTATAGATTTCTGACGTCTTCTGTAGAATGGCATGAGAAGTTTTTTATCCCCATCTACCATAGGAGACATCTAATGTACTGATTATAAAAGTTTGTGAAAAAGACCATTTATATGATGATAGCCTTGGGCTTGTATCTGAATATCTAAAATAACCATATTGTTCAATCACGTTTGAAACCTTCAAGTGAAATTTCTTTTTGTTTACACCTATTATACTTTTTGTGTCCCATTGCCTTTGCCATTTGTGCATCATGTTGACAACCCTTTCTAGTTGCGCATTAGTTCATTTTAGAAATTGTGCCTATTTAGAATTACTTCGTGCATGTACCCTTGGGATTGTAAACCTAATTTAGGGTCAAAATTGAGGTTTTATAAAAAAAAAATTGAAAATTAGGGTACACATCTAACTTTAGTTCTTTTGCAAGGACATCACAATGAATCATTAGTACCTAGACGAGCTCAAATTGTACAAACTTACACGTAGCAACCATTCAAGAATTACAACTTGCAATTGTCATGGACCACACATCAAAGCTCATGAACAATGTACATAAAGTATCCTAAAGAGCTCAATTGATTAAACTGAACCCTCTTAACTATTGGATCTGGTGCCCTAAGTGTAATATATTCGTTTGCATACTTGTAATTTTTTTTTCAAACAAATTGGTTAATAAATTATTCATTAATTACATTAATACCCTTTTTATATTGTTCTCAATGGTTTTTGCATGCAAAGAAAAATGGAAGAAAATATTAGCTCACTAGTTGTCTAATATTTAACTAATACTAATAGGTATTACGTGGTAGGATCGTAATACGGAAAGACAACTTATATTAGTAGACGAACCTAAACATGTCCTTAGTCTAATAGAAAATGAGCAAACCGATTGGAAGACTCATATGTCGTCTATCAAGTTCAATTGGGGAGATTCTTTGTCTTAGGCATCAGAGCAAATGACTCACAAAAAATAGAGACATAGATGTGACAGACTGGACTTACAGTACATTGGGCAGGACACAAGTGGACTAGATCCTGAATTTATTTATGGAATTATTCACTTGTGACATTCATAGTGTGGCATACATTAATCCTGAGTGGATGATGGACTATGTATGCTTGACTCGTATACTTTGATGTAAGTAAAAGCCTGAGTTCAAATAGATAAGGAACCGAAAGCTGGTGCGTTGAGTATACGACTTCTGCAGTATGTAGCATCATTCACAATAGTGAAATTCATAGCCCAAGACATGGTTAAATATTATCCTCTCATTGACATTATATGATAGATGAAAAGTAAATGTGGTCACGAGTCGTTTGTCTTTGTGATGAATGATTTAATTAATATATGATAGTAATTGACTTTTCATGAAGAAAGATGTAATGGTTACCATGAGATAAAATATGATCATATTGAGAGAACAGATTTATCCCAAATAAATTAAGGATATCTTGTGAGGGTAACACACTTATGACAAGGTCAATAGACGAGCACTGATTGAGTAGCTTTCGTAATGGTATGCCATTAGGGAGAGCTAAGTCACGATACTATAATGGAATGACTTTGTGATTAAATGAGTTTATAATTAATAGGCAAAAAGCTGGAACTTAATTATAAATCATTTGAGCCCTCTGCTAGCTCATTGAAACCATAAATGAATTACATGTTGAATTAAATGATCAGAAATAGATAGAAATGATAGAGTTAGAGAAATGAGAAAAAATTGGAAATGAATTTGGTTTTCTCACGAATGATGGAAATAACCTGACAATTAATTTATAATTTTTCGAATTATTATTTCATTAATTAAATAAAATAATTGAAGTTCAAAAATATAATTAAATTAACAGGTCATTGTGAATCCGTTGAATATAGAAAATTAAATATATTTTCTCATAAATTCTTTTGAGATAAAATTGCCATAATTTTAACGGCATAAGAATCAGGTTGAGAAAATTATTTAATTGGAAAAATAATTAATTAATTAAAATTAATTTATGATGTTTATTTTGGAAAATAGAAAAACATGTATTGGGTTGGATTAAGTTATAAAGTGTTGGGTAAGTTTAGGAAACACTTATAATTGGACTCAATATAGGAGATGTTCGAGTCCTCATCATAATACATATGAGAGGAAGCACACCCTATTAGTCGCCCTTCTCTCCTAGTTCGATTAGGGGATTGATTTTTTCTATTAAATAGGCATTAAATGCATTCTATTAATTCAAATAGGGTTTTACTTTCTCTCCATATAAATAGATGACACTGATAGGACTAAAAATACAATAAGTTACACAACTTTTGAGATATTGTTATTCTTCCCGAAAATAGTGAGAATTTATTTCTAAGTATAAATTCTATTTTCTAGGAATAACAATTCTACCGGTTTTTATAAGAGAGAGATTTACTTTCTTACTGAAAGTAACAAAAAATATTTCTGGTTCTGTGTTTGATTTGGAATTAGTCAAGCCCATACTGGAAGCAATTCGTGATATGAGAATAGTGGAGAAGACCGTTTGGTTGAAAGCCGGGAATGATAAGGATCCATTTCGCTCAAAGCATAGGTATATTTTGGGAAAATTTTATTATTATATATATATCATAAACCAACTCAATTTTCAAGATTTTATTTTTTCGCTGTGCAAGAAAATCGTTTTCGAACCGAATTTTTTTTCCAACATTAACCCACCATGATTGGCTCAATTCGTGGAAGATAGAGGGAAACCCATCTACTTGAAGCTTGGTGACCCAATGAAACACTCTAGTAATTTATAGTTACCAGGGTAAATATTAAAATCCTAAGGATAAGATTGTATAGAGTTTAAATTCTTCAAGGCTCCCATATTGTAGATAGGTATCAATCTTAGTTGTTGATGTAGTTCAATCTGTACCATTGCATCTTAGGGAGCTAGATCATAAATAAAGGTCTTCCCCCTCATTTGTAATCATTTAGAAACTCAGAGATTGTAAGTCATTCTTGTGAACAGGGAGAACATTTACTCAAACACTTGTTGTGCTTTCTTTTTTGTGCCTTTCTCTTTTATTTTTTTGTCGCTTGCTTTGCTTACTTACTTTTATATAGCATTGGTACCTTAGAGAATTCTTATCAAGATTCTCATTTTTGAGGGTTCAGGTTGGCTTAGACAAATCTTCCTAAGGCCAAATGGATTGCTAGGCTAAAGTTTAGTCCCGAGACACAATGCAAAGAAGATGCGAGTTAGCATTTTCTTGAAGAAAAAAACCCTTCATCTTCAACTCTTTGCTAATTCCTAAAAACCCTTTACCACCTATACTTCATTGATTTAACTTCATCTATTATTATAAATCTGAATCAAATGATTTATTCACTTGGTATCTATTATGCTAATATCTTTTTTGAGAGTAAGAGCAACTGACTCTAGGTTGATTAATTGAAATCTCTTTCTAAGTAAAACCCCTATCGTCGCATTAACTCGATCTATGGATTCCCTTATTAGATTTGACTTTAATCCGATAGATTTATGTCATCCTATTTCTAGGATTGCATGCAACTCCACTCAATTATGCTAGATCTACTATTAAACAGAGACTTTTCCTCCACTAAATTAAGCACATTAAACATGAATCAATATCCCAGAAATATTAAAACAAGAAATAAGCACACATAATTGAGAACAAGAATCAAGTATTTATCGCGTAAAACAGAAATTAAATAATAGAATTCATTATAGGTTTCATCTTCCCTAGGTATCTAGGGAATTAGTTCATAATCCTGAATAAAAACATCTCAAAGTTAGAAAAACCATAAGAAACAAATAAACTCGTAAAAACTTCGAAAGAAATTAAAAGGAGGTTATCGATCTTGATGGAAATATGCTTCAGAGTTGGCTCCAATGGTGTTCTTCGAGTTGTTTCTTCAATATTCTCTGATGGCTCCCATATCTATTCTTCTATTTTATATTTATATACTTTAGAATGCTCAGAAAGCCTAAAAATTGCGTTTTCCGCATGTTTGGGAAGCAGATTGCAAAATTGACACGGGCTGGCACATGGGCGTGTGTCCAGCCCATGTGGCTCATGAAATCTGCTCTTTTTCTCTGATTTTCACTCATTATACTCCCAAATGCTCACCTAAGTATAAGAACATGAATTCAAAGGATTAGGAGCATCAAATTCACCAATTTGCATAAATAATCATCCAAAAACGCATTAAGAATGGGATTAAAATATGTTCGTTTTATCATTTATCAATAGTCTTTGATAAAATGTAGAATATCTTTAGAATGATGACCACATATACCACACGAGCTGTCATACCCTATTCCTATCCTAGCACGCTCTACGTTAGTCAGCAGCTTCTGATTTAAAATAAGCCATAAGAAGAATCTAACTCTTTGAGGTCCCTGAAATTTCCATTGAAGATTCCACTGTGTATCCTTCGGTCTCCAATTCCTTTCCCGAATACGCCAGTTAGCACTTTTTAGAGGGAAAATACCATTTGAAGTCTTAGTTCAAAAAATATTGTTAGGGCCTGCAGACGGGTGGGGTGGGGAATACTCACAATGCGCCTAACAATTCCTTCTGGCAACCATAGACGAAAAAGATCCAGATTCCGAGAGCCCTCATTATTTACCATTTCACTAAGCATGTAATCTAAGTTAATATTACAATGGCCCGAAATATGATCAATCAAAGGGCCCACATCAGAAATCCATGGATCTCTTCAACATCTAATGTTGCTTTTACCAACTGACCAGCACAAATTTTCTCAAATTAAGGGTCAAACCTTTGAGACAGCTCTCCAAAGAGTGAAACAATGTCTCCGCAAAATTTTATCAAGTAAAGCCTCTTTCATATCATATTTGGACCTAAGAACTTGAACCCATAAAGCATCATTGTTGGAGACTAAGTTTGGCCCTATCTTTATCATGAATGAGGTATTCTGGTCCCTTAGATGTCTAATGCCAAGTCCTCTATAAGGTCGAGGTTAACAAATAGACTCCCAGTTAACCAACGGCACCATCTGATGGCCCACAGATGATCCTTAAATAAACTGCCCGACAATGTGCTCAATCTCATCACACTAACCTTTAGGAATCATCATGGGCTGCATGAAGTAATTAGAAACAGATAATAGAACTGATTGCGCCAAGGTAGCTTTACCGGCTATAGATAACTTCTTATCATCCCATCTATTCAATTTGCTAAGAATCTTATCAACAACAAAATGTGGAGTACTTCTTGAAATCCTTTTGTGAAGGAGTGGGACACCCAAATAAGTACCTAGATTGTGAACCCTTTGAAATCCAAGGGTTTCACTCAACTATAACCTCAAGGCATCAGACACTCTTTTGGAGAAATAAACGTAAGTCTTTTGAGCATTAATTCGATGCCCAGAATACCCACAGAATCTCTTTAAAATATCTTTGAGAACCAAAATTTGTTGAGGATATGCACGACCAAAAATGAAAAGATCGTCTGCAAAGAACATATGTGAAAGGGATAGGCCATATCTCGATAATCTAATAGGCCGCCAGAGGCCACCCTCTATGGCATGATTAAAACTATGACTCAACCATTCCATACAAAGAATAAAAAGGTATGGAAAAAGTGGACATCCCTGACAAATACCCCTTGCAGGCTTGAACTTCTGCGTTGGAGCTCCGTTCCATAGCACTTGCATGGTAGAATTCATAATAGCAGACATTATAACATTAATAAGCATATTGGGAATACTTGCAGCCCAAAGAGAAGTATAAATAAACTCCCACTGGACTTTGTCATATGCTTTTTCCAGATCAGTTTTAACTGACACCCAATTCTTGTTCTTATATTTACTCCGCATCGAATGTATGACCTCCTAAGCAATCAGGATATTATCCGTAATGTTACGTCCTATAATAAAGTCTGTCTGTTCCTAGCCAATGATCTTGGGAAAACTATTTTAAAACGGTTAACAATGACTTTTATTATCAATTTATACATCACAAAACACAAACTAATTAGACGGAATGGAGAAAAGTTCTCGGGATTAGGGACTTTAGGAATGAGAACTAACAACATGTTATTTAACCTAGGCTCAATTCTCTTATAAGAAAATACCTATTTCACCCATTCACAAAAATCTAAACCAATTAAATCTTACTGCTTCTGGAAAAATAGTGCCTGGAATCCATCACTCCTCGAAGCCTTCAACGGTACCATATCGAAAAAGGGCTTCTTTGATCTCATCATTTGACACATCCTTTCCTAAAAATTGAGAATCACAATTATCCAGATTAGGGAAAGAGTTAGGAGGTAGCATACCCATGGGTCCAGGTTGGTCGCCATACAACTTCTGAAAGAAATTAATAGCTTCGAGTTGAAGGGCTTCATTATCATAGATCGAAGAACCATCTTCACTTTTTAGAGTAGTAATGCAGTTATATTTCCTTCTTCGTAGGGTATGGAAATGAAAAAAACTTAGTATTACGGTCCCCCAAATTTAAGCACTCACATCTAGATTTTTGTTTCCAAAGAAGTTCCTCATGGTAGAGGACATTTTCCAACTCTTCACGGGTTTCCATCTCTGACTGTAGGAGTGAACTAGAATTAGAAACCTCTAGCTTCCTTTGTAAACTAGAGAGTTTGTTCACCAAATGTTTTTTGCGAGTGCCTAAATGACCATAAACTGTTCTATTCCACTTCTAGAGTCTTACAGAAAGATTAGAAAGGGAGTCTGCCAAATTTCCATGAAACCCCCATTAATCCTTAACAAAACCTGAAACCCTCGGATGCTCCAACCATCCAGCTAGAAATCTCAATGGATGATCCTTAGAAATTCGAAGCTCTAGTCTCATTGAAAGAAGAAGCAGTCTGTGATCAGATTTAAGTGTTGGGAGATGATTAACTATCGTGTTAGGAAAATCATTAAGCCAAGCTTCATTTCCAATAGCCCTATCTAATCCCTCAAAAATCCCCCATTTGTGCCAAGTAAAGAAAGGACCACGAAAACCCAAATCATGCAAAGCCGCAACATCCATAAATTCCCCAAATAGAGAACACCTCACACCTCTGACCTGTCTACCTTTCTTCTCATTATCAGATAAAATGAAATTAAAGTCCCCAAAGCTAACTAGGGAATCCCTCCTAGTGGAATAGTAGTATATAAACCTTCCCAAAGCATTTTCCGTTTTGTCTGTTAGGACGACTATACACAAAAGCAATAAAGATAAGAGTATTATTGAGAGCTACAGAAGACCCTAACCAAAATAAATTGGGGGTGGTTATGAACCACCTCAACCCGATCCGAAATTTTCCAACCAATCCAAATTTTTCCTGAAAATCCAACAGCTTCTACACGATGAGAAAACTAAAAGCCTAATTTAGAAATAATGTTTTTAGCTTTTATGCCACTAATTCTTGTTTCTAGAAGACTGATATTATCTAGCTTATGTTCTAAATTATACTCGCTAAAGATACACAGAAATTTAACACTAGCACATCTTTAACAATTCCATGAAAATAAAGACAAATCCATAATAAAACTGCTAGGTAAAAAAAGTGATTCCAAAACCTTTATTGACAAGAAGGAGCGGATCCTTGTAAACCATTCCCATTCCTTTTAGGAGCTTCTGAATCACCAACAGTATTAATTTGAAGATTAATAAACTCAACCATAGAATTCATGAAATCCGAGAGTGAAGTACGAGAATTACTAGAGTTCTTGAATTTATCGCCCCAGCCCAGAGTGTTTTTTTAAGAACTTTCCCACTCATACTCGGATTAGTTTTACCACCAGATCCCCAACCTTTACCAACAATAATTCCGCCTCTAACAATTTATTACTGTTATCATTCTTTTTAAGAAAAAAATTCACACCTACCGAACTCGAGCTATCCTTAAAAGAGACTACTGAATGATTATCCGGATCCAAAACTCCTTTTTCCAAAGGACCTCCATTCCCATTGGACCTGCAAAAATAGGATTGGAAAAAGTCATTGAATTAGAAGTCGTATCTGTCAAATTATTTTTCTGATCAGATAAAATTTCACTGCAAATTGAGACTGGTGTTGGAATTAAAATTGAATTAGAAAAATTAGCCTGCACAGCAAGTTGGGCCGCATCACGTTGGCCCACCACCTCCCCTCCTTGATTTAAATTTCCCAAACCGTTGGGCTGGTCCACGCATGTAATGGCCTGCTCCTTTAAAAGGTCCACACCTGCGTTGGAGTTGGCCGAAATCAAGTTCCCGGATTGCCCAGGACGCGTAGAAGAAGCCAACAATTATAAAAAAAAATAAAGTAAGATTAATCTCCTTAAAAATAGCCTATAAATCTATTAAGATATGTGTAAAAGATAAGCACAAGCCTTATCTACAAAGTTAAGTCAATCTCAATTTCTTTAAAACTCTAAATTTGACCATGACTATGATGCAGAATAAATCATGTCTTAAGAGTCTATTTGCTTACGGAAACATCACATGAAAAAGCCTGAGTCAAATAAACTAATAAAACACCTAGGTTGTCCCAATGTCTTGACTGATCAGCATTGAGTCTTTAGTGCTTGGACAACTTTGCTCCTAATATTTTATTTTTTGTTTAACAAATTTTATTCATCCCTTATTACCCTACCACCTTTTTTTATTTTATGAGTAAACTATACCCAAAGTCATTGAACTATAGTACGTTTACGCTTTGGTTTCTAAACTTAAAAAAATTACAACATAGTCATTGAATTATTCAAAAATTCTTATCTAAGTCATTGGATCGTTAATATTGTCGTTGAAGGATCTTCTCCACTCGCACGGTCGACACCAATTAAAAGTTATTCTTCCCCCATCTTCTACGACTTAGTTTTTTTATGAAACAAATTTGAATGTTATGAATCTGCAAACTAAAACCAAAAGGCTTTCCTCTTCTCCAATCTCCGATACCGGTTGTTAGATCAACTTGGATTAGAGGATGTTCTTCCACTCATCGACGGGTATGTTACACCATACCGATCTTCAAATCATCGCTTGAAGCTCACCAGGTAGACTTTAAAAAAACCTAATAGCCTAATGACTTAAATAAAAACTTTTGAATAGTTCAATAATTATTTTGTAACTTTTTAAAGTTGAGTAACTAAAATGTAAACTTACTAATAATTCAGTGACTTTAAGTGTAATTTACGCTAATTTTTATATCTCTTTTACTTTTAATGTTTTCATATCTTTTATCTCTTTTACTTCTACTGTATCTTATATTGTCAGAATAAGAATGTAAGGGTAATTCATAAATTCAACGAATTGACGGGTTGAACAAGCCAACAGGAATCTTAAGCTTACTAAATTATTAATAATTAAGTATTTCTTTTCTTGAAATTAAATAAACTTTTCTTATTTCTAGTTCCTTTTATTTCAATAATGTAATAAAATTATTATTGAAAAGAAAATAAAATATAACTTTAGGGCAACTTTCATATTTTCTCTTTAAATTTTAATTTCTCTATTACATTACAACATTTATTATTTGTTATTAATTTGCTGCTGCATTAGTTTTTTAATATTCCAAACCCCACAAATTAGTTCTACATATAACAATAGTATTTTAAAATTATATATTCCAAGTACCATATTTTAATAAACACTATTTTATATATAATAATAATTTTGATTTTGGTTGCTGCTTGGATGTATTTTATTCCATTTGCATCTTTGTTATTTTCGAACTTGTGTCACGAGTCGCAAATCTTCCAATCCCGTGACGATGTTGTTGATTATATTTATTTTTGTGTTTGGTTGGATATTTATACACTTTGATTGATTCGAGATTTGATACATGCTTTGTAGATAAAATTACCGATGCATGTTTGCTTAAGTTGATAGGAATAGTTCTTTAAGCATGATATTTGATGATGCATCTTTGGTGGGAGGATTAATAATTTAGTTCTCTTTATTAACTTTGTAAGGGATTTGTGTGATATCATTTGATACAGGGTTTTGTCATCATTTTCAAAGGGAGATTGTTAACAATTTTGGTTGACTGTTACATTTGGTTGTTCCATTCTTTGTAATAACAGAAAGAATGTTTTGCGTGACTTAAAGTTATTTTGTACAGTTGATGTTGTTAATTAATATTTTGGGTAACAAATGCAAGACCTTATGTTGAAAGGAATTGTTGGAAAAATTGTAATTTATGGGAACTTTGAGGCATATTTTTAATTGATAAAGGTAGAAAGTTGAATCATAAAATTATGATTTTATATTCTACTCTATGAGACCTTTACAACGGTATATCGTATATTCAAAATGGTTGAGTGATGAATGAGAAATTGATGTTCAAAGTAAGCTACTTGTGAATATTTGTTGAGGAAAAGAAAAACTTAGATCCCACATTGGTTAAAGATTAAATCCCAAGTACTAGGAATATGCTCCCAATTTGCTGTATTGACATTCTAATATTTAAAAATTAAAATAGTTGTATATTTAAATATATTTCTAAATTATTAAAATTAAATTATCTATAAATTGTATATTCATTTTAAGTTAGGATCTACCCGATTAAGCAAGGAACAAGTAAAAGTAGCGGAATAAATTGAGAAATTGGACACACAAATTTAACGTGGAAAAACCCCTCCAAAGAGGATAAAAAACCACGGGCAAAGATAATTTTACTATAATGGCAATGATAACGAAGAGTACAAAAGATGGAGATAAAAACTAAACCCGAAAACCCGAAAACAAAGAACCCTCAAAACGTAAACACAAAATTCTCTAAATGTGTTATGAGTTCTAATATCTAATGGATGTATTTTCTAAGGTTGTAAAAGAGCCTATTATAGGCTAAATTCATAGGTCAAATAATAATAAAATAATCTAACTAATCGGTGCTTGATTGAAACAAATAATGAGTTTAACTAGAAGATTACTTCTCAAATTTGACTGAAATAGAGTCATAATTAACAAATCTCCACCTTGACTCATATTTCCACAATGCCATCTTTGCCAAAGCCCGCCACGAGCCTATCTTGAACCATGCGAGGAATTAAGCGAGTCGAATCGTGGCTTAGAAACTGGAAGACTTCTAGCCTTCGACTTGTACACCGCCAAATCAAAACTAACCGGGTTTGATTTTCACGAACACAAATGCCCTAACTTTTCAAAACTCGCATCCAAAAGAGAACCTCTCTTCAACGAAAGCGGTCATACCTTTTTCCCTCCTATGACCAAGTTGCCTCCGCTCGAATGAGTTGACTTCGACTCAGAATAGCGGACGAGGACGTCCGATTTCACCGATCACTGTAGAACCTTCCGAATATAGAGGCGCGGTTCTTTTACCTTTTAACAAAACGAGAGCTCCACGAGATACTTTAATGCCGCTCGACTCGATGTTGATTCTGCATCCTTTCAAGTCTAAAATACTCAAGGAGATGAGATTCTTTCGTAAATCAGGTACATACCTGACATCTGAGAGTGTCCTAATTGTCCCATCGTGTATCCTAATTTTAACAGTACCAATACCAATTACCTTACTAGATGAATTGTTTCCCATGCACACAACTCCACCTTCAACCGAACTGTATGTGGAGAACCATTCTCTATTGGGACACATGTGGAAAGAACATCCCGAATCTAGGACCCACTCGGACGTGAGCTTGGAGTTATCGCTCGTTGACACTAACAAGAAATCATCGCCGCTTTCATCGGCCAAATTAGCACCAGCTACATCTTCCTCGTTACTCTCAGCAACTCTTTTCTTTCGCAGTTTATAACAATCTGCTTTGACGTGACCTAACTTTTTACAATAGCGACACCTTTTGTCTCGTTTCTTTGATGCTATCAAAACGGAAGCTTGCCTATCTGTCTTGCTATCCAAATGAAGCTCATTGTCGAGTTTGTCTCTACTCAACAAATGACCTTTCACATCTTCGAGCGAGAGTTTGTCTCTGCCATAAATCAGGGTTTCACGAAAGACTTGTATGAAGGGGGTAAAGAGCACAATAATAGCATAGCTTTGATCTTCATCGTCAATATGAGCCTTAACATTCTTTAAATCATTTAAAAGAGTAATGAATTGACTGATGTGATCTCTAAGAAGCTCACATTCGTTCATGCGAAACGTAAATAGACGTTGTTTCAACACTAAACAGTTAGCTTGAGACTTAGTCGCATAAAAGTTTCTAACCTTTTCCACAAGGCGGATGAGGTCTTCTTCATCAATACCTCCTGCAATACAGTATTCGCGAGGCACAAGCTGGATTGTAGACAAAGCCTTTTCATCAAGCTCTTCCCATTCTGTTTGATTTAGATTCTCGGGCTTTTCCCAGAACAACCTTTTTCAAGCCGATTTGAACTAGAATTGCCATCATCCGAACTTGCCCGCATTAAAATTTGTCTCACCATCGAACTTCTCAATTTCAAACCTTGTTCTTGACATATCCGAATGGGGTGATCTATGAAAATTGAACTAACTCGATACCACTTGTTAGGATTGACCCGATTAAGCAACGAACAAGTAAAAGTAGCGGAATAAATTGAGAAATTGGACACACAAATTTAACGTGGAAAAACCCCTCCAAAGAGGATAAAAAACCACGGGCAAAGATAATTTTACTATAATGGCAGCAGAACAAAGAGTACAAAAGATGGAGATAAAAACTAAACCCCGAAAACCCGAAAACAAAGAACCCTCAAAATGTAAACACAAAATTCTCTAAATGTGTTATGAGTTCTAATATCTAATGGGTGTATTTTCTAAGGTTGTAAAGAGCCTATTTATAGGCTAAATTCATAGGTCAAATAATAATAAAATAATCTAACTAATCAGTGTTTGATTGAAACAAATAAACAAAGTTTAACTAGAAGATTACTTCTCAAATTTGACTGAAATAGGAGTCATAATTAACATTTTATTTTGAAGGTATTATAACATGTGTTTATAGTGAAATATCAATTTAATTTCATATCGGTTAATACTTAAAATAATGAAAATTAAAGTACACTTCATAAGTACTAGAAAATTATATCTTACCAAAAAATATATATCTTTAGAATTCTATGTTAGGATTTAGTTGTTTGTGTAGTTGTTTGATTATTAATATTTGTAATTTTTTGAAAAAATTGATTAATAAAATTTCAATGTTTAAATTACTGTTTTTTGATATACTAGTTTTCAATGGTTTTTGCACGAAAATAAAAATGTATAAGCTAATATTGGCTTACTGATAACCTAACTTTTAACTAATATCAAGTTGCATCATGTGATTGGATCGTGATGCGAGAAGACAACTTATATTAGTAAGTAAAATGGTTTGTAGTTTGAATAATCAAAATTGAGAAAATTAATTCAAGAGAGACTATTATGTTGTCTGTCAAGTCCAATTGGGTAGATACTTTGTCTTGGGTAGGAGTGTAAATGAGACATTGGTGCTCGCAAGCTACTCGAGTTAGACTCGAAAAAAATTCAAACTCGATTCAGTAATTATCGAGCCAAGCTAGAGCAACTTGAGTTATCGGTCAAACTGAATTCAAGATTAGTAATACTTGAATCGAACAACTCACAAGCCTTATCGAGCTTTTCATTTTTTTTATATTATTAAATTATGTTTTTTCTCTTAATATATATTATTAACCTTAAGCTTAATTATTAAGTCGAGCTTGAGCTGTAGTAAAAAAATGGTAAACAGGCTTAATTGATCTTGAGTAGCTCGATTATATCTCGAGCCGAGCTCGAGCTCGAACTCGAACTTGACAATATTCGGGCTAAGCTCAACTCAATTAAACCCTTAGTATTGGGTATCAAAATGGATGACCCCTAATTCTTAGTATCATCTCGATTAGTACATGTTATTTTTTTCATAAACTAATATCAGAATAGTTTAAATATTTTTAAATTAAAATAAAATTCAATTAATTCTAACTCAAATCTAAAATCACAATCTATCGACTCATTTCTGGGCTAGTATTAATTTTCTTTAACTACTTACAGATTATGATGATTCGTAGATTACCAAATAGAAGAAAGGAAGTAGTTAAAGAGTTGCAATCAAATGAAAAAAGAAAAAGAAAAAACCCTAACACACTTGATTATGCTTCAAATACAATTTGTCGATGGCGAAGAGGTTGAGAATCATTGAATAAATGATGACATCTCCTAATTCTAGAATTTAATTACTTTGATTAAGTGTTGGCTTTATCACTTTTTAACCAAAACTTTCCAAAATTACAACTGCACGCACGAATCCATTTCATGATCATGCTTTGGCTGTTGAATCACATGTGAGATGCCAGCAACTGTTAATATAGTAATGATTGGGTCATGTGTGAGTCCAACACTAAACGAGTACAATGTCACTCTAACCATGTTTTTTATACGAACTCGTGTTAATAAATATATGATATTGTATAAAAGTTTTCTTACCTTTGATGATGTAAAGGGTATGAAAAGTGACACTTATCCCAAAGTTCAAAGTTGAGAATAAAATTATCCCTTTCTCCCAGAAGTTACACATTACCATTACCCTACGACTATGATAGAAAACTGATCAACGAAGATTAAATGAGCAGGTACTTTTACACTCTTATCTTATAGGTAAGAAGTCCAACAATAAAGATAATAGATCCAAATGATTATCACGAGGGACCTCAAGGAATTTTGAGTGCACTATTTGATGATATGAACAAGGACCACCATCCCACATGCATATTTTTACACAAAAGATTTCCCTCCACAACCCCAAAAAGTTGTATTCTTTACATTGCTTTTAGCTTTTGGAATTTGTAACCATCCATTGAAACAAAACCTCTTTTTCCTCATAATTTCCTTGTGCAAAAATTTTCAGAAATACGAAGTAACTATATATATGTGCGTGTGTGTGTGTAATAGTTATGTTTTGGATGTAAATTATGGAGCAATAGGAGTAGTGGGAAGCAGTGAATAGTGTGTAGTCTGCCAATGTCCACCCTATAGTCTCTTCTGATTGTCTTCTTCGTCTATCTTCTGTATTTGAAATCTAGCCTCACCTTTTAGCTCTGAAATTCCACCTTCTGCAACACCCCAAAAAAGCTAGTCCAGAAATGAACCCCACATGGTTAAAGTTGTAAACTATTCGAAAATGGCCCCCAACCCAAACTATCCACTTCCATGCAATATGCACAAACGAATTGTATTTAAAAGATACCACTCTCTGGCATGTTTTAAACAAAAGGGTACATTCTGAAAGCTACACTTCAGCTTTATCAAATTTATATATACATTTACATAATCTTTTTCCATTTTATTATGTATGAGTCTACATAAGAGAGGATTTCCCTGTCTTTTCAGCTCCATTTGTGTTCATCTTTATCTTTCACTAATAGAAGAACAATGCAAGTTCTGGTCGGGAAACTGTTCCCTTTCACCATGTTTATATGTCTTATGAACATAATTGTTTTGCCATTAGTCAGCTCGTCATCTCAACAACATGTGAAGTCCATTGACAGCATTGCAGATAAAAAGGACAGCATTCATAAGGTACGGGATTCATGTTCTTCACTTAGCATCTTATTATGAGTAATTGAGTTCAAATATATTGCTTTCAGTTTACAAATCAAGAAGCTTGAGAATATTTTGTTTCTGGTTTTGGCTTCTTATTAAATAGGTGAGTCATAAACTGATGTTTGAGATTAGACTACATGGATTCCTCCTTTGGGCATCAATGGGGTTTTTGATGCCTGTTGGGATACTTGCTATTCGAATGTCAAATAGACAAGAATGTGGAACAAGGCTTAAGATTCTTTTCTACGTTCATGTAGCTTCACAGGCAAGTTCATCTTTACTGTTACTGTAACATCAATGCTATATATGTATATATATATATATATATATTATGAATGCTTGTGAAGCAAGAAGAGGGAAATGGTTTTATAAACAAAAGTCGATCAGCAACCCATAGAATCTTCAACCAGATGTTCCCATTGTAATATAATAATAGATCGGTTAGATATCTTAAGACTTAAGTGAAGAAGGCACATTAAACGAGTAGTTTAGAGAATGATTAATAGTGATATTTACTACAAGACATGATTCTTAAAGTATCTTTTATTCATGCATTGAACAGTTAATTTTTGGTTCAGCAGATCCTTTCTCTACTTATTTCAACAGCTGGGGCAGTCATGTCTGTCAAAAACTTCAATAATTCCTTCAACAATCATCACCAAAGACTAGGGTTAGCTTTATATGGTATCATATGGTTACAAGCCTTGACTGGGGTTCTTCGTCCATGCAGGTAAGCCACCATATCCCCCTTCTATTTCGGAGAATTTCATGACATTCTAACACATATTGTGCATAAAACATTCACTGCAGGGGATCCAAGGGAAGAAGTGGATGGTTTTTTGCACATTGGTTACTGGGAACTGCAATTTCCATTTTAGGTATAATCAACATTTACACTGGATTGAGGGCATATCATGAAAAGACATCAAGAAGCATAAAGCCTTGGACCATAGTTTTGACTGCTGAAATCTCTCTGATTGCTTTCGTTTACTTGTTTCAAGACAAATGGTTGTATATTCAAAAGCAAGGACTTATTTTGACAGATGAATCAGTAACACCTAAACAACAAGAGAGTTCATCCACTGAGAAGCAAAAGGAATCCAGTAGTGAGAAATGTTGAAGAAAATAAAGCATTTTAATCTGTGAGTTAATTACTAACAATTGAGTTGGTATTTTTCGTCCATTTTTTTTTCCTTTTACGATAATCTTATACACAAGACACATTATTGGTTGGCTTATTTGATGATATTTGTTGGATATTTGATGAAAGAAGGTATTGAGACAGAAAGCAAAACCAGATTAAGAATGAAGCAATCAAGTTATGAACTTCAATTTCATTACCTGGCTTCAATGTTTAAATAGGCTGAAAATAATATTAAATAATTACAACTTAGTAAGTCTTGAAACTTATACAGTATTTATCTTTTAGTCTAATCAACAGCCAAAACATCTTGTCCAGATTTTATCGTTTCAGAGCAAGTTAGCAACTTACAGAGTAAGGGCTTCGCATGCATAAGCTCGCTTAACATAGCTTGCAGTTTTGGTGACTTCGCATCTTTGATGAACTCGCATTATCGATGAATTCGCATTATCGATGAACTCATAGTTTTTTGTAAACTCACACATATGAGTTTGCAGTTTTGGTGAGCTCGCAATCTTGATGATTTCGCACCTTTGATGAGCTCGCACATATGAAATCACAGTTTTAGTGAGCTCGCAGTCTTGATGAATTCGCAATTTTGTAGGAGCTTATAGTTGTGCAAATTGAGTTCGCTAATGCATAGATGGTCACTTCGCAACAACATTGTTATTACTTTTTTTGTTATCCTTGTTACCTAGAATTCATTTTCATTTTCTTAATTTATGTTACTTAAAGTAAGAAATTAAATATATTCAAGGCATATTTAAATATTGACGAATAATAAAGACGAAGCTCAACTTGTCAAACTTTGATGGAGACTCCTTCAAAATAAGCATTTTCTATGGCTCTCATTCTTAAAGCCAAATATCTTCAAGGAAGATCCACCCCTACGAGGGCCTCAACTTGGGTCCTTCTTTAATTGCTTCAATCGTACAAAACATACTTGCAAATGTTGCTGAAATTTTTGCCCTATCAAACAAACTCAGGTTTGTTGATCATACTAGGATTATCCAAGTCAAATGACAACCTCATGATCATGGTTGATACAACCTCATGATCAGAAGCCGGGTTTTCATATGTGACTATGAAGGCAATTGGATTGCCTGTTCTCATAGATTTCTTGTGCTTTCTTCTAATATGGTTGAGTAACACTTATCCCTAGTTCAAAGTTGAGAATAAAATTATCCCTTTCTCCCAAAAGTTACAGATTACCATTACCCTATAACTTTGATAGAAACTGACAACGAAGATTAAATGTGCAGGTATTTTTACACTCTTATCTTATAGGTAAGAATTCCAACAATAAAGATAATAGATCCAAATGATTATCATGAGGGACCTCAAGGAATTTTGAATGCACTATTTGATGATATGAACAAGGACCACCGTCCCACATGCATATTTTTACACAAAAGATTTCCCTTCACACCATGAAACACAGATTAAGGGACTTGGATAAAATTAGGTGTCTATACTAGAATTACATAGGGTGTTGAATATGACTAGGATAGTTCACACCATGAACGGTGCAAAGAATATCTAGAACGATATTTCTAAAGGGTTTGAGGTTAAGTTTTTGCAATGGCGTGGATCATATGGTTTGCATGTCTTTGTCTCGTTGTTGTACATGTATCTATTAAAAGAGGGTGGATGGGCATAGGTCCTAGCTATTAGGTCTCCTACTCTATGGATTTCGTGTAGAGTTACAAATGTTAGTTTAGAGCATTGTTGGAGTTGACTTGAATGGACTGGGAGAGGCGCTCGTCAAACTAAAATGTGATGAATTGAAGATGCCAATAAAAACTCTTTCTCATTTATCTTCTGAAGTGTATGTGGGTCCGCTTGGTGTGACAAGGTGCTTGTGTCACGGGGTTAGATCTTTCGTCTGGCGATCTGTGCGGCCTTAGGTGATATATTCGCTCCAAACTCGCCTAAGTCAGCCTTTACTTTTAAAAGTGAGGATTCCTTTAGAATTCCTTTAAGGCACCAATTTGTATAGCGGAAGCGATTGTGCCAAAAAAAAAGCTACAAATGAACAACAGAAAGCCAAAGAAAGAATGCACACAAAGTGTTTGAGTAAATGCTCAAAGAATTCTATTACTCTTAAGAATTCAACATACAATAGATGATTTACAAGTGAGGGGGAGGCTTTCTATTTATAGTTGAGCTCTCCGAAAACCGACGGTCAAGATACATTTACATCGACAGACGAGATTAGCATATCCCTTAATTTTGGGGATTTACAATATTACATCATATCATATCAAATCTACAAGATATGATTCCTCTACTTACTAAAAATAGCCTATGTTGCCATATCTTCATTATCGGGCAAAGCAGGCTTCAATCTGACAGGCTTCTCCAATAGTTCTTAGAATCGAGCCAGTTCTCATGGGTTAAATGATCCCCATCTAATCGATCGACCTCCATGGGGCACATCTTGTGCCATGGTCACGGGCTTTGTACTTTGGTCCGTGACATTCTCCCCCACCTATTCTCGCAACGCCCTCGTTGCGACTTCTGAATGCACTAACTTGATTCACCTCGAAACTTTCTCGTTGCCTTGGCTTCTTCCCGACTTGTCTTGTGATCGGGTTGTCCTTTCTTTCGAAACTTTTGCCTTGGCTTTCGTTGCTTATTAACTTGAACCGTTGCACTTGTTGGTACATCTCGTTGGCAAGAAGTCTTCGCTCTAACTTGCCCCAATTTTGACTTGTTCCCATTGGAATCCCATTGATTCTCGCATCTTGGCTTCGTACCACCCATAGTCTCTCGGCCTCCTTGTTTAAGAACTTTGAAAGGGCCCCTACGACCTTGCCAAGCTAACAAGTCAGAATTCAAAACACTATCAGAGTGTTCGTAATGTACCTTACTCGCAGCATTTACTTGTTTTGACTACTTTTGCATCGCTTTTTCCCCTCGAAGTCTGATACACAACCCACCTTTCTCAAAGGTGGCGACTCCAAAGTTGACTTCAAAGGCCTCATATCGGTCTCATGCTCCACTAACTTTTTCGAAGGGGCTTTCGTAGTAATTTGTTCTATCGAGTTAATGTTTTTTCCATACGAAACATCTTCGACTAGTTGAATTGACGACAATACCTTGGTTACAACCTTCATATCCTGATGCACCGGCACAACAATCTTTGATAACAAAACGGTGACAATATGAATTTGATCGGCCCATGGATACAGAACTGTCTGAATCTTGTCAAGGAAGTTTAAGCCAAGTACATAATCGTAATCATCTAATTAGATTACCTCAAAGTCTTCCTTGCCCTTCTATTTGCCGATTTACAGCTCCACATTACGAACTACTCTCATAGTTGGGGCCTCATCGGAGTTTACCGTCTTGATCTTCTTATTCGATTTCCTAATTGAGAGACCAAGTTTCTTCGCAGCCTTTTCCGATATGAACAAGTCTGATGCTCCCGTATCAATAAGAGCACTCCTCTTCTGACCTGCAATGTTGATGTCCACAAATATCAACCCTTCTTTACCATTCCTTTTCTTAGGAATGAGCACCATCGAATTGACGCTCGATGTCTTTTTCTCAATAGGCTTCGCCTCTTCCTTCGGCTCATCTTTCTTTTTGATAGCCGAAATCATTGATTTCTTCGGACATTTTCGCGCCATGTGTGGTCCTTGACAAAGGAAGCATTTTATCCTCCTTCCCTTGTCCCTTGGGTTGTTGGATTCTCGCTTCGTATCTCGTGATTTCCCATTACCACTTGTGCTATTAGTACTGTTACCATCATCGCTATGTCCCTCTTCATCTTCCTCATGGTTTCTCTCACCATTACCCTTTCCATTGGGCTTAGACAACTCGAACTTGTCTTTCGTTGGACCAAGCTTAACAAAGGACTTTAATTCAGCCATGGCTACAGTAAGTTCGGTGATTCCTTGCCTACGCAACTCATGCTTTGCCCGCGGCTTTAACCTATCCTCAAACCAATAGAACACTTCTTTCTCGCTCAAGTCGGAGATTTGAAGCATCAACTCGCTAAATGCCCGAACATACTCTCGAATAGTGCCTTTGTAACATCCTGGAAAGGGCCTATGCATTTTCGGTTTAATTATACGAAGTAACATGTTTTATGTACTAAGAATAAATTTTGAACATTTTTGGAAACCTAAAAATGTATGGAAATGATTCAAAATAGGAAAGTGCACATTTCTGGAAACTTGGAAATGTAAGAAAATGTCAAGTTACAGAGCCGAACGAAAATTTTTGGAAACTTAGAAATGACCTAGAAATGACGAGTTTTAAGGTTTAAAAGGGGAAATTAAGGCAAGGTGGCCTTAAAAGAAAAAGTTTGTGGAATTTGACACACAAACAGGCTTGGAAAAGTGGTCCAAGATGCCACTTAGGGCCTATGGAAATGGCGCCATATGCAAGAGGAATGGGCACGAGTTCGAGTCACTTGGGAAGCAAATAAAGGAGGTTTTATTTTTGCTTCTAGAAGACTGAGGTGGACGGCACATGCTTCTAGAAAGGAGGTGTTTTATTTTCATAAATATTCGATTAAAAAAGGTGATAAATAAAGGATTTTTAAATTGGATTATTATGAAGAGATGAATGTTGGATTTAAACTCTTTTATTTATGATAATTAAAGGATAAAGTTATCGATAGAGGAGTGGTGGCCAAGTAAGGGACTCCTTAGATGATAATTTCGGCTATAAAAGGAAGGAAGGAGGGCTACTCATCAATTTGTGCTTCCTCCTTTCTCTGCCGAATTCTTAGTGCTCTCTTCTCTTCTTTTCTTTCTTTTCTTTTGTCAAGTCGAGATTAAGTAATTGTTGGAACCTAGCCGAATATTTTCCTCTCCATTAGAAGCCATAGCCGAATCTTCCATCTTTATTCTTCCTTCTCTTTTCTTTCCAATCCATCAAAAGCCGAATCTTTGAGGGCTTCAAGCATAGGTCTTTGTTGATTTCTTCAAGAAAGGGATTCTTTGGGATTTTTGCCATAGTCGATCAGTAAAGGAAAAGATCTTCGGATTTGACCATCAAGGTAAGTCATATTCGACATTCGGCCAAGGGCCATTGATTGTGATTAAAGGTTAGAAGTTGATCTAACATGTGGTTTTAGGGATTTCGGATGAAGTTATAACGATGGATAATTTCGGGATTTAAGATCCTTAAGGTAAGTGACTATGAATATTCGGCCAAGGCCTATTTTAGTAGTTAGATCTATTTTTATGTGTTTTAAGCCAAAACTAACCGATTCAAGGGATCTAGTGATTAGCCGATTTCAAAGGGAAGAATACAAGTTTTTGGGATTTGATTAATTATCAAATCGGCAGCAAGGTAAGAAAGTGGATACGATAATCCTTGGGATTTGATTAAATTAGCCGAATAGGCTTTTTCCTAAAATACTAAATGTGGCCAAATGTAGGGATTTAGGATCTAAAGCGATAGATCGATTTTTCGGGATTTAAGTGAACCGCTAAGTGTATCAGTGTGTACCCCACACTAATTCTTAATATGTTTTATGGTCTGTGTTTAATTAAAATATGTGATATTAAGAATATGAAAGTGGCTAAGATACCATGTTATGGTACTAAATACTCAGGTACGTTTCCTACTTCTACTAGGAATATGAAAAATGTTATTTGTAACATGAGAATATGATAAGAATGTGAACTCTGGCATATTATGCATATTATTATATGGGGCATATGGTTTTGTTTTGAGAGGGGAAGTGAATGTGGTGACCTAAGACCACGAACACGGTGAACTAAGACCGTGATATCTGAAAAGTGGTGACCTAAGACCACGGTAATCTAAAAGTGGTGACCTAAGACCACAGTATGTGGTGACCTAAGACCGCAGATTTGGAGTGTAGCGAAAGGAGGGTCGACTTAGTAGTCCCCACGGTGTGACTGGCAGGTACGGGGGTGTGTAGCGGATGGACAACTAGGTTTGGGTTTGGGAATACATCATAACCTGTATTCTATGTTTTGAATGTGTAATATGTGCTATGCCTGATTCTATTATGATTTAGTGTCGTGTACACATTGAGTCTGTTTGACTCACCCCATTGGGGAACATTTTTCAGGTGATGAACAGTGATGGACCGGGACGGCAGAACTTGTGGTGGCCATGCTCAACATGAAGTTTATATTTGTAACATCCTAGATTAGGGGTTATGCGTTCGTGTGTAATTCATGAGATAGTGGGCTCAGTGGGTGTGTTGGATGTGTTCTGAGGAGTTCTAGGAACCCTAAGGTGCATGGAAATGTATGGAAATGGAAATGAACATTTTTTGGAAACTTGAACATTTTGGAAACTCGAACATTTTTGAAAAACGAACATTTTCGGAAACACTGAAATGTAAGAAAATGGTCAGCAAACAGAGCCGATCGAAAATTTTAGGAAACTTAGAAATGATGCCGAAATGTCAAATTTTAAAGTTCAAAATAGGAAATAAGGGCTAGAGGGCCTTAAAAGAAAAAGTTGGAGAAGTTTGACACACAAACAGGCTTGGAAAAGTGGCCTGAAGATGCCACTTAGGGCCTCTGGAAATGGCGCCACATGCAGGGAAATAGGCCTGAGCTCGAGTCACTTGAGAAGCAAATAAATAAGTTTTGTTTTTGCTTCCAGAAGGCTGAGGTGGACGGCATGGGTTTCTAGAAAAGGAAGAGTTTTATTTGCATAAATATGTGAATAATAAGGGATAAATAATGGATTTATTTTAGATTATTTTCAAGAGATAAATGTGGATATTATTTCTTTTATTTTGATAGATAAGGAAGAGATAAAAGAGGATTATTATTAGTATTATTTTTATTAAGAGATAATTATTGGATTAAGTTTTATTAAAGTGATAAATCAAGGGATAAAGCTATCAAAATAGAAGAGTGGTGGCCAAGTAAAGGACTCTAGCTAGTAATTTTGGCTATAAAAGGAAGAGTAAGGCTATTCTTCATTCATTCTTTTCTTTTCAAGAAAACCTCTGACGAAATTCTCTAAAGTTTCTCCTCTTCTCTCTGCCGAATTTTCTCTGCCATTATTCTCTTTTTCTCTTTTCTTTTCTTCTTCTATTACAAACACAATCAAAAGCCGAAGATACCAATAGCCCTAGTCGATTTCTCACTAAGCCTCAAGAGCCGAAATTGTTATCCACATCAAAGCCATGGCCGAATCATCGCTAAGGGTTCAAGCAAGAGTTCCATCAAATTCTTCATAAGGGTAAGATTAGGTTAGATTCTCATTCTATTTCTTTTAAAGTGTTGAAATTAAGATTCTAATACCCTTAATATCTCATTGTCAAGAGATCTTTCGGGATTTACTAAGTGTCGACTACAAGGAAGGAGAAGTTCTTTTCCGAAGGTACACCATAAGCCGCGTGTTCCCTAGTTATTCGGTGAATTTTGGGATTTAAGAATCTAAGGTAAGTCATATTTAACTTACGGCTAAGGGTTATTTGTTATGAATAAATGTTAGAAATTGATCTAACATGTAGTTATAGGGATTTTCACAGAGGATACAAGGATTTTGGGATTTGAGAATTTCAAGGTAAGTTTTAAGAATACTAATCCTACTAGGATTTGGATTTATGGCCGAATGGCTTTTTATTAAATTAGTAAGTGATTAATCAAATGTAGGAATTTGAGATCTAAGGCGATGAGATCAAATTTCGGGATTTCAAGGAATTAGTTAAGCAAATCGGTGTGCACCCTACCCTAAGTTTTGATAGGTTCATGGCTATGTTTAAATTAAATGTATTATTAAGAATGTGTGTACTCACACTAACTTTCGATATATCATATGGCAATTATTTTAATATATGAATATGCATAAGAATGTGAATATGGCTAAGTACCATAAATATGGTAAAAGTACCAGTGCACGTTTCCTACTTTTGATAGGATTATGAATATGTATATTGTTACATGTGAATAATGAGAAATTAAGTATGTTATGCATGATATAAAATTTATGGGGCATTCGGGATCTATGTGAAAGGGGAAGAAGGTGTTGACTTCGATCTCACCAACGGAATATGGTGACTACGGTCACAAAATTTGAATATGGTAACTTCGGTTACATTATCCGAATTTGGTAACCGGTTACATTATTTGAATATGGTGTCTAATGACACAAATTATATGGGCGATGAGCACGTCGATCGCAATGATCGCTTCGATGGCGTGTAGCGGATGGAGGGTTGACTTAGTAGTCCCCACGGTGGACTGGCAGTACGGGTGGTGTGTAGCGGATGGTTAATTAGGTTTGGGTTTGGGAATGCATCATTAATTGTATTCTATGATTTGAATGTGTATCATTTGCATGCCTGATTCTATTATGACTTAGTGTTGTGTACACATTGAGTCTGTTGACTCACCCCGCTTGGGGAATATTTTTCAGTGATGAGCAAGTAATGGACCTGGTCGGCGGGAGCTTAAAGGTGGCCATGCATAGCAAGAAATTTATGATTTGGACTTTCAATTTATTTTAAGTATTTTAAGTTTTACTTTGGGATCATTGATATAATAAGGCCATTGTGGTTTACTTTATTTTTCTTTTATTTATTATGTTTATGGATTTTTATCAATTAAAGTTTAAGTAAATTCCTTTTTAAAATTAACTCTAAATGTTTTGTCACCTTAAATAAATGGGTTTTAACATAAGATAAATTAGTTTTCAACTCAAGCCCAACCCAAACAATATTTTTTAAAAATCATACAAGTTTTTCCTAAGTAACAAAAGAATTTTGAACCGGTTTACTTGAGGAACATACCAAATCTGGTCAAAGCTCGTGGGCCGGGTTTGGTGTGTTTCAGTTTGGTATCAGAGCCCAGTTTTAAACTCTCGGCCTGTGGGCTCAGGCCCAAAACGTTTTTAATGCTAGCCCAAATGATTTTCTTGAAATAAAGCAGGTGTTCTGGCATGGCACCTAAGTCTCCGACCATGAGTCCACCAGGTAAGTACCCCTAACATTATGTGTGATTCTGTGATTGATGAACTGTATAAGGGTAGAAACAGTGCATGGAACGTAGAATAGAATGATAGGAACTTGAACCCTAGGACTAGACTACTCAAACACAAGTGCATAAGACTTAAGGACCATTAAACAAACCTATGACTAAGTCGCCGAAAGTTAGGGTGTGGCAACCATTGTGCGCATGTCTAGGATTGGATCCGGAAGAGCTCGGTATTTAAGCATCCCAGTGACTCACCTCCTCTTCGCAGAATCCTACCTGGTGCGTAGCTTTCGGTTCACCCTAACCAAGAGGACTTATTCATAGGCTAAACCCCTAACTAAAACCCGAAAAGGAACTAGCCGTATTTTAAAAAAAAAAAAACCTAGTTTTAAAACTCTTAAAATTATCCTTTTGAATTGCAAACATGATTCTATAAAATTTTCTGAAGTATTCTTGATTTATAAAAATTACTAAAATACCCCCGAGCTCCAAAATTACCGAAATACCCCCGGATTTCAAAATTTTTCAAAATACCCCGGGAATTTAAAAATTCCAAAATACTTTTGACAAAATCACCAAGGAACCTCATTTTGACAAATTACAAAAATACCCTGTAGGGCAAATTACTTAAAATACCCCCGGGTAGTGGAAAAACAACAACAATGAAAACTACAACATTTCTCCGAATGAACGAAAGTTCATAATTGATTGATGGATGTATGAATGTAAAGACTGTGTGCATGTATGGATACGAAAGAACCACTCCTAAAATTTTTCCATAAAAATTCTTCGCGAATAATCAAGTGAAACAAGGACTAATTCATAAAACTTTTTACTCGGATTAAATCGCGACGTTAGAAATAAGTTCTAGGGACGTGAACTTAGGGATTGTGCCTAGAAAGTATGATGGTTCTATTAAGATCAGAGTGCGCAATGAAAGCATAGTGCGGTGAGAAGGATTGTACATTTGTTAATAAGTAATTTCGAGGACTAAATTATTTTTAAGGAGGGTAGAACTGTAACATCCTAGATTAGGGTTATGCGTTCGTGTGTAATTCATGAGATAGTGGGCTCAGTGGGTGTGTTGGATGTGTTCGAGGAGTTCTAGGAACCCTAAGGTGCATGGAAATGTATGGAAATGGAAATGAACATTTTTGGAAACTTGAACATTTTGGAAACTCGAACATTTTGAAACCGAACATTTCTCGAAACTGGAAATGTAAGAAAATGGTCAACAAAACAGAGCCGATCGAAAATTTTAGGAAACTTAGAAATGATGCCGAAATGTCAAATTTTAAAGTTCAAAATAGGAAATAAGGGCTAGAGGGCCTTAAAAGAAAAAGTTGGAGAAGTTTGACACACAAACAGGCTTGGAAAAGTGGCTCAAGATGCCACTTAGGGCCTCTGGAAATGGCGCCACATGCGGGGAAATAGGCCTGAGCTCGAGTCACTTGAGAAGCAAATAAATAAGTTTTATTTTTGCTTCCTGTAAGGTGAGGTGGACGGCATGGGTTTCTAGAAAAGGAAGAGTTTTATTTGCATAAATATGTGAATAATAAGGGATAAATAATGGATTTATTTTAGATTATTTTCAAGAGATAAATGTGGATATTATTTCTTTTATTTTGATAGATAAGGAAGAGATAAAAGAGGATTATTATTAGTATTATTTTTATTAAGAGATAATTATTGGATTAAGTTTTATTAAAGTGATAAATCAAGGGATAAAGCTATCAAAATAGAAGAGTGGTGGCCAAGTAAAGGACTCTAGCTAGTAATTTTGGCTATAAAAGGAAGAGTAAGGCTATTCTTCATTCATTCTTTTCTTTTCAAGAAAACCTCTCACAAATTCTCTAAAGTTTCTCCTCTTCTCTCTGCCGAATTTTCTCTGCCATTATTCTCTTTTTTCTTTTCTTTTCTTCTTCTATTACAAACACAATCAAAAGCCGAAGATACCAATAGCCCTAGTCGATTTCTCACTAAGCCTCAAGAGCCGAAATTGTTATCCACATCAAAGCCATAGCCGAATCACGCTAAGGGTTCAAGCAAGAGTTCCATCAAATTCTTGAGAAGGGTAAGATTAGGTTAGATTCTCATTCTATTTCTTTTAAAGCTATCGAAATTAAGATTCTAATACCCTTAATATCTGTAGTCAAGAGATCTTTCGGGATTTACTAAGTGTCGACTACAAGGAAGGAGAAGTTCTTTTCCGAAGGTACACCATAAGTCGCGTGTTCCTAGTTATTCGGTGAATTTCGAGATTTAAGAATCTAAGGTAAGTCATATTTAACTTACGGCTAAGGGTTATTTGTTGTGAATAAATGTTAGAAATTGATCTAACATGTAGTTATAGGGATTTCGACAGAGGATACAAGGATTTTGGGATTTGAGAATTTCAAGGTAAGTTTTAAGAATACTAATCCTACTAGGATTTGGATTTATGGCGAATGGCTTTTTATTAAATTAGTAAGTGATTAATCAAATGTAGGAATTTGAGATCTAAGGCATGATAGATCGATTTGGGATTTCAAGGAATTCGTTAAGCAAATCGGTGTGTACCCTACCCTAAGTTTTGATAGGTTCATGGCTATGTTTAAATTAAATGTATTATTAAGAATGTGTGTACTCACACTAACTTTCGATATATCATATGGCAATTATTTTAATATATGAATATGCATAAGAATGTGAATATGGCTAAGTACCATAAATATGGTAAAAGTACCTGTGCACGCTTTCCTACTTTTGATAGGATTATGAATATGTATATTGTTACATGTGAATAATGAGAAATTAAGTATGTTATGCATGATATAAAATTTATGGGGCATTCGGGATCTATGTGAAAGGGGAAGAAGGTGTTGACTTTGGTCTCACCAACGGAATATGGTGACTACGGTCACAAAATTTGAATATGGTAACTTCGGTTACATTATCTGAATTTGGTAACTTCGGTTACATTATTTGAATATGGTGTCTAATGACACAAATTATATGGGCGATGAGCACGTCGACTGCAGCGACTGCCTTCGATGGCGTGTAGCGGATGGAGGGTTGACTTAGTAGTCCCCACGGTGTGACTGGAAGCTACGGGTGGTGTGTAGCCGATGGTTAATTAGGTTTGGGTTTGGGAATGCATCATTAATTGTATTCTATGATTTGAATGTGTATCATTTGCATGCCTGATTCTATTATGACTTAGTGTTGTGTACACATTGAGTCTGTTGACTCACCCCGCTTGGGGAATATTTTTCTGTGTGATGAGCAAGAATGGACCTGGCCTGCAGGAGCTTAAAGGTGGCCATGCATAGCAAGAAATTTATGATTTGGACTTTCAATTTATTTTAAGTATTTTAAGTTTTACTTTGGGATCATTGATATAATAAGGCCATTGTGGTTTACTTTATTTTTCTTTTATTTATTATGTTTATGGATTTTTATCAATTAAAGTTTAAGTAAATTCCTTTTAAAATTAACTCTAAATGTTTTGTCACCTTAAATAAATGGGTTTTAACATAAGATAAATTTGTTTTCAACTCAAGCCCAACCCAAACAATATTTTTTAAAAATCATACAAGTTTTTCCTAAGTAACAAAAGAATTTTGAACCGGTTTACTTGAGGAACATACCAAATCTGGTCAAAGCTCGTGGGCCGGGTTTGGGGTGTTTCAATATTTTTGAGGACTCTTGAATTTATTTTAGTACTTTGAATTATTTTGGGAATTATTTGATGTAATAAGGCCATAAGGCCATAGTTGAATTACTTTACACTTATTTTTATTTATTATGATTATGAATTTTATCTATTAAAATTTAATTAAAATTTCTTTTAAACTAAACCCTAAATATTTTGTCACTTAAGATAAAAGGGATTTCAATATAAAACGAACTCTTTTTCAACACAAGCCCAACCTAAAACAATATTTTTCTTAAAATCACACAAGTTTTCCTAAGAACAAAAGAATTTTGAACCGGTTTACTTGAGGAACATACCAAATCTGGTCAAAGCTCGTGGGCCGGGTTTGGGGTGTTTCATTTGGTATCGAGCCCGTTTTAAACTTCTACTGTGGGCTAAGGCCCAAAACGTTTTCAAATCGAGCCCAAATGAGTTTTATGAAAGTATTTTACGAAAATGAGCAGTTTTTCGGCATGGCACCTAAGTCTCCGACCATGATCCACGGTAAGTACCCCTAACCATTTGTGTGATTATGTGGTTTATGTTATGAATTATGGAAGGGTAGAAGAGGAATGGAACGTAGAATAGCATGATAGGAACTTGAACCCTAGGACTAGTTTACTCAAACACAAACACATAAGACTTAATTCCATTAAACAAACCTATGACTAAGACGCCGAGTTAGGGTGTGGTAACCATTGTGCGCATGTCTAGGATTGGATCGGAAGAGCACTCGGTACTTAAGCGATCCTAGTGACTCACCTCCTCTTCACTGGAATCCCGCACAGTGCGTAGCTTCTGGCTCACCCTAACCAAGAGGACTCGGCCATAGGCTAAACACAATGACTAAAACCCGAAAGGGAACTAGCCGTGTTTTTATAAACCCTAGTTTTAAAACTCTTAAAATTACCTTTTTAATTTGTGAGAACTATTTTTACAAAATTCTTCAAAAAAATTTTGATTTATAAAATTACAAAAATACCTCTAGTGGTAAATTACAAAAATACCTTTGGTTTATGAAATTCCCAAAATACCCATAGTTCTTATCAAAATTTTCATTACTTTATAAAATGTTCAAAACCCTAATTTGCAAATTATCTAAAATACCTTGATTTGGAGAAAAATTACTTAAATTGCCCTTAACTCACAAAATTACCAAAATGACCACGATTTTCAAAATTTTTGCAACATCACCGCTTTGGAAAGTAAAATTCTCAAAAGAACCCTCAAAGTTTTGCAAATTTTGAAATATCCCTGATTTATTAAACTTTACAAATTTACCACAGTTAATTACCAAAATACCCCAGAGTTCCAAAATTACCAGAAATACCCCGAATTTTAAAATTTTTCAAAATACCCTGGATTTCAAAATTACCAAAATAACCTTATTGACAAAATCACCAAGGAACCTTATTTTGACAAATTACTAAAATACCCCTTTAGGACAAAATTACTTAAAATACCCCGGGTAGTGGAGAAACAATAACAATGAAAACTACAACGTTTCTCCGAATGAACGAAAGTTCATAATTGTTTGATGGATGTACGAATGAATGGAAAGACTGTGTGCATGTATGAATACGAAAGAACCACTCCTAAATTCTTTCTCATAAAACTTCTTCGGGTAATCAAGTGAAACAAGGACTAATTCATAAAACTTCTTAATCGATCACGACGTTAGAAATGAGCTCGAGGACGTGGTCGTCGTGGGACGCAGGTAGAGGAAGGATGACGGTGTCGTAACCCGTTAGATCGGGTCAAGGGTCTGACAGTGAGATACCACCGCCACCACCACCCCCAGCTGTTGGTGTTGAGCAGCAAGCTCAGACGGGGGAAGATGCTGTGTCGCAGGCTGTGCTGCGAGTTTTGGAATTGGTGGCTGGTGCAGAAGGAAATTCGGGAACTCGAAAGTCTGTGCCTGAGCGGCTTCGAGCTAATGGAGCCGAAATGTTTCGTGGAGTATCGGGTGTGGCACCCAGTACAGTTGAGTACTGGTTGGAAGCAACTGAGCGCATCATGGATGAGCTTGATCTGACCTCTGAGGAAAGGTTAAAAGGAATGGTGGCACTGTTACGCGATGAAGCGTATCAGTGGTGGTTGACTGTCCGGGATGGTGCCACTAGTGAGGAGATCGACACGGGAGTACGTTAAGGAGGCGTATCAAAAGAAGTATGTGGGAACCGGGTATACGGATGAGCAAAGGAAGGCTTTTCGGGCTGGTTCAAGGAACAAGTCCGTGGCGTAATATGAGGTGAATTCTTGAGGTTGAGTCGATATGCTCGAGGAGTAGTGGCAATCGAGCATGAGCGCCGTGTCCGCTTTTGAGGACGGGCTAAGGGATGATCTAAGATTGTTGATAGCACCGCATCAGGAGCGGGAATTTTCTGCGTTAGTGGAAAAGGCTAAAGTGGCTGAAGGAATTAAGGATTCTGCAAGGCAGAACACTGATCGGAATAGGCCAGAAAGAGGTTTTGGATTGTCCGGATCATCCGAGAATAAGAGGCCTAGAGTTGATGGGCCGCGAGGTCGCAAGTTGGTCGGAAGTAGGCGTGTATCGACCTTGTGATGTGTGTGGAAAGAAGAAGCACTTAGGAGAGTCTTTGGAGGAAAACAAGAGGATGTTTTAGGTGTGGGTCCAAGGATCATGTGATCAAGCATTGTCCTAAGAACCTAGATGAAAGTCGACTAGCAACTCAGAATATTAATCAGGCTGGTAGAGGTGGACAGCAGCCTCAGCGAGGTCGTGGACCGAACCATGGAGGAAATGGTTCGGGCCGAGGACGTGGAGCACCAAGCAGAGATGCTGAAGGTGCAGACGCGAGGCAACCAAGGTTGGTTTATGCAGTTGGCCGTCGTGAGGAGGAAGATGTGCCAGATATGACAACGGGTACGTTCCTTATTTCTGGAATACCCTTAAATGCTTTGCTTGTTATAGGGTTAGCTTATTCTTGTATTGCTAGGAAAGTGACTGAAACCTTGGATGTGAACCTAGAGAATGTGCCTAGAAAGTGTGATAGTTCTTTAAGATCAGAGTGCGCAGCAATAGCGTAGTGGGGTGAGTTAGACCGTACGATTGTTCGTTAGTAAGTAATTTCGAGGACGAAATTATTTTAAAGGGGGTAGAACTGTAACATCCTGGAAAGGGCCTATGCATTTTCGGTTTAATTGTACGAAGTAACATGTTTTATGTACTAAGAATAAATTTTGAACATTTTTGGAAACCTGAAAATGTATGGAAATGATTTGGAAATGATTCAAAATAGGAAAGTGCACATTTCTGGAAACTTGGAAATGTAAGAAAATGTCAAGTTACAGAGCCGAACGAAAATTTTTGGAAACTTAGAAATGACCTAGAAATGACGAGTTTTAAGGTTTAAAAGGGGAAATTAAGGCAAAGTGGCCTTAAAAGAAAAAGTTTGTGGAATTTGACACACAAACAGCTTGGAAAAGTGGTCCAAGATGCCACTTAGGGCCTATGGAAATGGCGCCATATGCAAGAGGAATGGGCCTGAGTTCGAGTCACTTGGGAAGCAAATAAATGAGGTTTTATTTTTGCTTCCAGAAGACTGAGGTGGACGGCACATGCTTCTAGAAAGGAGGTGTTTTATTTTCATAAATATTCGATTAAAAAGGGTGATAAATAAAGGATTTTTAAATTGGATTATTATGAAGAGATAAATGTTGGATTTAAACTCTTTTATTTATGATAATTAAAGGATAAAGTTATCAGATAGAGGAGTGGTGGCCAAGTAAGGGACTCCTTAGATGATAATTTCGGCTATAAAAGGAAGGAAGGAGGGCTACTCATCAATTTGTGCTTCCTCATTTCTCTGCCGAATTCTTAGTGCTCTCTTCTCTTCTTTTCTTTCTTTTCTTTTGTCAAGTCGAGATTAAGTAATTGTTGGAACCTAGCCGAATATTTTCCTCTCCATTAGAAGCCATAGCCGAATCCTCCATCATTCTTCCTTCTCTTTTCTTTCCAATCCATCAAAAGCCGAATCTTTGAGGGGCTTCAAGCATAGGTGCTGTCGATTTCTTCAAGAAAGGGATTCTTTCGGGATTTTTGCCATAGTCGACTATAAAGGAAAAGATCTTTCGGAATTTGACATTCAAGTTAAATCATACCGACATTCGGCCAAGGGCCATTGATTGTGATTAAAGGTTAGAAGTTGATCTAACATATGGTTTTAGGGATTTAATGAAGCTATAACTTGATGGATAATTTGGGATTTAAGATCCTTAAGGTAAGTGACTATGAATATTCGGCCAAGGCCTATTTTAGTAGTTAGATATATTTTTATGTGTTTTAAGCGAAAACTAACCGATTCAAGGGATCTAGTGATTAGCCGATTTCAAAGGGGAAGAATACAAGTTTCCGGATTTGATTAATTATCAAATCGCAAAGCAAGGTAAGAAAGTGGATACGATAATCCTTGGGATTTGATTAAATTAGCCGAATAGGCTTTTTCCTAAAATACTAAATGTGGCCAAATGTAGGGATTTAGGATCTAAAGCGATAGATCGGTTTTTCGGGATTTAAGTGAACCGCTAAGTGTATCAGGTGTGTACCCCACACTAATTCTTAATATGTTTTATGGCTGTGTTTAATTAAAATATGTGATATTAAGAATATGAAAGTGGCTAAGGTACCATGTTATGGTACTAAATACTGTGCACGCGTTTCCTACTTCTACTAGGAATATGAAAAATGTTATTTGTAACATGAGAATATGATAAGAATGTGAACTCTGGCATATTATGCATATTATTATATGGGGCATATGGTTTTGTTTTGAGAGGGGAAGTGAATGTGGTGACCTAAGACCACGAACACGGTGAACTAAGACCGTGATATCCGAAAAGTGGTGACCTAAGACCACAGTAATCTAAAAGTGGTGACCTAAGACCACAAGATGCGGTGACCTAAGACCGCAGATTTGGAGTGTAGCGGAAGGAGGGTCGACTTAGTAGTCCCCACGGTGTGGACTGCGGTGTACGGGGTGTGTAGCGGATGGACAACTAGGTTTGGGTTTGGGAATGCATCATAACCTGTATTCTATGTTTTGAATGTGTAATATGTGATATGCCCGATTCTATTATGATTTAGTGTCGTGTACACATTGAGTCATTTGACTCACCCGCTTGGGAACATTTTTCGGGTGATGAAGCAAGTGATGGACCGGGACAGGCAGAACTTGTGGTGGCCATGCTCAACATGAAGTTTATATTTTTGAGGACTCTTGAATTTATTTTAGTACTTTGAATTATTTTGGGAATTATTTGATGTAATAAGGCCATAAGGCCATAGTTGAATTACTTTACACTTATTTTTATTTATTATGATTATGAATTTTATCTATTAAAATTTAATTAAAATTTCTTTTAAACTAAACCCTAAATATTTTGTCACTTAAGATAAAAGGGATTTCAATATAAAACGAACCTGTTTTCAACACAAGCCCAACCCAAAACAATATTTTTCTTAAAATCACACAAGTTTTCCTAAGAACAAAAGAATTTTGAACCGGTTTACTTGAGGAACATACCAAATCTGGTCAAAGCTCGTGGGCCGGGTTTGGGGTGTTTCAGCCTTGTTGCGTAAGACTATGCAACTTAGCCCGAGCCTCCTTCTCGGTATATTGTGGATAAAACTGCTTCTTCAACTCTCTTTGGAACTCCTCCCAAATCCCAATTGCGTTCCCACCACGTTTCTCATCCGTGAACCTGTGACGCCACCATAAGAGAGCCACATCAGTAAAATAGATTGAAGAAGTGTTTATCTTATTGACATCATCCTCGATGCCCATCGCTTGGAAGTATTGCTCCATTTCCCACAAGAAGTTGGCCACATCCCTTGCGGACCTTACACCCTTGAACTTCTCCAGTTTGGGAACATCTATTGCTTGTTCCTTCGGCCTTGAAGACAACATCCAATTACTCAAAGTAGCTTTGTAAATCGTGAGCTCCCCCTTAAGCTCTTTGATTTCCTTCTTCATGGCTAGCACTATATCCTCGAGAATCTTATCCCTCTCTGCCAGCTTTTCCGTAGTGGAATTGACTAATTCATTCATCTTTTCCGCATTGGCATCGAAAGAATCCAACATAAATTCTCTGAGTTGCTCTTCCATTGAGTCAAACCCATCTGTTCGTCCCTTGACCAACTCAAGCGTCTCCTTCATGTTCCCTACGAACTCCTCGAGACTACCCACTCGATTTTCCAAAGCTGTCAGCATGTCCCTCGAGCGACTTGCTTTTTTGGCCCTTCCACGGGTCTGCATTGGCTTATTCTGTCAACAACTTCTTTTGACATCCCAACAGTGCCTTCGAACCAATAGCTCTGATACCACTTGTCACGAGGCTAGATCTTTCGTCTGGCGATCCGTGCGGCCTTAGGCGATATATTCGCTCCAAACTCGCCTAAGTCATCCTTTACTCCCAAAAGTGAGGATTCCTTTAGAATTCCTCTAAGGCACCAATTTGTATAGCGGAAGCGATTGTACCAAAAGAAGCTACAAATGAACAACAGAAAGCCAAAAAAAGAATGCACACAAATTGTTTGAGTAAATGCTCAAAGAATTCTATTGCTCTTAAGAATTCAACATACAATGGATGATTTACAAGTGAGGGGGAGGCTCTCTATTTATAGTTGAGCTCCCCCAAAATCGACGGTCAAGATACATTTACATCAACGAATGAGATTAACCTATCCCTTAATTTTGGGGATTTACAAGATTACATCATATCATATCAAATCTACAAGATATGATTCACCGACTTACTAAAAATAGCCTATGTTGTCATATCTTCATTATCGGGCCAACCAGGCTTCAATCTGACAAGCTTCTCCAATAGTTCTTGGAATCAGGCCAGTTCTCGTGGGCTAAATGATCCCCATCTAATCGATCGACCTCCATGGGGCGCATCTTGTGCCATGGTCACGGGCTTTGTACTTTGGCCCGTGACACTTGGATGAAGGATATTGCTTTTCTAGCGAGGCTATGAGGCCGAGCTTCATGGTGCATAAAATTGAGCTTTGCCAAATTCTTTGTATCTTTTAGATGATTTGGCAAGAAGGTTATTTGTACCTTTTAGAATCGAGTGAAAATTTTTCGAGTTAACGAGTCCTATTTTATCATCCTAACTCAATCTAAAAATTTTATGAATCGAGTCGAGTGAAATTGTTTGAGTTAAATTAAAAAATTAAACATATCATTTTAAAATCTTTTTTAGTATAATAAACCCGAATCATTAATTAACTTATTTAGCTCCCAAAATTATTATTTTAAAATTTTTTTAAAATTTAACTTTCTTTATATATATTTTTATATATTTTTAAAAATGTTGAAAATTTTATAATTAAAATATCAATTAAAATAAAATGTAATGATATTGATGAGGTGGCGGGCAGAATTGCATTGTGAAATCTTAATACTACTAAATAGTAAAAGTATATATTTCCAAATTATCTTATGAATATACATTTCAATTTTTTCTCTTTCCTTTTCATTTTTCATATTTCTAGGGGCTCAATCGAAACAAACTCTATAATTTCCTATATTTTAGGTAAAGACATTAAAGCGTACCTAAATTATTACAACATTCAATCCAAAATTCCAAATTCATCATTGGTGAGAATTAGTAAATGCAGTAGAGTGATGATAATAACAAATGGTTTTTAGTGACATTCTATGGAATACCTTGTGGTTCCTGTTACAGTAGATTTCAATGTTACCCCTTACTTCCCCATTAAAAATAGAAATTTATATCAATCATACTTTCCATTAATTTTCATGGTTGACGTTTGTACACAAGTGTTGTAGAAAAATATTGTATAATTATCAAACAATTTAATTATATTCCGTAATTAATTTTAAATGATATATTAAATAAATTTATAACTTAAATTTTCAATGCTTAATTTTTCAGTTTATCAAACAATACCTTAATTTAAATATTTGATTTAATGCAATTTACTTAAGTCATATATTTTTTAAGTGCAACACGTATAGTACAATTACAAATATAAGTCCAAGTAACTATAAGCATAAAGCTATTATAAACAGATTATTCAAATAACAACCAAGTAGGATCAAACTATTATTACAATACAAACGAACTAAGAATTGACACAATCTAGACTAAAATCAACAAATTAGAATTAACTAAGCTAAAACTCCAACACATAATGGACTCAAAAACCTATATATATAATTATACATAATAAACTTCAAACTTGAATATTCAAGATTCAAAATCTCTACTTCTACCAAATGAGTCAAGTCCTCATTAGGGATTAAGCCATATTTTAAATCGTGAATTGGAAAAGTGATTGTACTAATATCATTAGTTTCGTTTATATTTAATAGGGATAAATCTCAAAATTATACGTGAACTATGGTTTAATGTGCAATTGTAAATTTGAATTTTGATTTTGTGCAATTTTATATATGAAATTTTGATTTGATCTAATTCTTATAAATTATTAACACAATTATCGATATTACATCATTTTATGTTTATATATTGCAATAATAAATAATTATATTTATCCAATATAAAAATATAAATTGATGTATTTATTTTTATAAATGTGTATGATTAAATTAAAATTAAAGTTTCAAGTATACATTTAAACCATAACTAGAGTTTCATGTGTATAATTGCACCAAATTAAAATTCATGTATACAATTATACATTAAATAAAATTCATGTATAATTTTAAAATTTATCCTAATTTAATATAAAGTATTATTTTAACGGTTTAATCTATAACTATATATTAAAGGCAGGTAAAAGGGCGTCCCTCCTTTTGTGGCATACACTCATTTGGTTTTTTAAATATGTTCCAAATTCATATTTAATTTTTTTATTTTAATTTTTAATATAATTTGGTCTCTATGTTTTTATAATTTTATTAATTAGTTTAAATCGTTAATATTATTAGCTATTCAATTAAAATATTATATAGTTATATATAATTTGAAAGCGAATTTTTTTAACTCCATAAACTTAAAAGATTAAATTCTTGAAAATGAAAGTTAGAGAACTAAATTCCAAATATACGATGTGTAAAAACATAGAGCCATAGTTGTTTAAACCAATTGAATTGGTCGAGGTACTAGTTCGGAAAGACGCATCATACTAGTTAACCTACGAACCACTACGAGTTGGTAGAACAAGTCTAAAAAACCGATTAAATTATTTTTTTATTTTTATGTTTTTAATGATTTATTTAATTAAAACTTAAGAATCAATGATTTGACCAGTTTAAACCTCATTTTGGTTCTAAAAACTTTACTTAGAATATATTTAATATTCAAATTTTTACCATACAACTATACTAGTTTTTTTTTTTAACAGTGAGACATTTCAAATATTAAATTTAATTTTAAATTTTATAAATAAAAAAATTAATTTTAAATGCTTTTGTCTTTTTTCTTGGAGTGTATTTTTTTATTAAATAAACTTTCAGGTGTAGAATAGAAAATTGAAATTTGAGAATAAAATTCAAAATTTAATGAATTAGAAGTATTAGCAGTTGTCATCAGATGTTGTCACACTTAGTATGATGCTTGGAATATTTCGATCTTTCTTCCTGGTTATCTATCGTTTTTCCTCACCAATGGAGAATCCAAGCAAAACAACAACTTTTTCCCTTCAAAACCTCTTGTTTCTGCTGCTTCCCTGTCTCCTTTTCTTCTTCAGTTAATACCTTGTGGTTCCTGTTACAGCAAATTTCAATGTTAACCCTTACAATCCCACAGAAAACTTGTTGGTGTTATGATGAACAAGCAAACAACTTCAACATAAACTTGAGCAGCAAGCCCCGTGACTTGCAGAAGAAACAAAAGCAAGAAACTAACAGAAAAAATGAAATACAAAGCTAAGAAAAATAGAGCATAAGGAAGGAAGCTTGATAAGTTTTCATTCAAAATGAACAATGGCATAATGCCAATACAAATACAAGTTGATGGCTTGTCATTACAATCAAAGATTACCTAAACCTTCACCTAACACCACTATAATCACATAGAAACTTGTTAAATTAACTTGTACATATTGCATTGCTGATTTTTCAGTCAATCAACACCTAATTTCATCACAAAATGTTACCAACTTAGTTCAAATAAAACTAAATTACAACAAGAAAGTTGAAGTAACAAGAAACTAGTCACAAATGGACAGTCTCGATGAGCTTCAGTTGCTGGTTGCTTAAGTTGGTCTGCATGGTCACCTTTTCTGCTGCATGAGTTGCATGAGGAGCCATTTTCAACACTCCTCATTGGCTTCCATGCTGCAAACTCCTATCTGTTCTCTCAGCTTACAAAACCTTGACTTATTGAGAGCCTTAGTTAAGATGTCAGCAGCTTACTCCTCTGAATTGCAATGAATCAATTCAACTTCTTGAGCTTGTTCCATTTCTCGAACGACATGAAGCTTTATGCTGAAATGCTTGGTTCTGCCATGGAAAACAGGTTTTTTTGCTATTGTAACAGCTGATTTGTTGTCACAATAGATCTTTGCAGCACCTCTTTGATTGAGGTTTAGATCTACCAAGATTTTCCTAAGCCATATGGCTTGGTTTCTGACTCAATTGCTTTGCAACATATTAAACCTGCACATTGGTGAGCTAACAGACTTTGCTTTTTCGAGCTCCAGCAAAAAATGGCTGATCCAAGGCTAAAAACATAACCAGATGTGCTTTTCATATCTTCCATTGAGCCTGCCCAGTCACTGTCAGTATATCCCACTAGTTTGAGACTTTCAGCTTCTGTAAACAACATTCCATAGCTTAGAGTCCCTTCGATGTATCTCAGCACCCTTTTTGCTGCTTGAAGGTGTTGCTTATTACAGCAGTGCATGAACCTTGAAAGCAAGCTTACTGCAAACATAATATCTAGTCTTGTTGCAGTCAGATATAACAAACAACCAATTAAACTTCTGTAAGTACCTTTACAGACCAGCTCATGATCCCCTTGGCTTGACAGCTTCACTCCAAAAACTACAGGTGTGCTAGTTGGTTTGCTATTCTCCATTGAGAATTTCTTTAGGATCTTCATGGCAAATGTTTGCTGGCCCAAGAAGATTCTTTTTTCTGTTTGGAACACCTCCATTCCTAGAAAGTATGTCATTTGGCCCAGGTCAGACATTTCAAACATGTCTTTCATTTTGGCCTTGAAATTAGCCAACATGACTTGGTCTCCTTCTGTCACCAGAAGGTCATCCACATAGAGGGACACAATGAGCAGTGTCTCAGCATCTTCAGTTTTGACATACAGTGTTGGTTCACTGATGCTTCTATTGAATCCCAAACTGACCAAATAGTTGTCAATTCTAGCATACCAAGCTCGAGGAGCCTATTTCAGCCCATGTACACCATGTGTACATGGTGTTTATACTGGCTATCAGGTCCCCCAGTGCAAGATTCCAATCCAAGACCGAACTCAGAAAAACTCTGGTTCACGCCCATCCTGATCACGTACGGGGAGTTGTACCAAAGTTTGTTTGATGCTCATGTAGTATCCCCTTTCTACCTAAAACTTATACAACCTCTCTTTCCCAAGTGGTACGACACGAACGCCCAATGCGAGTACCACGCGGGAATCACAGGACACTCGATTGAGAACTGGACCGCTTTAAAAAAGATAATCGAAAGACTCATCAACATGGGTATTATGAAATTCGATGCAGAAAATCCGTTACCCAACCATTTTGACAAAAGGGGTAAACGCGATAATTGAGAGTGTAGGGAAGAAAATCAAGACAGATGTAGCAGAAGTGAAAACCCCACTGAAGGAGATTTGGAAGAAAATGGTAGAAGGAGGATTAATCACCCAGGATTTAGAGGAGAAATCTGAAAAAGCAAGGAACTATTGTGTGTTCCACGATGAAGAGGGTCACGTGATTCAAAAGTGCAATGAATTCAGAGCCTTGGTGCAAGGCCTGATGGATAATAAGGAACTAGAATTCTATAAATATACTGAAGGCCCGGATGGAATGTGCAGAAATGGGAGCATCAAGGCTATATCCGAAGAAGGAATCGGAGGACAAAACTTATCAAGCATTCGCCCTTATGAGCCTGGGAGTGTTTTGAACAATGGGACTGTGGAAGAGATCCCTGTATTTTTTAGAGCTAATTTAGAGTAATATTTAAAACACGCTTGTTGCTTTAAGCTTAGAAGCAATAAGAATCCTTTTGTGAAATAGGCTCATGTCCACATCTTTATTTCAATAAAAAAATGCATTTTTGTGTCTCTCTTTGAGCAAATATTCTTTTATTTCTTTATTTCATTCATGATCATACCACATAAATAATTATTCTTAGATTCATTTGTTCTTTGAATATTCCTTCATACCAACAACAGGTCTCTAGATATCAATGTCATGAGCGATGCTGCTACTGACTCAGAATCTACTTTTGAGCAAGATAGGTGTCTAGAGGGATCTCAGGACTTTGAAGACGACAAAGATGGTAACCTATCTCCTGATTTGTTAAGGATGGTAGAACAAGATGAAAAATAGATCCTACTTTACAAAAACTCATTGTGAGCCTAGAAGAAGAGAAAGAGGTGAAGATCGAAGCCTGCATCACCATAGAGACAACGCGAGACGTCATTGGAGTTATTCAAAAAATTCAAAGATGTTTTCGCATGATCGTATCAAGAGATGTCTAGGCTACTAAGACGTGTGAATGCTATTAAGGCTAAAAAAATCGTAGAAGAGATCCATAAGGGTGTCTGAAGAACACATGCTAATGGTTTTACAATGGCCAGCAAATAATGAGGTTCGGGAACTGCTGGTCCACCATGGAAGGGGATTGCAGCAGTTATACCAAGAAATGCCATAAGTGCCAAATTTATGGAGATAAGATTCCTATGCCTCATTCATCTCCTCATTACATCTCTGTAGACTTTCTCTATATGGGGCATGAATGTCAGTGGGCCAATCTCACCAAAGGCTTCTAGCGGGTATCGATTTATCTTTGTGGTCGTCGATTACTTCACCAAGTGTATGGAAGTTGCTTCATATGCCGATGTCACAAAGTCGATAATTAGCAAATTCTATGTCAGTATGAAATGCCAAAAAGGATCATATCTGATGATGCATTAAATTTGAACAACAGCATGGTATCAGAAGTTTGCAGTCTATTCAAGATTAAACACTGTATCTTTCTAAAACAAACAGTGAAAAAAAGACGTGGGGAAAACGATTGAGACTCATAAAGATTGGCATGAAAAGTTACCATTCGCCCTCTATACCTATCGGACGTCCGTCAGGACCTCTACCGGGGCAACGCCTTTCTCATTAGTTTATGGATAGAGGCGGTTTTGGCCATCAAAGTCAAGATTCCTTCTTTCCGAGTTTTATTAGAGTTGAAGTTGGATGATGCAGAATGGATCTAATCCCGATATGATTAGCCGAACTTGATCGAAGAAGAGAGGCTAAAGGCTATCCTCATGGTCAATTGTACTAAAAGAGAATAATGCGGTCCTATAACAAGAAAGTCCGTCCTAGAGAATTCCATGAAGGAGACCTAGTTTTGAAAAGGATCCTTTCCATACAAAAGGACTTCAGAAGAAAGTGGAGGTCAAATTGGGAAGGACCTTATGTGGTAAATAAGGTCTTCTTTGGAAGAACGTCAATGTTGATCAAAATGGATGGCAAGAGCTTGCCTAATCCTGCGAATTTAGATTCAATCAAGAAATACTTCACTTAAAAAAAAAGGAAAAATAAAGAAAGAAAAGAAAAGAAAAAGGAGAGGCCAAGGCGAAAACCCGCAAAGGGCGCTTTGAGACCAAAGGGGTTTTGAATTGAAAACCTGCAAAAGGTCAATTCAAATTTTGATCAAAATATGGGGCATGCGGTAGTCTCACTTTCTCCAAATTAACAAGAAGGAAAGATGTTATGCCTTGAGACCAAAAAGGTTTTTGAAAACCCGTAAAAGACAATTCAAATTTTGATTAAAGGAGGGCATGAGGTAGTCTTGCGATGCCTGAATTAACAAAGAAGAAGTATGCTACATCTTGGGGCATTGACAAAGTACTCTTGATCTCTTAAACACATATTCAGCTTAAAATGATCTTCAGAAAGTTCGTACAGAGAAGCTCAGGCGGCGATATTTGGGGCACCTATTTTTCCCTCACCATTTTGTATTCTAGCAATGTTTACTTTCTTTAATTAACCTATTCTTTTCAGATTTCGTTCCTGATAAATTTCAGTTTGTCCATCATTATGATCATTTTCAAACATTTTGCATTGAAATAACAATTAATTGAATAATAATACTTTCATAAAAGAAGTTCTGCATATTACTCTAGAAGCTTCTAAATAGTACAAAAACCTGAAACAAGACTATTGTTTAGAACTCACCAAACTTAAGGGTTGGAAATATCTGAAAAAAAAGAGTCTAAATTGTGACTGCTTCTTCGAATTTTCTGTCAAAGACACCAGCTGAGCAAAGAGGGCATGATAACACCTCAGTGATACAACTTTGATGAACAACGAGCAATGACAACCCAAACATTAAAAAAGGGATCATTCCTATGACATTCTACATTCATGCAAATATCATTCATACACATCTAGTTAGGAGCATTTGATTCATTCTGATCATGACATCCAAATCATTTGGCATAAGCATAGGCCCGTGAAATTGATTCTATAGGTCATGTCCCCCAGAGGATGGTGTAGTAAGATCGGTGAATCCACAAATCTTATCTCTCTGAAGTAGCAGTGGAGCAGATTGAAGTTGTAGATCTTATCTCTTTGAAGTTGCAGTGGAGTAGATTGAAGACAACGAATCCTATCTCCTTGGCATTGCAGTGGAACAGATTAAAGATACCAATTATGGCGAATCTTATCTTCCTGAAGTTGCAGTGGAGCAGATTGAAGCTACCAGCCTTATCTCCCTGAAGTTGTAGCGGAGCAGACTGAAGATAGCGAATCTTATTTCCCTGGTGTTGCAGTGGAATAGATTAAAGCTACATATTATGGCGAATCTTATCTTCCTGAAGTTGCAGTGGAGCAGATTGAAGCCACTAGCCTTATCTCCCTAAAGTTGCAGCGGAGTAGACTAGAAACAGCGAATCTTATTTCCCTGGCGTTGCAGTGAAACAGATTAAAGCTACAAATTATGGCAGATCTTATCTTCCTGAAGTTGCAGTGGAGCAGATTGAAGCTACCAGCCTTATCTCCCTGAAGTTGTAGCGGAGCAGACTGAAGACAACGAATCTTATTTCCCCGGTGTTGTAGTGAAATAGATTAAAGCTACAAATTATGACTGATCTTATCTTCCTGAAGTTGCAGTGGAGCAGATTAAAGCCACTAGCCTTATCTCCTTGATGTTGCAGTGAAGAAGACTGAAGATAGCGAATCTTATTTCCCCGGCATTGCAGTGAAACAGATTAAAGCTACAAATTATGGCAGATCTTATCTTCCTGAAGTTGCAGTGGAGTAGATTGAAGCCATTAGTCTTATCTCCCTAAAATTGCAGTGGAGGTGACTGAAGACAGCTAATCCTATCTCCCTGAAGTTGCTGTAGAGCAGACTAAAACCACAAATCTCATCTCCCCTGAAGTTGCAGTGGAGCAGACTAAAACCATAAATCTCATATCCCTAAAGTTACGGCGGAGCGGATTGAAGCTACAAGTCTTATCTTCCTGAAGTTGTGGTGGAGCGGATCAAAGCAACAATATGCGATGGACTGGGACGAACCCACTTGAAAAAGAAACCCCAAAAAAAATCAAAGACTGGCGGGACCGGGCAAAATTGGTCTTTCTTAAAAGTCTTTGCTCCATTCCCGTTACACGACAATGAGCAAAGAGGGGCAGCTGTACAAGCCCAATTTAGCCCGGGGTTTACCTAAACCCAATCCTAAAAACCAATTCAAACCCAATAACCCAAACTAAAAACCCGAATGGCCCAATATTAGACCCAAATTAAACCCAAACAAACCAACCCAAATCAATAGGCCCAAACCTAAACTATTCAGCCTAACCCTAGCCCAACCCCAATAAAAAAAAAACAAAAAAAGGAAAAACCCTAGGTGCGCCACACCTAGGTCTTCTGCCCTCTGCCAACCGCCACTGCTGCCACCGCCCCTGTCTTATCAGCATCGCCCATCTGCACCTACAAAAAGCAGAATAATCATTTTAGCACCAACAAGTTGTAAATGGCTATAAAAAGCCATATAAACCCAATGTAACATTTTCGGACAGATTTTTGAATACAAAAAAAGAGCAAAGATTCAAACAATCAAAAAAACAATCAGCGGTTGAAGAGAGAATCGAATCGTTTCTAAGGTTTCTTTTCTTTTTCCTATTTTCGAATTTATTTCTTTATATATATACATATTAAAAAAATAATATAAAAAGGGGGAAAACTTACCTTTTTAAACTCTACCGAAAAAGAGACAACTTTTGGCCTTCCCGCCGCCGCCCGCGGGCGATCGGCCGGAGTCCTCGCCGGAACTCTGAAGGCTCTCAGAGAAAAAAAACGAAGGGTGAGGGATTTTTTTTTTTTTGAAATGGTGTTAAAATGAAATTTTTTAAAAAAAGTTTGCCTTAAATAGGCCTCCAAAATGACGCCATTTTGGGCAGGCCTTTTAGGCACCAAAACGACGTCGTTTTGCCCTGGACCGACCCGATCTGACTCGCTCCGGCCTAGGATCCGCGCGTTTTTTAGTGGAAGGGCTAATTTCGCTTTTAGCCCTTCCGCTTTTTTATGGTTTTGCAATTCAGTTTATTTTTTTTTTAATTTTGCCCAATAATTTACTTCGGTTTTCAATCTGGTCCCCCCTGATGCTGTGCGTTTTGGAGGAGAAGGAAAAATTTCCCTTTTAGTCCCTCCTTGTTATTCGCTCGTTCAATGGGGTCTTTTTCCTTTTATTTATTTTCAGATTTGCCCTGAACTTCTATTTTAAATTCAATTTAGTCCCTATCTTAATTATTTTGCTATTTTATTATTAAAATTAATTAATTGATTATTGATATTATTAATATTATTACTACTATTATTATTACTATTATTACCATTATCATTATTTTTATTTTTATTTATTTATTATTATTATTATTATTACTATTACATGTTCTCGTGTTATTATTACTATTATTATCACTATTATTATTATTGTCATTATTATTATTATTATTTTATTACTATTATTATTGATATTATTTTCATTACTATTATTATTTTTTGGTTACTATTATTTTTATTTTCATTACTATTATTTTTTCTATTATTATTATTATTATTTTACTATTATAATCATATTTTCTTTTCGTGTTTATTTATTTGTTTTTCTTTTTATTTTTCTGCTTGTTTATTTTATTTTATTACCGTTCTTATTATTGTTATTCACACTAAAGCATTTATTATTCTTTCGTTATGCATATTAGTCCCGTAATTTATTTTTCCATTTTTCCATTTCGGGGATTCGAAATGTCGTATCCTAACTCACTAGGCATGACATTTTACTTCTTCGAAATAAGCGGGTCCTAGCATAATTTACTCAAGTTTTCTTCTAAACAAAGAGGGTCGTATTTTAAATTTTTTTTCAAATTTTCAACATCAAGACGTTAATCAATCAATTCGGTACCAATTTTGGGCATTACGAGGGTGCTAATCCTTCCTCGTGCGTAACCGACTACCGGACCCATTTTCTCGAATTTTGTAGGTCAAAATCATTGTTTTAATAAATAAAAATGTTTTAATGATCAATCTCAAGGTGATCCGATCACACCTAGAAAAAGGATTGGTGGCGACTCCATTTCCATTTTTCAAAGTCGATCCCCGTTTTTCAACTAAAAAAAATGATTTCGACAAGATCTTCTTAGCTAATTTAACTGCAGAAAGTGAAGCTGATATTATACCCTGGAGTCATGGAGATGGGATTTCGTTATATCAGGATTATGCGGTGGGAATCCAAACAACAGGAAATCAAAAGCAACAAAATCTCTCTATTGCTTTGCAGCCTTTGCCAGAACGGAGAACTCATTATTCTGATGCAATCTTGAATGGCCTAGAAATCTTCAAATTGAGCTTCAATTTTGATCTCACTGGCCCTAGCTTTGATCTTATTGAACCAAATGTTCATCACGTGAAGCAACCAGTTATGCAATTAGGAAAGAAGAGAACAATAATTGTTGCTGTTGTTGCTCCAAGTTTGGGTTTCATTACTGTCTCTATTTTACTTTTCGTGATTTTTCGGATATGTTACAATAAATTTGCCAACAACAGCACCCCTGTTCCACCATCTGATATTTGTGGCCACTTCTCACTGAGGGAGATCAAAACTGCTACTAACAACTTTGATAAGAATCTCATCATTGGAAGAGGCAGATTCGGTGAAGTCTACAAAAAATTTGATGTCTATTCTTTCAATGTGGTGTTGTGTGAAGTACTATGTGCAAGAGCATCGATAGATCGAACTGCCGAGAATCATATGCAAATAAGTTTAGTAGAATGGGCACAACATTGCTGCAACAATGGAACTCTTGATCAGGTAATTGATGCTCATCTACATGTTAAGATCAAGCTCGCAAGTTTGTTAAAATTTGGTGAAGTGGATATAATTTGTTTGGCTTCAGAAGGGATGAAAAGGCTGGCAATGAGTGAAGTGGTGTATGGACTTGTGCTTGCATTGAAGTTGCAGGGAAGTGAAATAAATGGAAACGATGAGAATCATGCAAATGACTCATCTGTTGGAAAAATCATAATTTTTGGAAACTTTAAGGTATATTCTCAATTGGTAAATGTGAAGAGTTAAATCATAAAATTATGGTTTTATATTCTGCTCCATTAGACTTTTACAGCGGTATATCTTATGCTCAAAATGGTTGAGTGATGAATGAGAAATTAATACTCAAAGTAAGCTATTTGTGAATATTTGTGGAGGAAAAGAAAAGCTTGGATCCCACATTGGTTAAATACCAAGTGTGATATATATATATATATATATATATATATGAGAATCGACTTGAAGGAGTATTAAATGACTAAGTTTGAAATCTTGCCTTATGTGCAGGAGTTGGTGTAAATCCAAACCCATTGGGGTTAGGGTGCACATGTATAATGTGGACGATGTGAAATGCCCGGACTTGTCCTGCCCAAGGCGAGCCTACAAATGATATTTTAGTCCAATACGACATTTTTTTTTCTCAGCCAATATACAAAATCCTTTTTAAAAGGACATATATCTTGATTTAATGCAGATTTCGTATATTTATTCATGAAAATTTCTAAAATTCCACCATATTGAATGCCTATAAAAGCTTAAAGAATTCTACAAAAAATTTTAGGAGACACACTCACAATGAATTTACTTTGCTCTAGAAAATTCTTCTATTTTTCCTCTCCATATTTTCCAACGTTTCAGTGATAGAAGAAGGTAAGGTTTGTTCGTTGATCACTGCAGAGGTGCTATTGCTTCGATCATCTTGTTGTTGTATCCTGGGAGATAGTCGACCAGCGTTTCTCCAAGTACCATAGGAACGGCTGAATCTGTCTTGAGGAAACTGTGTAAAACATGCATCAACATCTAGTAAAACTCGATTCTTTTATTCGATTTCTGATTTTCATAATATTATTTATTGATTTTTTGTATCTGATATTTTAAATATAAATTATTTAATTTAATTTAATTTATATAAATAGTAGTTTACTAACGTGTTTTGTCCAACATCATTCACCATTGATTATCATGTATTGTTTACCAGTGGTGAATCAATGAAAATTGGACGCTAGAATTTTTATTTTTATTTTACCAATTGTAATCTTAATTCCAACTTTCTATGAACAATTATTTCATAGGTTTTTTTATAAGACTTTACCAAGTCTTCATGGTCGACGTCGGTAGACAAGTCTTCATGGAGAGAAAATCTATGGAGTTTGTGGAATTGTTTTTGGATAATGAAATTCTTGGTGGTGTGCTCAACAATATAAATATTTTTTATCACTTAATTTTTAATATTATAAATATTTTTATTATAAAATAGATATTTTATTAAAATAAAAAAGTAATATATTTTATAACTCTAATATTTATTAAGAATAAAATTTTATATCATTTATACATTTAATGTTAATTAGTCTTCATATCCAACACCCATAGGCAAGTCTTGCATAGAAAAATCTTCATGGTTGGAAATTTTATACCATTATATTTTTTAAAATATTAAATTAGATAATATTAGTGATGTTATAAATTTTTTATTTTATAAAGTAGATATATATTAAATAACAAGTTTAATGTATTTTAGGATTTTAGTGTACTTCAAAAATAGAATTCTATATTATTTATATTTCTAATGTCCATTAGTTTTCATGATCTATGTTTGGAGACAAGTCTTGTAGGGAAAATTTGTGGAGCGGAAAAATTTTTTATAATGACACTTTGGTTGTGAGTTCAATAATGTAATTATTTGTACTTAAATTTATTTAAAAGTAAGTTGGTACTTAAATTTTGTTGGACCAAATTGTTACTTGAACTTATTTTTCGTCATATAATTTGATACTTTCACACTAACACCGTTAATTTATACTAACATAACATTGATAACTAATTACATAATAACATGGCAGTCTCTTGTTATAATCGTGATAAGCATATTTACTTAAATAATATATTTCACAACATTTTACAATTAAACTTTCTAAGACTTTTCCAAGTCTTTCAAATGGTCGATGTCCATAGATGAGTCTTGCAGAGAAAATTCGTGGGGTGTATTGAAAATTTTTATTTTTATTTATTTGAAAATGACCACACCATAGAATTTTTTTCATTAGAAGTTAATTTATAATAATACAAAATTTTATTTAGAAAATTCCCACCAATATGAAAACAACAATAAATTATAGTATGATATACTACAACTAAGTTCACCTACTTGAATTGACTTGTCTCTCGTATATCGTCATTTTCTCCTTCTTAAAGTCTCTGATTGATTCAAACATTTTCCTTGTTCTCACTAATTTGGAGTTCCATATTCTCATATTTCTGGTTTTTCTTTTTTCTTTTTTTTTTTGCCTACAAAACGTTTTGGTTGGTTCTTTCCATAATCTATTCGTCTTTCTCTTTATCGTGAAGATGAAGACAAACAATGAAACACTTAGTTTACAAAGATTACTTGTCACACTTTTAAATCTTAGAGTCTTGATTGCAGTTACAGTAGGGGAAGTAGTCCCTCCTTATATACCTATTGAAAACATCACCATTAATTGTGGCTCTTTCTCTCACTCCTTAGCTTCAGATGGACGCCTTTGGAGTGCAGAAAACAATTCTAGATTCCCCGTCCTACATTCAGGAAACAAACAATCTCTGTTTTTAAGTGCCTTTACTGGGTATGAACCCTACATCACAAGCCGCCTTTCCTACTCGGAGTTCACATACATGATCCCCCTTACTGCTGGCCCGAAGTTCATTCGCTTGCACTTTCATCTACATTCATACCCAGGCTTTAATCTGTCTAAGGCTTTCTTCACTGTTAAAGCAGGTCGGTTTACGCTTCTCAGAAACTTCAGTGCTTTACTTCATGCTCAAGGCAAGGAAACTCTGGTTAAAGAATTCTGCGCCAACGTCGAAGATGGAGAGACCCTAAATATAACATTCTCTCTGCTTTTGTAAACGGGATTGAAATTGTGTCTATGCCCACCAACCTATACTACAGACCGGCCAGTGATGAAGGTGTTCCCCTCCTTGGCCACACTACCGATAGGTTTTATAGCTTGGGAAACAACACTGCCCTTGAGATGATGCATCGGATCAATGTTGGTGGAAAGCAAATCCCACCTGCAGAAGACACTGGCATGTATCGAGCCTGGTCAGGGGACGACGATTACTTGGCAGTTGCGAGACCTAGTGTTCTTCCAGCTAACGCGAGTGTTAATCTCAACTTCAGCGCTGTGCCATCGTTCTCTGCTCCGGGATCCATCTATACAGTTGCTAGAACAATGGGAGTTAACGCGGCTATGAATGAGAATTATAATCTCACTTGGGAGTTCCCTGTTGATTCTGCCTTTTTTTACTTTGTGAGATTGCATTTTTGTGAGTTCCAAATAGAGATAACGAAAGTAGGTGACAGAGTTTTTGAGATCTTCATAGCCAATAACACAGCAGAAACTCTAGCAGACGTTATAGCCTGGAGTGGTGGAAATGGAGTTCCAATATATAGAGATTACGCAGTGGCAATAAGTAATAAAGGAAATCAAAAGAAACAAAATCTTGCAATTCAGCTACATCCTGGCCCGGAATGGGGAACTCTGTATCCTGATGCAATCTTGAATGGAGTTGAAATTTTCAAATTGAGCAGAAGCGGTGATCTTAGCGGACCTAACCCTGATCCAACGCTCGTTTTGCACTTAGGAAAGAAGAGGACGATAAATGTTGTTGTCGTTGTTGCTGCTCCAGTTACCGGCTTTGTTACTATCTCTCTTTTACTTTTCGTGATTTTCCGAATACGTTCCAATAAATTTGCCAACAACAGCTGCCCTTCTCTACCATCTGATATTTGTCGCCACTTCTCACTGAGGGAGATCAAAACTGCTACTAACAACTTCGATAAGAATCTCATCATTGGAAGAGGCGGATTCGGTGAAGTCTACAAAGGATTCGCTAATGCTGGCTCCACCCCTGTTGCAATCAAACGATTGAATCCAGGTTCACAACAAGGGGTGCTTGAGTTTAGGACTGAAATTGAGATGCTTTCGAAACTTAGGCACCAAAATTTAGTTTCTTTAATCGGATATTGTGAAGACAACAAGGAAATGATCCTAGTGTACGACTACACGATTCATGGGACCTTGAGAGATCACCTCTACAACACTGATAATCCCCCTTTACAATGGGAGCAGAGGCTCAAGATGTGTATTGGTGCTGCACATGGGCTGCACTATCTCCACCGAGGTCCAAACCACACCATCATTCACCGAGACGTGAAGACAACAAATATTTTGGTAAGTGAGAAATGGGTGGCAAAAGTATCTGATTTCGGATTGTCTAAAATGAATGACTTATCCAACACTCATATCAGCACTGCTGTCAAGGGCAGCATTGGGTACTTGGATCCCGAATACTACCGTCTTCACAAATTAACCGAAAAATCTGATGTCTACTCTTTCGGTGTGGTGTTGTGTGAAGTACTATGTGCAAGAGCACCGATAGATCGAAATGCTGAGGACCACATGCAAATAAGTTTAGCAGACTGGGCACAACATTTCTACAACAATGGAAGCCTTGGTGAGATAATTGATCCTTATTTACAAGGTCAGATCAAGCTTCCAAGTCTATTAAAATTTGGTGAAGTAGCTATAAGTTGTTTGGCTTCGGAAGGGATGAAAAGGCCGGCAATGAGTGAAGTGGTGTATGGACTTGAGCTTGCATTGCAGATGCAGGGAAGTGAAATAAATGGAAACGATGAGAATCATGCAAATGACTCGTCTTCCATAGATTATCATGTATTGTTTACGAGTGGTAGTGGATCAATGAGAGTTGGTCGGTAGATTAGATGCTTTAATTATTTGCCCATTAATTGTGATATTAATTCCAGCTTTTCATATTCCATGTGTTAAATTAGCTACAAGTTGTATCATGCATGTGAAATCTTTCAAAAACATTGTTAATAATTTAGTAAAAATTTACCACTCGACTTTCTTTTGTAAAAGACTTTATTTCAATAACTTATTATCAAAAACTTCATAAATTTCTTTCAAGGTTTAGACATAAAAGTTAAAATCTTGTGTTGCAACATAAATAATATATTTCACAACATTTTATAATTAAACTTTTTTAATGGAAAAAGAAAGTAGAAAAATCGAGTTGTTTTTGGTGTAAGACTTTTCCAAGTCTTCATGGTCAATGTCTGTATATGAGTCTTGCAGTGGGGTGTACAGAAATTTTTTATTTTTTATTTAACCATAATCTTAATTTAATATTTGATTTAATGTAATTTAATTAAGCCATTTTTTTAAGTGCAACACATATAGTACAATTACAAATATAAGTCCAAGTAATTATAAGCATAAAGTTATAATAAACAGATTATTCAAATAATCACTAAGTAGAATCAAACTATTACAATACAAACGAATTAAGAATTGACGCAATCCAGACTAAAATCAATAAATTGGAATTAACTAAACTAAAACTCCATCACACAACGGGCTCAAAAACCTACATATATAATTATACATGATAATTTTCAAACTTGAATATTCAAGAATCCCTACTTCTACCAAATGAGTCAAGTCGTCCTTAGGGATTAAGCCATATTTTAAATCGTGAATAAGAGGTCATGAATTCATGCAGCACAATGATGCAATTTGTATTGTATTAATATTATAAGTTTCGGGATATATCCTAAAATTATACATGAATTATGGTTTAATGTATAATTATATATATGAATTTTAATTTTGTACAATTTTATATAAATGAAATTTTGATTTGATCCAATTCTTATAAATTATTAACACAATTATCGATATTATATCATTTTATGTTTATATTTTGCAATAATAAATAATTATATTTATCCAATATAATTTATTTTTATAAATGTGCATGATTAAATTAAAATTAAAGTTTCAAGTATATAAATTTAAATTATAACTAGAGTTTCATATGTATAATTGCACCATATTAAAATTTATGTATACAATTGTACATTAAATTAAAATTCATGTATTATTTTGAGATTTATCCCAATTTAATATAGAGTATCATTTTAACGGTTTAATCTATAACTATATATTAAAGGAAGGAAAAACCGCGTTCCTCCTTTTGTGGCATACACTCATTTAGTTTTTTAAATATGTTCAAAATTCATATTTATTTCTTATATTTTAATTTTTAATATAATTTGGTGTCTATGTTTTTTATAATTTTATTAAAATCGTTAATATCATTAGCTATTCAATTAAAATATTACATAGTTATATATAATTTAAAAGCGAATTTTAACTCCATAAACTTAAAAGATTAAATTCTTGAAAATGAAAGTTGGAGGACTAAATTCAAAATAACGATGTGTAAAAACATAGAGTTATAGTTGTTTGAACCAATTGAATTGGTCGAGGTACCAGTCCGAAAAGAAGTATCATATTGGTTAACTTACGAACCACTACGAGTTGGTAGAACAAGTCTAAAAAATTGATTGAATTATTTTTTTAATTTTTTTTAAATATTTTTATTTTTATGTTTTTAATGATTTATTTAATTAAAACATACCAATAAGTGATCTAACTAGTTCTAACATCATTTTGGTTTTAAAAACTTTGCTTAGAATATATTTAATATTCAAATTTTTATAATATAACTATACTAGTTTATTTTTAACTGTGTGAGATTTCAAATATTAAATTTAATTTTAAATTTTATAAACAAAAAACCTTTAATTTTAACTGCTTTTGTCTTTTTTCTTAGAGCGTATTTTTTTTTTATTAAATAAACTTTCAGGTGGACAATAGAAATTTGAAATTTGAGAATAAAATTCAAATTTTAATGAATTAGAAGTATTAGCAGTTCTATTAAGATGTTGTCAATGCTTGGAATATTTCGATCTTTCTTCCATGTTATCTATCTGTTTTTCCTCACCAATGGAGAATCCATGCAAAACAACTTTTTCCCTTCAAAACCTCCTGTTTCTGCTGCTTCCTTGTCTCTTCTTCTTCTTCTTCAGTCAATACCTTGTGGTTCTTGTTACAACGGATTTCAATGTTAAGCCTTACAACCCCACAGAAAACTACGCAGTTGATTGTGGTTCTTCCGCCGATGGAGAGTCTTTCAATAGTTGTTATTGGATAGGAGATGGCAATGGAAAATTCGGCCCCATAGAGCAACAAAACAAATCATCAGTGATTAACGCTATATCTGAACAAGTTGATAAGGTCCCCTACTCCACAGCTCGTCTTTCTTACTCACAGTTCACCTATTCTATTCCCCTCTCTCCTGGTCCAAAATTCATTCGCTTGCACTTCTATCCAATTTCATATACAGGCTTTGACGACCCTTCTAAGAAAGCTATCTTCTCTGTTCAAGCTGGTACTTTTACCCTTCTCCAGAATTTCAGTGCTTTGTTTCATGCTCGATGTGAAGTTAAAGTTGTCAAACAATTTTGTGTAAACGTTGATCAAGGTCAAAGATTCAACTTAACCTTCACTCCTACTCCTGAAATCACTGATTCTTATGCTTTCATCAATGGCATCGAAGTTGTTTCCATGCCAACCAATCTATATTATACACCAGAGAGTGATGAAGGGGTACCTTTTCTAGGCCAGGCCCAGGGAAGATTGTACACCCTAGGAAACAACGCTGCCCTTGAGAAGATGTATCGAATCAATGTTGCTGGGAGGGAAATTGTTGGGGTTTTGAGCAAAAACAAGGAAGAAAAGAAGCAAAAGAAAACGGATACCAAAAAGAATTCAAAAATTGAAATCCAAAAACTGATTTCATATTAAATTTCGTTAAGATATAAGCATAAGTTACATGAAAGCTTCCTAATACATAACTACTCCCACTAATGTATTGACTAGGACAAAGCTTGAATTACACACAAAATGTAGCTGACATCTCATCTATTACATCAAACATAAATCAACAACTAATCCTACTGACTTTAAGTACAAATTACAAAAGAACTAAATCAAGTTACAAACAAAATGTTGCCGCTGCTCTGGTTTAGCTTCCATGCTGATTTGCTGCTGGTTTCCTATTGCATTGCAAGCCAAAGTTCAACACTCCTTCTTGGACTGTATGCAACAAACACCAATCTTACTCCTTAAGGCATCAAATCTTGTAGCACTGAGTGACTTAGTTAGAATATCAGCAAACTGATTTTCTGAGCTGCAATGAACAAGTCTAACTTCCTTTATTTGTTCAGCCTCTCTAACAAAATGATACTTGATTTTAAAGTGCTTGGTTTTTCCATGAAAAATTGGTTTTTTTAGCTATGGCAACTGCTGACTGATTATCAACTTTGATTTCAATAGCTTCAATCTGTTCCTCATTTAAATCACATAGCAACTTCCTGAGCCAAATGGCTTGATTAACAGCTGCAGCAGCTGCAATGTACTCTGCTTTAGCTATCGATTGAGCAACAGTTTGTTGCTTCTTTGAGCACCAACAGAAAACCCCTGAGCCAAGTGTAAAGAAATAGCCAGAAGTGCTCTTCATGTCATCAATGGACCCTGCCTAATCACTATCAGAATACCTTGTCAACTTGAGTTCCTTTCCCTTTTCAAACTTCACTCCATAATTCAAAGTCCCTTTCACATATCTGAGAACTCTTTTAGCTGCTTTAAAGTGAACAACATCACATCAATGCATGAATCTGGACAGGAGGCTAACAACAAACATGATATCAGGCCTTGTAGCTGTTAAGTAAAGTAAACAACCTACCAAGCTTTGATACTCCTTCTCATCAACTCTTTCATGATTGCTATTGCTAGTTAATTTTTCACCTTGAGCCACTAGTATGCTGACAAATTTGCAATTGGACATACAAAACTTGTTTAAGATCTTTAGTGTAAAAGGCTGCTGACTTATAAAGATGGCTTGGTCAGTTTGAATTACTTCCATGCCAAGAAAATATGTCATTTCTCCCAAGTCAGTCATCTCAAAAACATTCTACATTTGCATTTTGAACTCATCGATCATATTCCCTTTGCTTCCAGTTACCAGCAAGTCATCCACATAGAGTGACACAATCAATAGTGTTTCATTTTCTGACTTCTTCACATAAAGAGTAGGCTCACTGACACTTTTCTTAAACCCGAGCCTAGACAGGTTTGCATCAACCCTGTCATATCAGGCCCTTGGTGCCTGCTTCAGACCATACAAGGCTTTTTTTAGCCTGTAGACCATGTCATCTTCATCAGGAACTTTGAACCCATTTGGTTGTTCAATGAATATTTCTTCCTTGAGGAAGCCATTTAAAAAGGCTGACTTGACATACAGCTGGTGTACTCTCCATTGCTTCTGAGCAGCCAAGGCAAACATGAGCCTTATTGTGTCTAGCCTTGCAACTAGAGCAAATGTTTCCATGAAATCAATGCCATACTGTTGGCTGTATCCCTCACTACAAGTCTTGCCTTGTGTTTGTTTTAAAAGCCATCAGCATTGTACTTGACTCTAAACACCTACTTCACACCAATAACCCTTTTTCTGGTCTAGTCTGTCAACCAATTCCCAAGTGTCATTTTTGTGAATCATTTGCATTTCTTCTTCCATGGCCTTTTTCCAACACTCTTCTCTAGCAGCTTTATCAAAATTTAAAGGCTCAATTATTGCAACATCACACCTTTGATAAATGTCAACAATGGTTCTTGTGCCTCTCACAGGTTCATCATCAAAATCATCACCAATTGGCCCTTCTTCATCTGGTTGCAGATTGATGTCTTGCTGATCTTCTTCACTTAGACTTGCATCAGTATTACTCCAGTTTTATACTATTTCTTCATCAAATTTCATATCTCTACTCACCATGATCTTCTTTGTTGAAGGATCAAATACCCTATAGCCTTTCTTGGTGTTGTTGTAACCAACAAAGATCCTTAACAAAGATCTTCTTTCAAGTTTGGTTCTCTTTTCAGTTGAAATGAGAGCATAGCAGACACAACCAAACACCTTTAGGTGTGACACTGTTGGTTTGAGTTTACACCAAGCTTCAAAAGAAGTTTTACCCTTGACAGCAGTAGTAGGCAGCCTGTTGAGTAGATACACTGAAGTGTTCACTTCCTCAACCCAAAATTTGATTGGCAGTTTGCTTTCAAACAGTAAGTATCTAGCTATATCAACCACTATTCTATTCTTTCTTTCACAGACCCTATTTTGCTGAGGAGTATAGATGTTTGTCAGCTGATGATGAATTTCAGCTTGCTCACACAGCTGCTGAAACTTATCTGACAAGTACTCAGCCCCATTATCTAATCTCAAGGCCTTGATCTTGTAGCCTGATTGATTTTTAGCTAAGGCTTTGAATTTGACAAATGCCTCAAATACTTTAGACTTTTGCTTTAGAAAATAGATCCAACAGAATCTACTGAAATAATCTATGAACAACACAAAATATCTACTGTCATTCAAAGAAGAAGTTTTCATTGGTTTACAAATGTCAGTATGGACCAATTCAAGCTTATTTCAAGCTCTCCATGCCTTGTTAACTGGAAAAGGCAATCTTGCTTGCTTTCCAAGCTGGACAAATTTCACAAACATTATCATTGACTTCAACTTTGGACATGTCTTCAACCAAGTTTAATTTTTGTAGTAAATCAAGTGATCTGTAGTTGACATGGCCTAATCATTTATGCCATAAACTAGCTTTATCAACAAGACTAGTGTAGGCATTCATTTCTAGCTAATTTGCATCCAGCATAAAACACTTACCAGTCATAGCCACTGTAACTAATTCTTGACCAAATGAATCCTTAATAACACAAGAGTTATTCTTAAAAATAAGTGAATAACCCTTCTCAATTAGCCGGCCAACACTAAGCAAGTTTTGGTCTATGTCAGGTACAAAAAGAACATCTGAGATTACTTTGTTACGTGGGTGTGTGTCGATCATTACATTTCCTTTGCCTCTAGCCTTGATGAGGTTTCCATTTCCAATCTTGACTTTGGAAGAGAAGCTTATATCAAGATTCTTAGACCTTTATTAGATGCCATATGATGAGTGCAGCCACTGTCTACTAACCAGTTTCTTCTCACTTTGGCTGAGGTTGCGTAATTGGTTGCAGTGAAAACATACTCCTCCTGATCCTGAACATCCTCAGCAGTCTGAGCTTGATTTTGCTGCTGAGTTTGTACCCTTCATTTGTTTTTGCACACCTTATCAATATGACCAAACTATTTACAACTTTTGCATTGGATATTTGGTCTGTACCAGCAGTACTTCTCCAAGTGTGTGGTCTTTATGCAGTGAATGCATTGTGGGAACCTTTTCTTTCCTGCATCTCTCTTTGGTTTCTCCCTTTTGTCAAGCCATGGTTTCTTCCCTTTGAAGCTTGAACTTGAACTTTCTTTGGCCTTTTCTTGGAAAGCTTCTTCTGGATGCTCCTCTAGTCTGTTGGCCCTTCTTTGCTCGAGTGCATATAGAGAGTTTACCAACTCAGACAATGAGATGGTTGATAAGTCCTTCGAGTCCTCCAATAAGGAGATCTTTGACTCAAAATTTTCAAGGAGAGTTGTGATGACCTTTTCAACAACTCTGCTCTCACTAAAATCATCAACAAGGAGCCTAATGTTGTTAACTGTGGCCATTATCCTATTAGAGTACTGCTTGATGGTCTCAGACTCTCTCATCTTCAAGTTCTCAAAATCTCTCCTAAGGTTGATCAGTTGCTGCTTCCTTGTCTTGTATGACCCCATAACTCTTCCTTCAGCTTCTCCCATGCTTTCTTTGGTGTGTCACAAGTCATTATCCAAGTGAAAATCACATCAGATACACCATTTTGCAAGCATGACATTGCTTTGTGCTTCTTGGCACACTCTTCACCGTGCTGTCGATTTGTGCAATGGTGGGATTGGCCCTCAATGGAGCTGGTTCAGTGTCATTCTCGACCACATTCCATAGGTCATGTGCTTGCAAGTAAGTTTTCATCTTCACTACCCAAATGTGGTAGTGCTCACCAACAAACACATGTGGTGGTAGTGGTGTGAAACTCATCTTGCAGCAACAAAAAATGATAGATTCAACTTCTTTCTCTTTAAGTTTTGTTCATAATGAAAGCTACCAACAACAGAGGCCCTCAAAGATGACAAGCTCTGATTACCATTTGTTGGGGTTTTGAGCAAAAACAAGGAAGAAAAGAAGCAAAAGAAAACGGATACCAAAAAGAATTCAAAAATTGAAATCCAAAAACTGATTTCATATTGAATTTCATTAAGATATAAGCATAAGTTACATGACAGTTTCCTAATACATAACTGCTCCCACTAATGTATTGACTAGGACAAAGCTTGAATTACACATAAAATGTAGCTGACATCTCAGCTATTACATCAAACATAAATCAACAACTAATCCTACTGACTTTAAGTACAAATTACAAAAGAACTAAATTAAGTTACAAACAAAATGTTGCTGCTGCTCTGGTTTAGCTTCCATGCTGGTCTACTGTAACACCGCTTACCCGTATTCGACGCCGGAACAGGGTACGAGGCGTTACTAGACTTATACACAAGCAATCATGCAAAACCGAGACATGACTTTCCACGCAAAAATAAAAATTTTCATATCACCTCTTACACAAGCCTATGAGGCCTAAATCACACTTTAGGAACGGTTTGGAATTAAATCGAACTCTTTAGAAAATCTCTAGAAAGACTTAAAAAAATTCTCATCAAACAATCCACATACCCGTGTGGAAGAATGGACACGCCCATGTGTCACCTCACATGCCCGTGTTCCACACCCGTGTAGATTTATTTCTCATTTCGAACCTACAGGGGTTTTCACACGGCCGGACACACGCTCGTGTCCATGGCCCGTGTCCCTCACACGGCCACGACACGCCCGTGTCTTAGCCCGTGTGCAAAAACCTTGACATTCTGTTTCTGACGTCATCATCCTATTAAGGTCACACGGCCAAGGCACACGTCCGTTTCCTTAGACCATGTGGTGAATTAAATTCCTAAACTCAGGTGAAGACTTCACATGGCCTGGGCACACGCCCATGTTCTATGGCCGTGTCTTCCACACGGTTGAGACACACGGCCATGTCTCAGCCTGTGTGATTACTACTGGGCATTTTGACTTGCCAACTTATCATGCAGGGGGACACACGACCTAATTTCATATTTTATTAAACCTCTAACTCAATTTCCACTATTTTTGATGATTTTTCAAAGTTAGATTACTGTTGCTGTCCAAAAATATTTTAGTGCAAAATGTTGATTTCCAAGTTTATAACACCTTTATTTCCTTTCTCTACAATTTTTTTCATCATTTTCTCTTATTTCTCGACAGCAAGCAATTTTGGCTTTTCGTCGAATCCCGTTTTCTGCATTTCAGGTACACACCTGGTATCGTTTCTGATGCGTAAGCACTTCTGAGCCTCCAGAACTTAAAAATCGACCAACATATCTCCAGATTAATCACTTAATTCGTTTTTAATCAACTAATTTCGGAAGGAACTCGACTAAAAACCTAACAAAACCCTTACCTCGCTTGAGTAACCACGACTTTGCACAACCATAGCGTCGATTCAAAACCATCAGCCCCTTGATTAACTCTTAAACACCAAAAAGGAATCCCCTTTTTAGAGATTAACCAAGAATGATTAACAATAGACAAAACCATTACTTACCGAACACGCGCAACCAACAATGAACAACCGAATCAATTGGAAAAAGAAGGAAGAAATGGAAGGGGGAAAATAATGGAAATTTCGGCAGTAACTAAGGGAAAGAATCGGCAGAGGAGAGAAAAAAAGAAGAAGAAGAAAATGTCAGAAAAATTTTGAGGAATTGGAGAGAAAACTGAAACTCTATTATTATTTTTTGCGACAAAAAGATAATCAAATTATTTTCTGATAACCTCTCCCCAATTATCTCCTAAAATCACTCCCTATTAACCCACTAAAACACAACTACTCAGAATTTTGCCCCAACACAACTCTAAGCCGAAATTGGAGCAAAAATACTGTCTCCACTCCATCAAAGAGAATTGAACACAGAACCTCCAACACTCCACTTAACCACCATACCAACAGACCCATTCTGATATAAACTTACCAACAATTAAACTTAAGCCCTTTGCACAAAGTTAAGGCTTTATTTATAAAAATACCAAAATTTGCCCAAGTAAGGCTTGAACTTAGGACCTCTCACACACACCCAGAACACTTAACCACTGAAGCAGATACACACTTGTATGTCACACATACACGAAATCAAAAATTAAAATTTTAGGGCGTTACATTCAACACTAGAAACCCCCCTTTACAATGGGAGCAAAGGCTCAAAATGTGTATTGGTGCGGCACAAGGGCTGCATTATCTCCACAGGGGTCTTAATCACACCATCATTCACCGAGATGTGAAGACCACAAATATTTTGATAAATGCTAAACGGATAGCCAAAGTATCTGATTTTGGATTGTCTAAAATGAATTACTTACCCAACACTCATAGTAGCTTTCCCATCAAAGGAAACATCAAGTTCTTGGATCCTAAATATTACCGTCTTTAGAAAATAACTGAAAAATTCGATGTCTATTCTTTCAGTGTGGTGTTGTGTGAAGTACTATGTGCAAGAGCATCGATAGATCGAACTACCGAGAATCATATGCAAATAAGTTTAGCAGAGTGGGCACAACATTACTGCAGCAATGGAACTCTTGATCGGGTAATTGATACTCATCTACATGTTAAGATCAAGCTTGCAAGTTTGTTAAAATTTGGTGAAGTGGATATAAGTTGTTTGGCTTCAGAAGGGATGAAAAGGCTGGCAATGAGTGAAGTGGTGTATGGACTTGAGCGTGCATTGAAGCTGCAGGGAAGTGAAATAAATGGAAACGATGAGAATTATGCAAATGACTCATCTGTTGGAAAAATTATAATTTTTGGAAACTTTAAGGTATATTCTCGATTGGTAAATGTGAAGAGTTAAATCATAAAATTATGGTTTTATATTCTGCTCCATGAGACTTTTACAACGGTATATCTTATGCTCAAAATGGTTGAGTGATGAATAAGAAATTAGTACTCAAAGTAAGCTATTTGTGAATATTTGTGGAGGAAAAGAAAAGCTTAGATCCCACATTGGATAAATACCAAGTGTGAGATATGTATATATATGAGAACCCACTTGAAGGAGTATTAAATGACTAAGTGTGAAATCTCGCCTTGTGTGCAGGAGTTGGTGTAAATCCAATTCCATTGGGGTTAGGGTGCACACGTATAATGTGGACAATACGAAATGCCCGGACTTGTCCTGCCCAAGGCGAGTCTACAAATGATATTTTAGCCCAATACAACATTTATTTTTCTCAGCAAATATACAAAATCCTTTTTAAAAGGACATATATCTTGGTTTAATGCAGATTTTGTATATTTATTTATGAAAATTTCTAAAATTCCACCATATTGAATGCCTATAAAAGCTTAAAGAATTTTACAAAAATTTTTAGGAGACACACTCACAACGAATTTATTTTGCTCTAGAAAATTCTTCTCTTTTTTGTCTCCATATTTTCCAACGTTTTAGTGATAGAAGAAGGTAAGGTTTGTTCGTTGATCACTACAGAGGTGCTACTACTTCGATCATCTTGTTGTTGTATCCTGGGAGATAGTCGACCAACGTTTCTCCAAGTACCATAAGAACGGCCGAATCTGTCTTGAGGAAACTGTGTAAAGCATGCCTCAACATCTAGTAAAACTCGATTCTTTTATTCGATTTCTGGTTTTCATAATCTTATTTATTGATTTTTTTGTATCTGATATTTTAAATATAAATTATTTAATTTAATTTAGTTTATATAAATAATAGTTTACTAACTTGTTTTGTCCAACATCATTCACCACTGATTATCATGTATTGTTTATCAGTGGTGAATCAATGAAAATTGGACGCTAGAATTTTTATTTTTATTTTACCAATTGTAATCTTAATTCCAACTTTCTATGAACAATTATTTCATAGGTTTTTTTTATAAGACTTTACCAAGTCTTCATGGTCGACGTCGGTAGACAAGTCTTCATGGAGAGAAAATCTATGGAGTTTGTGGGATTGTTTTTGGATAATGAAATTCTTGGTCGTATGCTCAACAATATAATATTTTTTATCACTTAATTTTTAATTTATAAATATTTTTATTATAAAATAGATATTTTATTAAAATAAAAAATTAATATATTTTATAACTCTAATATTTATTAAGAATAAAATTTTATATCATTTACATAAAGAGTTTAGGGTTTTAAGATTTAGGGTTTAGGATTTAGGGATTAAGGTTTTAATGTTAATTAATCTTCATATCCAACACCCATAGGCAAGTTTTGCAGAGAAAAATCTTTTAAAATATTAAATTAGATAATATTAGTGATGTTATAAATTTTTTATTTTATAAAGTAGATATATATTAAATAACAAGTTTAATATATTTTAGGATTTTAGTGTACTCCAAAAATAGAATTCTATATTATTTATATTTCTAATGTCCATTAGTTTTCATGATCTATGTTTGGAGACAAGTCTTGTAGGGAAAATTTGTGGAGCGGAATTTTTTTTTTTTATAATGACACTTTGGTTGTGAGTTCAATAATATAATTATTTGTACTTAAGTTTATTTAAAAGTATTTAGTTGGTACTTAAACTTTGTTGGACTTAATTGTTACTTGAACTTATTTTTCGTCACACACTTTGATACTTTCACACTAACATCGTGAATTTATGCTAACATAACATTAACAACTAATTACATAATAACATGTGACAGTCTCTTGTTATAATCGTGATAAGCATATTTACTTAAATAATATATTTCACAACATTTTACAATTAAACTTTCTAAGACTTTTCCAAGTCTTTCAAATGGTCGATGTCCATAGATGAGTCTTGCAGAGAAAATTCGTGGGGTGTATCGAATTTTTTTTTTTTATTTGAAAATGACCACACCATTGATTTTTTTTTTTTCATTAGAAGTTAATTTATAATAATACAAAATTTTATTTAGAAAATTCCCACCAATATGAAAACAACAATAAATTATAGTAGGATATACTACAACTAAGTTCACCTACTTGAATTAACTTGTCTCTCGTATATCGTCATTTCTCCTTTTTAAAGTCTCTGACTGAATCAAACATTTTCCTTATTCTCACTAATTTGGAGTTCCATATTCTCATATTTCTGGTTTTTTTTTTTTTTTGCCTACAAAACGTCCTGGTTGGTTCTTTCCATAATCTATTCGTCTTTTATCTTTATCGTGAAGATGAAGACAAACAATGAAACACTTAGTTTACAAAGATTACTTGTCACACTTTTAAATCTTAGAGTCTTGATTGCAGTTACAGTAGGGGAAGTAGTCCCACCTTATATCCCCAGTACCCAATTTTGCCCGGGCCCTTGAAAACCAAAACAGAAAAAAAATAAAAATAAAAATGTCCAAATTGTCTTTTACAGTCCTCTTTACAAAAGCCCAATAAATATTGACCCACTACTAGAACCAAACCCGAATGGACCCCTTGACCCAAAACTATGACCCAACAGATCCTAACAAAGCTAGACCTGCACTCGGATGGCTCAAAAGGCCCAAGACCTTATCAGATTGAAGAGCCTAGGGTTTCGGGAAACCCCAGGCGCCGCAGCAAAGATCCCGAGCGCCACGCCGCCTCGCAGGAGCCCGAGCGCCACCTGCGCCCACCTGCTACACGAAATTAGCGCGCATGTCGCTCTACCACCGAGAAACTCGCGTCGTATCCAGATTCTCCGTCATTCTACCTGCAAAAAGGAAAGAAACCCAGCAGCCAACAAGGAAACAAATCGCAGCAAGGGCAAAACAGTAGCAAAAAATGGAAATTTTTGTTTCCTTTTTCTTTTATTTTTCGGGTATAAAAACCCAAAATATGTAAACAGAAAGGGAGGTAGAAAGGGACGAAGATACACAGACAGAAACATTGAATAAAAATAGAAAAATACAGAGGTGATTTCCTCAGTTAGTTTATCTTTTTATATTCTTTTTATTTTTTTTATACGAGTACTGTTTCTTTTTAAAAATATAGCAAGAATACAAGTTTACCTCTCAAGCAGCGGTGAAAACCGGATATTTGGTCTCCGACCACCATACCTGGTGGCGCGTGAGGCGCGTGAGGGTGGTGGCCTGAAGGGCTAGCAATCGGAACCCTAGACGAGTATTGAGAGAATTTTAAATTTTTTTAAAAAAATCAGATGATAAATGATATTTTTGGTTTAAAAACTGATATATATAGAACTTAAAAAACGACGCCGTTTTAGGCCATGGGATTCGCGCGTTGACCCGACCCGGCCCTCAGGATCCGCGCGTTTTCTTTAAATGGCCTAATTGCCATCTTAGTCCTTTCGCATTTTTATATTTTTTAATTCGGTATTAATTTCATTTTTATTTATTTTTTAATTTGTCCCTAATGTTTGTTTCGGTTCCAATTTAGTCCCTCGGTCCGTTTTAAAGGTAAAATCGGAACGACGTCGTTTCTTAAAAGGTTTAATTGCCACATTAGTCCCTTGGATTTAATGCACGTTTTAATTTAATATGCTTTTGATCTGTTCTAATTATTATTTGACCCCTGATTTCTTTGTTTTATTTTATTTTTATCCTTTTATTTTATTTTTATTATTATATAGTGTATTAAACTATTTTATTATATTATATATATTCCATATTATTTTCCTGTATTTATTTATATTATATATATTTTATATGTATTATTTTATTATATATTTAATTATTACTATATATATTATTTTACTTGTTTAATAATTTATATATATATATATATTATATTTTTTATTATTTTTATATTATATTTTGTATATTATATATTATTATGTTATATATATATTATTTCTAAAACTTTATTTATTTATGTTATCTAACCCATTTTATTTATATAGTTTAAATTATGTATTACATGTATTTTCATTATTTATTATTTTTATTTAGCTAAAAATTATTTTCATTACATTGTATTTTTATATACTATATCATATGTTTTTTTTAATTTTTTATATTACATAGTATTATACTATATCATATATGTATGTAATATTTTTTATTTTATTTATTAATCTTGCATGAAATATGTTCATATTTATTTTATTATTTATTGTATTTGTTTATACTTCGTCATGTATTTACAATTGCTTTAGTGTAGGAATTATTATTTGTCATATTTTGTATTATTTCTTTGTTGCCTATCTTAAACATTAGTATATTATAATTGCTTTTAATATTTATGTGCGATAATTTATAAATGCAATATTGTCACATGGATTATTATGAAAATACATTTTTTTGCAAAATTATTATATTTCATCCAAAGGTTTTTAAAATAAGGCAATGTTTTGGTATTTAGAAATTCGGGAAATAGTGTCCTAACGTACTGGGTTGCGATTTTCCGTTTGGCTAAATAACTAAATACCCTTTTTCAAGTTTTGTAAATCATGAGTGATTTTAATTACAAAAGTTCTTAAATACCGTGTCCTAACGTACTGGATGTGATGTTTATATTCCCTCGGAACAAAGAAATCTCAAGTTTTAACTTAAATGGCTCAAAGTTTTTTTAAGAAATCATATTTTTAAATACTTTTAAACTTCAAATATTTGGACATGATTTTATCGATTAGGTACCAATTTTTGGGTGTTACGAGGGTGCTAACCCTTCCTCGTACGTAATCGACTCCCGAACCCGTTTTCTTGTTTTTTTGTAGATCAAAATCAAATGTTTTAAAATAAAACGTTTTACAAGATGATCCAATCACACCTAAGTAAAAAGGGATTGGTGGCGACTCCCATTTTCGTTTTTAAAGTCGACCCCCATTTTTCAAAACCGATTTTAAAATAGTTTCGACAGCTTGGCGACTCCACTGGGGACAAATAAGAGAGTCAAGCCGTAAAATTGATAGTTTCATGTCCTTATGTCTGAGTTTAAAAAATCTAGTTTAAAAAATTATGATCCTTTTTATTTGCATGCGATTCTATTTGAATAAAATATCTCTTCATTGCATTGCATGACCGTTGTGGTCACACCCTTAAGTTGGAGCAAGAAGCTACTCCTTCGTGAGGTTTTCACCTCCGTGCAGGATAGTGAACTGCTTTCGGAATACATCCGTACCTATGTCTTCGTGAGATTTTCATCTCCGTGCAGCCATAGAGAAATGTATTCCCCTGAACTGAACTCGGTTCGTATGAGCCTATAATGGGTGAGGATCGAGGAATCTGCTGGTTCAGCTACCTCAACTTTAGATCGAAACTGCATATAGTAAACCCTAAGAACCCACCTTAGGTAGAGCTATGCCGAACTTTAGTAGTTACCCGGATAGTTATGCGTTATTTCACTTGCCTTGTATTTTATTCTGTGGTACTAACTCGTTGTATTTCATTTTTTTGCATATCATTTCATACTTTAAGAGGTATCGATTCACGGTCAGTTTCTAAGTTAGAAAGCTGGTTATGGAGAACGAATTCCTTGATAAAGTGGAAGATAATGCAGTCGTTCGTATATAGTTAGAACATAGGCAATTAGAATGGTATGGATCCATTTTAGCAAGAAGAAATGGGGCGGTGCTAAAATCTCAGCCACTTGTGCTTCCTGATGTTGTTCCGATCAAAGCTGAATTGGATGTGAAGAAGATTGTACAACACTTTATGGCAAGGCGTGGTGTTGAAACTAAAAGGTAAAAGGTAACTATACTCACCAATCACTTCAAAGTAAGCGTGGAGAGTACGGATGGGCATTTTTACTATTACAACGTTTCTCTTTCATATGAAGATGGCCGTCCGGTTGATGGCAAGGGTGTTGAAAGAAAAGTGATAGAGAGGGTGCAAGAGACCTATGGCAATGAATTGGCTGGAAAAGACTTTGCTTATGATGGGGAGAAAAGTTTATTTACTGTTGGTGCTCTTCCTAATAACAAGCATGAGTTTACAGTTGTATTTAAGGATGTTACATCTAACAGAAACAACGGGAATGCAAGACTTGATATCCATGATGACTTAAATGGGCAAGACAGGAAGAGAATTAAACGGCCTTATCAATCAAAGACCTTTAAAGTAGAGGTTAGCCTTACTGCAAAGATTCCCATGAAAGCCATTCAAAATGCTCTGCATGGACAGGAATCAGAAAACTCACAAGAAGCCCTAAGGGTGTTTGATATCATTTTATGGCAGCATGCTGCAAAACAGGGATGTCTACTTGTTCGCCAATCATTCTTTCAAAGTAATCCTGATAATTTTACAGACATTGAAGGAGGTGTCCTTGGCTGTAAGGGTTTCCATTCAAGTTTTAGAGCCACTCAAGGAGGCCTTTCACTAAATATAGATGTATCAACTACCATAATAATTCAACTTGGTCTGGTAGTTGATTTGCAAATTAGAATGCTAGAGATCCTTACTCTTTTGATTGGAACAAGGCAAATAGGTGCTGAAAAATCTGAGGATAAAAGTTAGTCCGTCTAATCAAGAGTACAAGATTACTGGCTTGAGTGAACAACATTGCAAGGGATTTGATTCGGAGAAATGAAAGGAATTCATAGTGATCCCCCCATTTGATTTATTCAATGAGATGAACTGGAATAGACACCTTTCACCTGTGGTTAAAGTTGAAAAAATGTTTGAACAGATACAATTTAAACTTCTTGGAGCTCCGCAGTTCCTTCTTTGTCTAGAAAAATTCTGATTTTTATGAGCCATAGAATCTCTCTGAGTATGGCGCTAGCTAGGGTGTATGATCAAAATCTTCTTATGAAGATCAATGCTAAGCTTGGACCGTCTTTTCTTCACCATCGAAATCATAATTTTGAGGTAAAGTCAAATCTGAACAAGATCGAGGGCAGGATTGAAGAGTTAGAATCAGTATTGCATAACTATGAGTTTCGGATCGAGTTTCTTGAAACAAATAAAGGGCGTTGGAAGGAAGAACTTTACCATTCTCACGATCGAGTCAGAAGTCAGAATTATCTCACGGGTGAAGCAATAGTCCAGATTTGACTTGGGTAATATAGGCGAATACATTGAGCATGAAGTATGAGGTACGATCAGATCGTGGTCAAGAGTTGGCTTTGTTGTGTAGGCGAGTCAGAACACTGGGACTTAGGGTGAAAGCATATAGTAGTCCGTTTTATGTAAAGGATTTTGTTTTCTAATAAAGTTTTCTAAAATGAAGTTGATCAGAATCGATTCCTCTTTTCATTCATGCATTCGCATTACATGGCATCATTTGCATTAGACTTTTATAAAAGGACCCTAATTAGGTTAAAATATTTCAGTTAACCTAGAAAACATAGAGCAAAGGTTGGAAAGAATAGAGCAAATACAAATACAGATGCAGGGGCAATTGATCGAGATCCAACAAGAGATGCGGGAATTCCAAAGGAATATGATAGGCCAGCTAGCCCAGTTACTAGCCAAAGGATTTGGAAAAAGAAGGGGCTCAATGGACAATAGTGAGGATGATGAGGAAGACATTGTTTATTCTCCAATGGGTACCTCGACTCAACCAGACACACATCTGTATGGGGGACCCGTCATTATTGGACCCCGATGTCATACTTTGGCCCTATTAAATTCTCCAATAGGTTCAGGTTTTAACCCGAGTGATGATCAAGCCAAGCCGATGGCTCTGGTAGAAATAAGGGAAAGAGGAGAATGGACCTCAAAAGCCCTGAAGAAGAAAGAAAAGAAAACGAATAATGCCGGTAGGTATAACAAGAGCCATTCAGAGCCAATTACAATGAACCAGCCAAGGACGGTAACTACCAACGATCGGGTCTCTCCAAGGTAAAACTCTAAAAATCTCTAATTTACGCCAATCCCGATGACGTATAAGGAGCTATATCAAAGTTTATTTGACGCGCATATTGTTTCTCCATTTTATCTAAAGCTGTTACAGCCCCCATATCCTAGATGGTATGACCCGAACGCTCAATGTGACTACCATGCGGGAATAACCGGACATTCGATTGAAAACTGTACTGCGTTTAAAAAGTTGGTCGAAAGGTTTATTAAAATGGGAGTTGTGAAGTTCGACGATCCATCAAAACTTGATCACTTTAATGAGGTAGTGAATACGATAATTTAAGGAGGAGACAAGAAAGTTGCTACTCCTTGAAGAAATCAAAGAGGGAATCAGGGAACAATGTTTCCAAATCCTTGTGCACTTGGAAGTGTTTTGAATAATGGGACTGTGGAAGAGATCCCTGTATTTTTAGGGCTAATTTAGAGTAATGTTCAAAGCACGCTTGTTGTCTTGAGCCTAGAGGCAACAAGAACTCTTTTGTGAAATAGGCTTATGTTCAAAATTTTATAAAATGCATCTGTTTGAGCACATATTCTTTTATTCTTTACATTTAATACTATACATTCTTTTATTTCTAGAATATTCTTTCATTCTTTATTTGAGACCATACTATCTAAATAATCATCCTTAGAATCATTTATTCTTTGGATTTGTTCGCCTTCGTACCTAGGTACCCAGATATTAATGTCATGAGCGACGTTGTTACTGATTCCCTTTTTGAACAAGATATGGGTCTAGGGGATCTTAGGATTTTGAAGATGACAGAGATTGTGACATATCTTCTGACTTGTTAAGAATGGTTTAACAAGATGAAAAATAGACCTTACTCTACAAAGGGGTCATTGGATATTGCGAGCCTAGGAAAGGGGTGAAGACCGAAGCCTAGCTCACCACCAAAATAAGGCAAGACATCATTGAGTTGTTTTCAAGAATTCAAAGATGTTTTCGCACAATTATATCAGGACATGCCTTGGCCAATAAGAATCAGGCTAAACAAAGAGGATCGGGCACTGTTGATTCACTGTGGAAGGAGATTGCATCAGTCATGCCGCAAATATGGAACTAAAGATGACATGATTCATATGCCTACTCCAGTTCTTCAAAAATTTTCCATATGTGGGGCATGGATGTGATGGGGCTAATCTCGTCAAAAGCTTTTAATCAATATCGACTTATCGACATAGTTATCGTTTACTTCACTAAGAGAGTGGAAGTAGCTTCATATGCCAATGTTACAAGGTCGAAGTCATCAAATTCATCAAAAAAAAGGAGATTAAGATGCTAGCAGGATGCTATAAAAGATCGTATTTAAATAACTGTACAAAGTCAAAGTTTACAGTTTGTCCAAAGATCATGCAACATATCACTGTACAGCAAATTTGCCAAAAGAAAAAAATACAAAAAGAAAAAACAAAAATTATGAAAGGTGGCTAAGACTTGTAAAGATTGGCATAAGAAGCTATCACTACTTTCTATAATTATCGGATGTTGGCTAGGACCTTTGCTGGGGCAACACATTTCTCATCGGGATAGAAACAGTTTTGCCAATTGAACCAAATTGAAGAAAAGGTTAAAAGCTATTCGTCATGGCCAGATGATGCGAGCTTACGTTAAAGAAGATCATCTTAGGGAATTCCACGAAAAACCTGATGTTAAAAGAGATTTTTCTTCTACAAAACAATTTTAGAAGAAATCATATGCTAAACTAAGAAGGACTTAGATAGGGCCTGTTCTAGAGGAGCATTGATACTGACCGAGATGGATGGCAAAGACTTGCCCAATCCGGTGAATTCAGGAGATATTTTACCTGAAAGAGGAAAGACCAAGGTGAAAACTCGTAAAGGGTACCTCGAACAAAAAAAAAAGAGAAAAAAGAAAAAGAAAAAGGAGAGGCCAAGGCGAAAACCCGCAAAAGACGCTTTGAGACCAAAGGGGCTTTGAGTTGAAAACCCGAAAAGGGCGGCTCAAATTTTGATCAAAAGTGGGGCACACAGTAGTCTTACTACATTTGAATTAACAATGAAGAAGTATGTTACGTCTTGGGGCATTGACAGAGTACTCTGGATCCCCTAAACACATATTGAGTTTAAAATGGTCCTCAAGAAATCGGAACAGAGAAGCTCAGACTGCGATATCTGGGGCACCTAGTTTCCCATCTTACCCATTTTCTATCTTTGATTACTATGTTCTTTTCAAAGAAACACCCCAATTAATTTTCTTTTATAGCCTTTGCTATATTTACTTTATTCTTTTTAAGATATACCAATCAATTTTCATTTATTGCCTTGGTTATCTTTGATTAGCTTATTTGTTTCGAGCTATGCTCCTGATTAATTTCTTTCTTGTCCATTGCTGTAATTTTTTTTCAAGCATTTTATATTGAAATAACGATTAATGGACTAATAATACTTTCATAAAAGGAGTTTCGTATATTACTCTAGAAGCTTCTAAATAATATGAGGAATCTGAAACATGACTATTGTTTAGAACTCACCAAGCCTAAGGGCTGGAAACATTGAAGAATGATTATCTCTTCAAAATTCTTATTGGATAAGACAATTTCGTTGGTGACACCATATTGGCAAATGACGAACAAGGTCAAAAGGGGATCATTATCGGGATACCCTGCATCCATTCAAACACATACATCTGATCATTGCACCGAGAGAATGGTGTAATAGATTGAAAGTGATACAAGTTCTGTACCTTTGAGTGGTAACAGAAATATGAAAGAAACCAAATGTTATTCCTCTGAAGTTGCAGTGGGAGATACCAACTTCATGTCTCAAGATCCAAGCGGGGCTGACTCAGAAATTATATTGGGGCAAGCTGGATGGGTAGAACATGGTTGATGAACAAAAATGAAGAACAGATGAGTGATAACACCTAGAATAAGAATCATACTCATAACATCTTTGCATCATAACAAATCTCATTAGGAGCATTTGATTCATTCCAATCATTGCATCCTAATCCTTTAAGAGGAGTCATCTTCATAACATATATATAGCTAGAAGCATTTGATTCATTTTTTATCATAGCATCTTAGTCATACAACATGAACATACTAAATCGAGTCTACAAGACATATCCCTCAGCAGACAGGGTAGCAATATTGATGAGTTTTCAGATCGAGGATAGCTAATCTCATCTTCTTGAAGTTGCAAGAAGAAGATCAAGATAACAGATCTCATCTTCTTGAAGTTGCAAGAAGAAGATCAAGATAACAGATTTTATCTTCCTGAAATTGTAGGAAGTAGATCGAAGACACTTTCAGATCTTATCTTCCTGAAATTGTAGGAAGTAGATCGAAGATAGAAGATCTTATCTTCCTGAAATTGTAGGAAGTAGATCGAAGACACTTTCAGATATTATCTTCCTGAAATTGTAAGAAGTAGATCGAAGACAGAAGATCTTATCTTCCTAAAATTGTAGGAAGTAGATCGAAGACACTTTCAGATCTTATCTTCCTGAAATTGTAGGAAGTAGATCGAAGACAGAAGATCTTATCTTCCTAGAATTGTAGGAAGTAGATCGAAGACACTTTCAGATCTTATCTTCCTGAAATTGTAGGAAGTAGATTGAAGATAGAAGATCTTATCTTCCTGAAATTGTAGGAAGTAGATCGAAGACACTTTCAGATCTTATCTTCCTGAAATTGTAGGAAGTAGATCGAAGACAGAAGATCTTATCTTCCTAAAATTGTAGGAAGTAGATCGAAGACACTTTCATATCTTATCTTCCTAAAATTGTAGGAAGTAGATCGAAGACAGAAGATCTTATCTTCCTGAAATTGTAGGAAGAAGATCGAAGACACTTTCAGATCTTATCTTCCTGAAATTGTAGGAAGTAGATCGAAGACAGAAAATCTTATCTTCCTGAAATTGTAGGAAGTAGATCGAAGACACTTTTAGATCTTATCTTCCTGAAGTTGTAGGAAGCAAATCAAGGACATCAATTTGGCATTCTTGAAATTGCAAGAATCAGAATAAGGCTAGCAGACTTACTAAAATAAAGATAAAGTTCCAATACCATTGAAGTTACAGTAGAGTTGGAAGTTATTTGAAGAAAGAGAGGATCAAGAAGTCGAGGCTCGGCCAAGACCGGGCAAAATTGGTCATTTTATAGTCTTTGCTCTATTCTCGTTACACGACAATGAGCAAAGAGGGGCAGCTGTAAGTACCCAATTTTGCCCGGGCCCTTGAAAACCAAAACAGAAAAAAATAAAAATAAAAATGTCCAAATTGTCTTTTATAGTCCTTTTTACAAAAGCCCAATAAAAATTGACCCACTACCAGAACCAAACCCGAATGGACCCCTTGACCCAAAACTATACCCAAAAGATCCTAAACAGGCTAGACCCAGACTCAGACGGCCCAAAAGGCCCAAGACCTTAACAGATTCAGTAGCCTAGGGTTTCTGGGAAACCCTAGGCGCCGCAGGCAGTATCCCGAGCATCACGCCGCCTCAGTAGGAGCCCGAGCGTCACCTCGTCCAGCCTATTTTCGCGCCAAAATCAGCGCGTATGTCGCTCTACCACCGAGAAACTCGCGCCGTATCTAGATTCTCCGTCGTTCTACCTGCAAAAAGGAAAGAAACCCAGCAGCCAACAAGGAAACAAATCGCAGCAATGGCAAAACAGTAGCAAAAAATGGAAATTTTTGTTTCCTTTTTCTTTTATTTTTCGGGTATAAAAACCCAAAATATGTAAACAGAAAGGGAGGTAGAAAGGGACGAAGATACACAGACAGAAACATTGAATAAAAATAGAAAAATACAGAGGTGATTTCCTTAGTTAGTTTATCTTTTTATATTCTTTTTATTTTTTTTATACGAGTACTGTTTCTTTTTAAAAATATAGCAAGAATACAAGTTTACCTCTCAAGCAGCGCTGAGAATCGGATATTTGGTCTCCGACCACCATACCTGGTGGCGCGTGAGGCGCGTGAGGGTGGTGGCCTGAAAGGCTAGCAATCGGAACCCTAGACGAGTATTGAGAGAATTTTAAATTTTGTTTTTAAAAATCAGATGACAAATGATATTTTTGGTTTAAAAACTGATATATATAGAACTTAAAAAATAACGCCGTTTTAGGCCATGGGATCCGCGCGTTGACCCGACCCGGCCCTCAGGATCCGCGCGTTTTCTTTAAATGGCCTAATTGCCATCTTAGTCCTTCCGCATTTTTATATTTTTTAATTCGGTATTAATTTCATTTTTATTTATTTTTTAATTTGTCCCTAATGTTTGTTTCGGTTCCAATTTAGTCCCTCGGTCCGTTTTAAAGGTAAAATCAGAACGACGTCGTTTCTTAAAAGGTTTAATTGCCACATTAGTCCCTTGGATTTAATGCGCGTTTTAATTTAATATCCTTTTGATCTGTTCTAATTATTATTTGACCCCTAATTTCTTTGTTTTATTTTATTTTTATCCTTTTATTTTATTTTTATTATTATATAGTGTATTAAACTATTTTATTATATTATATATATTCCATATTATATTTTCTGTATTTATTTATATTATATATATTTTATATGTATTGTTTTATTATATATTTAATTATTACTATATATATAATTTTACTTGTTTAATAATTTATATATATAATATTTTTTTTATTTTTATATTATATTTTTATATTATATATTATTATGTTACATATATATAGTATTTCTAAAACTTTATTTATTTATGTTATCTAACCCATTTTATTTATATAGTTTAAATTATGTATTACATATATTTTCATTATTTATTATTTTTATTTAGCTAAAAATTATTTTCATTACATTGTATTTTTATATACTATATCATATATTTTTTTTAAATTTTTTATATTACATAGTATTATATTATATCATATATGTATGTAATATTTTTTATTTTATTTATTAATCTTGCATGAAATATGTTCATATTTGTTTTATTATTTATTGTATTTGTTTATACTTCGTCATGTATTTACAATTGCTTTAGTGTAGGAATTATTATTTGTCATATTTTGTATTATTTCTTTGTTGCCTATCTTAAACAATAGTATATTATAATTGCTTTTAATATTTATGTGCGATAATTTATAAATGCAATATTGTCACATGGATTATTATGAAAATACATTTTTTGCATAATTATTATATTTCAAATAGGGCAATATTTTGGTATTTAGAAATTCGGGAAATAGTGCCCTAACGTACTGGGTTGCGATTTTTCGTTTGGCTAAATAATTAAATACCCTTTTTCAAGTTTTGTAAATCATGAGATGATTTTAATTACGAAGGTTCTTAAATACCGTGTCCTAACATACTGGATGTGATGTTTATATTCCCTCGGAACAAAGAAATCTCAAGTTTTAACTTAAATGGCTCAAAGTTTTTTTAAGAAATCATATTTTTAAATACTTTTAAACTTCAAACATTTGGACATGATTTTATCGATTAGGTACCAATTTTTGGGCGCATGAGGGTGCTAACCCTTCCTCGCACGTAATCGACTCTAAACTGCTTTCTTGTTTTTTCAGAGATCAAAATCAAATGTTTTAAAATAAAACGTTTTACAAGGTGATCTAATCACACATAAGTAAAAAGGGATTGGTGGCGACTCCCATTTTCATTTTTAAAGTCGATCCCCGTTTTTCAAAACCGATTTTAAAATGGTTTTGACAGAAAACATCACCATTAATTGTGGCTCTTTCTCTCACTCCTTAGCTTCAGATGGCCGCCTTTGGAGTGCAGAAAACAATTCTAGATTCCCCGTCCTACATTCACGAAACAAACAATCTCTGTTTTTAAGTGCCTCTACTAGGTATGAACCCTACATCACAAGCCGCCTTTCCTACTCGGAGTTTACCTACATGATCCCCCTTAATGCTGGCCCAAAGTTAATTCGCTTGCACTTTCATCTACATTCATACCCAGGCTTTAATCTGTCTAAGGCTTTCTTCATCATTAAAGCGGTCGGTTTACACTTCTCGAAACTTGATTGCTTTACTTCATGCTCAAGGCAAGGAAACTCTGGTTAAAGAATTCTGCGCTAACGTTGAAGATGGAGAGACCCTAAATATAATATTCTCTCTGAGTTCGGCTATCTCAAATGCGTTTGCTTTTGTAAACGGGGTTGAAATTGTGTCTATGCCGACCAACCTATACTACAGACTGGCCAGTGATGAAGGTGTTCCCCTCCTTTGCCACCCTACTGGTAGGTTTTATAGCTGGGGAAACAACACTGCCCTTGAGATGATGCATCGGATCACTGTTGGTGGAAATCAAATCCCACCTGCAGAAGACACTAGCATGTATAGAGACTAGTCAGGGGACGACGATTACTTAGCAGTTGCGAGCCCTAGTGCTCTTCCAATTAACCTGAGTGTTAATCTCAGCTTCAGCGCTGTGCCATCGTTCTCTGCTCCGGGATCCATCTATAATGTTGCTAGAACAATGGGAGCTAACAAGACTATGTATGAGAATTATAATCTCACTTGGGAGTTCCCTATTGATTCTGACTTTAATTACTTTGTGAGATTGCATTTTTGTGAGTTCCAAATAGAGATAACGAAAGAAGGTGAAAGTGTTTTTGAGATCTTCATAGCCAATAACACAGCAGAAACTCAAGCAGACGTTATAGCCTGGAGTGGTGGAATTGGAGTTCCAATATATAGAGATTACGCAGTGGCAATAAGGAATAAAGGAAATCAAAAGAAACAAAATCTTGCGATTCAGCTACATCCTGACCCGGCTTAGAGAACTAAGTATTCTGATGCAATCTTGAATGGAGTTGAAATTTTCAAATTGAGCAGGAGCGGTGATCTTAGCGGACCTAACCCTAATCCAACGCTCGTTTTGCACTTAGGAAAGAAGAGGACGATAAATGTTGTTGTCGTTGTTCTTTGCTCCATTCACGGCTTTGTTACTATCTCTCTTTTACTTTTTGTGATTTTCCGAATACGTTCCAATAAATTTGCCAACAACAGCTGCCCTTCTCTACCATCTGATATTTGTCGCCACTTCTCACTGAGGGAGATCAAAACATCTACTAACAACTTCGATAATGATCTCATCATTGGAAGAGGCGGATTCGGTGAAGTCTACAAAGGATTCGCTAATACTGGCTCTACCCCTGTTGCAATCAAACGATTGAATCCAGGTTCACAACAAGGGGTGCTTGAGTTTAGGAGTGAAATTGAGATGCTTTTGAAACTTAGGCACCGAAATTTAATTTCGTTAATCGGATATTGCCAAGACAATAAGGAAATGATCCTTGTATATGACTACATGGCTTATGGGACCTTGAGAGATCACTTCTACAACATTGATAATCCCCCTTTACAATGGGAGCAGAGGCTCAAGATGTGTATTTGATACGATCTCATCTCGTGAGTTGATTTCGAGTTGTAATGTTGCCCGATCATTAAATGGAGAAGTATCATTCTTAGTTTGAGTTCAAGGGAATTTGGCTAAGTATAGGTGTAAACAATAGGTTCAAAAAAGAGCTTAGGAATAAGATGGTTAGTTTAGATGGAAGATAGGCTTAAGGTCAAGAAAGAACCAATATTACAGAGAGTATTGACCCGAATCTTATAGGACGCTTAAAATGAACAAAAAATAGTAGAAGGACCTTGACCCACTATTTATTAAGAAATAGGAACCAAAGGTATCAAAAGGTGAACGCCACATTCGGTTTAAGAGTGATAAGTTCAAAGAAACAAGAATGACGCCACTAGCAAGCTAGATAAGACAACTTGAGTCTTAAACGAAAATTGAGAGTTGAATAAACTCACAAAGATATTATAATTCATAAAAATATCAAAAGTCTTCTAACCCAAAATAATGTCTTCTTACAATCTATTTATAGGCAATATTATGATTATTCAAATGCCTATTTGTGATCTTTCACCTTCAGCAATTAACTAAGGTTATTACAAGTGTTAATTTCATTTTAAACTCATGTAGGGAAGCCAATAGTCATGTCTCTTCACTTGATTCCGGTGTAGATGAAAAGGCATGCCTCTTCACTTTATTAATGACTTAATGAACCCTTAACGTGCTGTTTGGTGTCCTTTCATCTCCCTTAAACTGAATGTCAAAAGACTTGTATAACTTCCTCTTTTAATGGCGTCATAATGAAGGATAAAGACTCCAAAAACTGATCAGACTTGAAGAGACACTCTTGGTCCATTTGAAAAGCCACTATAATGAGCTTTGGGTGCTTCAATATCTATAAAAAAACGTTCCCTTAATGCATCAGCAAATAAGTGACCAAATGCACACTCTTTTATGCCAAAGCTGAACAGCCATTTGAATGTGACAGCATTTAATTCTTCTTGGCAAACAAACAGCCCTATTGTAGCTTTAAAATATGTGTCCAGCCTTTTGAACTTTCCAACAACAAACAATTGAACACACAATTAATTTATTTAATAAAAATTAAACACACTATAACTCATACATTAAAAGTAACAACCAAATTAAATAGCATACTTATTAAACAAACTCAAACAACTAAGATGCTTAAATGCGCTGTTTAAGAAGTAAACTAAATGAAAAAATGAGTTACTTAATACATGACTTACTTTAATGATGCAAACTTTAACTAACATGGGAGTTACATAATGCATGTCATAATTTATGATGCAAACTTTAACTAACATGTGAGTTACATAATGCATGACATTATTAAATGCTGAACACATATTAAAGCTCAAACTATGACATAATTAAAGCTCAAACTAATTTAACTAAAAATAACTATGACCGAATTAATTGATTTATTCCAGCAACTAAAATGCATAAATTAAAAACGTCTTGAAATGAGCTCAATGAGCTAGGTACGAGCTAAATGAGCTCGAATCAGGTTGTGAGGGATGCTTGGCTTGCTTTTCCATGAACTCTCGATAAACCCCAATGGCATTTCCCAAGGTTCCTTGCCAACTCTAGGAGGGTCTCGGGTCGTGGCCGTATCAGTATTGGTGCTGCACATGGGCTACATTATCTCCACCGAGGTCCAAACCAGACCATCATCCACCGTGATGTGAAGACAACAAATATTTTAGTAAGTGAGAAATGGGTGGCCAAAGTATCTAATTTCGGATTGTCTAAAATGAATGACGTAACCAACACTCATATTAGCACTGCTGTCAAAGGCAGTTTCGGGTACTTGGATCCTCAATACTATCGTCTTCAGAAACTAACCTAGAAATTTGATGTATACTCTTTTGGTGTGGTGTTGTTTGAGGTGTTATGTGCAAGAGCACCAATAGATCGAACTGCTGAGGATCATATGCAAATAAGTTTAGCAAAGTGGGTAAAACATTGCTACAACAATGGAAGCCTTGATCAGATAATTGATCCCTTTTTACAAGGTAAGATCAAGCTTCCAAGTCTATTAAAATTTGGAGAAGTAGCTACAAGTTGTTTATCTTCGGAAAGGATGGAGAAGCCCACAATGAGTGAAGTGGTGTATGGACTTGAACTTGCATTGAAGCTGCAGGGAAGTGAAATAAATGGAAACGATGAGAATCATGCAAATGACTCATCTTCCATATATTATCATGTATTGTTTACTAGTGGTAGTGGATCAATGAGTGTTGGTTGCTAGATTAGATGCTTTAATTATTTGCTCATTAATTGTAATATTAATTCCAGCTTTTCATGAACAATGGTTTCATATTCAATGTGTTAAATTAGCTACAAGTTGTATTATGCATGTAAAATCTTTTTAGTTAAAATTACCACTTTTGTGAAAGACTTTATTTCAAGAATTTATTATCAAAAACTTCATAAATTTCTTTCAAGGTTTAGACATAAAAGTTAAAATCTTGTGTTGCAACATAAATAATATATTTCACAAGATTTTATAATTAATCTTTTTTAATGGAAAAAGAAATAAAATAAATCGAGTTGTTTTTGGTGTAAGACTTTTCCAAGTTTTCATGGTCAATGTCTGTTGTAACACCCTAAACCTAGCCTACACGGGAAGACCAAGTCTAAAACGTCACATTAACTTACCAGAATGCAGTCATACTTAACGCGAATTTTTCAATCCATAATTAAGGCATAAAATCATTTGTTGTCTACAAACATAGTTAAATCTTCAAAGTTTAAATACAAAATCAAAGACATAAGTTCACACACGCATATACATATATAATAAGTCTGATAGATGACCATGTCCCACGTCTGCCGGCTGCTTAATCCTGTGAGTTTCCTGAAATTCATTCAAATAGTTAATGTGTTGCAGCGTAGAATCTAACATAAACAGACTAGCCTATGTATAAGAGCTCAGATGTTATTGAGTGTTCAGATAACAATTCAGACTCATCAGTCAGTTTAATAATCGAAAATAGATTTGGACACAAAATTGTCCTGATACGTAGTAGATCAGTCACAGAAGCACATATAACACAAATACGATAGCAGATACAAATGTCATACAAGCATAGATAAAGATGTGATTCCCTATTCCAACCGCTACACACCATTTCCATCCACGCTACTCACCAATAGATATATAATACCCATCCATCCCTACACACCTCATAGTGTCGGTATGACATGTTGTAGTGTTTACAATCTCACTGCCAGATTAGACATAATTATGGGTGGTTTGACCACCAAATCAATACAAACACTTCCTTCAATCCATAACTTCTGCCCCATGTAGTTGCAGAACATATAACAGACATGTATATATAATTCAGTTGCAAATACAATCATACACTTCTAATATAACAAGGTGTCGATATCATTAATGTCTAGCCCATACCGATATCCAGAATCAACTAGTATTCATGATAACTAGCTCATATAATTTAGTTCAATTCATACTTATTCTGTGAACGACTTACTTTCGCCTCGCACATCAATTACAACTCTAACAGAATTCAGTTTCTCAGCTCACACACCCATGTGGCTCCACACGGCCTGACACATGCCCATGTGTCTCAAATATAAAGTTAGTGAGTTACGCGGCCTAGACACATGCCCGTGCAACTCAAATCTAAAGTTATTGAGTTACACGGCCTAGACACAGGCTCATGTATCTCATCCGTGTGACTCAAATCCAAAGTCAGTGAGTTACACAGCCTGGACATACGCCTGTGTGTCTCACCCGCGTGACCCTTGCACCTCATTTTTCACACACGGTCTCTCACACACCCGTGTGGTTTGCCCGTGTGACCACAAATCCAAAGTCAGGGAGTTACATGGTCCACCACACAGCCTACAGAAACGCCCGTGTGCCATTGACAGTCCTATTTCTGATGAAGAAAAATAAAGAAAAAGAACGATTTTCGATACCCACCTGTTACATAACGCTGTAGAGGCACCCAATTACAAATTCCAAGCCTACAAGAAGTTTCAAACCTTCAATTGAACAAAACATTCACAAAACACGCAAGTAATGACAATCAAATTTCGTCGAAACCTTCGACTCACTACACAAAACTGGTGGAAGACTACTTACCGTGAATTCCCAGTACATGTTCAGTTCCTAAGTAATACGAGAGGCGTTAGGCGCCTCCTGAGTCTCCCCTATCACATCGAAACACAACGCACAACAAGATTATCAAACTCGAGATTTTGAAGAATCCCTAATTCGCACAACAACACAATATGACGAAAATAATCGACTCAAATTACCTTAAAGAACACCAGTACAAGCAATAACACAATCCAACGTAGCAATTACACAAAATGAACAGAACAAAAAGAAAATTTTAAGAATAATTTAAACAAAAGAAAAAAATTCTAATTGGGAAGAATGAAAAAGAAACGTCTAATAACAGTAGAGGGAAGGAAATTTAAAATTCAGATCAGTTTTACAGAAAACTGCAAAAATATAAATTTTTGTTGCATATACAGAGATTTGAACACGAGACCAGAGAATAAAAAAATGCTTAACTAGTAAACCAACAGGCTCATTTTTTACATAAAAAGGCATATGATTAAACTTAAACAAGAAATCTTAACAAATTCCAAAATTTATACGACTTGAACCTCAAATTTTAAGTGAGCAAACAAAACACACAACCATAGAGGAAAACACATAATCATTAACACAACTTAATAACAAAAACTCAAAGTTTGGGGCATTACATCTATAGATGAGTTTTGCAGAGAAAATTCGTGGGGTGTATGGAAAATTTTTATTTTTTATTTAAAAATGACAACACCATAACTCTTTTGCTACTAGAAGTTAGTTTATAAAAATACAAAACTTCATTTAGAAAATTCCCACGGACATGAAAACAACTATATTAATACAACTAAGTTCACCTAATTGAATTAACTCGTCTCTCTCCTCCATTGTCATTTTCTCCAACATATTTATGATCATCAACCACTTCCAACACTCCAATGCTAAGACTTGGTGCACGACTAATAAATTCGAAACCATGGAATTGCAACATGGTGATTCCCATAATAGCGAAATTTAAAGATGTGATGTTTGGTTCAACGGAATGACTATTCCATTCTGTCACCATTTTACACGTTACAATAATTCATTTGTTTGGTTTGTTACTTGAGTGATTTTGTAGAATTGTTATTATAACTTTATTCTTTCAAGTCCAATAATAGAGATTTATTAACTTAATATATTTCATAGGATTATATAATTAATCTTTTAAAAGAAAAAAAAAGGAAGAAAAATTGAGTTGTTTTTTTGTATAAGACTTATCCTCTTCATGGTCAATGTTGGTAGGCAAGTCTTGTAGAGAAAATTCATGGAGTTTGTAGAATTGTTTTTGGACAAGGAGACTTTTGGTTGTGTTCTCAACAATATAATCATTTCTTACACAACTTTATTTATTTCAAAATATTTTTGAAAAGGTAAAATTATTAATTCATTTAATGAATGGAATCATACAATTTAAGAAAAGAAATAGCAAATACTTGTAGTAGATGGTGAAGGACAAGCTCCATCAACACAATAAAGGCTTTATCCTCACCATCAATTGAACATTATGACATGTTGACAATTGGCTTTGTCACAACTCAAGCACAGCATATCTAGAGTGATTGCAAGCACTTAACAAGATAAGAAAATCAGCCCCGGATGGTCCAAAGCGGCGAACAAAAATCGATATAAGAGTCTAGCATTCACCAAAATATAGAGAACAACAACAAAACCATCCCTAAAATCACTTGTAAAACTAAGATTACATGCATAAGTAAGACTAAAAAATGTGTTACAAGAGCAGACAAAAACTTCTAAAACTAAAGACTTATTAAACAATGAAAAAAAAAACAAAAAAAAAACATATAAAACTTAAAACAACATGGGTCTAAATTGACTTGTGAAATCATTTATTATTTTGAAATATTCTCAAAATAGAAATTGACGAAGAATCACCCACTTTCCAAGACAATGAACTGAAAACTGAAAAAGAAAGAAGACATGTGGAGTGAATAAGAAGAATAAATAAAGAAAGAGTTAGTGGTAGGGAGAAAAAAACGGGCAATAGGCAGCCTGGAGGTTGGCACCGCTACTGGGCAAAACAAAAGATAATAAGCAAACGGCTTGGGAAAAAAAGAGAAAAGTTTTTAGGGTTTAGTATTTATCTTCAAAATATTAAGTTAGATAATATTATGAATATTATAAATATTTTATTATTATAAAATATATATCTATAAAATAAAAAGTTTAATATATCTTATTACTTTAATATTTAATAAAAATAATATTTTATATCAATTACACTTTTTTTTGAAATTAATAATCCGATTGGGCTTATATATAATAATTAAAAACATAAAACAAAGTTCAAAATTTATCAAAACATTACTGAAGGCCCAAAACTCAAAATGGCCCGTTAAAGAAAAAATATCTTAGAAACTAAGAAAAATAAATAGAAAATTCTAGAGTGTAATTATTACCACCGTCCTAATGCCCAACCAGAAAAATTCTAACGCCTGTCTTTCCATCATTCTGTCATTTCCCTTTTAATGGCACTACCGTTTCAAAGGAAGCTTTAATCCCTGTGACTTTTGATCTGTTCATTTTGAAACTTCCTCAGTTTCTCTCCATCTCTTTTCTTCTTCAATCTGGTTCTCTCACGCTATCATTTTCCATTTGGTTTTCAGCATATCTGGGGACACTCTCGACCAGGTACATCTCCTCATTCCTCTTCAAAGTTTCTGTTGCTAAAATATGGGCTAAAACATTTGCTGTTCTTGGGATATATTTGAACCTTAGATTTCTAGATTTGATCGTTAACTGATGAATATCATGTATATAAGCCCCTATCTGCGATTTATCATACCCTTTAGCCTTGCATTTCTTTATTATCGATAAAGAATCACCCCCAATGATGATTTCTGGCCATTGCATGTCGATTCCTAACTGGGTTGCTTTACGGCAAGCAAGGGCTTTAGCAGCGAAGGCGGAGGACACTCTTTGATGAATCTCCGAGCATGATAGGAGGACGAGCCCTTCACTATTTCTAACGACTATTTCGGATGTTGACTGATGATTCCTCTCATCGTATGCTCCATTGAAATTAATTTTTACTATTTGGCCAGGTGGGTTTTTCCATTTTATTTCCTCCTTTAAACCTTTGGATGTTCTTTTTTCAACACTGTTTAGCTCTGTTATATAGTTGTGGATAAATTTTGCTATCTCCTGACCAAATCTGTTTGTCTTTTTATGAATACGATCATTTTTGTCTCCCCAGATGGCCCATAGCGCACAGCAAAATATTCTGTAGTGACTGGAAGGATGTTGAACGAAAACCCTGGCAAGCCATTGTTCAAATGCCATATTAGATTCTTGTATAAAGTTCGAGGTTGATAATGCTCTCCAATCTGACATTGAAACAGGACATTCGCGGAAGAGGTGATCCATTGTTTCTGCTCCTTCACTACAACGGGGGCATACGGAACTGTTTACTAGTTTTCTGTATACCATGTTAGCCCATGTAGGCAGATAGTTCCATGAGATTTTTCAAATTGTAACTTTAATTTTGGTAGGTAGATCTAGGAGCCAAAGTTTTTTTTGTAAAAATCCATGTAGTCGGTTTGTAAAGCATAAGCTCTAAGATCAGAAATTTGTAATAGTTTGTAGGCACTTCAAACTGAGTATTCTCTCGAAGGTTCCCCGCTCCACGTCAGAATATCAGTATGAGGTTCTTTCACCAACGGGATGCTAAGAATCCTTTCAGCTTCTACTTCTGGGAAGGTATTGACAATCAGCTCTCTCTTCCATTTCCTTTCATTAGAATCAATTAACTCAGCAACTTTAAAATCTTGCAAATTAAAATTACTTGACGATTGTCTAAAATTTCTTGAATTTGGAATCCAATTGTCATTAATAACGGAAATGCTAGTGCCCGAACCTACCAGCAAAGTCCTCCTTCCAAAATACCCTTAGTCTCCCATATACTCCTCCATACAAAAGAGCTGTTATTTCCCAATCGCGAGTTTAAAAAAACATCTTCTGGAAAATATTTTGCTTTTAATACTTGAGCAACTAAAGAATTTGGGTAATTTAAGAACCTCAATCCTTGTTTTGCTAGTAATGCGATATTAAATTGAGCCATACTCTTGAACCCCATTCTGCCTTCCTCTTTAGGGCGATACAAATGATCCACTGGAACCAATGTATTCCTCTTTTCCCATGGCCTTTTTGCCACCAAAATCTAGCACAAATATTTTCAATCTTTCCACACAATGAATTTGGTAGAAGAAAGGAAGACATAGCATAAGTAGGTATTGTCTGTAGTATTGATTTAATGAAGACCTCCTTTCCCCATTGCGATAGAAACCTAGTGCTCCACCTTTCAATTCGCACAGAGACCCTTTCTTTTAAATTCTTAAAAGATTTTTTTTCGTCTGTCTACAACATTAGGGAGACCTAAATATTTTTCGAGATTTGTTGAGCTTCTTATTCCTAGCAATGTCGAGAATTCTTCTTTTTTATCTTCTGTTGTATTCAAGCTGTAGAATATCATTGATTTATTAAAGTTCACACTTTGCCCTGAACAGCTTTCATATTCCTTGAGTATCCCTTTCAAAATTGTCACACCTCTAATTGTTGCTTCACCAAACAAAATGCAATCGTCCGCAAAAAGCAAGTGAGATATCTCCGACCCTCTTCTGCTTTCTTTTGCACCTTTTAGCAAACCCTCTCCCATTGCTAATCGCATCAACGATGAAAGTCCCTCGCTCCATATTAGAAAATGAAATGGACTAAGGGGATCACCTTGTTTAAGCCCTCTAGTAGGTTGAAAAGTTCCTCCCCTCCTTCCATTGATATTTACTGCATAAGAGACTGTGGTAATGCATTTCATAATTAATCCCACCCATTCCCTTTCGAAGCCCATCTGTAACATTACTTTCTTTATAAAATCCCATTCAACTCTATCGTAAGCTTTACTCATATCTAGCTTCACTGCCATATATCCTTTTTTCCCCGTTCACTTTTGTCGAAACCTGTGTAGAATTTCGTATGCTAAAAGCACATTATCAGAAATAAGTCTCCCTATTACAAAAGCGCTTTGTGCTTTATCAATGCAGCTACCAATAACTTCTTGTAAACGATTTGCTATTATTTTTGCCACAATTTTATATATGACCGTACACAAATTAATAGGTCTAAAGCTAACTAATTTTGTGGGATTTTGGACTTTTGTAATAAGCACTATATATGTCATATTAAGAGAGTCAAAATTCTAGTCCCTATTCAAGATGCCTAAGCAGAACTTTTCAACATCTTTACCTACTATGTGCCAGTACCTTTGAAAGAATAATGCTGGGAAGCCATCAGGTCCTGGTGCTTTTGTAGGCCTCATTCTTCTTAAAGCTGTCTAAACTTCTTCTGTCGTAAAAGGAGATAATAAAGCTGAATTTAACTCAGTAGAAATTTTGTTTTCAATGCCCATAAGAACATGAGATGGGTCTTCAACTCCATTTGTCTTAAAAAGCTACTGAAAGAACAAAGTAGCAGCCTCTTTAATTTTTGAATCGTCAGTAATTTCCCTTCCTTCATCCAATTCCAGCCTGTAAATCGTGTTAGATCATCTACGAATTCAAGCACATTTGTGAAAGAAGGCTGAATTTTTATCTCCAAGCCGAAGCCAATTTGCTCTTGCCTTTTGTTCCCAGTACATTTCATCTTTATCAATCTCCATATTAAGATGAATTTTAGTATCAATAATTTTAGCCATTATTTCATCATCCCTTTCTTTCTCTAACAGAATTGCGAGTTCATTGGTTAACTTTCTTTTTAGTCCCTCTCTACCCCTTTTAATTGTGCTTGCCTATCTCTTCAAACAAAACTGCAAATTTTCAAGTTTCTCTATTAACGTGCCTATTGATGATTCCCATGATAGCTTTACTTCTTGTTCAAAAGACTCCTCCATGGTCCACCACGCCTCAAATTTAAATTTTGGATTCCCTATATACATGATTCCACTGTTTGTATTTAAAAGGAGAGGATAATGATCCGACATTGAATAGGGTAGATGTTGAATACTTCCCATTGGAAACAAATTCATCCATTTTTCGTTCGCAACTCCCCTATCAAGTCTATCTTTTATGTTCGTTTCTGGCAAGTTCCCTTCTTCCCATGTGAACCAAACCCCCGAGTAACCTATATCCATCAGCTAGCATTCCTCTAAAACCTCTCCAAAGGCTTCCATTCTCCTCTGCTCTCTTTGAATTCCTCCACTTTTTTCAAAGGAGTACATAATCTCATTAAAATCACCACTTACTAGCCAAGGATGGTTTTGTTCTTGGCCCAGTTTTCTTAGTAGATCCTAAGAGAAATTCTTATGGTTCAAATAAGGTGAACCATAAAACACCGTAAACCACCAATCTTCTTTAATAGAATCCTCTTTTATCATTACATCAATGTGTTTCTTGGAGAAACTTCTCAAATTAACCGCGATATCTCCTTTTCCATGCTAAATATAGTCCACCACGAGAACCTTCAGCTTCAATGTCAATCCCATTCATAAATCCACAGCTCCTTCTAACCTGTTCCATACATTTTTTTATCAATTTTAGTCTCCATTAAGAAGACCATATGGGGATTATGCTGCTTTAACAAATGCTACAGCCTCCAAACAGACTGTGGACTCCTCAACCCACGGGCATTCCAACATATGTTTTTCATTGCGCCCGATCGGCTTGCCATTTGGCAGCCACCTATTTAAAACTGTTGGGAACATCATTTTGTTTCGAATTTTCATTCATCATACCCATGGGAACTTCTGCTTGGTCAATTATTCCTTCTTGTTTTAATCTTTTTACTCCATCTTCGTATGAAAATTCTGTGCTGTTATCTCCTTTATCAAATTTTAGAAATTTTCGCTTCCCCATAATGCTTTCATCCTTTTTTTTATCTATCAAAATCCTTGGAGCTATTCTCTTCCAGCTTGATTTTTTTCATTAAAGTTGAATTTTGCCCCAGCTCAATGGATCTTTCATTCGTCTCACCAGTTTGCATCATAGTAGAGCCTTCCTTCTTATTCTTTAACACTGCCTCCAAACCCATCACTTGAAGTCTATCTTTGGGTCTCCCATGCGTATTCCCTTCAACGGATTTATTAATTCCGTTGTGCTTTGTTTCCGTGTTTCCTGTATAAGAGCATTGAACCCCCATATTCTTTGAGAAAGCATTTAATTTTATACTCTCCTTTCCAAATAAATTTGATGAAGCTTTTGGTGCTAAAGTGTATAGTGGATCGTCTCTAATTTTATTTATTTCTGCAGGATCTAGCAAAAGACAATCGTTGATACTATGCCTTATTCTTCCACATCCAAAACAAAAAATCGGCAACTTCTCATATTTAAAAGAAAGCCACGATTTAAAATTATTGTCGCTTGAAACAAAAATACTTCTTCGAAAGGGTTTCTGCACATCCAGGTTTATTCTTAACCGTCATAAATCACCAATAATTTTAGATCTAATTGCTCCTCCAAAAGTAACACCAATGGCATGCAAAAGATCTTTTTGTCGAATTTCAGCAGACATGAGCCTATTCTGATCCAAAACGGAGAAGAGAAGAGCCGAATCTGATTTCTCTCTATCAGTTTACTTAGCCGATCAAATAAAACTAGGTATTTTCGAAACAACCATGGACTTCCCTCTAGAATTGTCTCCAAATCTTCTTCTAAATCAAACACAATTAAAAAGAGATTCTGACCTGCCAATTGGATCTCAATTTTTTTCTTAGTCTTCTATATGCTCTTCATTTGCGCCCTAAAGCTTTCTGGATTGTAGGGTTCTTTTGTCCATATTGAACATATGAGGGTAGGTTTTGCATTCGGTACCACCATCGAAGCACTTAATTGATAATTGGATGAGTTCTTTCGCCAGCAGAGAGATCTCATCTCTACCCTCCCTGTCGTCGCCACCGCTCTCCTCCATCCCAAGCTGTAGCAATTATTGCTTTCTCTAAGACTCTTTGGAAAGCACTCTTGGTTTTCAGAGAGACTTTACCTAAAACAAAATATATCAATTACACTTTTAATTTCCAATAGTTTTCATGGTCAACACCCATAGGCAAATCTTACAGGGAAAATTCTTGATGTCTGGAAATTTTATACGATTATATTTTTTAAAATATTAAATTAGATAATGTAACACCCCTTACCCATGTCCGATGCCGGGACCGAATACGAGGCATTACTATCCTTAACCTTACTTAAACATGTATTAACGAGCTATAAAATTTCGTTCCGATTTAAAAACTTTCTTTTCTTGGTCATAACATTCATCTCATAGGCCTACGAGGCCGTAAACATACATCCCGATGGTTTCGGAGATCAACCGGAAACTTTTACTCTCTTTGAAAATTTTTGTCTAAACAGGGGCCACAAGCCCGTGTCCCCCTAAGACATGCCCGTGTTCGACTCCCGTGGTTGACACTGACTTACTTCACACGGTTGAGCACACGCCCGTGTCTATAACCCGTGTCCTCCACACGGCCTTGATACGCCCGTGTCCTCTACCCATGGAGCTCTCTGATTATGACGTCATCATCCTCTTAATAGCACACGGCCAGGGCACACGCCCGTGTGCTGGCCCGTGTGACGATTCAAATTATCGTAAAATAGTGTAGGGGACACACGAGCTATCAACACTGTAACACCCTAAACCCGACCCAAACACCACAACCGGATCTGGTATGTCACTAAGAAAATTTTGGAAGAACATGTTGTATTTTCAGAAAAATATTTTTTTCTAAAGTTTATCTTCTTATTTGAGAGAAATTTAATAGTTGATAGTTTAAATAAAATATGCCTTTATAAATTAAAAACCCAAATTTAAATAGATACATTAGTTCAATAAGAATTTAAATAACTAAAAGTAATTAAAGCCCAAAATAAAACAAAACATAAACTAGTGGCCCATAGCCTTATTACAACGAGATTTAAAATCCATTAATTAAAAATATAAAGTATTAACTTGAGACTTTTTGCTTTGGATCCAGTTGGTCTTTTGCATGGCCACCATGCGTTCCTCTCGGCTGATCCAAGCACTAGGTATCACCCGAAAGGTTAATTAATAGGGTGAGTCGCGAGACTCGAGTGTGCAACTCTCATGCACCACTAGATTTTGGCCTTAGGCCCATAAAAAGCAGATTAATAATTCCATTTATAAAAAAAAAAATAACAAATAATATGCAAGGCCCAACCCATTTGCCTAGGTTTCCATCCGCTACACGCCCCGCACTCACCATTCACACCATTGGGGATTTCTACAATCGACCCACACCGCTACACGCCAAGATGGCGGTCATGTCGCTCATCAACATATTATGGCCGAAGCCCTTATAATGCATCACGGCATTAGCCGCTACAACATATAATGAGATCACGGTATAAACCGCTACACATATAACGTATAACTTCCTCCTTTCATCAACCCAACCCATGCGGTCATAAAATCAATATGCTTTTATCATATAAAGTCAAACATTCACTAACTCGGTGATTTGCTTCACCCTTTTCGGGTTTCCAACATTAAACCGAGATATCGGTATTTATCACAACATATAAACTTATGAGCATACATTAATAATCGATCTAGATGGTGGGAAGTATTACACACACTGTTATCGCTAAGTACTAAACTCTTAGTCGGTATCCTTGCTATCCGGATTTATAACTTGGTTCAACCAAAAGCCGAAAAATCATGAAAATTGACCTCCCCTATAATCGGCCAAAGGTTAGTAAATCCCGAATTTTCACACTAAAATCAATAGATCCCCTTACCTTGAAATCCCAAAATTAGAGACTAACGATTTTCGACTTTTAGATCTAGACGACCAAGTTTCCTTCAAATCCGGAATGCCGCCCAACATAGAACCATTAAACTATTAGCTTTTCGGCTTTTGCCTTTTAAAAACCGAAATAGAACGTGAGAGCTTAACAGAAGTCGACGCTTACCTTAACATGGGGATTCGGCTAGCACTAGAGAGAAGATTCGGCAATGCCAAAGGAAAAGATTAAATGCCGAAAGAATAGAACTATTCTCACAAATGGGATGAGTAGAGAAAACTATGGAGATTTTGGCTTTTTAGAGAAATCGGCTCAAGAGAAAAAATGGAGAAGAGAGTGAAAGGAGAGGTTTCGGCTTTTGAAGAAATTGAAGAAAAGAAATTGTAGAGGAAAGGCTAAGAATTTTGGCACAAAGAATGAAGAGGAAATTAGGGTTTAAATGCCGAGAATCAATGAGATATCCCCTATTTATAGAAATTTCGACACTTACCTAACCTTGCAGATAAATCCTATCTTTTCTCCTTTATCTTAATCTACTAGCTCATCTAAAAGAGACTTAATTATCTCTAACTCCTCCCTCCTTTATCAACATATTATCCACATATTTTAATCATTAAAATCCCTAAATTTTAGCCTTTATCTGCTTATTATCCACATAAAATAAATTCCTAAATAATAGCCTTTATCTGCTTATTATCCACATATTTTAAACATTAAAACCCCTAAATTTTAGCCTTGTTGCCATCCACTCCACCTAATCCTAATGCCCAAAATTTAGCTAACTTAAATTAAAGAATTGGGCTCCATAAAACTTAAATTTGGGCCCCTTACTCCCTTGTGTGGCGTCACCTCCTAAGATTGGGCCATAAGCCCACTTTGGTATTTTAAACATAGATACTACCTTTTAAACCCTATAATGCCCAAACAGATAATTTTAATCAAGGCCTCTACCTAAGCCTGAGCCCAATTTGGACCCCTAACACTTAAATTAACACAGTAAACATATCCACCCATTAAACGCATAGGCCCAAAAATTCAGGATGTTACAAACACACCCATATGGGTTGACCGTGTGTCACACACGGCCTAGACAAACGCCCTTGTGTCTACCCGTGTGGACAATTAAAGGCTATTTTCCAAGCCAATTGCCACCCTGAAATCAAGGTCATTTATATACTCAATCTAAACACTCAAATACTCCATAAAAAACATGAACAACAATGCATAACTCACCATCAATTGATGTATAAACTTAGTAAATATTGGCCAATCTCTTTAGCCATATGCAAAAAGAATAATAACTTTAATAGCCAACACTTTGGCCCCTCTTAGGACTTACATCAATATGAAATAATTCCTCTACATGCCATACTTAATAAAAACAAATTGGCTATACCAAAATAGTGATTGATAGTGTGCTCTGAGCTCCGACGTCAATGACCCACGAGTTAGCTTGGCAAGACTACAAGGAAAGAAGAAAAGAGAAAGGTAAGCTTATAACTTAGTAAGTTTGCATGAAACTCATATAGCAATATATATTAACTCATTATAACTCATCCATTTCGAGATAAAAATAACATAAATCTCAAGTGCATGGCTTACTTACTCCTCACATGTTATATAATAATTTCATACTTGCATTATAATCATGGTACCGGTGTCACTTGATCACATAGATTAGTACATTTTGCTAATGCAAAAGTAAATTTAACTTTCATTTTTCTTAACATGAATAATGCTTTATATTAACCTTGTATAACTTACTTATTACTATCTTTACTTGCTTGACTTTCTTGTTGCCTCTTTCCTATTTTGCTCTTTTACCCAATGAATTTCCCGGAATAATTGAGGTTACTCAATCTCATCAAACATATATCTCGATGCCAATGCCATGTCCCAGACATGGTCTTACAAGGGATCGCCTCATGATGCTAATTCCATATCCCATATATGGTCTTACATGGGATCCCTTAACTTGGTGTCGATGCCATGTCCCAGACATGGTCTTACACGAGACCTTCATTATATGTTTCCTTTGGAAACTTACCATTGCCATGTCTTGACATGGTCTTACGTGGTATCCTTGTCTTGTGAATCTTATCAATGCCATGTCTTGACATGGACTTACATGACATCTTTGCCTTATGAATTCACCAATGCTAAGCCTTGGCTTGGGCTTACATGGGACCTTTGCCTCATAATAACTTTTCAATGCCATGACTTGTCATGGACTTACATGATATCCTTGCCTTATAGCGATGCCATGTCTTGACATGGTCTTACACGGGCTTTCCTTGTCTCATGTTGTGATATTAGTATCCTCATTATTCCGAGACTTCAACCGGGACTTCCTCATACATATTCTCATTTACTTTTCTCATCATAATATCAATAATTTAACTTCATAGAAATAATGTACATTACACAACATAATAAGTAATTGAATGAGAATACATGTAAAGCTTTAATTCATACAAACTTACCTCGGTATTCAAAATGTATGTAGAGATGTTAGTTATTCCTCGACTTTGTTCTTGCCTCAGTTTCGATCCGGGCTTCGTATTTCTTGATCTATAGTAACAATTTAACTTGTTAAATTCACACATTGACTAAATCGACTCACAATTCATATTTTGGCAAAATTACAATTTTGCCCCTAGACTTTGGCAAAATGACCATTTTGCCCCTAGGCTCGGAAATCATTTTTTAACTCACCTTCTCATTTAAAAAGCCTAGATGAACATTTATTTCTCTTACAACTACTCACAATTCCAACTATTTCATGCATTTATGACACAAATTTAATCTTCGCATACAAGTCCTATTTAGGTGTTTTCATGCTAACACCTTTCACAAAAGTTGTTTCTCATCTCCCTAACATTCATTATCTTCCATAAAACTGAGCTAACAACATAAAAACTCTAATGGAAAGTCCCTAGACTTCCAACCATATCACAAATTAGTCCCCTCATTAGCTAGCTTAAGCTTTGGGGACTCCAAAAGTACAAAAATCATTAAGAAAAATCATCAAAATCACTTACTAGAATGGAGGAGAGCTTGTTGAAAATTTGAGCTTTCAAAACCCTTATTTTTCTCTTCAATTTTCGGTGGATGAAGGTGAATGAATAGTGAAAGATGATAACATCTTTTATTCATCTTATTTTATTCATTTCTCACCTAATTCCCACCAAATTTGACCAACATTAAAATCTTGTCTCCCTAGCTCCTATATGGCCGGCCATCACACTCCAAAATGGCCTAATTTCACTTTAAAGACTTCCAAATTACATTCTATAGCTATTAGGTACCTCTACCTTGAAAAAAAGAACTTTCGCACTTTATGCGATTTAGTCCCTTTTTTCGCGATTAAGTAAGAAATCACTAAAATTAAAGTACCAAAATTTTAATGTAATTCTAAAATCATGCTCTAACACATAAAATAACTTGAAACTAATTTTCTCTAACCTCGGATTAGTGATCCCGAGATTACTGTTCTGACTAGCCCCTAAATCGGGCTGTTATAGATAACATTAGTAATGTTATAATTTTTATTTTATTTTATAAGGTAGATTTAGATTAGATAATAAGTTATGATGTATTAGAAGTAAAAATTTATATTTTTTATATTTTACTGTCCATTATTTTCATGGTTGATATTTGGAGACAAATTTTATAAAAAAATTGTAATTAATTTATATTTATCAAACAATCTAACTATATTCCATAATTAATTTTAAGTAATATATTAAACAAATTTATAACTTAAATTTTCAAATTTTATTTTTTCAGAACTTAATTTTTCAATTTATCAAACAATACCTTAATTTAATATTTGATTTAATGCAATTTGATTAAGCCATATATTTTTGAAGTGCAACACCTATAGTACAATTACAAATATAAGTCCATGTAACTATAATTATAAAGCTATTACAAACGAATTGTTCAAATAACCAGCAAGTAAAATCAAACTTATACAATACAAACAAATTAAGAATTGATACAATCGAGACTAAAATCAATAAATTAGAATTAACTGAACTAAAACTCCAACACATAACGGACTCAAAAATCTACATATATAATTATGTATGATAAATTTCAAACTTGAATATTCAAGATTCACAACCTCTACTGATTCAAGTCCTCATTTCCAAGCTATTGTGTTAATATCATAAGTTTCATTTATATTTAATAGGGATAAATCCAAAAACTATACATGAACTATGGTTTAATATGCAATTGTATACATGAACTTCGATTTTGTGCAATTTTATATATGAAATTTTGATTTGATCTAATTCTTGTAAATTATTAACACAATTATTGAATTAACATCATTTTATGTTTATATATTGCAATAATAAATAATTATATTTATCCAATATAAAAATAAATTGATGTATTTTTTTTAAATGTGAATAATTAAATCAAAACTAAAGTTTCAAGTATACATTTAAATCATAACTAGAGTTTCATGTGTATAATTGTACCAAATTAAAGTTCATTTATACAATTGTACATTAAATCAAAATTCATATATAATTTTGAGATTTATCCATATATAATTTTAACGGTTTAATCTATAACTACATATTAAAGGAAGGTAAAAGGATGTTCCTCATTTTGTGGCATTCACTCATTAGCTCTATTACTTTTTGTTTAATTTTCTGAAAAATGTTAAAGTTTTTATTTTGGTTTTTTAAATATGTTTAAAATTCATATTTAATTCGTATAATTTATTTTTTTAATATAATTTGGTCTTTATGTTTTTATAATTTTGTTGATTAGTTCAAATAGTTAATATCATTAATTTTTCAATTAAAATATTACATAGTTATATATAATTTGAAAGTGAATTTTTTTAACTCCATACTTAAGAGATTAAATTATTGAAAATGAAAGCTGGAGGACTAAATTCTAAATATACGATGTGTAACATAGAGCCATAGTTGTTTGAATTAATTGAATTGGTCAAGGTACCAGTTCGGAAAGAAGCATCATATTGGTTAACCTATGAACCAATACGAGTTGGTAGAACAAGTCTAAAAAATCGATTGAACTATTTTTTTATTTTTTAAAATATTGTTATTTTTATGTTTTTAATGATTTATTTAACTAAAACATACGAATCAGTGGTATGACCAGTTCAAACATAATTTTGATTCTAAAACCTTTGCTTAGAATATATTTAATATTCAATTTTTTACCATACAACTATACTAGTTTATTTTTAGCTGTGTGAGAATTCAAATTTTAAATTTAATTTTAAATTTTATTAATAAAAAAAACTTTAATTTTAAATGCTTTTGTCTTTTTTCTCGGAGTGTATTTTTTTTATTAAATAAACTTTCAGATGGACAATATTGAAATTTGAGAATAAAATTCAAATTTTAACAAATTTTAAAGAATTTGAAGTATTAGCAGTTCTCATAAGATGTTGTCACACTTAGTATGATGCTTGGAATATTTCAATCTTTCTTCCTGGTTATCTATCTGTTTTTCCTCACCAATGGAGAATCTGTAACACCCCTTACCCGTATTCAACGCTGGAACCGGGTACGAGGCATTACCGATCTTAACTTGCTTGAGCATACAACTTTGGGTTATAAAATTTCATTCCAACTTGAAACTTTCCATTCACTTTCAAAACATCCTCATTATGGGCCTATGAGGCCTTAAACATGCAAACTTAGTGTCTCGGAATCAAACAGGGAACTTTTGTATACTTAGAAAATTTTTGCCTTAACGGGGCCACACGCCGGTGTGAAATGGGACACGCCCGTGTGTGCAGGCCGTGTGGTCACACACGCCCATGTCCCTAGCCCGTGTAGAATTTATTTTTCCCTTTGAACCTACAGGGGTTTTCACACGGCCGGACACATGCCCGTGTCCTCCACACGACCTAGACACGCCCGTTTCCTCACTCGTAAGTGAAAACCAGGGTATTCTGTTTATGATGTCAGCAACCTTATAAGGGGCACACAGCCTAGGCACACGCCCGTGTGTCTAGCCCGTGGTCGACAATGACCTGCAACATTAACATGCAGGGGACACATGGCCTAGACACACGCCCGTGTGCCTACCCGTGTGGACTAGAATAAGGCTATTTGCCAAGCTCTTTTTATCACCCTAACTCGCACATCAAAAATCCATTCAACCATTCACTAAGCAACCAAATTGTCCGACATACACTTTCATGAATAACCTCATCTTTTCATAAATTAGTAATAATGAGCCATCAACTATGGCTATACACAATGAGTTCATTTAATAAGGAGCCAACACACACTTGGCCAAAATAACAAAACATTTCACCTAGTCTAGCCCCTATACATGCCATACTAAAAATCCTAAGTCTAGATATACCGAGATGAACTGGTAGTGTGGGTGATCTTCCAATTAACTTCGTATCCCGAACCGGCTCTTTGACACTATAAACAAGGGAAAAGAAAGGGAGTAAGCTTTAAGCTTAGTAAGTTTACATGTAAACAATTAGCATCATAACATATATATATATATATATTAATCAATGCTTTTCATAACAAGTAAGAAGAATCCACATTTCATAATCATGCTTACTCATTTCATCTCTTACCACATTTCAACCATATAGCAAATATAATGCTCTCATTTATTTGCATACATTCCATGCACTCATCACCACAACATCATATGAAACATATACTTAAACGATTTCTCAATAAATCATTCAGAATAATACCAAACACTCGGTGGTTTCGTACACAGCCCACCATTACTATATAATAGGGTGGTATCGCACATAGCCCACCAACAAGAATATTTACGGTGGTATCGCACACAGCCCACCAACAAGAATAATTACGGTGGTATAGCACATAGCCCACCAATGATTATTACGAATAATATTCCACACTTACCTAACCATTTCAAGTTTCATACAAGAATTACTCATTTTCTATCGAATTTAATCCATCTCAATCATAAATGATCTCATTCATACAATACACCAATAAGTAACAACGTAAGTATTCAAGATGTACCGTTTACACATAAACTTACCTCGGTGCAAAATGTGTTAATTTGCAGTTTAATCTGAAACTTTGCCTTTTCCTCGGTCAAGGTTGATTTCGCATTCTTCTTGATCTATAATAATAAAATTCTCTCATTCAATCACTTTATAAATCATAATACACCAAAATTTCTACCTAGACAAAATTGACCATTTTGCCCTTATACTTTGGCAAAATTATGATTTTGCCCCTAGGCTCGTAAATTATTTTTCATCACATTTTCTCATTAAACAAGCCTAGTTGTACATTTATTTCTCTTACAAAAACTCACAAAACCATTTATTTCATTCATTTATTACACGATTTCAACCTTTACAAATAAGTCCTATTTAGGTGTTTTTTTAATAACTCCTTTCACAAAAGTTGTTTCTCATCTCACTAACATTCATTTTATTCCATAAAAACTCAGAAAACAACATAAAATCTCTCATGGAAAGTCCCTAAACTTTCAACCATTTTGCAAAATAGTCCCCTCATTAGCTAGCTTAAGCTTTGGGGGTTCCAAAAGTACAAAAATTATCAAATAAAACCACCAAAATCACTTACTTGTAAGAGGATAAGTTGCTAAAATTTCAAAGCTTTCAAAACCCTTATTTGAATGTAAAAATCGGTGGAAGGAGAAGAGAAGGGAAAAAGATGATAACCTTCCTTTATTTTATCATATTTTATTTATTTAGTCACCAACTATAACCAAAATTTTTTGACCAATTTAAATGCCTTTGTCTCCCTAGTCTCTATGGCCGGCCAACACTTTTTTATTGGCCTAATTTCACTTCAAGGACCTCCAATTTAACATTATATAGCTATTAGACACCCCTAGCTTGTAAAATAGAACTTTCGCACTTTATGCGATTTAGTCCTTTTTCTCAATTAAGCATGCAATCACTAAAATTAATGCACCAAATTTCTCATGCATCCTTATAACCATGTTATAACACATAAAATCATATCAAAATAATTTTCTTCAACCTCGGATTAGCGGTCCCGAAACCACTGTTTCGACTAGCCCCTTAATCGGGCTATTACAAAATCCAAGCAAAACAATAACTTTTTCCCTTCAAAACCTCTTATTTCTATTGTTTCCATGTCTCATATTCTTCTTCAGTAAATACCTTATGGTTCCTGTTACAGCAGATTCAATGTTAAACCTTACAACCCCACAGAAAACTACGCAATTGATTGTGGTTCTTCCGCTGATGGAGAGTCTTTTAGTAGCCGTTATTGGATAGGCGATGGCAATGGAAAATTTAGCCCCATAGAGCAAAAAAAATAAATCATAAGTGATTAAATCTATATATGAACAAGTTGATAAGGTCCCCTACTTCACAGCTTGTCTTTCCTACTCACAGTTCACCTATTCTATTCCCCCCTCTCCTGGTCCAAGATTCATTCGCTTGCACTTCTATCCAATTTCATATACAGGCTTTGACGACCCTTCTAAGAGAGCTATCTTCTCTGTTCAAGCTGGTGCTTTTACCCTTCTCTGGGATTTTAGTGCATTGTTTCATGCTTGAGGTGAAGTTACATTTGTCAAAGAATTTTGTGTAAACGTTGATCAAGGTCAAAGATTCAACTTAACCTTCACTCCTGCTCCTGAAATCACTGATTCTTATGCTTTCATCAATGACATTGAAGTTGTTTACATGCCAACCAATCTATATTATAAACCAGAGAGTGATGAAAGGGTACCTTTCCTAGGCCAGGCCTAGGGAAGATTGTACACCATAGGAAACAATGCTTCCCTTAAGAAGATGTATCGAATCAATGTTGGTGAGAGGGAAATCTCGCTAAGAGACGACACTGAGATGTTCCGGAGCTGGTTAACAGATGACGCCTATTTGAAAAGAGCCAAACGAAGTGCTCTTCATGTTGATACCAAAGTGTAACTCAGCTTTAGTATTGATATACCATCGTACTCTGCTCCTAGGGAGGTTTACATAACTGCCAGTGTAACGGCCCAAATTTTTGAGAATTTATTTACGAGAATTTGCAGTATTAAAAATTTTGTATCTGTGGTTCTGTTTTTTGCTATTGTGTTTAAGGTCTGGAGTTTGAGCCGTATCGTTAAAAGTTTTATTATTTTTTTTAAACAACCCCTAACCTTGTGTTATATAGTTAAGTGCAACTCTGTGTAAAGCTATGTCAAGAATGAGCTTGCCGGTTCACTGGTTAAGCATCTGTATTCTATTTGGTTTCGAGTTTGAATCCCATCGTATGCGTTTGGAGAAATTTTTGCATGTGGTCGGAAATTGGATGGTGGTTAAGACAATAGTTTTAACGTTTCAGTTCTTGCTTCTTCCCTTTCTCTATTTTCTCTTTCTCTTTTTCTTTTTTTTCCTTCTTTTACTTCTTCATATTTTCCTCTTTCGATTGTATTGAACAAGCGATTATTGGAATTAGTGAAATTCTTAAGTTGTTGGAGGATTTCTGTGTAAGTTTTGTCGAAAAATCTTAAACCTTTGCGAAATTTTGTTCGTTTCCTGTTGCGTTGTGAAGTTGAGAACTCTTTGATCATATGCATAAACTCTTTGACAATGGATTGTTTTTGTTTCCTTAGGCGTGAGTACGGAGGGAGGTGATCTCTCGCACGTTGTGCAGAGTTAGTAATGTCGAGTTATCGATAAACAGTTGTCGTTGGAAGTGTAACGTCGAGGTTTCGACGTCCTTAGTCAAGTGTTAATCTATGTGATAAATCATTGTTTTAGTTTATTGATTTATTGTTAAATGGTTAAATTAGGTTCCCGGACTTCTCGTGTTGATTCTACTTCAAATGAGATCAAGTGCGTGCCGAAAACCCCATTTTATACAAGAGCACCAATAGATCAAACTACTGAGGATCATATGGAAATAAGTTTAGCAGAGTGGGCACAACATTGCTACAACAATGGAAGCCTTGATCAGATAATTGATCCCTTTTTACAAGGTAAGATCAAGCTTCTAAGTCTGTTAAAATTTGGAGAAGTAGCTATAAGTTGTTTATCTTCGGAAGGGATGAAGAGGCCCACAATGAGTGAAGTGGTGTATGGACTTGAGCTTGCATTGAAGCTGGAGGGAAGTGAAATAAATGGAAACGATGAGAATCATCCAAATGGCTCATCTTCCATAGATTGTCATGTATTGTTTACTAGTGGTAGTGGATCAATGAGAGTTGGTCGCTAGATTAGATACTTTAATTATTTTCTCATTAATTGTAATATTAATTCCAGCTTTTCATGAACATCAGTTTCATATTCCATGTGTTAAATTAGCTACAAGTTGTATCATGCATGTGAAATATTTTTAGTTAAAAATGACCACTTTTTTGAAAGACTTTATTTCAAGAACTTATTATCAAAAACTTCATAAATTTCTTTCAAGGTTTAGACATAAAATTTAAAATATTGTGTTGCAACATAAATAATATATTTCACAAGATTTTATAATTAATCTTTTTAAATGGAAAAAGAAAGCAGAAAAGTCGAGTTGTTTTTGGTGTAAGACTTTTCGAAGTTTTCATGGTCAATGTCTGTTGTAGCATCCTAAACCCAACCTAGATGGGAACCAAGTCTAGAACGTCACATTAACTTACCATAATGCAGTCATACTTAACGCACATTTTTCAATCCATAATTAAGCCATAAAATCATTTGTTGTCTGAAAACAAAGTTAAATATTTAAAGCTTAAATACAAAGTCAAGGACATAAGTTCACACACGCATATACATATATAATAAGTCTGATAGATGACCGAGTTCCACGTCCGTCGGCTGCTTACTCCTGTGAGTTCCTTAAAATTCATTCAAATAGTCAGTGTGTTGCAGCGTAGAATCTAACATAAACATACTATCCTATGTATAAGAGCTAAGATGTTATTGAGTTGTCATATCACAATTTGGACTCATCAGTCAGTTTAATAATTGAAAATAGATTCAGACACAAAACAGTCTTGATACATAATAGATCAGTCACAGACGCACGTATAGCACAAATACGATAGCAGATACAGATGTCATAGAGGCACAGATAAAGATGCAATTCTCTATTCCAACTGCTACACACCATCTCCATCCACCCTACACACCAATAGGTATATAATACACATCCATCCGTACACACCTCATAGTGTTGATATGACATGTTGCAGTGTTTACAGTCTCACTGCCAAATCATACATAATTATGGGTGGTTTGACCACCAAATCAATACAAACACTTCCTTCAATCCATAACTTCTGCCCCATGCAGTTGCAGAACAGATAACAGACATGTATATATAATTTAGTTGCAGATACAATCACACACTTCTAATATAACAAGGTGTTGATATTATTAATGTCTAGCCCATACCCCTATCTAGAATCAACTAGTATTCATGATAACTAGCTCATATAATTTAGTTCAGTTCATACTTATTCTGTGAACGACTTACTTTCTCCTCGCACATCAACTACAACTCTAATAGAATTCAGTTTCTCGACTCACACACCCCTGTGGCTCCACACGGCCTAACACACGCCAATGTATCTCAAATATAAAGTTAGTGAGTTACACGGCCTGAACACACGCCCGTGTGACTCAAATCCAAAGTCAGTGAGTTACATGGCTTAGACACACGCCCGTGTGTCTCATTTGTGTGACTCAAATCCAAATTCAGTGAGTTACACGGCCTAGACATACGCCTGTGTGTCTCACCCGTGTGACCCTTGCACCTCATTTTCCACACAAAATCTCTCACACGCATGTGTTGTTTGCCCGTGTGACCACAAATCCAAAGTCAGAGAGTTACACGGTCCACCACATTGCTTGCACACATGCCCGTGTGGCAGTCCGTGTGCCATTGACAATCTCGTTTTTTATGAAGAAAAACACAAAAAAAAGGGTTTCGATACCCACCTGTTACACGACATTGTAGAGGTACCCAATTACAAATTCCAAGCCTAAAACAAGTTTCTAACCCTAAATTCAACAAAACCTTCGCAAAACACACAAGTACCGACAATCAAATTTCGTCGAAACCTTTTACTCACTACACGAAATGGGTGGAAGACTACTTACCGCGAATTCCCAGTACACGTTCAGCTCCTAAGTAAAACGAAAGGCGTTAGGCGTCTCTTGAGTCTCCTCTATCAGATCGAAACACAACGCACAACAAGATTATCAAACCTCGAGATTTTGAAGAATCCCCAATTCACACAATAACACAATATGACGAAAACAATCGACTCAAATTACCTTAAAGCACACCGGAACAAGCAATAACACAATCCAACGTAGCAATTACACAGAATGAATAGAACAAAAAGAAAATTCTAAGAAGAATTTAAACATAAGAAAAAAACAAATTGGGAAGAATGAAAAAGAAAGGTCTAATAACAGTAGAGGGAAGGACATTTAAAATTTAGATCAGTTTTACGAAAAACTGCAAAAATATAAATTCTTGTTACATATGCAGAGACTTGAACACAAGACAAAAAAATAAACTACTTAACCAATGATCCAACAGGCTCATTCTTAACACAAAAAGACATAGGATTAAACTTAGACAAGAAATCCTAAGCTAAGGGTTCAAATAAAAAATTAATAATTTCCAAAATTTATGCACTTGAACCTGAAATCTCAAGTGAGCAAACAAAATACATAACCACAAAGGCAAACACACAATCATTGACACAATTTAATAACAAAAACTCAAATTTTGGGGTGTTACATCTATAAATAAGTTTTGTAGAGAAAATTTGTGGAGTGTATGGAAATTTTTTATTTTTATTTAAAAATGATAACCCCATAACTCTTTTGCTACTAGAAGTTAATTTATAACAGTACAAAACTTCATTTAGAAAATTCCCACAAACATGAAAACAACTATATTAATACAACTAAGTTCACCTAATTGAATTAACTCGTCTCTCTCGTCCTTCGTCATTTTCTCCATCATCTTTATGATCATCAACCACTTCCAAGACTCCGATGCTAAGACTTGGTGTATGACTAATGAATTCAAAACCATGGAATTGCAACATGGTGATTCCCATAATAGCGAAATTTAAAGCCCTGATGTTTGGTTCAACGAAATCACCATTTTTTCAAGTCCAATAATAGAGATTTGGAGGTAAGAGCTCCAAGTAAAACAGAAAAAAAGGTTCCCAAATATCCTTTGTGGAATTTCAACATGCAACAAATTATTTTTGCCATTCTAATTTTTTTTTTTGAGTTGTTTTTTGTTTAAGACTTTTTCAAGTATTCATGGTCAATGTCCGTGGACAAATGTTGCAGAGAAAATTCGTGGAGTTTATGGAATTGTTTTTGGACAATGAAACTCTTGCTTGTGTGCTTATCATTTCTTACCAAAAGTTAGTTTTAATATTATATAGATTGAGTGTTAGTTCTATCGGTGTAGATATTATTATTAATATAGGAGAACGTGAGTTTAAATGTGCTGAAATATATTATTTTTTTATTTATAGATTGGATGTTATGAATAGTTTTAAGTATTGTGTCAAAAAATTAATATTAAATAATCTTATGAATATTATATAATAGATATTTTAATATATTTTAGAATTTTAATATTATTAAAAATAAAACTTTATATCAATTACACTTTTAATGTCCATCAATCCTCATAGTCAACACCCATAAAAAAGTCTTGTAGAGAAAAATCTTGATGGCCGGAAATTTTATACATTTATAATTTTTAAAATATTAAATTAGATTATATTAGTAATGTTATAATTTTTTTATTTTATAAATTAGATACAAATTTAATGTACTTTAAAATTTTAATGTGCATTAGAAATAGAAATTTATATTCTTTATACTTCTGATGTCCATTAATTTTCATGGTAGAGGTTTGGAGACAAGTCTTATAGAGCAAATTTGTGGAGTGGAAATTAATTTTATAATGACACTCTAGTTGTAGGCTCAACAATATATTCATTTGGTATCTAAATTTGTTCAAAAATGATTAATTGGTATTTTTTTTTTTAGATTTAGTTGTTATTTAAATTTGTCCATTATACACTTTTGTATATTCACATTAACACTGTTAATTCATGCTAATGTAGCATTGACAACCAATTATATGATAATACGTGATAATCCCTTATTATGATACGTGGCAGGCATAAATAAATTTTTTTCTAAAATCTTTAAAAACATATAAATTAATAAAAAAATTCATATTAAAAATGAACCTAAACAAATAATTCAAAGTCAATTGTGTCTAATAATTCAAAGTATTTTTTTATTAATTTAAATATTTTTTGATGGATAAATTGACAATATAAATGATTAGTAGAACTGAAACTTAAATCCTAAAATTCAAAACTTATTAGTTGTGAGAAAAGTGTATGAATATATATCTACCTAAAATAATAGTTAAATTAATATATATTTATCACTCCACTTTCTTTTGTAAAAAATAAATTTTAAAAAAAAATCCTTATTCCAGTAACTAGGATAAATCCTATGAGAAACTTTGTGACCCGAGCGAGGACTCATCCAGTTGTTTTCTTCCACCTTTGCTTCCATTTTTGTTATCTTTTTATGACAAGGAGGGAAACCTTGGTTATCTTTAGGCTCTTTTTTGCCAGGACTTGGGCCTTGTACCCGAGTTTTATTGTAATAAAGTTATATTTGAACACCTCTAGAACTAATGCGATGTATGGTTGCTAAAAATATGGGGAAAATTCCTCTATTTAGGTGTGGATTGTACTTCAGCTCAGCTATTGAAAATAAAGAGTAAATTAGTTTTTTTTTTTTTTTTTGGTGAAGAGAGTAAATTAGTTTTTATACATTATGAATGTGCAAATTAGCACCTCCATTAAATTTTATTTGTTAAATGATGATGTGAACTTGTTGAAATTTATTTTTTATGGGTAAACTATAAAAATAGTCACCTGATTAATGCTACAAATAACATGTTTCTCATTCTTAATATTATTTTAGGTGATTATTCGATGTTAATGGTGAATTTTATGCTCCTAATCCCTTGAATTCATGCTTTTATACTTAGGAGAGCATTTGGGAGCAAAATGAGCGAAAACCAGAAAATCAGAGTAAGGTATAGGAGCCACACGACCCTGTGGTAGGTTGTGTCGATTTCGCAAATTAACACTCTGAATTGTGAAAAATCGTATTTTTTAAGTTTTTCGGGGCATTCTGAGACATATATAAGATAGGAAGGAACATTCATATAATACTAAAAAAAATAACTCGAAAAACACCATTAAAGTTGATTCTGAAGTAGATTTTCATTAATATTGAAGACTTCCAGATGGTTTCTTAGGAAACCATCATGAGTTTATTTGTTTCTTGTGGTTATATTGTATCTTAGATATTATTATTTTCAAGCATGAACTAATTTTCTAAATACCTAGGGAAGATGAACCCTGTGATGGATTCTATCGTTTGATTGTTATTTTAAGTAATAAATATTCAGATCTTGTTATCAATTATGTGTGTTTAATTCTTGGTTTAATATTTCTAAATTATTAATCCATATTTGATGTGCTTAAATCAGAGGAGGAATAGACCCTATTTAAGAGTAGATATTGTGTAATTTAATGGAGTTGCATGCAACTTGATCGTTGATTTCAGAGTTTTAAATTTATAATGAGAATGATCGAACCTGGAAACTAACTATGACAACAATTTTTAGGCAAGCGCACCTATCGAACAGTAGTATAGCTTAGGCAAGACTGGAATGTCGAACCCAAAGGAACCAAAAGTACTAATACTAACTTTCTTTTTATTATTTAGCCTTGAAATAAGTGAAGTTGTTATTTAATCTAAATTTAACTAACTACTAAGCTAAAGACGCAAAGACAAAAAGAACGAATTGGGGAAATACTGTTGGAAAAACTCAGTTGATTAAGACGATACCCTTAGGAAGAATCCACCTAGACTTCACTTGTTATCTAACTCTGAGCTAGACGATTTATTCACTTGACTTGATCCGTAAGATTCCCTAATTTATATTAAACCCTCTCTCGAGGCGAATAACGTCTAACCCTAGGTTGATTAATTGAAATCTCTTTCTAATTAAAACCCCTAGAATCGCATTAACTCGATCTATGGACTCCCATATTAGGTTTCATCCTAATCCGGCAAAATCTCGTCACCCTATCTCTAGGCGCGCGATCAACTCCGCTTAATCATGCTAGATCTACTCTTAAGCAGGGACTTTTGCTCCACCACCTGAGCACATTCAACTTGAATCAATATCCCAGAAATATTAACACAAGAATTAAGCACACATAATTAAGAACAAATCAAGTATTTATCATATAGCTCAGAAAATAATAACAAGATTCATCTAAGTTTCATCCCCTTCAGGTAACTGAAGGGTTTAGTTCATAACTATAAAAGAAAACATCTCAGAAGAAAAGATAAAACAAAACATAAGAAATCCCTAAAACCCCCTGAAGGAATTGAAGGAGAGATCCACCGTCTTGAGTAGAATTTCGGCTTCTTAAGATGGATCAACTGGCTATCTTCGAGTGTTTCCCACAAATCTAACCTTTTCGGCTCGACTCCTTGGCCTAGCTAACCGCCCAGCTAACCCTCCTTGAATGTTGGCCCTTAGGGTGTTTATATAGGCTCTTGGAATTGGTTTCTTCGTCCCTAAGTATCCTTTTCTGAGTGAAATTGCTCTTCTCCACGACAGGGACACGGCCATAGCACACGCCCGTATAAGTCGTGGCCAGGCCTTGTTCGGGTCTGATTAGGAAGGCACGGTCGTGCTGCTTAGGCTCAGGCCGTGTTTGAGACTGTTGAATGAGGCACGGCCGTGTGGTCTTGGGCCCAGGCCATGTGGATTTCGTGATATGGCTCATTTGCTCCATTTTAGGCCTGTTTTCCATTCTTTTCATCCTCTGGTGCTTTCCTGAGTATAAAACATGAAAAGAAAGGATTAAAAGCACTTTTTTACATAAATCAAGGGATAAATCATCCAAAAGTATGCTAAATGTGGGATTAAAATATGTTACTTTTACGGTTTATCAAATACCCCCACACTTAAGCTTTTGCTTGTCCTCAAGCAAAATTCTCAACTCATAATTAAAACGAACTTCCCTTAATTCATAATAGTCATTGATAATGTTTTACCATAATTCAAAGATAATTTATACATGGATAATTCAACTCTAAGAGTCCTAAAGATTCAAACAGTCTAAGTCATACATTTGTAGCACAAAAACATAGGTGTTTCCCTTCATCTAAATAATTACCTTTGATTCAAAACTGGCAAGGATTGACATCCTCACTAAAGATCCACTCAAATCACTCAAGGTGTTTAAGGTTCAAAATTAGGCACTCAAAAGTCAAACATGAAGAGTTAATCTCATAGGCTTGCATGAAAATCAAATCTCCACCACTATGATATGAAATGATACACAAATCAAAAGGTCTTTAATAGAGTTGTAACGGGGCTTGGGGTAAAGTGTGGATAAAGGCTAAATTAGAGGGTTAGAATCGAGATTGAATTGACAAATTACCTAACTAGAAACAATGATCTGAATAATAAGTAATTACATCAAGTGGAAATAAATAATAATACGAGCTTCTTTTTCAACAATTGGAATTTAGATCTATAAGCTCATTTAGTCACAAAACTAATAATAAATATACTTCGATTTTTTTTAAGAACAAATCAAATGTCCATAATAAATGATGAATTTACTATCGAAATAAAAAGGCAATCGATCAAATCAAATCTCGATATAAGGGTAGTCAAAAGGAATGGTGATAACAAAAAACAAAAGGTTTGGGTTAATATTAGTGGGTGAGTCAATAAAAAGGGTTGTTAGGATTAAAGGGGTTCACTAGGGGTTAATTATGAAGGTAGGCTTTTTAGTGGAGTAAGTGGGTTAAATCCTAGGTGCCTTCATCATCTCTGTATATCAAATCAAAGGTGTGGTCTCGACATGTATAATCGATGCAAGTTCTAGAATAACAAATCAATGTTGACACACTCATAATCAATAAAGTGAGCAAGAAAAAGAATATATGCTCTAAAAGCTCAAGATCTCACAAAAAATTATGGGTATTTTGATGTCAACCTCGTAAATTTCAAACTTCAAGGTAATATTTAAATTTAGGTAGACAACCTAGAAAATTTTTAATTCTAAAAAATAGACTTATCACGCCTGATTCTCTAGTATCTTAGAATTTAATTATCAATGCACAATTAACTATGACTTAATCTAAAACATATCAATAAAAATTATAAATCAGGGAAATTTCATTCTAATCATAATATGAGAAACTTACTTTGAGAAACAAGACATAATTCAGGATTTGAGAATCATGCAAAAAGTTAGGCACATTTTAGGTTCACCCCCCCACACTTAAGATGTACATTGCCCTTAATGTACAAAGATAAATATAGATATAGAAGTAAAATCAAAAGAGAAGGGAGAGAAATGACACTCCCTGAATTTTGGATGGATTCCTTGAGGTAGAGGATGATGAATGATGACTTATCTAGTAGTGAATTACTCCTAGTGAGTTGTTCGTTATTTGGAGTGTGCAATTGAAACTGTGAAGTCATCAGTTAGATGTCTCGGGGGTATAATTAGACAAGTGGTTGTTAGCAATACTCGGAGGTTAGATAGCCAATGATAACATAATTAAAATAAGAGTTTGAAATATAAAAGGCAACAGGTTTAAATTAAGACAAATAAAAATTAAAACGAAAAATTTAAAATAAAGAAAAGAAAACTAAGAATAAGGAAAATAAAAGGACTCAGAGGTCCTCATCATCAGCTGGGTCCTGCGGTGGTGTCGGTGAAGAAATGTGGAAGTGATGACAAATCTGCTAGAGGGTGGCCTCGTCTGAGTCAAAATGTCGAATTTGTGTCGGTGAATTGTCGAGAGTCTGATCGCTCGAACTGAGTAAGGCGTGCAGAAATGTCTGAAAGTGAGGCTGCTGCATGGAAGGGCCTCTGGGTCGGGAGTGGTGCCTCCTGTGGTGGTGGGACATCATCAGTAATGTCCTCGGGCTCCTCTTCATCAGTAGGGAGGGCTAATCGGTATTGAGGAGGATCGGTCCCACGACGATATTTGATCATCCTCATGTGCAGCATCGTCTGGATACCCTGGGGTGCCATCTGCCCAATCAGTGTGAGGGAGGAACTCTGGGCGTCGGTGTTGAGGAGGCCAAAGTATCAAGCCAAACGTGTGATGTATGGACCCATCAATAGAATCCCCCTCCTGTGTGGCTCCGTCTGGTGCTAAATCGCACGGGCTATGAAATATGCAAGATCGAAAATGTGCCCGTTCGACATGCACCACAGGTAGTAAACATCGTGAGTATTCACCATGCCGGTGCTCTCGCGTCGTCCTATAATAGTGTGAGCCAAAATGGCATGGATGTACCGCAAGGACGGGACAAGGGCTATCGCCTTGGAGCGACTGGGGTCGTAATTGCCCTTGTCGGAGGCTAAGTTGTACTAGCAGCTCACGGGGGTACAGTGGATGTGGCGGTGTAGCTCGAAAAGATCATTCTCTTCTACGAAGGCATCCGTATACAGTCCGAGTGTGGCCCCAAATTGTGGTATGTTTAGTCATCGTATAGCGCCTCCTAGACGGAATTGAATCGTGCCCGGATCATCGTATCGTGCCATCACCGTCTGTAGTTGAAAAGTAGCGCAAAAATCTAAGGTAAGTTCCAAGTACGTGGGCTCGATGATGGTAAAGAATTGGTCCCACGGCTCAGTTGTAAGAAGTGCTCGGACATCGTCTGCGAGCCGGACCTGCTCTAACGCGGCCCAATCGATGTATCTACCGGTGCCGAGAGGTCGTGCCCGTAGTGTCTTATATCGTTCCGCTTGTGCCTCTTGAGTAAACTGAAGGAACCGGTGGCGCACTTCGGAGGAGGCACTGGCAGAGGACAAGCCGGGTCCCTTTCGTTTCTTCGAAGTGGCAGCTGCGGTTCGCTTCCCTCTTGACGATGACATTGTACCTGAAAATAAGTAATATTCAAGTAAAAAAAATTTTCAAGTACTTTTATCTAAACCTGATATATTCGAAGGCTAAATACGACTATTTTAACCATGAGCAACCAATTCGTCAGTTATTAATTCTATCTAGTTCTAATTAAATATCTAAAGAAAAATAGCAATCGAATGAATTCTAAAATTGCAAGGAATTAAACTTAAGAGTAAATAACAATAATAGGAAAAGGAAACTAAATAACATGAAATTTTAAATAGTTAATTTGTTCTAAAATTCAAGGAATTATTCTAAAAAAAATAAATAATACTAATAGTAAAAAGAAACTAAATAATATGAAAATTTAATCAAACAATCGTTAAATAGATAGAAAAATGAAATATTGAAGGGTGACCAGTAGTGTTTTGGGGTATGTGGCGACGTGAACGGTGGGGCACGGTCGTGGACGGGGGTGCACGGTCATGTGCTGTGAAATTTCTGGATACGCACGGCGGTGGCGAGGGCGTGGGCTCCTGTTTGACACGGGCGTGGCTACGTTTTTGTATGGGTATTTGAGAGGAGGGAAGGTGGAGGAGTTATGGGGGTCAAAATGGTGGTGATTTCTTTGTGGTGGCCGGATTAGGGAGGGGGGTGTTGAGAGAATCAGTTAGGGTTGGGGTTTGGGGAAGATGAGAGTTTATGTTCCTTAAATAGGGGTGGGAGCACGGGCAGGGGCCACGCCCGTGCTCGATTTTTTTTGCCCGTGTCTTTCGTGATTTTTGATTTTGGGCGCGTTCAGAACGTTGGCCACGCCCGTTTTATCTTGGGCGTGTGCTATTGGGTGCGTTTCTCCCACGCCCGTGCTTGAGGTCCCACGCTCGTGTTCATATAGTCAGTGTCTCCCACGGTTCGGATACACAGGCGTGTGTCGCGCCCATGTTTCTTAATCAGTTTTTGCCAAGGCCATGTCGCACGGCCGTGTCAATTTAGTCGGAGCCCGTGTTTGTTTACTCAGGATAGACCACGGTAAGCTGGCACGGGCGTGGACTATTATCGCAGCCCATGTTGGGAAAAATTTTTCTTCTTTGTCGTGCACGTCTACCTGCACGACCGTTTTTCTACCCATAGCGACCACACGGCCACAGGCACGCCCGTGTGTAAGGCCGTGTGGTAGGAAACCTGCGCTCTACTGAATCCGTTAGTTTAGTTTAAGTGCTTAAAATGAAAAATAAAATTGAAATGTGCAAATTAATAGGGTTAGTAAAGTTAGTGCTCGGTTTGCCTCCCGAGAAGCGCTCGTTTAAAGTCTTAAGCTAGACTTACCCTGGTTTCGTTTCTAAATGAAGGTTCATGGAGCTGAAGCTCCTCTCTTAATTCCTTGAAATCTTCACCATTATAAAGTTTCAGTCGATGATCATTTACCTTGAATGTTCCCTGTGCTGGATGAGTTACCTCGACTGTGCCATAAGGGAAAATAGTTTTAATCACAAATGGACCTGACCACCTTGATTTCAGCTTTCCAGGGAAAAGTTTGAGCCTTGAATTATACAGCAGGACCAAGTCTCCTACTTTGAATTGCTTTGATTGTTTCAGATGAGCATCATGGCGTCGTTTTGTTGCCTCTTTATATAGTCGTGAGTTCTCGTAAGCCTCAGCTCACCATTCATCTAGTTCGTTCAACTGCATCCTCCTCTTTTCACCTGCGATTTTAAGATCATAATGCAAGAATTTTATAGCCCAGTAAGCTTTATGTTCTAACTCAAATGGTAGATGACAACTTTTTCCGTAGACAAGTTTGTACGAGGATGTTCCTAAAGGTGTTTTAAAGGCTGTTCTATAGGCCCATAAAGCGTCATCTACTTTTATTGCCCAATCTTTCCTGTTGGATTCAACTGTTTTCTCTAAGATCCGCTTAAGCTCTCGATTTGCTACTTCCACTTGCCCACTGGTTTGAGGATGATAAGGGGTAGCTGTTCTGTGGTGTACTCCATATTTTTTTAAGACTTTGTCAAATTGAGTATTACAGAAATGGGTGCCCCTATCACTGATGATAGCTCTAGGTGTTCCAAATCGAGAGAACAGTTTCTTGAGAAACTTAACTACTACTCTAGCATCATTGGTAGGTAAAGCTTCAGCTTCCACCCATTTTGACATGTAATCAACTGCCACTAGAATGTATTTATTTCCAAATGAACTAGGGAATGGACCCATAAAATCAATACCCTGTACATCGAATATTTCACATGATAACAAATATGTTTGAGGCATTTCATCATGTTTAGAAACATTACCTATTCTTTGGCATTTATCACACGAAGCGACATACCTGTTGGCATCTTTGAATAGAGTGGGCCAATAAAAACCAGATTCAAGTGTTTTGTGTGCTGTCTTGACCCCGCTGTAGTGTCCTCCTGATGGTCCTGAATGGCAGTGTTCTAGGATTTTGCTTGCTTCTGCTTTTGTAACACATCTCTGAATTACCTGATCTACACATACACGGAAAAGGAAAGGATCCTCCCAAAAATAGTTTTTCACATTAGCAAAGAATCGCTTCTTTTGATGGTGTGTTAGCTTTTTTGGAAGGATGTTAGTAGCTAAATAATTTGCAATATCTGCAAACCAAGGTACCTCGGAATTGGTTATAGAAAATAATTGTTCTTCGGGGAACGAGTCATTTATCTCGCTCTCATCTAATTCTTCGATATGTGGATTTTCAAGCCTTGAGAGGTGATCTGTCGCAAGGTTTTCAGCTCCCTTTTTATCCTGTATTTCCAAGTCAAATTCCTATAAAAGTAAAATCCAACGTATGAGTCGAGGTTTTGCATCAAGTTTAGTTAAAAGATAACGAAGAGCTGAATGGTCAGTGTAAACGACAACTTTAGATAATATTAAGTATTGTCTAAATTTGTCAAATGCAAAAACTACAGGTAGCAATTCTTTCTCTGTGGTGGTGTAGTTTTCTTGTGTAGGCGTCAATGTTCTGCTAGCGTAATAGATCGGCTGGAAGTGCTTGTCTCTTCGCTGTCCTAAAACTGCACCTACTGCAAAATCACTCGCATCATACATTAATTCAAAGGGTAGATTCCAATCAGGTGCAATTATAATCGAAGCATTTATTAGTTTATCTTTGAGGTTATTAAATGCTTCTAAACACTCCCGATCAAAATTGAAAGGAACATCTTTTTCTAGTAATCTTGTTAAAGGCTTAGCTATTTTAAAGAAATCTTTAATGAATCTTCTATAAAACCCAGCATGTCCTAAAAAGCTTCTAATAGCCTTAACTGAACTAGGGGGAGGCAATTTTTCTATGGTCTCAACTTTTGCTTTATCTACCTCAATTCCCTTACTAGAAATTTTATGTCCTAAAATAATCCCTTCTCTAACCATAAAATGACATTTTTCCCAATTTAAAACAAGGTTTGTTTCCTCACATCTCTTCAGAACTCGTTATAAATTTTTAAGACAAAGATGGAAAGAGTTACCGAATATCGAGAAGTCGTCCATAAATACCTCCATAATGTCTTCCATGAGTTCGTCAAAGATGGCCAACATGCAGCTCTGAAAAGTAGCAGGAGCATTACATAATCCAAAAGGCATTCTACGATAAGCAAACGTACCGTATAGGCATGTGAATGTTGTCTTTTCTTAATCCTCGGGGGCTATTGGGATTTGGAAGTAGCCGGAGAGTCCGTCCAGGAAGCAATAGTACATATGCCCAGATAATCTTTCTAGCATTTGATCAATGAAGGGTAAAGGAAAGTGATCTTTTCTGGTAGCGTCGTTCAGCTTCCTGTAGTCAATGCAAACTCTCCAACCTGTGACTGTTCTGGTGGGAATTAGTTCATTCTTTTTGTTGGCTACCATCGTCATGCCTCATTTTTTTGGAACAACCTGCACATGACTTACCCAATTGCTACCAGAAATAGGATAAATTATTCCAGCATCTAGAAGTTTAATTACCTCGGCTTTCACGACTTCTTTTACATTGGGATTTAATCGTCTTTGAGGTTGCACACATGGCTTATACTCATCTTCCATTAAAATTTTGTGGGTACAAAATGATGGGCTTATTCCCTTAATATTAGAGATTTTCCAAGCTATAGCTTTCTTATGTTCCCTTAGTACCTGTAGCAACTCCTCTTTCTCAAGGAATGCATACTCTAAATGTTTCGGTAACTGTTTCAATTCTAATTTGGGTGGTTCATCAATGGAGGGTTTTTGTTTTAGTTCGTCATTGACTTCAATGCTCTCTTTTTTTTTGTCTAGATGAAGATGTTTTTACATTTAGCTCGTCGACTTCATCATCTTCCTCCTCTTCTTGAGTAAGACACAGTTCCATCGTGTCATCATGTATGATTTCCTGTAATGAGTTTTGAATAATATGATCAGTAGTATCAACAAAATAACAGGAATCATCTTGTTCTTTAGAATATCGCTTGGCATCATAAATTTGAAAAATAATTTCCTCCTCGCCTATCCTTAATGCAAGTTTACTATCACCTACATCGATAACAGCCTTAGCAGTAGCTAAAAAAGGGCACCCTAAAGTTAAAAGAACTTCAATGTCCTCATCCATGTCAAGCACAACAAAATCAACAGGGAAAATAAATTTATCAATTTTTACCAAGACATCTTCAATAACTCCTCTAGGATATTTAATAGATCTGTCGGCTAACTGAATACTCATCCTAGTGGGTTTTGGTTCCCCAAGATCTAGTTGTTTAAACATTTTGTAAGGCATTAAATTAATACTGGCTCCTAGATCAGCTAATGCTTTCTTAATATTTAAATTACCAATTAAACAGGGAATAGTAAAACTTCCTGGGTCTTTTAATTTGGTTGGTAACTTGTTTTGGAGGATGGCTGAACATTCTTCATTAAGCTCCACTGTTGATACTTCTTCAAGCTTCCTTTTATTCGTCAGGAGTTCTTTTAAGAATTTTTGCGTACGTCGGCATCTGTGAAATGGCTTCAACAAAGGGTAAGTTAATATGTATTTGTTTAAAAAGTTCAAGAAATTTACCGTATTAGGCATCTAGTCAGTATTTCTTTAACTTTGCTGGGTATGGGATTGGTGGTTTACTTTCTTTGTGCACTGGAGTTACATCCTCAACTCCCTCATCCTTTGCTTTGTCATCTTCATGTGGTATTTTTTTCTTTGGTTCGACTAACTCCTTTCCACTTCTCGATTGTAACCGCTTTTTACTGCTCATTCCTTTAGAAAAAATCTCGATCGAATTCAATTTGAAACCATCTTAGTAAGTTGTCCAACCGACTTAGTAAGTTCCCCAACTTGGTTCTCGATCACTTTGATCGACGCTTGTTGGTTATTAAGTGTTGTTTCAGTTTTTTGGAAACGGGTATCTGTGGCTGCCATGAATTTTGTCAGCATCTCTTCAAGGTTCGGCCTCTTTTCCTGTGGATAGGGCTGATTTTGGAAATTTTGAGGAGGTTGTTGTCTTTGAATTCCTTGATTTCCTTGACCTCCCCATGAAAAATTTGGGTGGTTCCTCCAACCTGAATTATAAGTATTACTATAAGGGTTATTATTAGATCTGAAATTATTACCTACATAGTTCATCTGCTCGCTTTCTGTGCCCAGTTGGTAGGGTGGGTTCTCAGGATTCGCCACAGTTCCACTTGCGTCACACTGCATTACTAGATGTACCTGCGAAGAACACAAACTATCAAGTTTTTTATTCATCATCTCTACCTGTGTTGATAGCATGGTTACTGCGTCGAGGTTGAAAACTTCGGCTGATTTTGTTGGTTTGATTCTTATGACCTGCCACTGATAGTTATTCAGTGACATCTCTTCAATAAACACGTAGGATGCTTCAGGAGTTCTGTTGTTCAGGGTTCCACCGGCGGCTGAATCAATTAGTTGCCTCGTTGAGGGGTTTACACCGTTACAAAAATTTTGGACTTGGAGCCACAAGGGTAGACCATAGTGCGGACACCTTCTCAAGAGATCCTTGTATCTCTCCCATGCGTCGTATAATGTCTCTAAATCCATCTGCACAAAAGAAGAGATATCATTCCGTAATTTGGCCGTTTTTGCCGGTGGGAAATATTTTAATAAAAAATTTTCGGTCATTTGATCCCATGTAGTGATTAATCCTCGTGGTAACGAGTTTAACCACTGTTTGGCTTTATTCCTTAATGAAAAGGGAAATAATCGAAGATGTATGGCATCATCAAAAACGCCATTTATTTTGAAGGTATCACGAACTCTAAAAAATTAGCTATATGAGTATTTGGGTCTTAGATCCCGTAAACCATCAAATTGAACAAATTGTTGAATCATTTGTATAGTGTTAGGCTTTAATTAAAAATTATTAGCGACTATAGCGAGCCTAACAATACTTGATTACGCTCTGTTAAATGAGGTTTAGCATAATCATACATAGTACGTGAGCATTATTTTTCGCCACATCTTGTGGTGCTTTGGATTATTCTCGTCCATCCCTTGGTAGGATTGGATCCGCCTTCTCGCTCTTCTTTTGTGTAATTTAGGGCTCGCCTAATTTCTCTGCGATTCCTGCGAGCGGTAGCTTCAATATCACTGTCGTATACTAGTGGTCCTCTCGGGTTTCTTCTAGTCATAAACTAGAGGTACCTGCTAGGAAAAGAAAGAAAGAGATTTTAGCAAAGTTAAAAACAAAACAAAAATTAAAGTAAAAGTAAATTGCAGAAAATAATGGCTAAAGTAATAAAAATAGAGCTTTCTTAATATTTTAGTTCCCTGGCAACGGCGCCAAAAACTTGATCGTTGATTTCAGAGTGTTAAATTTATAATGAGAATGATCAAACCTGGAAACTAACTATGACAACGATTTTTAGGCAAGCGCACCTATCGAACAGTAGTATAGCTTAGGCAAGACCGGAATGTCGAACCCAAAGGAACCAAAAGTACTGATACTAACTTTCTTTTTTTTATTTAGCCTTGAAATAAGTGAAGTTTTTATTTAATCTAAATTTCACTAACTACTAAGCTAAAGACGCAAAGATAAAAAGAATGAATTGGGGAAATACTGTTGGAAAAACTCAGTTGATTAAGATGATACCTTTAGGAAGAATCCACCTAGACTTCACTTGTTATCTAACTCTGAACTAGACGACTTATTCACTTGACTTGATCCGTAAGATTCCCTAATTTATATTAAACCCTCTCTCGAGGCGAATAACGTCTAACCCTAGGTTGATTAATTGAAATCTCTTTCTAATTAAAACCCCTAGAATCACATTAACTCGATCTATGGACTCCCATATTAGGTTTCACCCTAATCCGGTAAAATCTCATCACCTTATCTCTAGGCACACGATCAACTCCGCTTAATCATGCTAGATCTACTCTTAAGCAGGGACTTTTGCTCCACCACCTAAGCACATTCAACTTGAATCAATATCCCGGAAATATTAACACAAGAATTAAGCACACATAATTAAGAACAAATCAAGTATTTATCATATAGCTTAGAAAACAATAACAAGATTCATCTAAGTTTCATCCCCTTCAGATATATGAAGGGTTTAGTTCATAACTATAAAAGAAAACATCTCAGAAGAAAAGATAAAACAAAACATAAGAAATCCTTAAAACCCCCTGAAGGAATTGAAGGAGAGATCCGCCGTCTTGAGTAGAATTTCGACTTCTTGAGATGGATCAACTGGCTATCTTCGAGTGTTTCCCACAAATCTAACCTTTTCGGCTCGGCTCCTTGGCCTAGCTAACCGCCCAGCTAACCCTCATTGAATGTTGGCCCTTAGGGTGTTTATATAGGCTCTTGGAATGTGTTTCTTCGTCCCCAAGTATCCTTTTCCGAGTGAAATTGCTCTTCTCCACGGAAGGGACACGGCCATGGCACACGCCCGTGTAAGTCGTGGCCAGGCCGTGTTCGGGTCTGATTAGGAAGGTACGGTCGTGCTGCTTAGGCTCAGGCCGTGTTCGAGACTGTTGAATGAGGCACGGCCGTGTAGTCTTGGGCCCGGGCCGTGTGGATTTCATGATATGGCCCATTTGCTCCGTTTTAGGCCCGTTTTCCGTTCTTTTCTTCTCCGGTGCTTTTCTGAGCATAAAACATGAAAAGAAAGGATTAAGAGCACCTTTTTACATAAATCAAGGGATAAATCATCCAAAAGTATGCTAAATATGGGATTAAAATATGTTACTTTTACGGTTTATCACAACCCTAGAAATAGGACGACATATGTAACACCCTTAACCCGTATCTATCGCTAGAATAGGGTTATGAAGCATTAACGGACTTATTACTTAAACAAACATACATTTCTCATACATTTTTCATTTCCAAATAAAAGTCATTCATAATCAACCATATTTTCCCTAATACGTGTCCTCGAGGCTCAAATCAAACATTAGAAGTGGTTCTAGACTAAACCGAAAACTTAGGAAAAATTTTGGAAAACATGGAAAATTTTCAAAGTACAGGGGACACACGCCCGTGTGGTCCGGCCGTGTGCCTCACATAGCCAAAGACACGCCTGTGTCACAGGCTTTGTGGACATTTGAAATGTTTTCACATGGTCGTGTCCCAGCCCATGTTCGACCCCGTGTAACTCCCTAACTAGTCTATGTACCCTTCGAAATGGCCTCACATGCCCGTGTGCCAGGCCGTGTGCTAGGTCGTGTTGAAACTGTAGGGTATACTGACTTATACCACACGACCAAGTCACACGCCCGTGTGCTGGGCCGTGTGGAGCTACTGACTTGGTTTCTAAATAAACATCAGGGGATACACGGTCGTGTCACCTGACCGTGTGTCACACATGGCTGAGACACACGCCCGTGTCTTTGCCCATGTGGACAAAAATAGGCTATTTTCCAAGCCATCTTTCTCACCCAAATTTGCATTAACCTAAACATGTCAATTGGTACATAGCATGGCATCAATAGGCATTCAACTAATCTCAACTAAGCCTAAATCATGCTATTTCAATACCAACAACTATATTGTTCATAACATCATGCTTTGCCAATTCAAAACATACCAATTTCACATATAAAAATCACCTAAATGGTCACTTTCAACTATGCATTATTTTGCCTAAAACCACATGCATACCATATCTCAAAATTCAACCATTTAGTACTCAAAATACCAATTCACAACAAGCATTCACATAGTAATTATACACAACATATCAAAAGGTCATTGCACATATATATACATCACCAAGTATACCAAAATAAGCTAAATCACATGGCTATACACATAACCAAAACATACATCATTTACAAGCCAAATCAGTTGGCTAAATACATTACCAACATATAGGCCATATTAACCACAACACCTATACATGCCATATAACCAAATACACAAGTTCAAAAGTACCAAAATTACAGCTTGATAGTGTGATGAAATCTCCGACAATTCCCAATCCGAGCAAGCTTCGAAATCACTATAAACACAGAAAAGTAAACAGAGTAAGCTACAAAGCTTAGTAAGCTCGTATAGTTAATAAGTATAACTCACCATTCATTCACCATTCAAGTAATATAAACATAATATACTACAAAACCATTTAATCACAAGGTTAACATATATTCATTCATATAGTTAATCATGAAACTCACAAACTTCATGGATTCAATGCTCATATAATTTACGTACATACCTGTACTGATACGTATCTATCTCTCACACTTTCATATCCTCAATATACCCGTTGAACCATTTGGAATAATATTGGATACTCGGGTGATAAACCATAATTTATACATATTTTGACCCCATGCTTGGCTTATTTTGGATGAATTTTCATTAGATTTGATGAATTTGATGCTCCTAATCCTTTAATTTCATGTTTTATACTCAGGAGATCTTAGGGAGTCGAAAAGAACGAGAAATGGGCCAAAAAGGGACAAAATGGGCCTACACGGCCTGGACTATCGCACATGGGCAATCTACACGGCCGTGTGTGACGAGCAGAATCGAACACGGCTTAGACTTTCGACCACGGGTAGACCCACGGCCGTGTGTGTCGAGCAGAATCGAGCACGGCCTAAGCTCTTGCACACGGGCGTGTCACACGGGCGTGTCCCTGCCAAACCCAAGTATAATTCTATTCGAAAAAGGCTACTTGTGGGCCAAGCAAGACGATCCAAAGCCTATATAAACACCCTAGGGGGTGACCTAAAAAAGGACGCAGAGTAGAAAGCAGAAATTACTCAAAGACAGCCATCGGGAGCAGCTTGGAAGAAGGATCTCCATCAAGACTGAAGATCTCCTATCAATTTCTCTTGAAGTTTATGGGTTTTCTTATGTTTTGTTATTTTCCTTATTTTAAGATGTTTTCCTTTATCAGTATGAACTAAATCCCTTAAATACCTGAGGGGATGAAACGTAAGATGGATCTTATTATTATTTGATTTATAAGATAAATACTTGTTCTTATCCTTAATTGTAAGTTCTTATTCTTGTTTTAATAATTCAGGTTATTGATTCAAGTCGAATGTGCTTACTCAGAGGAGCAAAAGTCCCTGTTTAAGAGTAGATCAACACAATTAAGCGGAGTTGATTGCAACCCTAGAAATAGGGCGACAAAAATCAGTCGGATTAGAGTCAAATCTAATAAGAGAATCCATAGATCGAGTTAATGTGACAATAGGGGTTTTAATTAGAAAGAAATTTCAATTAATCAACCTAGAGTCAGTTGTTTTTAGTCTCAAAAGAGATATTAGTAAAATTTAGGGATTTTTATGGATTAAGTCAAGTGAATAAATCGTATGAATCAAAAGTAATAAGTGAAGTCTAGGTGGATTCTTCCTTGGGTATTGCCTACCTCATAAAAGTTGTCTACAAGTATTTTCCCAATTCATTCTCTGTCGTGCTTTTAATTAATTTTTAGTTTAAAAGAAATCACTCCAATTCTTAGGCTAGATAATAAGAAGATAGTAATTACTAGTACTCTTGGTCCTTGTGGATACGATATTTTCGGTCTTGCCATAACTATACTATTAACCGATAGGTGCGCTTACCTTTATTGTGATCATAGTTAGTTAGAGACACGATCAAGTTTTTGGTGTCGTTGCCGGGGACGAAGATATTAGGAACACTAAATTTTTATTACTTTAGCCATTTTATTTTTATTATTTATTTTCTTGCAATTTATTTTTATTTCTATTTACTAACTTTTCTTTTATTTGCTTCTGGCTGGTATTTTTAGTTTATAACTAGAAGAAACCCGTCAAGACCATTACTTTTTGATAGTGATATAGAAGGTACCACTCGTAGAAATCGTAGGGAGATAAGGCAAAGTCTACAATATGTAGAGGAAGAGCAAGAGGACGATACTAATACTACCGAGGAGATGGCTGATAATTATCCAATTTCCTCCGGTGGTCGCCGAAAATCTTGCCCCTCGAACTATGTATGATTATGCTAAGCCTACTTTAACAGGAACTGAATCAAGTATTGTTAGACCTGCTGTTGCTGCAAATAATTTTGAACTAAAACCTAACACTATTCAGATGATTCAGCAGTTTGTTCAGTTTGATGGTTTGTAGGATGAGGATCCAAACAATCACTTGGCAAATTTTCTGGAATTCTGCGACACTTTCAAGATTAATGGCGTTTCTGATGATGGCATTCGCCTTCGGTTGTTTCCCTTTTCGTTGAGGAACAAAGCTAAACAGTGGTTGAACTCGTTACCACGAGGATCAATCACTACATGGGAACAAATGACCGAATAGTTTTTGTTAAAATATTTTCCACCGGCTAAAACGATTAAGTTGAGGAATGATATCTCTTCTTTTGTGCAGATGGATTTAGAAACACTTTACGATGCATGGGAGAGATACAAAGATCTACTGAGAAGATGCCCTCATCATGGGTTACCTTTATGGCTACAGGTTCAAACCTTCTACAACGGTGTGAACCCCTCAACTAGGCAGTTGATTGATGCAGCCGTCGGCGGTACACTAAACAACAAAAAACCTAAGGCTACCTACGAATTCATTGAAGAGATGTCACTGAATAACTATCAGTGTTAAGTCATGAGAACAAAGCCGACAAAAGCCGTCAGTGTTTTTAACCTCGATGCAGTCACCATGCTATCAAACCAGGTAGAGCTTTTAAATAAAAAGATTGATGGTTTGTGTGGTTCTTCGCAGGTACATCCAGTGATGCAGTGCGATACAAAGGGAGGAGGGATGAACAATACAGAATATCCATCCTACAACCCTAGCATAGAAAGCGAACAAATGAACTATATGGGTAACAATTCTAGACCTTAAAATAACCCTTATAGTAACACTTACAATCCAGGTTGGAGGAACCACCCAAACTTCTCATGGGGTGGTCAAGGAAATCAGAGACAACAACCCCCTCCAGGCTTTCAACAACAACCCTACCCACAGGAGAAGAAGCCGAACCTTGAGGAGATGCTAACAAAATCCATCTTGGTGTCAAAAACCTATTTTTAAAACACCGAAACAGCACTCAAAAATCAACAAGCATCGGTTCAAGGGCTCGAGAACCAATAGGTCAGCTTGCTAAGCTGATCTCAGAACGACCATAAGGTAGCTTTCCGGGTAATACCGAACCTAACCCAAGGGAGCAACTCCATGCCATCACAGTGTGCGACGAAGAAGGGTTAGTAGAATCTGAAACTGAACCGACGCAAGAACCTGTGGTAAGTAAAGGTAAGGTTGGGGTAAGCCATGATACATAGAAACCGGTAAGTAAAGAGCATATACCTCGTGTGTCATATCCTAACGCGACGAAGAAAGACCACACAGATTAACAATTTGGTAAATTTCTTAAACTTTTAAAAAAATTACATATTAACTTACCATTTATTGAAGCTCTTCCGCAGATGCCCAACTTAGTTAAATTTTTAAAGGAGCTTCTAGCAAACAAACAGAAGTTAGACGATGCGTCGCATGTGGAGCTAAACGCAATCTACTCAGCCATTCTACAGAATAAACTACCCGATAAATTAAAGGATCCAGGGAGTTTTACTATTCCTTGTTTAATTGGTAGTTTAGATGTTAATAATGCTTTGGCTGATTTAGGGGCGAGTATTAATGTCATGCCCTATAAAATGTTTAGGCGACTAGGTCTTGGGAAACCTAAATAAACTAGGATGAGTATTCAACTCGCACATAAGGCCATTAGATTTCCTAAGGGAATTGTCGAGGATGTGCTTGTAAAAATTGATAAATTTATATTCCCAGTTGACTTTGTTGTTCTAGATATGGATGAGAACAGTGATGCACCGTTAATCTTAGGGCGACCCTTTTTAGCAACTGCTAAAACTAGAATTGATGTTGGTACATGTGAGCTCACACTTTGTGTAGGTGATGAAACAATCACTCTTCAGGCTCGTGACTCGGTTAGGACATCGAGTAATAAAGGTGAGCATATAAATTCTATTAATAACCATTTGGTCCAACCCTCTTTTTAGGAAGCACCTCGAAAATACACAAATGAGCAACGTCCTAGTTCTCGTGCCAACAATGAAATAGCTCATGAGGAGCTAAGGCTTCAGATCGATGAACTAGACGAGTGGAGGACACATGCCAAGGAGAAACCAAGAACACGCGAAGCAAAACTGAGGCAACTCCATGACGAACTTAAAGATGAAGCAAACTACTTCAAGGTTGGAGATCAGGTACTGTTAGATGCAACCGATCCTCAAATAACCACCTCAGAGCTTAAAGCAAAAGGAGCAACTCCCTTCACGGTATTCAATGTCTTCCCCTATAGGACAATCGAGGTAACTCATCCGATTTATGGTACATTCAAGGTAAACGGTCAACGACTTAAACTATATAACGGTGAGGATTTTAGAGATATTAGAGAGGAGCTTCAGCTCCGTGAACCTTCATAAAGAGATGAATACAAGGTAATTCTAGCTTAGGACTCTAAACAAGCGCTTCTCAGCAGGCAACCTGAGAACTAACTTCATTAATGTCCATATTTTTGATTTTTAATACCTAACTAAAAGCTAACCAGATTAATAAGCGCAGGTTTCCCTACCATACAGCCTTCACACGGGCGTGGCCGTGGCCGTGTCGACACCACGAGTAGGTACACCAGCGTGGCAGAGACCGTGCAGAAATAGGACAAAAATTTCCCCAACACACGAGCTGCAATAAAACGCCACGGCCGTGAGATGCGGTCGTGGTTGAAACTGACTAAAGAACACGGGCTGCGATAAAATGCCACAGTCGTACGATGCGGCCGTGGTCGATACTGAGTAAGTGACATAGGTGTGCGACATGCTCGTGCTCAGAAGCTGTGGTTGAAACTAAGTCACACGGGCGTTCGACACGCCCGTGCCTCTAGCCAGTGGTCGACACTGATTAACTAACACGAGCGTGTGACCCTCTACACGGGCGTGGGAAAAACGAACGAAGCATCACACAGCTGTGCGATTTGGCTGTGTGACCCAACACGCCTAGGGAACACAGGCGTGGGCCACGACTCAAACACGCCCTAATTCAAAATTTACGAATAACACGGGCTAAACACAGGGCACACGGGTGTGGGGCACGACCGTGTGCCCCAATCTCTATTTAAACCCTGACCACTGTTCATCTTCTCCCAAATTCCCCCCCAAAACCCTAGCCTTTCTCACCCAAATAACCTCTCCTTCTCCCCTATTCCGGCCACCGTCGACTCTTCCTCCTCCTCCCTTCGCTTCCCCTTTCTCCTTTTTCCCTCATTTCTTTTTCCTTTCCCTTTCTTCTTCCCCCATTCTTCTCCACGCGCACCAGCCCCATAGTCCATACCCGTGTACGACCACCATGCCCGTACGCCACCGCCACTACCATGCACCTCCTTTCAACACCTCCATCGGTTCACCCTTCTCCACCATTGTTGTTTATTTCTTTAATTTTTATTTATTTATATTATTCTTTGTTCTTATTTTCATTCTTATCATAATCTAGATTTCTATTTCTAATTTCTTAGTTCTTTTGATTGTTTATTTTATTTAGTTTGATTTTATTACTAAGATTAATCATTATTTTGATATTACTTCTTAGTGATTTTAGCATTACTTGATAGTCTAATTCACTATTATAGGATTATACTATTTAGAACTACTGGGATAGTACATTTTTGCCCGGTGATGTTACTTGATTCATTGAAAATCTTTCACATTTTCAGGTACGTAATGACTCCCCCACGTGGGAAAAAGACCACCGTCCCCGCTTCGAAAAGCGGAAGGGACCCGGTGTGACCTCCTCGAGCGCCTCCACCTCGCGATCCATCTGATGATGAGGACCTTTGAGTCCATTTATTTTTTTTCGTTTTCTTTATTTTAATTTTTAAACTATTTCTCTTTATGTTTCTTGTCTTTAATTTATATTACTATATTTTGATTTATTTATATCTCTGGCTGTTTATTATTGAGTAACCATCACAAAATCTATTACTAAAACCCCCTAAAACTTTACTGATGACTCCGCAGTTTCTAAAGGTTCAAGGTGTTACTAAGGAACGAACAAACTACCGGAGTATTCTCCCCCACCTTCACCTCTGGCTAGTTCATCAGGCTTATCATTGGCTCTATTTCTACAATTTTCACTCCCTAAGGATTTCATCCATAATTTAGGAAGTTTCACTTCTCTCCCTATCTTATGATTTTCTTACTATATTGCTATTATCTATCATTTTACATTGAGGACAATGTACATCTTAAGTTTGGGGAGGTTATTTAATTGATTATCAGAAAAATCCCTGAATTATGTCTTGTTCTTAAGTAATTTTCTCATATTACTATTAGAATGAAACTTCTATCGACTTATAATTTTTATTGATATGTTCTGGATTAAGTCATAGGTAATTGTGCATTGATGGTTTAAACTTTAAGACATTAGAGAATCAAGCATGATAAGTCTATTTTCAGAATTAAAAATTTATTAGGTTGTTTCCCTAAATTTAAATATTACTTTGAAGTTTGAAATTTATAGGGTTGACATCAAAAACCATAATTTTTGTGAGATTTTGAGCCTTCTTAGAGCATATATTTTTCTTGCTCACTTTATTGATTATGAGTGTGTCAATATTGATTTGTTATTCTAGAACTTGCTTCGATTATGCATGTCGAGACCACACTTTTGATTTGATATACTGAGATGATAAAGGCACCTAGGATTTAACCCACTTAATCCACCAAAAAGCCTACCTTCATAATTAACCCCTAGTGAACCCCTTTGATCCTAATAAATCGTTTCCTGATTTACCCTTAATATTAACCCAAAACTCACTCTTTTTGATTCATTAAGAATTTTCCCTATTGAATTAACCCCTTTTTGTCGAGATTTGACTTGAACAGTTGCCTAACTATGTTCTTTATTTCAGTTATTAAAGCCTTACTTCTTCTTATTCTTAAAAAAAACAATCAAAGTATATCTGTGTTTGTTGAGCTTAAATGGTTAATTTCATATTCTGAGAAGAAGCTTGATTTATTGTAATTATTCATTATTAGTCTATTTTTCTAGTTAGGTAAATTGTCAATTCGATCTCAATTTTAACCCTTTAATTCAACCTTTATCCACACCTTTAACCCAAGCCCCATTACAACCCTTTTAAAGACCTTTTGATTTGTCTATCATCTCATTTTATAGTGGTGGAGATCTGATTTTCATGCAAGCCTATGGGATTAACTTTTCATGTTTGACTGTTGAGTGCTTAAATCTGAACCTTAAACACGTTGAGTGATTTGAGTGAATCTTTAGTAAGGATGTCAATTGTTGTCAATTTTGAATTAAAGGTAATTATTTAGGTAAGGGGAAACACCTATGTTTTCGTGCTATAAAAATTCATGACTTAGATTGTTTGAATCTTTAAGACTCTTTTAGTTAAATTATCAATGTATGAATTATCTGTGAATTATGATGAGACATTATTGATAAGAATTATGAATTGAGGAAGTTAATTTTAATTGTGAGTTGAGGATTTTGCTTGAGGACAAGCAAAGGCTTAAGTGTGGGGATATTTGATAAACCATAATTTATACATATTTTGACCCCATGCTTGGCTTATTTTTGGATGAATTTTCATTAGATTTGATGAATTTGATGCTCCTAATCCTTTAATTTCATGTTTTATACTCAAGAGAGCTTAGGGAGTAAAAAAGAACGAGAAACGGGCCAAAAAGGGACAAAATGGGCCTAGACGGCCTGGACTATCGCACATGGGCAATCCACACAGCCGTGTGTGACAAGCAGAATCGAACACGGCCTAGACTTTCGACCACGGGTAGACTGCACGGCTGTGTGTGTCGAGCAGAATCGAGCACGGTCTAAGCTCTTGCACACGGGCGTGTCACACAGGCGTGTCCCTGCCGAACCCAAGTATAATTCTATTCGGAAAAGGCTACTTGTGGGCCAAGCAAGTTGATCCAAAGCCTATATAAAAACCCTAGGGGTGACCTAAAAAGGGACGCAGAGTAGAAAGTAGAAGTTACTTGAAGGCAGCCATCGGGAGCAGCTTGGAAGAAGGATCTCCATCAAGACTGAAGATCTCCTATCAATTTCTCTTGAATTTTATGGGTTTTCTCATGTTTTGTTGTTTTCCTTATTTTAAGATGTTTTCTTTTATCAGTATGAACTAAATCCCTTAAATACCTGAGGGGATGAAACCTAAGACGGATCTTATTGTTATTTGATTTATAAGATAAATACTTGTTCTTATTCTTAATTGTGAGTTCTTATTCTTGTTTTAATAATTCAAGTTATTGATTCAAGTCGAATGTGCTTACTCAGAGGAGCAAAAGTCCCTGTTTAAGAGTAGATCAACACAATTAAGCGGAGTTGATTTGAACCCTAGAAATAGGGCAACGAAAATTTGCCGGATTAGAGTCAAATCTAATAAGGGAATCCATAGATTGAGTTAATGCGATAATAGGGGTTTTAATTAGAAAGAAATTTCAATTAATCAACCTAGAGTCAGTTGTTTTTAGTCTCGAAAGAGATATTAACATAATTTAGGGATTTCTATGGATTAAGTCAAGTGAATAAATCGTACGAATCAAAAGTAATAAGTGAAGTCTAAGTGGATTCTTCCTTGGGTATTGCCTATCTCATAAAAGTTGTCTAAAAGTATTTTCCCAATTCGTTCTCTGTCATGCTTTTAATTAATTTTTAGTTTAAAAGAAATCACCTCTTAGGCTAGATAATAAGAAGATAGTAATTACTAGTACTCTTGGTCCTTGTAGATACGATATTTCTGGTCTTGCCATAACTATACTATTAACCGATAGGTGCGCTCGCCTTTATTGTGATCATAGTTAATTAGAGACATGATCATCGGGAATCTCGCACCCTAAGTGGCAATACATGGTCGAAGCCATCTAAATCTCATATCTCATATAATGCTCACTCTCGAGCTATCAACGGGTCTGCTCACACAAGCTAACGGTCAAGACGTAGCTACACGGTGCTACTCACACAAGCTAATGAGAACCCACAACACATGCCGAAGAACTCAGCCACCGGTAGAACGTACGGACCAGCACCCAAAACACAATAACCCCTGATGACATGTCATTTGTATCCTATCTATTCCTAAGGTTTAACTAGGATTTCACATTTTCGAATCTTCGTTGAACATTTTCGTAAGATTGTATTCATTAACAATATAGTTATAAAGCATTTAAAACATTATTACATTAATGCTTATTAACATACGAACTTACCTCAAATTTATACGGAACGAATCGAGCTATGAATCAACCATCTTGTTTTTCCCCCGATCTAATTCCGAACTTCACTTTTCTTGATCTACATATATTCAAATTTAACTTATTTAATTATCATTCTATTCAATTCAGTCCAAAAACTCATATTATGGAAATTTTACACTTTTACCCTAATATTTCAACTTATTTGCAATGTAGTCCCTAGCTCATAAAAATGTAAATTCATGCAATTAAGTCCACACCCATTCTAGCCGAATTTCATCTATTCTCATAGAAGCCTATACTTTTCATTATTTCACACATTTACCACACAATTTATCACATTTCTCAATTTAATCCCTAATTGACGATTTTATCAAAAATCACTTAACAAATGTTGTTTATCAAACAACAACTATTCATTTTCTATCATCAAACATAAAAATACACATATATTCATCAATGGTAAAACCCTAAACCTTTAACATTTTTGAAAATTAGTCCCTGGGCTAGCTAGATTAAGCTACAACGACCTCAAAAACATAGAAATAATTAAAAACAGAAAAAAATCGTACCTAATTGGACAATAATGCCTTAGTCGAATGTTGTTCAACCAAAAATGGCTTCTTCCTCTTCACAATCAGTTTTAGAAGAAAAGAAAAGATGATGCATGGCTTTTGTTAATTAATTTTAACCTTAATTACACAATTACTTAATTAACCTTAAAATTAATCAAATTTACACAAATGCCAAGCCATTATCATCCAATAACTCATTAATGGGTTAATTATCATATAAGGACCTCCACTTTAAATTTCTATAGCTATTAGACACCTACTTTTACACTTTACGCGATTAAGTCCTTTTTATCGAATTAAGCAAGCAAACGATAAAATTTCTTAACAAAATTTTCATAAAATCATACTATCATGTTGTAGACCTCAAAATATTAATAAAATAAATATTTTGTCCTCAAATTTGTGGTCCCAAAACCACTGTTCTGATTTGACTAAAAACGGGCTGTTACAACATAAATATACCGAATTAGAGTAAAATCTAATAGGGGAATCCATAAATCGAGTTAATGCGATAATATGAGTTTTAATTAGAAATAAATTTCAATTAGTCAACCTAAAGGCAGTTTCTCTTACTCTCGAAAGAGATATTATCATAATTTAGGGATTACTACGGATCAAGATACTAAGTAAATAAATTGCGTAATTTGGATTGATAATGGCAGATGAAATCTAGGTGAATTCTTTCCTGGGTATTGTTTTGCTTCTTGTTTGTTAATCGATTATTTTCTTGTTTTTTTCTTTGTCGTGATCATTAGTTAATTAATTTTGTTAATTTTAGTTTTTAATCAATCACTCGAATTATTTAGTTAAATAATAAAAAATAGTAATTACTAGTACTTTTAGTCCTCGTGAGAATGATATCTTTGATCACTGTAGATATACTATTAGTTGATAGGTTAGTTAGTTTCGTGGAAATCATCACCTAATTATGCCTCTCATTTTATTTTGGTCACCCAACTTGTAACACCCTGGAATTTGGGGTTATAATTTTTGAGGTTTGTAGTTAGGGTCAGTGAGTAGGTCGAGCAATTAAGTTTATTATCGTGTTTTAGTGTTAGAATGAGCCTGCTGGTTTGGTGGTAATGGGTGTGTTAGTTTACCTTTGGGTTCCGAGTTCGAGTCCTCATATGTATTTAAAGGCGTTAATTTTATTTTGGATTTATTTTTAAGTTTAAATAATTAATTACTTTTACTTTTATTTATATTTTTTAACTGGAAAGAGTGTAACACCCCTAACCCGTGTCCGTCGCCAAAATAGGGTTACGAGGCATTACTAGATAATACACATCATTCACAAACATTTATGCATTCATGATCAAAATCCATTCAACTCATTCACATTGTCCCTTACAAGGTCATACGAGACCTTAAAACATGCTTAAAAGAGGTTCGGGACTAAACCGATAACAATTGAAAACTTTGAGAAACTTAGAAAATTTTCATGCATACAGTGGTCACACGTCCGTGTGAACAGGCCGTGTGCCTCACACGGCCACCAGACACGCTCGTGTCACAGGCCGTGTGAAAACAGGGCATACATACTGACTTGCACCACACGACCGAGGACACGCCCATGTGCCAGGCCGTGTGAAATCTAGAGGGGTTACTGACTTGGGTCACACGGCTAGCCACACGCCCATGTGCCAGTTCGTGTGCCACACACGGCCAGTAGACACGCCCTTGTGTCTAGACCGTGTCAAAACTGTAGGGTATACTGACTTAATTCGAAAGGGTACCCTAGGGGACACACGACCGTGTACCAAGGCCATGTGTCACACACGGTCAAGCCACACTCCTGTGTGCTTGGCCGTGTGGAGTGAAAACAGGCTTGGTTAAAGCCACATTCCTCACCCTCCTCATGCTTTCCAACAAAAGGACATTTTATACCATTTCAATACATTTATAGATATCCAAAACATCATCAACTTATGCACAAATATACCAAATCCAATATTTCAGGCATACCAATTCACCATTTCTATCCATTACCAAAACATGCCATTGATAAACAACCAATCTCATAATCACCAAACCATCTCAATTTCTATAATAAACTTGCAAATCACATAGCCAAATATATATATACCACAAACACATATATGAACACATATCATAAGCCAAATTCACATTCAATATCACCATCATTCACAAGCCAACTCATATGGCCAAATACACACCAACATTTACAAGCCAAATCTCATGGCTAATATCATAACTCAAAACATACCAAGATGACACTAGCCTGTACATGCCATATACAATATATACAAGGCTTCAAGAGTACAAACAAAATGATCGATAGTGTGATGAGGGTTCCAGACGGTCCCCGAGTCCGAGCTAGCTTTGATTATCTATAAAACATAGACAAATAACACACAGTAAGCTTCATAGCTTAGTAAGTTCATAAGTGAATAACTCAATTCATCAATAAATATAATTTAACTATTTTCACAATACCAAATCAAAATCACATTAACCACAAACCTTTATCATGTCTCAAAACATGATCAAATACCATCTCAATGAACTAAACATGATCAAATACCATTTCAATGAACTTTCTCAATGTAATACTGGTATAGGTTCTGTACGTACCTGTACCACCTCGTCCTAACCTCTTTCTCAACTACGTCATTCTATACCCGTTGAACCATTTGGAATAGAAGTCAGATACTCAAGATCTCAATCGATAAGTACCTATACCATGGCCCTAGCCAAATCAAGGTACAATTCGCACCCGTAGTGCCGATATCATGGCCCGAAGCCATCACAATAACCTAATGACATGTCACTAGCATCCTAAACTATTCCTAAGGTTCAACCGGGGAATTTCACTTATCGATTTCATCATTGAATACCTCCGTAGAGTCGTATTCACAATTCAAACATTATCTGTAATCTCATAATCATAGTTTATGCATTATCAAATTATATAACATACATTTATAATAAAATTACCACATACGAACTTACATCGGGTATGAAAACGGTGAAATGAGTAAATTACTCGATTATCTTGCCTTTTCTCTGATCTAATTCAAGAATCCTCTTTTCTTGATCTATATGTATTCAAAATTAACTCATTTAATCACCTATTCATTCAATTTCATCCAAAAATACCTATTTGGGCATTTTTACACTTTAGCCCTAAAGTTTCACATTTATTCAATTTAGTCCGTATTTCAAAAATACACAAAATTCATACAATTTCATTACACCCAAGCCTAGCCGAATTTCATGTAGGTCCCTAGCAACCCAAAACTTTCATTTATTTCACATTTCAACCCTTCAAATTACAAATTTCACAATTTAATCCATTTTTGACATTTTTGTCAAAAATCACTTTACAAAACATTAAAATCTATCAACAATTATTCATTATTCATCATCAACTATCAAAAATCTCAAGCATTCATCAATGGAATTTTACAAAATCACCAACAAACTCAAAAATTAGGGCATGGGCTAGCTAGAACACGAAGCAGCGATCACAAAATCATAGAAATCATCAAAAACCGAGCTCGAATCATACCTCAATCAAGAACAACAAGAGCCAAACCCTAAAATGCTTCAATGGCTATTTCTTTTCTCTAAATTTGGTGAAAAACATGAGAATATAAGCTTAAAAATTGTTTTTGTTTTATTTATTATACATTAATACATATTTTACCATTTTACCCTTGGTTATTAAACCATTTAATCATCAAATATATGCCCATTTATGACCATTCCCACTATCAATGGTCTAATTACAACATAATGACCTCTCATTTAATAAGCCATGGCATTTAAGCACTTTAAACAAGTAAAATGCAACTTTTGTATTTTACGCGATTAAGTCTTTTTTCTCAAATTAACCACTTAAACGATAAAATTAGCACACGAAACTTTCACACATATATAATCACATGCTGTGAACACCAAAAATAATATAAAAATATTTTTTTGACCTCGAATTTGTTGTTTCGAAACTATTGTTCTGATTTAGCTAAAACCGGACTGTTACAAAGAGGGAGTTATCTCACATTCTTCCTCTATTTTTTCCTAGTTTTAGTTTTTTTTTTGTTATTTTTCTTTGCCTCTTCTGCTTCTGCATCTTTTTCTTTTTTGTTACTATCCGGTGGTCAAGGGTGATTGTGCTTGCGTTGCTTGTTTAATTGGATGTTGAAGCGGAAAGATTTTGTTGAGGGGTAATGGTCAATTTTTACTTTAGATCGCGAAATCAGGTGTGTTTTCTGAAACTGTTTATCTTCGGTATCAAATTGCTATTGGATTCTATGGAATTCATGTCTTGTGTGTTTCTAAAACTTTAGATTTTAGGCATTGAATCGTTGATGATTAGCACATTAATTTGCAAATTTTGGTATATTTCTAAATTACCAAAGGTTGGGAATCTTTTTGGTGTTAAGAACACGATTTTCAGGGAGTTTTGGTGTGGTTTCGTGACCACACAGGTGGCCACACGGGCGGTCCACACGGCCATGTGACTTTAGGAATTAGAGATTTTGGACATTTTTCAGTGCCACACAGCCATGTGGCTACTGTTTGGGGATTTTTTTAATTTTTACACGGCCGTGTGCCTTGGACACACGGTCGTGTCCCTTAGCCACATGGGCGTGTGAGATCTCCACAAGGTCATTTCTTCTCTGCTCCTTATTGTTGGCACCTTTGGATAGTGAGTTACACGAGCTACTCACACGGCCATGTAACTCGGTCACACGAGCATGTGTATCCTCTACATGGGCGTGTAGGCCTCCACACGGCCTAGACCTTTCCACACAGTCGTGCGACCCTATTTTGTAAAATTTTTATTTTAATTTATAAACTGTCTATTTTATGTTTTTGTGTAATCCAACCCTCGGTTAAGCCTCGATAAGTGTGTTTGAGACTCGATCTAGTTTGGATTCGTGTATATAATTGCATTTATGGGCTTTAAGTTAATTGTTCATTGTGTGATGAATAAATTTGAGTTTATTATTGCTATCATAACTGAGTATTGAAATGCAAGTGTAATAAAATCTGAATCTGTTCAACTGAAAATGTGAATACTTGTTTCTATATGTTTGTCTGTGTACAGTGTGGATTACTACATTAGCATGAAAATTTTGGGGATTTGGTTATAGAGAGAAGGAAGACCAATTTGGCAATTTTAACTGTAATACTTTTGTACAGCGATTTACTGCGTTATACTATACGTATACTAGCTCAACTGTATACGTTTACTTGAGTGGCTTAGTTCCACGTTGTGGTGTGTAGGGTGGATGAACCTATTATGGTTCTATGTGGTGTGTAGGGTGGACGGGGCCTACTATAGCCCTTATGTGGTGTACAGGGTGGTCGGAGAGGTGTTCTGGTCGATTGGGTGGGATTTTTTACTCGTTACATTCTCTACGCATCTGAATAAATGTCTGATTATATGAGCATTGAGATGTTGGTGATATCGTAACTTTAAAATGATGTGTTTTAATTAATACGTGTGTTGGTATGCTTTGGAAGCACCTTGTTGATTGGATTACCGGTTGAGTTTTCCCTTTATGATTTGTGTACATATCCTGTTCGAGAATATTGTTGTGATACTTTGTCTTTTGCCATTTGTTTACGTTTCAAACTCACACTGTAGCTCATCCCTTTAGTTTCTCCCTTCCATGTAAATCTTGCGGTTTGAAGCTAGACTTGGCATAGCGAAGGTCTGGGATTGATAAGAGAATTAATCTAGTAAAGTTTTTCATCAATTCTTAAATTATTGAATTGTTTTGGACTGTAAATATTTTATATGAACTGTGGTATAAATTTTATTTTGGACTAAAGTGTTATTTGGATTGAACTTTAGAAATTTGGTTTATTTCTGAATTTTTTTACGCCAATCAAATATTGTCTCAAAACATAGCTAAGTATTATTTGTTTTCCTAAAGATGAAGCAAACAAAAAGGTTTTCTCGGTTTGAATTAAAGTTTTTGTTTCCGCCACTTTCGGTGGCTAATGTAACCTCTAAAATTCGGTCTAAATTTCTAAACCGGGTTTTGGGGTGTTACACAACTATTAATTTTTTTATTTAGTCACTAATTTTTTTAAAATTAAATATCTTAGTCACTCCGAGCTGACGTGGGTTTTTTTTATTGGTCTAAAAACAAAATTAGCCCTCTAATATTTACAATTCTATCAATTTGATCCTAAATATAAAAAATTTAACAAATTTAGCCCTCGATATTTACAAATTTTTTTCATTTTAGTTATAATTCTAAAAATTCAAAAAATTTAGCCCTCAGCGTTTACAAAATATGTCAATTTAGTCCTAACTAAAAATTAAAAAAAAATCATTTTTAGCCATGTATAACCCAACTATTAACCTATGTGAGATATTAAAATAAGAAAAAAAGTACACTCTTTTAAGTAACTTGCAAAACAGCTCTAAAAAGTTGGGATAAAACCAAAAAAAAAAAAAAATTTAAGATCCAAAAGAAAATAAAGGAATTAATAATGTTATTTGTTCGAGAAGTAATGCAAACAATTATTCCAAATAGGTTCCAAATCAATTGGTTTGGTCTAGTGTGAAGCCTAAATTATAGTAAAAGAAATTGTTGCAAGTGATTTAAAAGAGAGTACTCTTTTTCTTATTTTAATATCGCACATAGGTTAGCTGATGGATTATAAAGGGCTAAAAATGATTTTTTTAATATATATATATATTTTAATTTTAGAGTTAGGACTAAATTGATAGATTTTATAAATATTGATGCTTTATTGATTTTTTTAGAATTAGAACTAAAATGACAAATTTTGCAAACATTGAGGGCTAAATTTGTTGAATTTTTTATATCTAGGATCAAATTGATAGAATTTATAAACATTAGAGGGCTAATTTTTTTACTAGACCAATAAAAAAGCACACATCAACTCAGAGTGATAAAAATATTTAATTTTGAAAAGTTTAATGACTCGATAAAAAAATAATAGTTAGATAACAAAAATAGAACAAAAAGTATAGTTGAGTGACCATTTTTATAGTTTATCATAAAAAATAATTTTAGCATGTCCGCGTCATCATTTAATAGATAAAATTTAATGAATGAACTAATTTACACATTTCGAAATATATAAAAGGTTAATTTATCTATTTTTCAATAGAAAGTCAAAATGCTATTCGTACAAGACTTCCGTACTATTTTTACCATGTTTAAAGTAATACCCAGCCTGGCAAGTCCTAAGTTTTGCGGGTAAATCGAAAAGAACTTTGATTGGCAGAATCCTATTCGCCCACAGGATACTCTTGGCTAGTACATCAAGCACATAGTCAATATTGAGCATTAGGTGAGGATATTTATTTGGATGAATGGAGATGCAAAGAAGAAGAGAGTTGGTAGAGCATGGAGAGCTTTTGACTGTGGCGTTTCACCAAAGGAATAGTACACCAAGTTTACCTAATTACTGAGCTAGTTGAATTCTATTAAAATGGTCAGGAATGAACGAAGTGATGACTTAAATATATAATAAAAAGATGGATTCTCCCATGCATTTCCTTACAGTTGTAAACCATTTACGGGGCAGATTAAAAAGGATTGTGACACGTGTGTGGTTCTCTTAAGAGAATGTGAGATTTTTATTCATGAGGGAGAGCATCGGGGTCGTGGGTACATATGATGCTTATTTTCTTTGGAGCATGGCAATGCGATGCCCCATCGATCTTGCATACTTCATTGCCCTATCTTTTCGCCACTAGTCTAATCGTAGTAGGAAGAGTCCTATCTGTTTGGGCACTTACGTGACTCGCCTAGCAAGGTATTTTGGCCTTCTTGATACTCTAGAGTAGACATCCTCTTTTACACTGGTTGGATAGATGATCCCGTAGGGATTATCTATTATGAGTCATATGAGGATGATCGAGCACCAGCATATTGGTCCCTGTCGATACACATTGTCTCATTCTGATCCTCAAGATGAGCACGAGGAGTTTCCAGATGATGATCCTCCTCGCCATACGGACCCACCTCGTTCCCCTCCACCTCCTAGTCACCCTACTGTTGCTCCCGTTGTTACACTCGAGGATCTCTCCGAGCAGTTTGATCACTTTGAGCAGTGATGTTTTGATCGGTTCGATAGCATTGAGGCGTATTTGCATCAGATCTGCCATCACCTCCATATCTCTCATCCTGATTATGCGCCTCACGATCCTAACACTTCTCACGACACCGATCACTGACCTGATTTCATTTTCTTATTTATTTATTTTTACTTTCATTTGTACTTTTCTTTTTATTTTTAGTTGTTTTTGTATTATTTGTGAGACTTATTATTTTTATTTTTATTTTGAACCTTGCTATTATTTTTATTATTTTGATGGTTGTTTTTGTTCGAGTTTGTAGTCTATTTATATTCTTCTTCTTTTTTCTGTTTTCTTATTAGTTTTCTCGAAAACTTGTACTTCATTTAGATTTGCCCACGATTCTATTTTTCACTATTCTGGCGATTTCATCCAAATTCAAGGTAGTTTCAGTTCTCTCCCTCTCTTTTGATATTGTAACGCTCAAAAATTCTTATTTTCATTTCTGTTAAATTATGACACAACTGTGTATCAGCTTCAATGATTAAGTGTTTTGGGTGTGTGTGAGAGGTCCCAAGTTCAAGCCTTAGCTTTGGCAAATTTTAATTATTTTTGGAATTAAGCCATATCTCTGTTCAATGGGCTTATATTTAGTTATTTATAAAACCATATCAGAATAGGCCTGCTAGTCTAGTGGTTAAGTTGAGTGTCAGATTGTTGAAGGTCTTGTGTTTGAATCTTTGCGCAAGCATGGTTGCTAATATTTTTGCTCATTTGACTTAGAGAGAGTTTCGGATAAACCAAAATTCTGTGTTGGTTGAGATGTAGTGGGTTTAGTGGAAGTTAATTGAGGGATTTTGGGATAATTATTATTTTTATTTTTATTTCTCTATTTTTATTCACTGAATTTTCTCCAACTTTTAACATTTTGCTTCTCATTCCCTTGCCGAATTTCCTTTGCTTTTTCCCATTTTCTTCAGTTTTCCAAATTGTTTCCTCTTTGTTCAACGATTGTGTGCGCTCATCGGTAAGTAAATGTTTCCATTTATCTTTTTGTTTCGCAGATAGTTTTCTAAAAAGGGGTTTGTGTTTGGTTCTCTTGGGTTAGGCGAAGGTTAAGATTTCAGTGGTGCTCCTGCAGCGTTAAAGGCTCATGTTCGTTACTGGTAAGTTTATGAATACGTTATTGAGGTTGTGAGTTCTCATTCATTGAATTTTTCCCGTTAACGTTTCGAAGATGTTACTGAAATTGAGCGTTGTTATAACAATATTTAGGTTTTGGAAGGCTCGGGAGTGGTTTCTCAACAAACCGATACCAGGTGTGTACTTGATTACGCAGAAACTAGGGTTTCAGCGAAAGCTGAAAACCCCACTGTCGACACCACGCGGGCGTGTTGTTGCCCATGTGGTAGGCCGTGTGCCATAACACGGGTGTGTGATCGACGAGGCCAGGTTGTGCGCACAAGACATGACCGTGTGATGGCCAGGTAGGCCGTGTGTGACACACGGGCTAGATTGATTTGGGTCATGTGGGCCCACACGGGTAGTCCACACGGACGTGTGGGATTTTGGGCCAGGCCGTGTGATCCACATGGCCAAGGCTAATTTGGGCTGTGTGGGCCCACACGGGCAGGCTACATAGGCGTGTAGGCCCATTTAATTGAAATGTGTTCTAAGGTTGCACGGGTCACCCAAGTCGACTGTGAACCTACTCTAGGGTCAGTAAGCATTACTTGGACCCCTATATGCGCAAATTGAATGCATGATGTATGTACTGAGCATGATGCTTATATGTACGTATACTGAACTGTATGTGTAACTGTTCATCATGTAATAGCCTGTCATTTATTGTATGTTTGCATTGCATTAGGTTGGGATGATGATATGTGGAGGAAGTGTAATGAAAGGCTCTTAAGCCTAATATCCGGCAGCTCAGCTGCAAATCTACTGATAATGTGCCACATTTGGTACTACTTGAGTGTAGGGATGGGTGAGTGTTTTAAACCCCACATAGAGTGTAGGGATGGACGGAGATGGTGTGTAGAGGTTGGTGGGTAGGACTCACATCGACATCTTGTTTGCATTCATCGTCATCGTGATGGGCTAAAGCCCTAATACATATCTGATACTGAAACTGAAATGGGCTAAGGCCCGAATTGCTATTGAAAACTGAAATGGGCTTAGGCCCAGACTGCATTGGATTGTTTGCTCTGATTGACTGTATGCATGTTATCTGTGGGAATTACACACTGAGTTTACGTAAACTCACCCCTTTCTGTTTTATCTGTACAGGTAATCCCTAGACTTGACGGTTCGGTGCAGCGGAGGACTCGACGGTGGCCACACATATTTTAAATTGCTTATTTTCGTTTATGGTTTTATTTGTTTATGGGGTATTTTTATGTAGTTGGATTTTATGGACTGTTTCGCTTTAACTTTGGAAATTTTAACTGCTTTTACAGACTTACAACTACAACCTTAACAAAATAAGAACTTTTCTAAAAACTAAGGTTTTCCATAAAACGAACGATTTTACTTAAATAAATGATTTCCAAAGTTTCCGCTAAAAAGATACGTTTGAGTCAAAACAGTGGACACACGTTTTTTTGAGTTAATTAAATGTTTATAGACGGAAATGGTTTTATCGTCAACTTAGTTTTTCAATCACCCTATCATGTGACATCGCCAGATTCGGCCATAACGTTTAGGCCGAGTTTGGGGTGTTACAGATATTGTGCTTATTCTGTGCTTATATCTATTTGTACATTGAGGACAACGTACATCTTAAGTGTGTTGAGGTTGTTTATATGTTTATGTGATAAAATCCCTGAATTATTGGTTTTTTTAAAGTAATTTTCTCACAACTACCATTGAAGTAATTTCTTTTAATTTGGAGTTGTTATTGATTCTGTTTTGGGATTTATTTGTGAATATTTGTGCATTGATTGATTTATACTTTAAGATACGAGATAATCAAGCATAATAAGTCATTTTTCATAAATAAATATTTTAGGTTGTCTCTTTGAACTGAAGAATTATGTTGAAATTTTAAATTTGCAAGTTTGACATCAAAACCATAGTTTTTTGTGAGCTTTTAAGGCTATAGTGTAACAACCCTAACCCGTACCCGTCGCCGGACTAGGGTTAAGAGGCATTACCGAACAATCAAAACATTTTTCATCCATTTAATCAACACAAAGTCAATTACAAATCAATCATATGCAAAAATGAATATATAGTCCCTTATCGAGGTCTATGAGACCTTAAACACGTGTTAGAAATAGGTTGGGACTAAACCGAACATATACGAAAATTCTCAGAAATTTAAAACTTTTTCAAAGTTACAGAGGTCACACGCCCGTGTGGTCAAGCCGTGTGCCTCCCACGGCTACCAGACACACCCATGTGTCCCGGCCATGCCAAAACAGGGCATGCATACTGACTTATCCATAAGGCCACCAGACACGCCCGTGTGCTACGGCCGTGTGAAATTAAGCTAGCTACTGACTTGTTCACACGGCCACCAGGCACGCCCGTGTGCCACGCCCGTGTATGCAAAATAGGCCATTTTCAAGGCCAATTTGCCACCCACACAAGGGTCATCCCTACAAGCACAAAGCAATGCCAATTCATGCTTCAAAATGCATCCAAACATACCATTTCATGCACCAGTTAACCACCAACTATACCATCTATATTAATAATCAATTTCATCTCATATTGGTTCAACCAAAGTACCAAAATTCATATCTCAAACACATAGACCATCATCACATAAACCTTACCACCATTCACATTTTATCCATCATTCTCATCAACCAATTCAAACATAATATATATATATATACCATTTCCATTTTCAGTATTTCATATCTCATTTATCATATTCTTAGTCTATCTATATGTACCAACATCATTCAATTTCCAAGCCATATCACATGGCATAGACCAAACATCTCAAAATATAATATATCTACTAGCCTATACATGCCATATACCAACTATATACATCTTTCAAAAGTACCCAAAATAGATAACCGGTAGTGTGATAGAGATGCTGACGATTCCCGGATCCGAGCTAGCTTTACTGACACTGTAAAACAGAGAAACAAATCACACAGTAAGCTTTCAAAGCTTAGTAAGTTCGTAACATAACACATATTGTTCATTAATACCATTACATTATACCAAAAACAATCCATCACATAGATTAATTCACAATCACATATACCATACCATCCAAGCTAATATGCTCAATTACCTTCCATAAACTCATTTATAATTTCATCAACCACATAGGTTACGAACGTACCTTAGCCAACACTTAGTTATCGATCACATATACTACTCAATGCTCCATATAACATTTCGATCAACTTCCGTCATTTCTTCAATTCAATCGCACACTTAGTTCTCAAATCATAGACGAAGCTTAATTAACATCGCACACTTAGTGCATCTATATCAACCCGATCTTAAATCGGTATCACACACACAATGCCAACCACAAAGCCGAAGCTCATATTATCTCGCACACACAGTACTAATAACCTCGGTCACATTTCCAAATACACACACACTTAGTGCCATCTAACCCGATTTATCACATAACATTTACAATTCAATAATATCATACTATTCATTTCATAACATTAAACATAGTTAACTACACATATTATGTCCGAACTTACCTCGGACGTCGAAATATCAAAACGGTCGATTAATCGAGCACTTTGTCTTTGCCTCGATCTCGATCCGAACCTCTCCTTTATTGATCTATACACATTTAAATTTAACTCATTCAATCACCAATTCATTCAATTTATTCCAAACACATATATTTAGGGCATTTTACAAAACAGCCTTCATATTTTCACATTTTGACACTTTAGTCCCTAATTCACAAAATCACAAAATACACATAATTTCATTTCACCCATGCCTAGCCGAATTCTCTCTATGTTCATACAAGTCCACACATTTCATTTATTTCACATTTTAGTCCCTCAATTTACACTTTTCTCAATTAAGCCCAAATTACACAAATTCATCAAAACTCCAAAGACAAACTATATCAATCAAATACATATCTTTCATTTTCCACCACCAAACATTCAAGAACTCACATGTTCATCAATGGCACATTTCAAAAACATCATCAATTCACAAAATTAAGACATGGGTTAACTAGAGTACGAAGCAACGATTACGAAAACTTAGAAATTATTAAAAACCGAGCTCAAAACATACCTCAATCAAGATGAACAAGGTCCAAATATCACAAAGCTATAAACCCTTCTTTTTCTTCTTCAAATTCAGCTAAGAAAGATGATATATTGGCCATCTTTTTGTTTTATTACAATTATAATAACATAATTAATAGATTTCCAATTCTACCCTTAATGAATTAAGCATTAAAGCTTATAATGGTTGGTTATAAACGTCCGTCTACCATCCACTAACTATATATTGGCTTAATAACAACATAAGGACTCCTCCTTTAAAAAGCCATGCCAAATAGGTACTTTAACAACTAGCACACAACTTTTACATCTTATGCGATTAGGTCTTTTTTGCTAATTAAGCACTCAAACCACAAAATTTTCACACAGATTTCACACAGACTTAATCACATATTATAAACACAGAAAATAATATAAAAATATTTTTCTGATCTTGAATTTGTGGTCTCGAAACCACTGTTCCGACTAGGGTCTAAACTGGGCTGTTACATATAGAGCATATATTCTATTTCGTGCTCATTTTATTTTTGGTTGTGAGTATGTCAACATTATTTGTTATTCTAAAACTTGCTTCGATTATGCATGTCGATACCACATTATTGATTTGATAAACTAAGATGATAAAGGCACTTAGGATTTAACCCACTTAACCTGTAAAAAGCTTACATATTGCATTAACCCTTAGTAAACCCCATTGATCTTAACACTTTGTTTTTTCTAACCTATTTTTATTAACCCATATGTATGTTGTAAAATTCTCCTTTTTATTAACTCCCTTTTTGTTGAGATTTGATTTGGTTAGCTACCTAACTATGTTTCATTTTTTTGAATTGCTGAAAAAGAAAAAGAAAAAGAATCGAAAAAACAAAAGAAAATAAAAGGAAACATAAAAAAAAGGAAAAAATTTGATTGAGTTTGAATATTTAGTTTCATATTCTATTGAAAAACTCGTTTCCATTTGTGAGTATTTTTGTTTATGTAGTTTCTTTTAATTCAACAATTGATTGTTTTTCTAGTTTGGTAATTTATCAACTCGATCCCGATTATAACCAACTTTTCTGACCTCTTCCATACCCTTAACCTAAGCTCCATTACAACCGTGTAAAGACCTATTGATTGGTGTGTCATCTCATTTTATAGTGGTGGAGATTTGATTTTCAAGCAATCATATGGTAATAACATTTCTCATTCGACTATTGAGTGCATATCACTTGAACCTTAAACACTTTGAGTGCTTTGAGTGATCTTTAGTGAGGATGTCAATTATTGAGTTAGAAATTTAGGTGATTATTGAGATAGGGGAGATGCCTAATGTTTTTATGCGTTAAGAATCTCTGCTTGGATTGTTTGTGCTCTTTAGTGTCATTTTAGTTTGAATTTCTAATGCATGATTATCTATGGGTTGTCCTAAAACATGATTGGTGAAAACAATAAATTGAGGGAGGTTATTTTGATTTTGGATTGAGGATTTTGCTTAAGGACAAATAAACGCTTAAGTGTGGGGATATTTGCTAAATGCTAAAAGTAACATGTTTTAGCCTCATTCTTAATTCATTTTTGGATGATTATTTGATTTAAAATGGTGAATTTTATGTTCCTAACCCTTTAAATTCATGTTTTTATACTTATGAGAGCATTTGAGAGTAAAAGGAGTGAAAATCAGAGCAAGTTTTAGGAGCCACATGGGCTGGGCTATTCTAGACGGGTTGGACACACGGCCACATGCTAGACCATGTGGAAATCGTGAATCGCACTCCAAGCCAGCGGAAAAACGCATTTTTTAGGGTTTTCAGGCATTTTGAGACCTATATGTGACAAAAATAAGAAGATAGTAGAGAGCCATCATAGAATACTTAAGAAAACAACTCAAAAAACATCATGGAGCTAATTCTAAAGTAGATTTCCATTAAGATTGAAGATCTCTTTTTGATTTCTTTGAAGTTTATTATGAGTTTCTTTGTTTCTTGTGGTTATCTGTCTTTAGGATGCTTTTATTTGCTATCATGAACTAATTTTCCAAATACCTAGGGAGATGAACTCTAAGATAGGTTCTGTTATTTGATTTCTATTTTTACGCAATAAATACTTGGATCTTATTCTCAATTAGGTGTGCTTAATTCTTGGTTTAATATTTCTAAACTATTAATCCATGTTTGATGTGCTTAAACCAAAGGATGAATAAGCCTTGTTTAAGAGTAGATCTAGCGTAATTGAGTGGAATTGCATGTAATCCTAGAAATAGGACGACATAAATCTACCAGATTAGAGTCAAATCTAATAGGGGATCCATAGATCGAGTTAATACGATAATAGAGGTTTTAATTAGAAAGAAATTTCAATTAATCAACTTATAGTCAGTTGCTCTTAGTTTTGAAGAGAGATATTAGCATAATTTAGGGATTTCTACAGATCAAGATACTAAGTAAAGAAATTGTGTAATTTAGATTTATAATGACAGCTGAAATCTTGATGGATTCTTTCTTGGGTATTGTTTAGCTTCTTGGTTGTTTACTCGATTAATTTCCTAATTTGTTCTTTGTTATGTTTGTGAGCAATTAATTTAGTTAATTTTAATTTTAATCAATCATTTTAATTTTTCAGTTAAATAATAGAAAGATAGTAATTACTAGTACTTTTAGTCCTCGTGGGAACGATATTTTTGCTCACCATAACTATACTATTAATTGATAAGTACACTTGTCTTAGTCAGATTTTTAGTTGGTTTATGATAGTATCATAATGAAATATAATTTTTATTTTCTTTGTATTTTAGTTTTATTGATATTTGTCATTGTACTTTTGAAATAAAGATAAACTTACCACTCAACTTTAGCTCTATGTTGAATTTTACCAGTTCTATTTAATTTTAATTTTAAATAACTTGAAGAAAAAATTAATAAAAATATTTTCCCTTGTAATAAAAAATTAAGTATTAATAAAAAATTCTATTTACAAAAAAAGAAAGCAATTTTCCCTTGTCATTTTTAATCACTGTTCACAAGTTAATTTTCACATTTAATATATGGATCTCAATTGGGTACTATTTGAATGGTAATAATCATTTTAATGAATATTAATGAACTAAAAATAATGGAGTGGATCTTAACCCATTAATTTATTTTTAACTACTAGAATAAAATATTTGAAAATTGTTTTTTAGTTACATTTTTTTTAAAATCATCAAAATTAAATTATAAATTTTAATTAAAAAATAAAAGTTGATGATTAAATTTAATAAAATTCAAAATTTAATGACAAAATGGAATCACATACAAGTTGAGTTGTAAATTTACCTACATTCTTAAGATATAATTATAAATATAAATTAAATAAAGCATAGTGACAAATTTTAATATTCAATTGTAAAGAGGAAAGGTGAAATATTAACACTACCAAATAGTAAAAATATATATTTCCAATTTTTAATATTTTATACAAAACATCTTATGAAAATAATATATATTTTAATTTTTTTCTTTCCATTTTATTTTTCATATTTCTAGGGGCTCAATCGAAACAAACACTATAGTTTACTATATTTTAGGTAAAGGCATTAATGCGTACCCAAATTATTAGAACATTCAATCCAAAATTGGTGAGAATAGTCCCCTCTATTTGGTTATTCAACCAAATCAATTCCACTTCTGTTTTTTCCTTTTTTTTTCCCTACTTTATTTCAGAACAAAAACAAAAACAAATAGAAATTTAATGCTAAAGAGAAAAAATTCTCAGTGCATCTTAATATTTGGATAGCTGAAAAATAGCACCAAAAAGGTGCTGTCAATTGTTGTTTGACTAAGTCCTCTGTTACCCATATGCAGTAGAGGAGAGTGATGCTAATAACAACTGGTTTTTAGTGACATTCTATGGAATACACATAAGAAACAAATGTTAAACTCTACTACTTTCACTAATCAAATTACGAAAATGGGAATTTGAAAATTCAAATCTACTGTAACTGACTCTTTCCTGCACCCCATCACTCCGCTCTTCATTTCCTACCTTTCTTCATCTCTTATCTCTTTCTCCATATGCATCTTCTCTCTCTGCCTCTCTGTTTTTCCCTCGCAATGGAGATTCCAACCAAAACACCAACTTTTTCCCTTCAAAACTCGTTCCCCTGTCTCTTCTTCTTCTTCAGTCAATACCTTGTGGCTCCTGTTACAGCAGATTTCATTGATACTGTTAGAAGTTGGCCTTCCATGCAGCCCATGCAGCACCAAAGATGCAGCACAAGTAGCTCATGCAGCAGAAAAGTTGGCCATGCAGACGAGCCAAGCAGAAGCTGTTATTTCATGTGCAGCAAGTATTTGTTTTGTCCATTTCGTAATCTTTAGTCAATGTAATGTAATTTACCATGTTAGGTTGATATTTTATGTAGTTTTGATAGTGATTGAGCTGATTATATCAGCAATGCAATGTGTGCAAGTTAATGTTTCAAGTTTCAATGTATTTTAGTGGTATTAGGTAAAGGTTTAGGTAGTCTTTGACATGTGATTACCTGCCATCAACTTAGTTTATGTATTGGCATTATGCCATTGTTTCAATTTGAATGAAATCTCAGAAGTTTTCTTCCATATGCTTCATTGTTCTTAGCTTTATTTTCATTTTTTTGTTTGTTTTTCTGCAATGTTTCTTCTGCAAGTCACGAGGCTTACTGCTCAAGTCAAAGCTGAAATTGTTGCTAGCTGATCACAACACCAACAGTTACCCCTTACTACCCCATAGAAAACATCGCAATTGACTGTGTCGAAACCATTTTTTAAAATCTTTAGAAAATGGGGTCGACTTTTAAAAACAAAAGTGGGAGTCGCCACCAATCCCTTTTTACTTAGGTGTGATTGGATCACCTTGCAAAACATTTTATTTTAAAACATTTAATTTTGGTCTACGAAAAACAAGAAAAACGGGTTTGGGAGTCGGTTACGTATGAGGAAGGATTAGCACCCTCATAACGCCCAAAAATTGGTACCTAATCGATAAAATCATGTCCAAATGTTTAAAATTTAAAAGTATTTAAAAATATGATTTCTTTAAAGAAACTTCGAGCAATTTAAAAATTTGAGACTTTCTTGTTCCGAAGGAATATAAACATCACATCCAACACGTTAGAACATGATATTTTAAAACCTTCATAATCAAAATCATCTCACGATTTACAAAACTTGTTAAAAGGATATTTAGTTATTCAGCCAAACGAAAAATCGCAACCCAACACATTAGGACACTATTTCCCGAATAACTAAATACCAAAACATTGCCTTATTTTTAAAACATTTAGATAAAATATAGTAATTTTGCAAAATGCATTTTAAAACGATGATTTTATGAAAATATCATATTAATACATTACCATACATCAAAAACAATTATAATATACAAACATTTAATAAAGGTCGTAAAGAAATAATAATACAACATTTGACAAATAATAATCCCTACACTAAAACAAACATAAATACATGATGCAGTATAAACAAATACAATAAACAATAAAATAAATACGAACATATTTCATGCAGATTGAAAATTTTTATGCAATAAAGTGATAAATAAATATAAATATAAATATATATATGTGTGTGTGTGTGTTGAGAAAACAAATAAAATACATTTTAAAATAAATAAATGATTTCTATTTATAAAACTACATTTTTAAGAATAAATAAATATACTATGCAATATAAGTTATTTCAAATAGAATAAAATTTTATAAAATTAATATAAGATATAATACTATATAATATAGAAATTAGAAGAACACAATATAATAATTAATATATAAATCTTAATATAAAAATAATATTTAAACAAATAATAAATAATAATTTAATATGTATAAAAATATATAGATATATATATGCATTTCATACTATTAGTTAAATTAATAAAACAAAATAATAAAACAATTTAGTATAATAAAATAATTAAATATAATATTAGAATAATTAAAAATAATGTTTTTAAAAAAATGGCAAAAAAATGGCAAAATAATAATAAGAGAAAATAAAGAAGGGACAAAATTAAACTTAAAATGAAACTTTGGGGCGAAATCAAAAATAAATAAAAGGGGAAGGATCGAATTGTAAAACACGCCATAATAGAAGGACCAAAACAAAAAATAACCCCACCTACACAAACGGCGTCGTTCGAAATGCGGACCAAAGTGAAACAGGGGTAAAATTATAGGGGAAAATTGGGAATAAAATAAATTTAATTATAAAACAGTAGAAAAGCGGAGGGACCAAAAGGATAATTTTCCCATTCAAGGAAAAAACACGCGGATCTTGCCCCGGGGCGGGTCGGATCGGATCAGCACAGGGGTAATACGGCGACGTTTTGATGGTTAACAACCTGGTGCAAAACGGCACCGTTCCAGAACCCTATAAAAGCCTCCTCAAATAAAAAAAATCATATTTGTTAGTGTTTAAAAAAAAAAACTGAGTTTTATTTCAAAAAAATTCTCTGTCCTTTGGCCTTCAGGCCAGGACTCCGATGAGAGGGGTCGTCGCACTCCACGCGCCTCACGCTCCTACGCGCCGTCACCCACGGCGGCTCTCAAGTATGAAACTCGTCCCTTTTTTTTCTTCTCATTTTTGTTTTGTTATTTCATGTAAAAAAATATGCATAGATCGAAAACCAAAAGAAAAAAAATGAATCGAAGAAAAAAAATAATAATAAAGAATCACCTCTGTAAAAAATCTTTGTATTCTATATTTTTTTTGTTTTTTATTCTCTCCGTGTGTATTTTTCGTTTACAAATTGTTGGGGTTTTTATAACCCAGAAATAAAAAAGGGAACTCCGATTCTGCCTTCTTGTTGTCGTTTCTTTCCCTTTTTGCAGGTGGAGACGAAGAGAACGGCAGAGATAAGGCTCGACTTTGTGCGATGGAGGGTGCTTGAGTGCTTGTGTGATTGATTGCGACTCAAAGACAGGGGTGAGGTCTTTGCGCACGATGCTTCCCTAGGGTTTCAGAAACCCCTTGTTTCTAACCTTGGTTCTGAGCCTTGTTGGGCTGCACTGGTTCGGGCCTGATTAGGTTTAGCTGGGCCAATCAGGTTTGGGTCTTGGTAGGATTTGTTTTAGTGTTTCACTTTGGGCTAAGGGTGTAACGGGCTTCAGGTGTATTTGGACTGTAACATAAAATGGACATTTATTATTTATTGATTTTTATTTTGTTTTTTCTGAATAAAAATGGGCCCGGGCAAAATGGCCTTATTACAGCTGCCCCTCTTTGCTCATTGTCGTGTAACGAGAATAGAGCAAAGATAATAAAAGGACCAATTTTGCCTGGTCTTGGCCGAGCCCCGACTTCTTGATCCTCACTTTCTTCAAATGACTTCCAATCCGAACTGCAACGGCATTGGAGCTTCATCTTGATTTCAGTGAGTTTAATAGCTTCAACTTCATGAAGGTAGTATCCACTATCTTTTGATCTCCTCCATTGCAAACTCAGGGAGACCAGATCTGATATTTTCAATCTGATCCCTACAAACTCAGGGATCACTAGACTGATGTCTTCAATCAGCTTCCTGCAAACTCAGGAATTGCCAGATCTGCTACTTTTCAATCTGATCCCTGCAAACTCAGGGATCACCAAACTGATGTCTTCGATCTGCTTCCTGCAAACTTAGAAATTGCCAGATCTGCTACCTTTCATTCTGATCCCTACAAACTCAGGGATCACCAGACTGATGTCTTCAATCTGCTTCCTGCAAACTCAAGAATTGTCAGATCTGCTATTTTCAATCTGCTTCCTACAAAGCTCGGGAATGCCAGATTTGCTATCTTCAATCTGCTTCCTACAAAGCTCAGGAATGTCAGATTTGCTATCTTCAATCTGCTTCCTGCAAAGCTCGGGAATGCCAGATTGGCTATCTTCAATCTGCTTCCTGCAAAGCTCAGGAATGTCAGATTCGCTATCTTCAATCTGCTTCCTGCAAAGCTCAGGAATGCCAGATTGGCTATCTTCAATTTGCTTCCTGCAAATCTCAGGAATGCCAGATTTGCTATCCTCAATCTGCTTCCTACAAAGCTCAGGAATGCCAGATTGGCTATCTTCAATCTGCTTCCTGCAAAGCTCAGGAATGCCAGATTCGCTATCTTCAATCTTCTTCCTGCAAACTCAGGAATTGCCAGATCTGCTATCTTCAATCTGCTCCCTGCAAACTCGTGGATCACCAGATCGATGTCTTCGACCGCTTCCGCAAACTCGTGGAATTGCCGGATCCGCTATCTTCAACTGGGCTCTACAAAGCTCGGGAATGCAGATTTGCTATCTTCAATGCGCTCGCAAAGCTCGGGAATGCCGATTCGCTTATCTTCAATCTACTTCTTGCAAAGCTCGGGAATGTCGATTCGCTATCTTCAATGCGCTCGCAAAGCTCGGGAATGCAGTTGGCTATCTTCAATCTGCTTCCTGCAAAGCTTAGGAATGCCATATTCGCTATCTTCAATCTGTTTCCTGCAAAGCTCAGGAATGCCAGATTTGCTATCTTCAATCTGCTTCCTGCAAAGCTCAGGAATGCCAGATTTGCTATCTTCAATCTGTTTCCTGCAAAGCTCGGGAATGCCGATTTGCTATCTTCAATCGCTTCTCGAAAGCTCAGGAATGCCAGATCTGCTATCTTCAATCTGCTTCCTGTAAAGCTCAGGAATGCCAGATTGATGTCTTCGATCTGCTTCCTGCAAACTCAGGAATTGGCAGATCTGCTATCTTCAATCTGATCCCTGCAAACTCAAGGATCACCAGATTGATGTCTTTGATCTGCTTTCTGCAAACTCAGGAATTGCCAGATCTGCTATCTTCAATCGATCCCCGCAAACTCGGGGATCACGATCGATGTCTTCGATCCGCCTCGTAAACTCGGGAATTTCCAGATCTGCTATCTTCAACTCGATCCTCAGTAAACTCGTGGATCACGGTGATGTCTTCGATCTGCTTCTTGCAAACTCAGGAATTGCCAGATCTGCTATCTTCAATCTGCTCCTTGCAAACTCAGAGATTGCCAAACTGATGTATTCTCCCTTACTATATAACCTGTAGAATGGGTATATGCTTATGTCTAATAATTAGGATGCCTTGTTCGAAATGTATCAAATACTCCTAATTAGACATGCAATGATATATGAATATGAAAATGTTATGAAGATGATTCCTATTTCAAGGATTGGGATGCAATGACCGAAATGAATCAAATGCTTCTAATGAAATTTGCTATGATACAAAAATGTTATGAGTATAATTCCTATTTTAGGTGTTATCACTCATTTTTTTTTTCATTCTTGTTCATCAATCATGTTCTGCTCAAATAATTTGCCCCATGGTAATTCCGAGTCCTCTCTACTTGAACCTTGGGACATGAAGCTGGTATCTCCCACTGCAACTTTAGGGGAATAACATTTGGTCTCTTGTATCATTTTCCACCAGTCTGATCTGTTACACTATTCCATGGGTGTAATGACCAGATGTATGTGTCTGAAATTTACATGAATGCAGGGTATCCCGACAATGATCCCCTTTTACACTTGGATTGACCTTATTTGTCATTTGCCGATATGGTATCACCAACGAAATTGTCTTATCCAATAAGAAACCGAAAAGATAATCATTTTTCAATGTTTCTAATCCCTTAGGCTTGGTGAGTTCTGAACAATAGTCCTGTTTCAGATTCTCATTTTAATTAGGAGCTTCTAGAGTAATATGCGAAACTCCTTTTATGAAAGTGTTATTAGTCCATTAATCGCTATTTCAATATAAAATGCTTGAAAAAGATTATGGACAAGAAAGAAATTAATCAGGAACAAATAAGCTAATCAAACATAACCAAGGCAATAAATGAAAATTTATTGGTATATCTTAAAAAGAATAAAGTAAATATAGCAAAGGCTATAAAAGAAAATTAATTGGGGTGTTTCTTTGAAAAGAATAAAGTAATCAAAGATTTAAAATGGGTAAAATGGGAATCTAGATGCCCCAGATATCGCAGTCTGAGTTTCTCTGTTCCGATCTCTTGAGGACCATTTTAAACTCAATATGTGTTTAGGGGATCTGGAGTACTCTGTCAATGCCCCAAGACGTAACATACTTCTTCATTGTTAATTCACATATAGCAAGACTACTGTGTGCCCCACTTTTGATCAAAATTTGAGCCACCCTTTTCGGGTTTTCAGCTCAAAGCCCCTTTGGTCTCAAAGTGCCCTTTGCGGGTTTTCGCCTCGGCCTCTCCTTTTTCTTTTTCTTTTTCTTTTTTTTCGAGGTTCCCTTTTCGGGTTTTCACCTTGGTTTTTCCTTTTTTCGGTCAAATATTTCTTGAATGAACTTGAATTCGTCGGATTGGGCAAGTCTTCGCCACCTGTCTTAGTCAATATCAATGCTCCTCTAGAACAGGTCTTCTTTGGTATCTTTTTATAGAAGAAAAGTCTTTTTCAACATTAGGTTTCCTCGTGAAATTCTCTAGGACGAACCTCTTTGTCATAAGCTTGGATAACTTTAACCTTTTCTTCAACTAGGTTCAATTAGAAAAATGTTTCCATTCCATAAACCAATGGGTAAGATGTTGCCCCAGCGAGGGTTTTGGCCAACGTTCAATAAGACAGAGGGTAAATGGTAGCCCCTTATGCCAATCCTTACAAGTCTAAGTCACCTTTCATAATTTTTGTTGTTTTTTTTTCTTTTCTCTTTTTTTCTTTTTCTTTTGGCAACTTTTGCTGTACGGTGATATGATGTCTGATCTTTAGATAAATTGTAAACTTTGACTTTGTACAGTTATTGATCCTTTCCTTTATTCTTCATCATTTTATTATTATTTTTTTTTTTGAAATTTGATGACTGTCGACTTTGCAATATTGGCATATGAAGCTACTTCCACCCTCTTAATGAAGTAGACGACGACCATGACGGCAAATCAATGACAACTTGAAGCGTTTGATGAAATTGGACCCATAATATCCATGCCCCCACATATGGAAATTTTGGGAAGAAGTGAAGAAAACACATAAATCTTGTCTCCTTAAATACAGTATTTGCGGTACAATTGAAGCAATCTCCCTTTTGTGATAGACAAACAGTGCCCCATCCTCTTGTTTAGCCCGCGTCTTATCAATGCAGGCATATCCTGATATGATCGTGCGAACATATCTTAAATAACTCAATAATATCTCGCTTTATTTCTGTGGTGAGCTAGGCTTCGATCTTCATTCCTTTCCTAGGCTCGCAATATCCATTGACCCTATGTAAGGTGAGGTCTGTTTTTCATCTTGTTAAACCATTCTTAACAAGTCAGAAGATATGTCACAAACTCTATCATCTTCAAAATCCTGGAGATCCCCTAAACCCATATCTTGTTCAAAAAGGAGTCAGTAACAATGTCGCTCATGACGTTGATATCTGGGTACCTAAGCATGAAGGCAAGAAATCCAAAGAATAAATGATTCTAAGGATGATTACTTGTATGGTAATGAATAAATAATGAAAGAGTAAAAAATGTATAGTAGAAAGAATAAAAGAATATGTACTCAAAAGATGTATTTTATTGAAATAAGAATTTAGGACACAAGCCTATTTCAAAAAAGGGGTCTTATTGCCTCTAGGCTTAAGGCAACAAGCATGTTTTGCACATTACTCTAGATTAGCCCTAAAAGTACAGGGATTTCTTCCACAGTCTCATTATTCAAAACACTCCCAAGTACAAAAGGGCTTGTAAACTTCGTTCTCTGATTCCCTCTTCGCTTTCGATTTCTTCAAGGGATCACAACTTTCTTGTCTCCATGATTGGGTAATGGGTTCTCCACACTGGGTGTATCATCAATCTTGACAACTCCCATCTTAAGAAGTCTCTCAACTACCTTTTTGAAGGCAGTGCAATTTTCTATTGAATGCCCCGTTACTCCTGCGTGGTAATCACATTGAACGTTGGAGTCATACCATTTAGGATATGGGGGTTGTAACAGCCACAGATAATATGGGGACACTACACGTGCCTCTAATAAAGTCTGATATAGCTCCTGATATGTCACTGGAATTGGCGTAAATTAGAGCTTTTCAGAATTTTGTCTAGGGCCTGATTCTTGTCTAAATCGACCCTTGTTGCCCAGCCGTAACCACTTTCGGTTGGCTAACAGTGACTACCTTTGAGTACCCTTTGTTGTATGTACTCGTATTATTCACCTCGTCATCCTTTTTCCTAGGGGTAGACCTTCTAGTAGTTTCTTTCGCTTCAATCTTGCCACCCCTTATGGAATTTTCTATCATTTCACCCGCCATGACTATATCCGCAAAGCTTTTAGTGGTGCTTCCTATCATATGGGTGATAAAAGGTGCCTTTAAAGTGTTGATAAATAGCATGGTGGTTTTCTTTTCTAAGAGAGGCGGTTGAACTTGCATGGCAACTTTCCTCCATCTTTGTGCGTATTGCCTGAAACTCTCGTTTGATTTCTTTTCCATGTTTTGCAACATGATTCGGTCAGACGTCATGTCTGTGACATGATTGTACTGCCTCATGAAGGCTTGGGCAAAGTCTCTCCAGGAGCTAATGTTAGCACGGCTGAGCTGATTGTACCATCTAGACGCTACTCCCACCAAACTGTCTTGGAAACAATGAATCAGAAGTTGATCATTATTCACGTAGCCAGTCATCCATCTACAAAACATAGTGATGTGGGCTTCAGGGCAACTAGTTCCATTATACTTCTCAAACTCTGGCATCTTGAACTTATGAGGAAGCACCAAACTGGAACCAAACTCAAGTCTTTTTGCGTCCATACCATGGTGATAATCGGTATTTTCCAAAGCACGGAACTTTTCTTCCGACCATCGACAATGATCCTCTAACTTCCTTGAAGATTCGATTCTCATCCCTTCCCTTTCTCGCTATATCCAAATCGGGGAATAACGGGGTTAGCAGTGGTTATCTCTGAGGTTGGATCTGCGCCAACTTGAAAATTCATGGGCACTCCAGTGTCAGCTTGCCCTTGCTGAGGCCTAATTGTGACAGGTGGCCTCCTGGGATATTCCTCAGGTTGTACATACGGTAGGGTGAAACCCCTAGGAAAGTCCTCATTGTCTTCAGCATTAACTAGGGGACCCTTTCCTTTGTCCATTATCCCACTCATCATCTGGGCCATTTGAGCCATCATGCCCTTTTGAGCTTCCAACATCTGGTCCCTCATCTCTTGTTGGAGTTTTTCCATTTGCTCTTGCATCTGGTCTTGCATATCCCTCTGGAATTGTTCAAGTCTTTGATCCATTTTCCTTGACTTTGTACGTGTACCGTAAGGATGTTCAGCTTCCAGATTTTTCTTCCCTTTTTCTCTCTTCTCTCTTTCTCTGTTATAATTTCAACTAATTAGACTCTCTCTATGGACTTAAATTCAAATGATGTTATGTAATGCATGAATGCAAAGAAAGAGAGGCGTTGATTCTGAATTCAGTTACATTAGAAAAACTTTACTAGAAAATAAATTTCTTTACACAAAACGGATCGCATACACGACCTTGTCCTCATAGTCCAAGTGAAAACATCAATCCTCTTCTTCGTAAAAGTCGAATCTTCTAATAGATGCCTCCTCTAGCTCATTTTGCTTGATCTGGACCGCGATTCCTATTCACTTGTTAGTCACTTCAAGAATGCCTAGACATGGTAATTCTCGAATAGTCTTTGTCAACTTGAATCCTTGGGTGATAAAGTCTTGTATTCCTTCACGGACTATCAGTCTTCTCTCGTTGTGTTCACTTGAACTATATTCGAACGACCGTATTATAATCCACTTTATCAAAAAATCCATTTTCTTATGACCAACTTTTCTTTTTAGTAATCAAATTTGAAATCAACACCTCTTTTCTATGATGTGAATGCAATGCAATCAACACAAAAGAAAACACGTTAGCACAGGAGAGATAAATAACATAGAACACCTATCAGGGTGACCACTAGGGTTTGACATAGTTCTACCTAGGGTAAGCCCTTAGGTTTTCTACATATGGTTTAGCTCCAAAACCTGAGGTACCCGAACCAGCAGATTCCTCGATCCTCACCCATTATAGGCTCATATGGACCGAGTTCGGTTTAGGGGAATACATTTCCCTATGGCCATGCGGAAGTGAAAACTTCAAGAAGACATAGGTACAGATGTATTCCGGAAGCAGTCCACTAGCTCATACGGAGGTGAAATCCTCACGAAGGCATAGCTTCTCGCTCCCACTTAAGGGTGTGACCACGACGGTCATACAGTGCAATGCAAAGAGATATATTTTAAAATCACATGCAATAAAAGGATCATATTTTTAAAATCAGAATTTTAAATTTGAACAAAAGGACATGAAACTATCAATTTTACGGTTTGACTCTCTTATTGTTCCCCAGCGGAGTCGCCAAGCTGTCGAAACTATTTTTTAAAATATTTAGAAAACGGGGTCGACTTTTAAAAACAAAAGTGGGAGTCGCCACCAATCCCTTTTTACTTAGGTGTGATTGGATCACCTTGCAAAACATTTTATTTTAAAACATTTAATTTTGGTCTACGAAAAACAAGAAAAACGGGTTCAGGAGTCGGTTACGTATGAGGAAGGATTAGCACCCTCATAACGCCCAAAAATTGGTACCTAATCGATAAAATCATGTCAAAATTTTAAAAATTTAAAAGTATTTAAAAATATGATTTTTTTAAAGAAACTTCGAGCAATTTAAAAATTTGAGACTTTCTTGTTCCGAAGGAATATAAACATCACATCCAACACGTTAGGACATGATATTTTAAAACCTTCATAATCAAAATCATCTCACGATTTACAAAACTTGTTAAAAGGATATTTAGTTATTCAGCCAAACGGAAAATCGCAACCCAACACGTTAGGGCACTATTTCCCGAATTTCTAAATACCAAAACATTGCCTTATTTTTAAATCATTTAGATAAAATATAGTAATTTTGCAAAATGCATTTTAAAACGATGATTTTATGAAAATATCATATTAATACATTATCATACATAAAAAACAATTATAATATACAAACATTTAATATAGGTCGTAAAGAAATAATAATACAACATTTGACAAATAATAATCCCTACACTAAAACAAACATAAATACATGATGCAGTATAAACAAATACAATAAACAATAAAATAAATACGAACATATTTCATGCAGATTAAAAATTTTTATGCAATAAAGTGATAAATAAATATAAATATATATATATGTGTGTGTGTGTTGAGAAAACAAATAAAATACATTTTAAAATAAATAAATGATTTCTATTTATAAAACTACATTTTAAGAATAAATAAATATGCTATGCAATATAAGTTATTTCAAATAGAATAAAATTTTATAAAATTAATATAAGATATAATACTATATAATATAGAAAATTAGAAGAACACAATATAATAATTAATATATAAATCTTAATATAAAAATAATATTTAAACCAAATAATAAATAATAATTTAATATGTATAAAAATATATAGATATATATATGCATTTCATACTATTAGTTAAATTAATAAAACAAAATAATAAAACAATTTAGTATAATAAAATAATAAAATATAATATTAGAATAATTAAAAATAATGTTTTTAAAAAAATGGCAAAATAATAAAAAATAATAATAAGAGAAAATAAAGAAGGGACTAAATTAAACTTAAAATGAAACTTTGGGGCGAAATCGGAAATAAATAAAAGGGGAAGGATCGAATTGTAATACACGCGCATAATAGAAGGACCAAAACAAAAAATAATCCCACCTACACAAACGGCATCGTTCGAAATGCGGACCAAAGTGAAACAGGGGTAAAATTATAGGGGAAAATTGGGAATAAAATAAATTTAATTATAAAACAGTAGAAAAGCGGAGGGACCAAAAGGATAATTTTCCCATTCAAGGAAAAAACACGCGGATCTTGCCCTGGGGCGGGTCAGATCGGATCAGCACAGGGGTAATACGGCGTCGTTTTGACGCTTAACAACCTGGTGCAAAACGGCACCGTTCCAGAACCCTATAAAAGCCTCCTCAAATAAAAAAATCATATTTGTTAGTGTTTAAAAAAAAACTGAGTTTTATTTCAAAAAAATTCTCTGTCCTTTGGCCTTCAGGCCAGGACTCCGATGAGAGGGGCCGTCGCACTCCACGCGCCTCACGCTCCTACACGCCGTCACCTACGGCGGCTCTCAGGTGTGAAACTCGTCCCTTTCTTTTCTTCTCATTTTTGTTTTGTTATTTCATGTAAAAAAAATATGCGTAGATCGAAAACCAAAAGAAAAAAAACGAATCGAAGAAAAAAAATAAATAATAATAAAGAATCACCTCTGTAAAAAAATCTTTGTATTCTGTATTTTTTTTTGTTTTTTATTCTCTCCGTGTGTATTTTTCGTTTACAAATTGTTGGGGTTTTTATAACCCAGAAATAAAAAAAGGAAACTCCGATTCTGCCTTTTTGTTGTCGTTTCTTTCCCTTTTTGCAGGTGGAGACGAAGAGAACGGCGGAGATAAGGCTCGACTTTCGGCGCAATAGAGGGCTCTTTTTGTGCTTGTGCTGAATGCGGCTCAAAGACAGAGGGTGAGGTCTTTGCTGTGTGATGCTTCCCTAGGGTTTCAGAAACCCTTGTTTCTGACCTTGGTTTCGGGCCTTTTTGGGCTGCACTGGTTCGGGCCTGATTAGGTTCAGCTGGGCCAATCGGGTCTGGGTCTTGGTAGGATTTGTTTTAGTGTTTCATTTTGGGCTAAAGGTGTAACGGGCTTCAGGTGTATTTGGACTGTAACATAAAATGGACATTTATTATTTATTGATTTTTATTTTGTTTTTTCTGAATAAAAATGGGCCCGGGCAAAATGGCCTTATTACAGACTACGGTTCTCCTTCCACCAAGGTGTCGTCTCTCGATAGCCGTTCTTGGCTTGGAGATGGCAATGGAAAATTCAGCCCCATAGATCCACAAAACAACAAGAACAAATCATCAACGACTGTAGCTGTATCTCCACTGCCCTCATCAGTTGATATTGTCCCCTACTCCACAGCTCGTCTTTCTAAATCACAGTTCACCTATTCTATTCCCCTCACTGCTGGTCCAAAATCCATTCGCTTACACTTCTATCCAATGTCATATCCAGACTTTGAACGCCCTTCTATTAAAGCTTTCTTCTTTGTTAAAGCTGGTCCTGTTACCCTACTCATCAATTTCAGTGCTTTGCTTCATGCTCGAGGTGAAGTTACAGTTGTCAAAGAATTTTGTGTAAATGTTGATGAAGGTCAAAGGTTAAACTTAACCTTCGCTCCTACTCCTGATATCACTGATTCTTATGCTTTCATCAATGGCATCGAATTTGTTTCCATGCCGATCAATCTATATGATGATGACGGCGTACCTTTTGTTGGCCAGGCCCAGGGAAGCTTGTACGCCCTAGGAAACAACACTGCCCTTGAGAAGATGTATCGAATCAATGTTGGGGGGAGGGAAATCTCACCAGGAGACGATAATGGGATGTTCCGGGGCTGTTTAAGTGATTACGAATATTTGGTAATAGCCAAACTAAGTGCTCTTCCTGTTAATGAAAGTATTAATCTCACCTTCAACAGTATACCATCGTACTCTGCTCCAAGGGAGGTTTATATAACTGCCAGGACCATGGGGACGAACAAGACCCAGAATAAGAACGACCAGCTGACATGGGAGTTTCCTGTTGATTTTGGGTTCAATTACTTCGTAAGATTACATTTTTGTGAGTTCCAAATAGAGATAACAACACAAGGTGATAGAGTGTTTGAGATCCTCTTGGCTAATACAACTGCAGAAACTCAAGCAGATGTTATATCCTGGAGTGGTGCTAATGGGATTCCAGTATATCGTGATTATGTGGTGTCAATATGAAAGCAAGGAAATCAAAAGCAGCGAAATCTCTCTATTGCTTTGCATCCTTCACCAGCTTGGAGAACTCTTTATTCTGATGCCATCTTAAATGGGCTTGAAATCTTCAAATTAAGCAACGGTTTTTCTCTCTCCGGAACTAGCTTTGATCTTACATCTGGACCTAACATCCATCATAGGAAGTCGCCGGTTGTGCAAATAACAAAGAAGAGAACAATAATTGTTGCTGTTGTTGCTCTTATCTCAGGCTTTATTACCGTCTCTCTTTTACTTTTTGTAATTTACCGGATACATTCCAATAAATTTGCCAACAGCAGAAGCCCTACACCACCTTCAGATGTTTGTCCTCGCTTCTCACTAAGGAAGATCAAAACAACTACCAACTACTTCGATAAAAGTTTCATCATCGAAAGAGGAGGATTTGGCAACGTCTACAAAGGATTTACTAATGCCAGCTCCAACCCAGTTGCGATCAAACGTTTGAATCCAAGCTCACAACAAGGGGTGCTTGAGTTTAGGACTAAATCGAGATGCTTTCCAAACTTAGACACCAAAATTTAGTTTCTCTGATCGGATATTGTGAAGAAAAAAAGGAAATGATCCTTGTGTATAACTACATAGTTCATGGGACCTTGAGAGATCACCTCTACAACACTAATAACCCCCCGTTACAATGGGAGCAAAGGCTCAAGATGTGTATTGGTTCTGCACAAGGGCTGCATTATCTCCACAGGGGTCCTAATCACAGCATCATTCACCGAGATGTGAAGACCACAAACATTTTGATAAATGAGAAATGGATAGCCAAAGTATCTGATTTTGGATTGTCTAAAATGAAAGACTTATCAAATACTCATATTAGCACCGCCGTCAAGGGCATCATCGGGTACTTGGATCCTGAATACTACCGTCTTTAGAAAATAACTGAGAAATCCGATGTCTACTCTTTCGGTGTGGTGTTGTGTGAAGTACTATGTGCAAGAGCGCCAATAGATCGAACTGCCGAGGATCATATGCAAATAAGTTTAGCAAAGTGGGCACAATATTGCTACAACAACGGAACTCTGGATCAGGTAATTGATACTCATCTACAGGGTAAGATCAAGCTTGCAAGTCTGTTAAAATTTGGTGAAGTGGCTATAAGGTATTTTGTAATACCCCAAACCCGGCCCAAACATTACGACCAGATCTGGTATGCTACGGTTTTAAGGTTAAAAACTTTACTTGGAATGATTCTGAAAAGCTTAGTCGTTTTTGTAGATAATCTTTAAATAGGTGGCACTGGTAGAAAATCTTTGAAATTTTATTTTTTTTCCAAAACAAGTGTTATTTTAAATAATGTGTGAAAATCCCATTTTTATTTCTTTTAATCATAAGTCCTTGATCATGAATGAAAAAAAAAAAACATAAACTTTGACAAGTATCAACTGATAACCTAAGCGATGGAGGCCTTATTACATCAAATAATTCCAAAATTTAAAATTAAAATAAAATGGAAATTTAATAAATAAAAGACTTGTTGGCCCCACGAGTCCGCCTCGGCTCCCTTGTCCACGATCTACTGCTCATCTGAAAGGTTAGGAAAAAATAATAGGGTGAGTCACCAAGACTCAGTGTATAAATCCCTAAAACACCGACCTGAGGCCCACAAACACATTATGCGCCTTGGCCCATACATAGAGGCAACAATCGTAATTACATGATCAACAGTAAATGATGAATAGCCCAACCCATCCTAGAATTCCATCCTCTACACACCAGCCCGTACCAACCATCACACCTCGTGGATTTCTACAATCAACCCTCCATCCGCTACACACCATAACGACAGTCGTACTGCCTATTCCTGTTAGTCAGGAATCATTAAATGTGGCATAGCCACCGATAACTATGTGACCTAATATTTACATAACGTGGGATTTCTACCACCGACCACTATTGTGACCTATCATGCACTTCCCCTTCATTATCATAATCCCACCCCATGCATACACACATAAAGAAAACATCATACAGGCTTTCATATATTTCGATACACATAGAGATTTCTATGATTACGTACCTGGCATCCTTGCCTAACCCTTTTAGGGTTTTATTCGACTGTCTACACAGCCTATTATCCGGCTTTTCGCCCATAACATAAACATATATATACATTCATACAGATTATTTGTGTGTTAGAGATCTACACACCTGATTACCGTTAGAACGACACTCTCTATGTCGACACTATCAGAAGTCGATACAACTGCTACTTGCCTAAGGTGTTGTTGAAGCAGGTCCACAACACGGTGGCCAATCCGTCATCGCGGACCACGACTCATTTCTTAAACTTAGGGATTCTCTCATTTGCCTGATCCATATTTAATTCCATCACAAGTCTTTATCAGAACTACTATCACAACATATGATCGTTAATCCACATCATAAAGTTAAGATCTCGCATGCGATGAACAAATCCAGTGAAAATCTAGGGAAAATCACCTTACCTTAAAATCCCGAAATTGGAGACTAGCGATTTCTGGCTTTTAAATCAAGATGTAAAGGTTTCCTTCAAATCCCAGAATGCCGCCCAAACGCAAAAGAGAGGAAATATTAGCTTCATTCAGCAGCCTTAACAACCAAGTGGCCATTCGGCCTTGTCTCTTAAAAACCGAAAGAGAGATTGAAGAGATAGGAAAATCGGCACTCACCTTAACGCAGAGAATTTGACTACCCCTTATAGATTCCGGCTTTTTGAGAAGAAATAAGAGAAAAGAATAATGGAGTTTTCGGCTTTCGGCTTTTTAGAAGAAAGAAGAGAATAATGGAGTTTTCAGCTTTTAGGAGAAAGAAGAGAAAAGAATAATGGGGTTTTCGACTTTTAGAAGAAAGAAGAGAAAGAAAAGGTGGAAACCCTAAATGTCGAAAAATAAAGAAGAGAACCCTCCTATTTATAGAAATTTGGCACTCACCTATGAAAAACCGAAAGTGCCCTTCCCGATAACTAAAAATTAATCAAATAAAAGGGAAAATTCGGCACCCTTTGCCATAAAGAAACCGATTTCTTCACTTCTCTAGATGATGGAATTTGGCCAACTCCTAGCCTTGTAGATAGCTCCTATCTTTTCTCCTTTTTTTTTCCTTCCATATTATCAACTATATTATCTACATTATCCCATTCACATAAATCCTCCTATTTTTGAGCCTTGTTGCTGTCCACTCTACCTAACCCTAATAACCAGAAATTTAGCTAACTTAAATTAAAAGAGTTGGGCTCCATGTAACTTAAATTTGGGCCCCTTACTCCCTTGTGTGGCGTCACCTCCTTGCTCCCTAAGTGGCGCCACTGACCACTGGGCCACAAGCCCATTTTGATATTTTAAACTCAGATACCACCTTTTAAACCCTATAGTGCCCAAACAAAAATTTAACTAAGGCTTCACCCAATCTCGAGCCCAATTTGGACCCCTAATGCTCAAATTAACTCATTACACATATTCACCCATTAAATGCATAGGCCCAAAAATTCAGGATGTTACAGGTTCTACCCCTTAAAGAAATTTCGTCCTCGAAATTTCCAACTAACTATTAATCATACCACCCAAGTCTCACCACTATGCTTCCGCTGCGAACTCTAATTCTAAAGCCAAAAGAAACACTTAGGATAATATGATAGAGTACACACCGGTACTCGCATCTGGAGCGTCCTCGTCCCCTTGTACTCATTCTACCTATTCGCGTTTATCTGATTAGAAATTTTATGAATTATTAGTTTTCTTCCACTAATTAACCACGAATAGTCTTATGAATAGTAGTTTTAAGAGTAGTTCTTTCGGATTCGTAATTATATCTACAATTCAGTCTCAAGTCCGCATCTTCTAGTTCTAGGAAGCACATACATCCAACCATCACACATCAACATACAGACAACATCCACAAACCCACATTCAACACATAGGGTATTTTTGTCATTTTACTACCTAGGGGTATTTTCGTAATTTTATCCTACAGGGTATTTTCGTAGTTTTCTGAAATAGGGTTTCTTGGTGATTTTGCGAAATAAGGGTATTTTGGTAATTCTGCAATCTGAGGGTATTTCGGTAATTTTGTAATCCGGGGGTATTTCGGTAATTTTACAAATCAAGGATATTTTGGTTATTTATAAATCAGGGGTAATTTAGTAGTTTTACAAAATAGAGTGGTTGGTCCCTTTCGGGTTTTAGTTATAAATTTTGGCCCGTCAACAAGTCCTCATGACTAAGGTGAACAATCACTACGCACCAGGTAGGATTCCAGCGAAGAGGAGGTGAGTCACTAGGACTGCTTAAATACCAAGCTCTCCCCGAATCCAATCCTAGACATGCGTATGCTGTTGCCACACCCTATCTCTCGCGACTTGTTCACGAGTTTGTTTGGTTGGATTAAATCTTATAAATTTAGAGAGTTGTTTAAACTAAGCCTAAAGTCCATCAATGTCTAATATACTAGCCTACGTCCATCAAGCCCATCAAGCCCAACATACATATCACATCCAAAAGTTCGAGAATACTTACCTGCGTGATGGATCGGGTGCAGTAGACTCGAAGGCCATTTCTCAACCCAAACTTTTCCAAATTCTTATCAACTTTAAAGCGATTACTAGACCCATTTCACACGGCCGAATTTTTGGCGGGCTCGATACTAAAATGTAACACCCCAAACCCCGCCCAAACATTACGACCGGATCACGGTATGCTACGGTTTTAAGGTTAAAAACTTTACTTGGAATGATTCGAAAAACTTAGTCATTTTTGTAGATAATCTTTAAATAGGTGGTTTGGTGGAAAATCTTTGAAATTTTATTTTTTTCCAAAACAAGTGTTATTTTAAATAATGTGTGAAAATCCCATTTTTATTTCTTTTAATCATAAGTCCTTGATCATGAATGAAAAAAAAAAACATAAACATTAAAAAGTATCAACTGATAAACTAAGCGATGGAGGCCTTATTACATCAAATAATTCCAAAATTTAAACTTAAAATCAAATGGAAATTTAATAAATAAAAGACTTGTTGGCCCCACGAGTCCGCCTCGGCTCCCTTGTCCACGATCTACTGCTCATCTGAAAGGTTAGGAAAAAATAATAGGGTGAGTCACCAAGACTCAGTGTATAAATCCCTAAAACACCGACCTGAGGCCCACAAACACATTATGGGCCTTGGCTCATACATAGAGGCAACAATCGTAATTACATGATCAACAGTAAATGATGAATAGCCCAACCCATCCTAGAATTCTATCCTCTACACACCAGCCCGTACCAACCATCACACCTCGGGGATTTCTACAATCAACCCTCCATCCGCTACACACCATAACGACAGTAGATCGCCTATTCTGTTAGTCGGGAATCATTAAGCGTGGCATAGCCACCGATCACTATGTGACCTAACATTTATATAACGTGGGATTTCTACCACCGATTACTATTGTGACCTATCATGCACTTCCCCTTCATTATCATAATCCCACCGCATGCATACAAACATAAAGAAAACATCATACAGAGCTTTCATATATTTCGATACACATAGAGATTTCTATGATTACGCACTGGCATCCTTGCCTAACCCTTTTAGGGTTTTATTCGATTATCTACAGTCTATTATTCGACTTTTGCCCATAACATAAACATATATATACATTCATACAGATTATTTGTGTGTTAGAGATCTACACACACGATTACCGTTAGAACGACACTCTCTATGTCAACACTATCGGAAGTCGATACAAGCGCTACTTGCCTAAATGTTGTTGAAGCCGGTCCACAACACGGTGGCCAATCCGTCTTCTTGACACGGCTCGTTTCTTAAACTTAGGATTCTCTCCTTTGCCGATCCATATTTAATTCCATCACAAGTCCTTGTCGAACTACTATCACAACATATGATCGTTAATCCACATCATAAAGTTAAGATCTCGCATGCGATGAACAAATCTAGTGAAAATCTAGGAAAATCACCTTACCTTAAAATCCGAAATTAGAGACTAGCGATTTCCGCTTTTAAATCTAAATGATCGAGTTTCCTTCAAATCCGGAATCTTGCCCAAACGCATAAAGAGAGGAAATATTAGCTTCATTCGTGACCTTAACAACCAAGTGGCCATTCGGCCTTGTCTCTTAAAAAGCGAAAGAGAGATTGAAGAGATAGGAAAATCGGCACTCACCTTAACGCAGAGAATTCGACTACCCTTAGAGATTCCGGCTTTTTGAGAAGAAAGAAGAGAAAAGAATAATGGAGTTTTCGGCTTTGGCTTTTTAGAAGAAAGAAGAGAATAATGGAGTTTTCGGCTTTTAGAGAAAGAAGAGAAAAGAATAATGGGGTTTTCGGCTTTTAGAAGAAAGAAGAGAAAGAAAAGGTGGAAACCTAAATCTTTGAAAAATAAAGAAGAGAACCCTCCTATTTATAGAAATTTGGCACTCACCTATGAAAAACCGAAAGTGCCCTTTCCGATAACTAAAAATTAATCAAATAAAAAGGAAAATTTGGCACCCCTTTGCCATAAAGAAACCGATTTCTTCACTTCTCTAGGTGATGGAATTTGGCCAACTCTAGCCTTGTAGATAGCTCCTATCTTTTCTTCTTATTTTTTCCTTCCATATTATCAACTATATTTTCTACATTATCCCATTCACATAAATCCTCCTATTTTTGAGCCTTGTTGCCGTCCACTCTACCTAACCCTAATGCCATAATTTAGCTAACTTAAATTAAAAGAGTTGGGCTCCATGTAACTTAAATTTGGGCCCCTTACTCCCTTGTGTGGCGTCACCTCCTTGCTCCCTAAGTGGCGCCACTGACCACTGGGCCACAAGCCCATTTTGATATTTTAAACTCAGATACCACCTTTTAAACCCTATAGTGCCCAAACAAAAATTTAACTAAGGCTTCAGCCCAATCTTGAGCCCAATTTGGACCCCTAATGTTCAAATTAACTCATTACACATATTCACCCATTAAATGCATAGACCCAAAAATTCAGGATGTTACATGTTTGGCTTCAGAAGGGATTAAAAGGCCAACAATGAGCGAAGTGGTGTATGGACTTGAGCTTGCATTGAAGCTGCAGGGAAGTGAAATGAATGGAAACGATGAGAATCATGCAAATGACTCATCCACCATTGATTATCATGTGTTGTTTACTGGCGGTGAATCAACGAATGTTGGCCGCTAGAATAGATTTTCTTTTGGCCCATTGTAATCTTAATTATCACTTTATTACCAATTTATGCATCAAAATATATTAACTTAATTATCACTTGAGTTTTTTTTTTTAACTTTATTTAAACTTATTTTTATAAAGAGCTTCATAACTTTCTTCCAAGGATTAGAGTTAATACCTTGACTTGTGAACTTAATATATTTCACAGGATTATATAATTATTATTTTAAAAGGAAAAAAAGAAGAAAAGTTGAGTTGTTTTTGGTATAAGACTTTTCCAAGTCTTGCATAAAAAATTGGTGGAGTTTGTGGAATTGTTTTGGACAACACTCTTGACTATGCTCAACAATATAATTATTTCTTACCAAAAGTTTATTTTTAATATTAGACAACTTTATTTATTTTGAAAATATTAAATTAGATAATATTGTGAATATTATTAATATTTTATTATTATAAAATAGATATCTATTAAAATAAAAAATTTAATATATTTTAAAACTCTAATATTTATTAAGAATAAAATTTTATATCATTTACACTTTTAATGCGGATTAGTCTTCGTAATCAACATCCATAGGCAAGTCTTGTAGAGAAAATTCTTGATGGCGGAAAATTTTATACAATTATATTTTTAAAATATTAAATTAGATAATCTTAGTAATGTTATAAAATTATTATTATTATTATTATTATTATTATTATTATTATTATAAAGTAGATGTACATTAGATAACAAGTTTGATATAATTTAGGATTCTAATGTTCATTAAAAGAGAATTTATATCATTTATACTTCCAATGTCCATTAGTTTTCATGGTCTGACATTTGGAGACAAGTCTTGTAGAGAAAATTTGTAGAGTGTAAATTCTCTTTTATAATGACACTCTTGGTCGCGGGTTCAACAATATAATTTTTTGGTACTAAATTTGTTTAAAAGTAACTAGTTGGTACCCAATTTTTTATGGATCTAATTGTTGAATTTGTATTTCGTCGCACATTTTAGTATTTTCACACTAACATTGTTAGTTTATCCTAACGTGGCATTGGCAACCAATTACATAATATGTGATAGCCTCTTATCTTGATACATGAAGAAAACCAGAGATATTATGATAAAAATGATAGCCCCACTCTTATTGACTTCAAACATATAAATACGGATCCAAGACTTCTACTAGAAATAAATTTCTCTATCTGTACAAATTAAGATTATTTCTACTGAGTAAATTACCAAAAACACATGCACTAATATAGCTAAAGATCCTAGAATATCGTTCATTTAATTGTTGCACTGATTATGTTGTCCGATATTTCCTCAGCACCCCCCTCAAGTTGAATCATGAAGATTTGAAATGCCCAACTTGCCAAAAAGAAACTAAAATTGATCTGTGCCCAAAGCTTTAGTGAAAATATCAGCAAGTTGGAGAGAAGAAGACACATGAGTTGTTTCAATATTCTCGTTTTCTATCTCCTCACGAATAAAATGGCAATCAACTTCGATGTGTTTTGTACGCTCATGATATAAAGGATTTGTTGCAACATGTAAAGCAGATTGACTGCCACAATACAAACACATGGAACCAAAATGACCGACACCAAGAAATAGCAACAAACCCTTCAACCATTTAAGTTCACAAGCTGCAGTAATCATTGACTGATATTCTGCTTCAGTAGAGAAGCGAGAAACTATCTGAGGTTTCTTGGTTTTCCATAAAATAGGAGATTTGCCCAAAAAAATAAAATAACCTATCAAGGAGCGTCATCAAGGGACAACTTGCCCAATCTGAGTCACAATAAGCATACAGATTGAGATTAGAATTAGCTCACAAAAGAATTCCTTGTCTAGGATTACCCTTCAAATATCATACTACTCGCAATGCAGCTTCCCAATAGGCCTTCTTTGGTTGCTGTATAAATTGAGCAAGAATATGCACACAATAACTCAATTCAAGTCGTGTAATAGTTAAATAGATCAGGTGCCAAAAGTGATAATTTAGCTATAGTACAGGGGCCAAAAGTGATATTAAGCCTTTTTTATTTTTAATGATTCTTTTCGTTTTTATTTTTTAAACATTTTTAAGTGAATTGTTTTTCTTTTTCTTAACACATGGTAACATGTTATTGGTTGGTTTAATTTTTTTAAAACAAAAATTTGGGTTGAGGTAATGGGGATTAACAAAATGAAAGTACATCGGCCAAATTGATAACAAAAATAAAGTACATAGGCCAAACTAATTAAAAAAAGTACAAGTACCAAAGTGATAATTTAGTTATAGTACAAGGGCCAAAAGTGGTATTAAGCCTAAAATATATGGTAAAAATTTTAGATTAGATCAAATGTGATTGGACAAAACATTTGAGGATCAGATTTGGAGTTGGGTTATTAAAAAAAAAAGTTCTGAAAGAGGGCACGAGTAACTATAATGGTAAATTTGGTTCGTTGGAATGGAATAGAGTAGAAATTAGATAGCAATTTGGTGGGAATTGAATAGAGATGTAATAAGAGGTGTAATCAAGCCGACTCGAGACTGAATACTATCAAGCTCGAGCTCGATCGAGCATATATTTTTAAGCTTGAGCTCGACTCAAGATATAATTGAGCTACTCGAGCTTGATTAAGCTTGTTTACCAATTTTTATACTCGAACTTGGTCTCGAACTCGACTCAATAATTAAGCTTAAGGTTAAAAATATTAAGGTCAATAATTTATTTTAATAATTTAAAAATATGAAAAGCTCGATAAGGCTCGTGAGCTATTTGAGTCAAATATTACTAAACTCGAATTCAGCTGTAACGCCCCAAATTTTCTTAAGATTGGAATATTAAATTATGTCAAATAATTTAATTTGGTTTAGTGGTTGAGTGTTGTGATTGTCGAAACCATTTTAAAATTTTAGTTTTAAAAATGGGGTCGACTTTAAAAATAAAAACGGGAGTCGCTACCAATCTCTTTTTGCTTAGGTGTGATTGGATCACCTTAAAAAACGTTTTATTTAAAACATTTGATTTTGGTCTACGAAAAACGAAAAAAATAGGTTCGGGAGTCGGTTACGTATGAGGAAGGGTTAGCACCCTTATAACGCCCAAAAATTGGTACCTAATTGATAAAATCATGTCTTGATATTTAAAATTTTAAAAAATTTAAAATAAGATCCCTTATTAGAAGGAAAACCAAGACCTGCCTATTTCAAAGAAATAAAAATACCACACCCAATAAGTTAGGATACAGCATCTTATAACTTCGAAACTAGGTGCATCTTTATTTTAGAAAATTCTTACCTCAAGATACAAAACATCACACCCAATAAGTTAGGATACAACATTTTGAATTCTCAAGAGTAAGTTTTTATTTGGGATTGGTAACCTTGAACTTTGAAAATGGTGAGATATCTAATACTTTGTATTTTACAAGAAAAATCACACCCAATAAGTTAGGGCACAATTCTTCTCGAAGATTCCAAATATCGGATATCACTGTTAAAATATAAAAAAAAAATCTTTAATTTAAAAAGTATTTTTATTAAAAACGATATGAGTAAGACATTGTAACATATATATATCATCAATTGCAATTCTACAAATTTAATAATAAAAGAATAAATATGGCATTATATTAAGCAATAATAAATAATTAAGATAAATACACATGCAATAAAAAATAAATAGCAGTTAATGAAACTTTCACAATTAAACAAAAAGGGAACAATATATTTAGACATTTAACAAATGATTTTTAAAATATTTAAATATATGTAAAAAAAAAATTATACACAGTTTAGTAATTTAGTATATATATAAAAAAAATAACTAGTAAACAAAAAATAATAATTTTAAATAAATGCATAAATATATGTAATATAATAACTGTGAAAAATATGTAATAAAATATATCATATATTTTTATATAAAATAAATTTCAAATAATATATAATAAAATATAATATTATATTAAAAAGATATAATAATTAATATATAAATATTAAAGTAATATACAAAAAAATATTTAAATAAAAATAATAACGAATAATGAATAATTATGTACTTTATAGTATTAATAGTTTGCATATAACCTTTAAAAATATTTAATATAACAAATAATCTTATACTAATTTAATATATAAAAATAAAAAGATTAAATTGAAATGTAAAAAGATTTCTGGGATTAAATTTTAAAAAAATAAAACATTAATTTGGATGAAATTAAAATTAATAAAATAACAGAGGGACCGAAATTGCAATTTCCCCTTTTTTTAACAAAACACACGGATCTTAGTCGGGTTTGCGGGTCGGCACGCGGATCCGGCCAGTCAAAAACGACGTCGTTCAGTTTTGGTTATATAAGTCAGTGTTTTAAAAAAAATTCATTTTTAAGCCTGCGTTTAAAAAAACTTTTAAAAAAAATCTCTGAAATTTTCTTTTTTCCCCGAGCTCCGATCGCCTGGTTTTTGAGCAGTGCGCCTCACGTGCCACACGCGCCTCCGTGGCCGGTGGCAGGAGGTTTAAAACCTCTGATTTCTGTCGTCTTTCGAAAGGTAACTCCTTTTTATCCTTTTTCACGATGGTTATATGCACAAATATATATATATATATATATATATATATATATATATATAATAGTAATAAAACAGAAAATAAACAGAATAAGAAATCACCTCTGAGAAATCGAAGTATTTTATTCTTCTAATCTCTCTGACAGTATTTTGTGCCCACTGATTTTGTGCAAATTTGTGCTTTCTGTGTGTTCGTGAATCGATGTATTTTTTATTTTGCGACAGTATTTGTGTCTGTATCTTTTACAGGTTTTACAAGGGGTTTTATAGCCCAAAAAACAAAATAAAGAAAGAAATATATTTTTCCATATCTGTTCTTTTCCTTTTTTGCTGCGGCTTGTTTCCTTTTTTCGCAGGTTGATGACGACAATTTCGCGGTGAGGACCATGCGCGAGAATGGCGGCGCTATCGAGGGGATTCTGGCGGCTGCGAAGGTGCGACGATCGGACTCCAGCTGCGACGATTAGGCTCCAGATATTGCGGCGTGACGATTGGCTTTCTGACCCTTGCGACGCGACTAGAAACCTAGGGTTTCAGGGTTTCCAATTTCTGAAACAAATTTTGGGCCATTAAGTTTGGGCTATTGGGTCGTGTTTGGCTTGGTCCTTGTGTGTTGGGTTCTGATATGGGTAGTTTAGGATCTGTTTGGGTTTAGTTTAGATGTTGGGTTCTGGGTAGTTTGGGGTATGTAAATTGGGCCACGGGTATTGGGCTTGGTCTGTTAAATGGGCTGTGAACTGGTTTTGTAAAAGAACTGTTTAAAACATTGGTTTTATTTATTTTTTGATTTTTTGTTTATTTTTAATTCTGGTTTTATGGGCCGGGCAAAAATGGGTTATTACAGCTGCCCCTCTTTGCTCATTGTTGTGAAACAAGAATAGAGCAAAGACTATAAAAGGACCAATTTTGCCCGATCTTGGTGGAACCTTGGCTTCTTGGTCTTCTTCAAATGGCTTCTAACTCCACTGCAACTCCAGGGAGATAAAACTGAAAGTGCTTTTGATCTGCTTCCTGCAACTTCAAGAAGATGAGATCTTTTGTCTTCAGTCTACTTCTCTGCAACTTCAGGGAGACAAGGTTGAAAATGTCTTCGATCTGCTTCCTGCAACTTCAAGAAGATAAAATCTTCTGTCTTTAGTCTACTCCACTGCAACTTCAGGGAGATAAGACTAAAATGTTTTTGATCTGCTTCCTGCAACTTCAGGAAGATAAGATCCTCTGTCTTTAGTCTACTCCACTGCAACTTCAGGGAGATAAGACTAAAATGTTTTTGATCTGCTTCCTGCAACTTCAGGAAGATAAGATCCTCTTTCTTTTTCGATTTGCTCCACTGCAACATCAGGGAGATAAAATCTTTTGACTTTAGTCTACTCCGCTGCAACTTCAGGGAGATAAGACTAAAAATGTCTTCGATCTGCTTCCTGCAACTTCAGGAAGATAAGATCTTCTATTTTTGATTTGCTCCGCTGCAACATCATGGAGATAAAATCTTTTGTCTTTAGTCTACTTCACTGCAACTTCAGGGAGATAAGACTAAAAATGTCTTCGATCTGCTTCCTGCAACTTCAGGAAGATAAGATCCTCTTTCTTTTTTGATTTGCTCCACTGCAACATCAGGGAGATAAAATCTTCTGACTTTAGTCTACTCCGCTGCAACTTCAGGGAGATAAGACTAAAAATGTCTTCGATCTGCTTCTTGCAACTTCAGGAAGATAAGATCTTCTATTTTCGATTTACTCCGCTGCAACATCAGGGAGATAAAATCTTCTGTCTTTAGTATACTCCACTGCAACTTTAGGGAGATAAGACTAAAAATGTCTCCGATCTGCTTCCTGCAACTTCAGGAAGATAAGATCCTCTTTCTTTAGTCTATTCCACTGCAACTTCAGGGAGATAAGACTAAAAATGTTCTCGATCTGCTTCCTGCAACTTCAGGAAAATGAGATATGTAAACTCACCGATATTGCCACACCATCCGCTGAAGGACATGTCCTGTAGACTCGGTTTCATATGTTTATGTCACATGACTAAGATGCTATGATCAAAATGAATCAAATGCTTCTAGCTACATGTATTATGAGTGACATGAATGCAACATGTCATGAAAATGATTCCTTTTAGGATTAGGATGCAATGATCGAAATGATTCAAATACTCCTAATGAAATCTGCTATGATACAAAATGTTATGAGTATGAACCCTGCTCTAGGTGTTATCACTCATAAGTTCCTCATTCTTGTTCATCAATCACGTTTTGCTTAACAAGCTTGCCCCAATGTAATTTTCGAGTCAGCTTCACTTGGATCCTGAGAACACAAGGCTTGTACCATTCTACCACAATGAGAGTCGAAACTCTTTCAATCCAACTCATCTGCAATTTCCAAGGTATAGGTTTCATTTCGAATTTAACCCATTCCACCACAACTCAGGGTTCCCTAGTTCATCACATCGTACCAAATGTTATGATCTGATGACATCACATCCACTCATCAATTGGACAAAGAATTCAGAGAAATAGTCTCTATCCAGACTTTTCTTTCTCAAATATTTCTATGCACTTGGAAATTCTAAACAATCGTCCTGTTTTGGCTCCTTGTCGTATCTAGAAATTTCCAAAGTAATATGTAAAACTTCTTTTTGTGAAATTATTAGTTCGTCAATCATTATTTCAATGCAACACATTTATGAATATTGGGAAACAAACAAACTGATCTCAAAAGGAGTTTAAAATTGAATAAATTATAAAAATACATAGGAAATTAACTGAGAACATATCTTTGAGAAGAAAAAGAATCCCAAGATAACAAATAGGAATAAGACAAAATCAGATGCCCTAGATATCGCCAATTGAGCTTTTATATACAAACTTTATGAAGACTGCCTTGAGTTCAACATGTGTTTAGAAGACCCAAAGTACTTTGTTGATGCCTCGATATGCAACATTCTTCATTTCATTGTTGATTCAAGTGTAGCAAGATGACTGCATGTCCATTCAGAATTTGAGCCGTCCTTTTCGGGTTTTCAACTCAAAACCCCTTTTGTCTCAAAGCGCCCTTTGGGGGTCTTCGCCTTGGCCTCTCCATTTTTTTTTAGAAACTCAAAGCGCCCTTTGCGGGTTTTCACTTTGGCCTCTTCTCCTTTTCACGCAAAGTACTTTTTGACTGAGTCAGGATTCATAGGATTGGGTAAACTTTTCCCATCCATTTCGGTCAAGATCAGTGCTCCTCTAGAGAAAGCATTCTTTACCACATATGGTCCTTCCCAATTCGGCATCCATTTTCCTCTGAAATCCTTTTGTATTGGAAGGATCTTTTTTAGTACGAGGTCCCCCTCGTGAAACTCTCTTGGGCGAACTTTCTTATTGTAGGCTCGCATCATTCGTTTTTGGTACATCTGACCATGACGAATAGCCCTTAGCCTCTTTTCTTCAATTAAGTTCAACTGATCATACCGAGCCTGAATCCATTCAGCTTCAACCAGCTTTATTTCTGACAACACTCGAAGAGAAGGAATTTCCACTTCAATGGGTAGAACTGCCTCCATCCCATAAACCAACGAGAAAAGTGTTGCCCCAGTAGAGGTTCTGACGGACGTCCGATAAGCATAGAGTGCAAACGGTAGTTTCTCATGCCAATCCTTATATGTCTCAGTCATCTTCCCTACTATCTTCTTGATGTTTTTGTTGGCCGCTTCCACTGCCCCATTCATTTTTGGACGATATGGAGACGAATTATGGTGTTTGATCCCAAATTGGATACAAACTTCTGCTATCGTGCTGTTGTTCAAATTCATCACGTTATCTGATATGATCCTCTCAGGCATTCCATATCGACAAATGATCTCCTTCTTCAAGAATCGACTAACTGCTGACTTAGTGACACTGGCATATGAAGTAGCCTCTACCCATTTCGTGAAATAATCAATTACCATGAAGATGAAACGATGCCCATTCGAAGCTTTTGGTGAGATAGGCCCAATAACATCCATGCCCCACATGGAAAAAGGCCATGAGGAAGTCATAACATGAAAAGGTGACGGAGGCACATGAATTTTGTCTCCATAGATCTGGCATTTATGACATCTCTTGGCATAATTGATACAATCTCCTTCTATGGTAGACCAAAAATATCCAAATCTCATTATCTGCCTGGCCATTGTGAATCCATTAGCGTGTGTTCCACAAACGCCTTCATGAACTTCTTCAAGAATTTGCTTAGCTTCAACAGCATCAACGCATCTCAATAGTACTTGATCTTTTCTCTTTTTGTACAAGATATCCCCATCCAAGACATAGCCAGAAGCCATTCTTCTTAAGGTCCTTTTCTCATTCTCAGTGGCATTCTCCGGGTATTCACGATTTTTCACATATCGCAATACATCCTGATACCACGGAGAGTCATCTCTTTCCTCTTCTTCTATGTCATAACAATGGGCTGGAACCTCGAAGATACCCATCTGAATAGGCTTCATATCTTCTGGTCTGTTTACTTTGATCATAGAAGCCAAGGTCACCAAAGCATCCGCCATCTGATTTTCATCGCGTAGAAGGTAATTGAAAGTAATATTATCAAATTCCTCAATCAATCCAGAACTATTTTTTGGTAATCGATTAGTTTGGAATCTCTTGTCTCCCACTCTCCCTTAAGATGGTAGATTACTAAGGCAGAATCTCCATATACTTCTAGCACTCTGATCTTACGTTCTAATGTTGGTCGAAGTCCCATAATGCATGCTTCATATTCCGCCATGTTGTTCGTGCAATCAAAATCCAGTTTGCATGTAAATGGGTAATGATCACCACTAGGGGATACCAAGATTGCCCCAATTCCATTTCCCACAGCATTTGATGCTCCATCAAAATTTAGTTTCCACGAACAATCTTCAATATTTGCTACATACATCAGCTATTCATTTGGAAAATCAAAGCTCAAAGATTCATAATCCTCCAAAGCTCTGCTAGCCAAAAATTCTGCTACTGCACTTTCTTTTATAGCCTTTTGGTTCACATAGACTATATCGAATTCAGACAACAAAATCTGCCACCTAGCCATCCTTCCATTCAAAGCGGTGGACTCCATCAAATACTTTAACAGATCAAGCTTGGAAATCAACCAAGTTGTATGATATAGCATATACTGTCTCAATCTCTGATTTGTCCAAATCAAAGCGCAACACAATTTTTCGATTGACGAATACCTCATTTCACAATCAGTGAACCTTTTGCTGAGATAGTATATTGCCTTTTCTTTTCTTCCTATCTCATCGTGTTGTCCTAGCACACATCTCATGGAGTTATTGAATACTGACAAATACAGTATCAATGGTCTATCTGGATTAGGCGGAGATAGTACTGGTGCATTTGACAGATACTGTTTGACTTTGTCAAAAGCTCTCTAACATTCATCGTCCCATACACCTTGATTGTGTTTCTTGAGAAGACAAAATATGTGATCACATTTCTCAGTTAATTGTGAAATAAACTGAGCAATGTAATTTAACCTTTCAAGAAAACCTCAGACTTCTTTCTGAGTACGCGGTGGAGGCAATTCTTGTATAGCTTTAACCTTGTTTGAATCAACTTCAATTCCTTTCTCGCTGACCACAAAACCCAGTAATTTCCTTGACCGAGCTCTAAAAGTACACTTTGCCAGGTTGAGCTTTAATTAAAATTTTCTCAACCTTAGAAACAACTTCTTCAACACCTCGATGTGTTCCTTTTCTGTTCGAGATTTGGAGATCATGTCATCAACATACACTTCGATTTCCTTGTGCATCATGTGATGAAATAAAGTTACCATGGCCCTCTGATATGTTGCTCCAGCATTCTTTAATCCGAATGGCATTACTTTATAGCAAAAGGTACCCCACAGTGTTATGAAGGTAGTTTTCTCTATATCCTCAAGGTGCATCTTGATCTGATTGTATCTTGAAAAGCCATCCATGAAGGAAAACAATGAAAATCCTGCCGTATTATCTACCAACGTATCAATATGCGGCAAAGGGAAATTGTCCTTTGGACTAGCCTTATTTAGATCCCTGTAATCTACACACATCCGGACCTTTCCGTCTTTCTTTGGGACAGGAACAATGTTGGCAACCCATTCTGAGTACTTGACCACTTGTAGAAAACTAGCCTCAAACTGTTTCTGGACTTCTTCTTTTATTTTTAATACTATATCAGGCATCATCCTTCGTAGCTTTTGCTGAACTGGCTTGCACTCTTCTCTAATGGGAAGGCGATGTACCACAATATCAGTGCTGAGTCCGGGCATATCTTCGTAGGACCATGCAAAGACATCCTTGAATTCCCGTAGCAACTCAACGAGATCTTTCTTCATTTCTTTGGCTATACGCGTCCCAATTTTCACAACCTTTCCTTCTTCCAAGGCTATGTTCTCTATCTCCTCTTCATGCGGTAAAATTTATTTCTCTTCTTGCTTTACCATTCTTAGCAGATCTGGAGATAAATCACAATCTTGGTCATCTTCAAAATCCTGAGATTCCTCTAAACACATGTCCTACTCAAAGTGGACTTCTGAATCTGTATTATCGTTGCTCATGTCATTGATATCTAAGGACCTGTGATGGGTACCAAAGAATGTACAAAGAACAAATGAATTCGGGGACAACTATTCACATGGTATGAATGAAAAGTATAAAATTTGGAATGAAATTAGAAAGTCAAAAGAATGAAAGAATATTTGCTCAAGTTAATTATCAAAATGTATTTTATTGAAATAACAACTTCTGAACATGAGCCTATTTCACAAAAGAAATCTTATTGTTCCTAGGCTAAAAAACAACAAGAGCATTCTGAATATTACTCTGTATAATTTCTAAGAACTACAGGAAGTTCCTCTGCAGTCCAATTGTCCAAAACGCTTCCAAGTTCATAAGGGCGAATGCCCAACAGGTTTCTTTGTTCACTTCCCTCCTCATGTATGGCATTGATGTGAGGACTTTCCAATAACCCTCTCTCAGGGTGAATTATCCCTCCTGATACAAAGGTCTGGGATATGTGGGGGAATGTCATCGGCTCCCACTGGACATCTTCTCCATTCAAGCGTGCTCTTCTTCTCTCCTGTTTCTTCTCTATGTCATTCCTCCTTTGTTTAACATCTGGCTTGAAACCCAAGCCAAAACGATCTCTCTTCTCCTTCGGTATCGGTACTTGAATCTCCCCTTGAAGATATCTGCCCAATCCTTTTCCTGGCAGGGCTCCTTTCCCACCATTATTCATAGACCCATCCTCGTGGTCTTGGATAGCTTGGGCACCGGAACCTCATTCCCTTCTAAAATGAATGTTGCATTTACGAATTCCAAAGATCGGAAAGAACACTCGATGGCCTCCTCATTTGTCTCCACATACGGTGCGTCATTGGTAACAGTCGCTATGATGTCCTCCTCTGCATTTATAGTGATCAGTCGACCATCCGTCACCAGTTTCAGCTTTTGATGAAGGGATGAGGGTACTTCCCCTGCTGAATGAATCCAAGGTCTTCCCAGCAACCAGTTGTATGAAGGCTTTATATCCATCACCAGAAAGTCTACCTCATATGTACTTGGCCCTATCTGCAACGGTATGTCAATTCTCCCCATCACCCTTCTCTCAGTACTGTCAAACGCTCTCACTATGTTCTGGCAGGTTTTCATGTGAGAACTATCTATTGGCAACCTCTTCAGTGTCGACAATGGTAGGACATTCAAGGCTGATCCATTGTCAATCAACACACTCAGTAAAGTATATCCTTTGCAACGAGTAGTTATGTGTAGGGCCTTAGTCGATCCAATACCCCCAGGTGGAATCTCATCATCACTGAAGGAAATAAAATTGTCAGCACTTATGTTACTAACTAATCGGTCAAGCTTATTGACTGATATGTCTTTAGTAACATAAGTCTCGTTCAGCACTTTCATCAAAGCCTCACGATGAACTTCTGAACTTAAAAGTAAGGCTAGCACTGAAATACGAGCCGGTTATTTGCGCAACTGCTCCACTACACTGTATTCGCTATGCTTTAAGAACTTTAAAAATTCTTTAGCCTCTTCGTCCTTCACAGGGACATTGATAAGGGTATCAAGTTCTTCCTCCTGCTCAATTGACACATCCTTTGACTTTCCTGGTTCTGATCTGATGTTCACTGAATCGTAACGCCTGCCATTTTGTGTGTAGAATCCCTCTCTTTGGACCTCCTTGGAAGTACTAGCTGAGATTTCTATTCCCGGTGTCGCTACGTTACAATTGTAAGTCCACGGTACCTTCTTGTTGTCCTTGTAAGGAAAGGACACAGGTCTCTGAATTATCACTTTAGGCGCGATTTGTGCTCCGCCTTCTACATTCCTTGGTCGGGAAATAATGTCCCTTGGATAATTGACTTTTTGACTTGTCAACTCTCATTCGGTTGCATGTATGTGTCCTCCCTCTGAGCCTTCTTCGTAAAATTCCAACTCCTTATTATCCATAAGGCTCTGCACTAACGCCTTAAACCCAGCACATTCTCGGATTTCATGTCCATCAGCTTCGTAGAACTCACAGTAGTTCCTTGGTTCTTCACTTCTTCCCTCAAGACTTGATTTTATTAGCCCCCTTCTTACCATCTCCCTCCAAATTATTCTTAACGGGGTCTTCACTTCCGAGATATCCCCTTTGGTCCTTCTTACGATATCCTCTCCAACCGCGTTCACCCCCTTATCTCCATGATTGGGTAATGGGTTCTCCATACTAGGCATATCATCAAGTTTGACAACTACCAACTTAAGAAGCCTCTCAACTACCTTTTTGAAGGCAGTACAGTTTTCTATTGAATGCCCCGTTATTCCTGCATGGTAATCACATTGAGCGTTTGAGTCATACCATTTAGGATACAGGGGTTGTAATGGCTGTAGATAAAAAGGGGACACCACACGTGCCTCTAATAAAGTATGATACAACTCTTTATACGTCATTGGGATTGGCGTAAATTAGATCTTTTCAGCATTTTGTCTGGGGCCTGATTCTTGTCTTGTAGACCCCTGTTGCCCGGCAGTAATTACTTTAGGCTGACTAACAGTAACTGCCTTTGAGTTCCCTCTGTTGTACGTGCTCGCATTATTCACTTCATTATCTTTTTTCCTAGGAGCAGATCTCCTAGTGGATTCTCCTGCTTCAATCTTACCACCCCTTATGGCATTTTCTATCATTTCCCTTGCCATAACTATATCCGCGAAACTCTTAGTGGTGCTTCCTATCATATGGGTGATAAATGGCGCCTTTAGAGTGTTGATGAATAACATAGTGGTTTCCTTCTCCAGGAGAGGTTGTTGAACTTGCATGGCTATTTCCCTCCATCTCTGCGCGTATTATCTGAAGCTTTCATTCGATTTCTTTTCCATGTTTTGTAACATGATTCTATCAGGCGTCATGTCCATAACATGGTTATACTGCTTCATGAAGGCTTGAGCTAAGTCTCTCCATGAGCTAATATTAACGCGAATCAATTGATTATACCATCTAGAAGCTGCTCCTGTCAAACTATCTTGAAAATAATGAATCAAAAGTTGATCATTGTTCACATAACCAGTCATGCGCCTACAGAACATAGTGATGTGGGCTTCAGGGCAAGTAGTTCCATTATACTTCTCAAATTCCGGCATCTCGAATTTATGAGGAAGCACCAAATTTGGGACCAAACTCAAGTCCTTTGCATCAATTCCCTGATGATGGTCGGCGTTTTCCAAAGCCTTAACTTTTCCTCCAACCATCTACAGCGATCCTCCAACTATTTTGCAGATTCAGCTCTAATTCCTTCTCTCTCTGCTATATCCAGATCCGGAATAACAGGATTAGCGGGGTTGTCCCCTGGGTTGGATCCCATGCCTACTTGGAAATTTGTAGGCACTCCAGTGTCAGCTTGCCCTTGCTGAGGCCTAATTGTGACAGGTGGCCTTCTGGGATATTCTTCATGCTGTGTTTGCACTTGTGTTGGAGTGAATCCCCTAGGGAAATCCTCATTGTCCTCAGCATTGACTGTGGGACCTTTTGCTTTGTCCATTATCCCACTCATCATCTGGGCCATTTGGGCCATCATGTTCTTTTGGGCTTCCAACATCTGGTCCCTCATCTCTTGCTGAAGTTTTGCCATCTGTTCCTGCATCTGGTCTTGCATATCTTGTAACAACCCAAACCCGGCCCAAACACTATGGCCGAATCCGAGTTGCTACAGTGGAAAAGATTTTTGGAAAACCTTACTTAGAATTTATTTAAAAGTTAATTCAACCAAGTTATTATAGAATATCGAGTGTGCCCGATGGCACTATGAAAACATTTTCGTGTTAATTTGGGAAAACATGTGACTTTAATTTAATATTGGTAATCATAGTTTAAAACAATTATTCGACATATGAAGAATAACAAAACAAAAAAAAATAAAATAAAATATCAGGAGGCCTTATTACATCCAAATAAACTAAAAACCGGAAATAAAATTTATCATAACTAAAATTAAAGTTCATTTAATTTAAATCCACCGCATGGCCACCTCGAGTCCAACCGGCTCCTCAACCGCCATCTACGAGTCACTGAAAAATGTTAAAGGAGAAGGTGAGTCACCAAGACTCGATATGTAACCTTCCCCGTTTTAAAGACATTTCCATACACAACATATAACGATTAATATGCATAATATTATGTACCCCCAACCTAGCCAACCAAACGCCATCTGTCTACCCCATTTGTGGTACCAAACCACTTTGGTGGTGCCAAACCACCGGTAACATATAGTCACGATGTGTTACCAAAACAACGGTGTCCGTGAGACACGAATCGATTGATGGGGCCAACCCATCGCGTGTGATACCAAATCATCTGGCGGGCGATCCCATATCTCAAGTGGGGCCAACCCACGGTGGTGTTAACCACGGGGCGAGTCGCTATGAGGTACCAAACCTCGGAGGTACCAAACCTCTGGTGACCGTAGTCACGGTGTGTTACCAAAAAACACTGGTGCCCGTCGGCACGATTAATACTGCCCCCTCCACTCATCAATCCCACATCAGTCACATATGTACATGTTTCATGTCATCACATACTTAAATCTCATGTATCAATACATCATGCTTCCCAAAAGCATCGAATAACAAATTCATATTAACAGGTACTTACCTGAATCACCATCTATACCGATATGGTATATTATCCAATGCTACATAAAATCAAGATAGCATTCACAACAATCAGCACATTAACAAGTTATACGTGTGTATGTACACACCCTGTCACCACTGAATCGTCTAAATCCCAAAAGAGAAGTCGGCCACCCTAGATCTACTTGTCCCTATATTCGGCCAACTATCAAAGTTAGTGAAATGGCCCTTCGGCCAAACCAAATAATTTAAAAGGGTTTTCTTTTTGACCCAGAATCCTTACCTAATCGCTTGAATTCTAACTTCGGCACCGAATCGTGATTACGGTTCACCACCACAATTGGTCGATTAACACTATCAATAACCATGGCCTCGGCTTTTAAACACTAACATAAGCCTTACCTATACTTACCAAATCGATTGCTAGAAGACTTGAACCAATTGCTTCAAGATCCGAAACACACAGGACAGAATCGGTTTAGAATAGGGAGTTAATATCCTAGCCACAAGTGCCGAAATTAGTTCCTATTTCCTAAAAAGAAATCGGCAAGAACGGGGAATCAAAATAAGGCATTCGGCTTTTGCCCCTTACCCTCCAAATGAACCGATTGCGGGAAAAACTTGAGAAGATTACCTTAATTAAGCTATTCGGCCAAAACCACCCAACTGAGGAGAAGGGATTCGTCTTTTAGTGACAAAGAGAAAGTGCAACAGGAGTTTTGGCTAAGTGTTTTTGAGAGGAAGAAGAAAGAAATAGGTGGGGAATTTTGGTATAGAAGATTCGGCCAAGGTCTAGGGAGAATGGAGAAAAATGATGAAACAAAGAAGGAAAGGTTGGGGATTTCGGCTAAAATGAAAAAAAAAAGAAAACAAGATAGTAGATTGAGGCTTTTATAGACATTCGACATCCCCCCTAGTGGCCTTGCCGTCCACTTCCCCATGAAGTGTTTAAATTTCGGCAAACACTTACAACCTCTCACCACACTCATTTAAATTAATTCAAATTAATTTGAATTAATTTCCCTTTATCAAATAATAATCCAACCAATATCCTCTTTATCTTCTATTATCCTTAGAATTAATAATAACAATTTAAACACTCATATTATCCTCTTTATCTAAATAAAAATTAAGAGTTTAAAGAGAGAAAGTCTCTCCCTCCCTATGCCGTTCATAACAAGGTGCAAAAGGGATCTTCGTGACTCGAACACAAGCACTCCCATCCTCGGTGTGTGGCGTCACATGTAACTCTTAAGTGACCCTCCTATTGCCACTTTTCCAAGTTGATTTTCATGTCAAATTATCCACATTTATTCTTATAACCCCCCTTTTGCTAAGGCTCCCTTCCTTTAAAATTAAAAACTGAAATTTTTACCAAACCGAGCCTACTCAAGGCCTTTGATTAAACCATATATTCCCATAAATAATACCACAGCAGTTCATACATAAGAAAAATAATTTAATTCCAAATAGCCCCATCTCTGGGATGTTACAGTTCTACCCCCCTTAAAAATAATTTCGTCCTCGAAATTACTTATTATCGCTCAATCGTGCATCCTTAACTCGTCATCCTACGTTACTGCTGCGCACTCTGATCTTAAAGAACTATCATACTTTCTACACATTCCCTACGTTCATAATCCAGGTTCCATACTCTTTACTAGCAATCATAAGAATGAACTAACGTAACCATAACCAAGACAATTGAGGGTATTCCAAAAATAAGAAACTTACCCGTTGTCATGTCTGGCACATCTTCCTCCTCACGACAGCCAACTGCATAAACCAACCTTGGTTGCCTCGCCTCTGCACCTTCAGCACCTCGGCCACGCCCGTTACCATTTGCATTACCTCTAGCTGCACCTCGACCCTCCGTGGTGGTCCTTCATTTCTAACCTGCTGCGCGGTTCGACCCTCTGGTTGGTTCCTAGCTAGCTTTCGAGGACAATCCCTACACGGTGATCGAATGACCCACATTCAAAGCACCCTTTACTTCCGACCAAACATTCTCCGAATGGGGTTTCCCGCATCTAACACACCGAGGTGGCCACCGAAAGCGAGCTTTGTGGTTCTTTCGATTCCCAAATCTAGCCCTCTTTTCCACATTCTTGCCCGATCCAGCGATCCAAAGCCTCTCTCTACGGTTGTTCCTATCATGCTTCTGTCTTACGGTCTCCTTGATCCCTTCGGCTACCTTAGCCTTTTCCACTAGAGATGAGAACTCACGAACCTGCTGCGAGGCAATCAGTAACCTCAAATCATCTCGGAGTCCGTCCTCAAAGCGGACACAGCGCTCATGTTCGATGAGACACGATGCCTCTCGCATACCTACTCAGCCTTAAAAATTCCGCCTCATATTCGACACGGACTTAGTTCCTTGCACTAATCCCGAGAAAAGCCTTTCTCTGCTGGCGTCGGTGTAGGTGGTGCCCACATACTTCTTCTCCGATAGGTGGTTTTAAAATACTCCCAAGTCGGATCATCTGCTGTAGCCCCATCTCGAACCGTAAGCCACCAACGATACGCTTCATCCTTTAGAAGCGACACGCTTGCCCCCTTTCGACTTTTCTTCTCGGTCAGTCAAGATCATCCATGATCCTTTCGGTTGACTCTAGCGATGATTCTGCTTTGCCTTTGGGTGCCACTCTGAAACACCGGAATACCTCCGCTCCGTTAGATCGGAGTCGCTCGGGACATATTTGAGCTCCCAAATTTCCACCAGCCCCAGCCACCATCTCCAAGACTCGCAAAATAGCTTGCGATACCGCCTCACCACCGGTCTGATCCTGCTCCTCAGCTCTAAAAGTAGGAGGTGGTGGTGGCGGTGGTACCTCATTTTCAGAACCTTGTCCCGACCTGACGGGTTCAGACACCGTCATCCTACCCCTACCGCGTCCACGGCGTCCACGTCCTCTAGAACTCATTCTTATCTACCGCGCTTTTAATCTGATTAAGAAGAATTTTATGCGTTAGCATTTGTTCCACTTTCTTATTCACGAAGAAATTTTATGGATAGAGTTTTAATCAGAGATTCTTTCGAGCAACCAAGGTTTCAGTTTCCTATCCTAGTTCGCACAAAGAAGTTCATGCATCCATTCCTTAATACTTTCCATACCTATTCGCTCATCGGACATTTCTGCCCATTTCTATCCCAGGGGTATTTTCGTCTTTTTCCTACAGGGGTATTTTCGTAATTTTCTAGAACCAAAATATTTTGCTGATGATTTCCAAAGCTAAGTTGTTGAATATTTGTAAAATAGTTGAAATTTTTGAGCAATACCATTGAACTGATATTTTATGAAACGAGGGCATTTTAGTAATTTTACCCCCTAAGGGCATTTCTGTAATTTTCCACAATTAAGTTTTTCGAGAAAAACATTGTAAAAATAATGTTCTCGGATTTGAAAAAAAAAGTTATTGCACAAGTTTTGAGAACATTAGGGTTTGTTGTTTCATTCTTTTTTCGAAAACATGGCTAATTCCCTTTTCGGGTTTTAATCATTGTGTTTAGCCTATGACCGAGCCCTCCTAGTCAGGGTGAACCAAAGCTACGCACCAGGCAGAATTCGAGTGAAGAGGAGGTGGGTCACGCGGACCGCTTAAATACCAAGCTCTCACCGAACCTTTCTAGACATGCGCTTGCAGAGGTTACCACACCACCGAGCCCTCCGAGTTAGGGTGAACTGAAGCTACGCACTGTAGGATACTGCGAAGAGGAGGTGAGTCACGAGGACCGCTTAAATACCAGGCTCTTCCGGATCCAATCCTAGACATGCGTACAGGGGTTACCACACCCTAGCTCATTGACTAAGTCATAGGTTGGTTTAGTTCTTTAAGTCTTATGTTCCGTTTGTGTTTGAGTAATCTAACCTTAGGGTCCAAGTCCTATAAGTCTATCTACGTTCCATGCTTCCTACCCTTCTACAGAATATAATTCACCAAGAGGTTTAGATGTACTTACAGGCGGATCGGTGCGGAGACTCGGGCCATCTTTGTTCAAAAACCAAAAATCATTCCATAAGGCCTACCAAAACATTTTTGGGCCTTGGGCCCCACAGTAAGAGCTTTGGCTGGGCTCGATACCAATTTTGTAACAACCCAAACCGGCCCAAACACAATGGCGAATCCGAGTTACAAAGATGGAAAAGATTTTGGAAAACCTTACTTAGAATTTATTTAAAAGTTAATTCAACCAAGTTATTATAGAATATCGAGTGTGCCCGATGGCACTATGAAAACATTTTCGTGTTAATTTGGGAAAACATGTGACTTTAATTTAATATTGGTAATCATAGTTTAAAACAATTATTCGACATATGAAGAATAACAAAACAAAAAAATAAAATAAAATATCGGAGGCCTTATTACATCCAAATAAACTAAAAACAGGAAATAAAATTTATCATAACTAAAATTAAAGTTCATTTAATTTAAATCCACCGCATGGCCACCTCGAGTCCAACCGGCTCCTCAACCGCCATCTACGAGTCACTGAAAAATGTTAAAGGAGAAGGTGAGTCACCAAGACTCAAAGATATGTAACCTTCCCCGTTTTAAAGACATTTCCATACACAACATATAACGATTAATATGCGAGAATATTATGTACCCCAACCTAGCCAACCAAACGCCACTTCGTCTACCCATTGTGGTACCAAACCACTTGGTGGTGCCAAACCACTGGTAACATATAGTCACGATGTGTTACCAAAACATCGTGTGTCGTAGACACGAATCGATTGATGGGGCCAACCCATCGTGTGATACCAAATCACCGCGAGACGATCCCATATCTCAAGTGGGGCCAACCCACATGGTGTTAACTCCACGAGGGACGAGTCGCTATGAGGTACCAAACCTGCGGAGGTACCAAACCTCTGGTGACCGTAGTCACAGCAGTGTTACCAAAACATCTGGTGCCCGTCGGCACGATTATCTGCCCCCTCCACTCATCAATCCCACATCAGTCACATATGTACATGTTTCATGTCATCACATACTTAAATCTCATGTATCAATACATCATGCTTCCCAAAAGCATCGAATAACAAATTCATATTAACGGTACTTACGAATCACCATCTATACCGATATGGTATATTATCCAATGCTACATAAAATCAAGATAGCATTCACAACAATCAGCACATTAACAAGTTATACGTGTGTATGTACACACTGTCACTGTCGAATCGTCTAAATCCCAAAAAGAGAAGTCGGCCACCCTAGATCTACTTGTCCCTATATTCGGCCAACTATCAAAGTTAGTGAAATGGCCCTTCACCAAACCAAATAATTTAAAAGGGTTTTCTTTTGACCCGAATCCTTACCTAATCGCTTGAATTCTAACCCGGCACGAATCGTGATTACGGTTCACCACCACAATTGGTCGATTAACACTATCAATAACCATGGCCTCCGGCTTTTAAACACTAACATAAGCCTTACCTATACTTACCAAATCGATTGCTAGAAGACTTGAACCAATTACTTCAAGATCCCGAAACACCGGACAGAATCGGTTTAGAATAGGAGTTAATATCCTAGCCACAAGTGCGAAATTAGTTCCTATTTCCTTAAAAAGAAATCGGCAAAACAGGGGAATCAAAATAAGGCATTCGGCTTTTGCCCTTACCCTCCAAATGAACCGATTGCGGGAAAAACTTGAGAAGATTACCTTAATTAAGCTATTCGGCCAAAACCACCCAACCGAGGAGAAGGGATTCGTCTTTTAGTGACAAAGAGAAAGTGCAACAGAGTTTCGGCTAAGTGTTTTTGAGAGGAAGAAGAAAGAAATAGGTGGGGAATTTTGGTATAGAAGATTCGGCCAAGGTCTAGGAGAATGGAGAAAAATGACAGAAACAAAGAAGGAAAGGTTGGGGATTTCGGCTAAAATGAAAAAAAAAAAAGAAAACAAGATAGTAGATTGAGGCTTTTATAGACATTCAGCATCCCCCCCTAGTGGCCTTGCCGTCCACTTCTCCATGAAGTGTTTAAATTTAAACAAACACTTACAACCTCTCCTGGCCACTCATTTAAATTAATTCAAATTAATTTGAATTAATTTCCCTTTTATCAAATAATAATCCAACCAATATCCTCTTTATCTTCTATTATCCTTAGAATTAATAATAACAATTTAAACACTCATATTATCCTCTTTATCTAAATAAAAATTAAGAGTTTAAAGAGAGAAAGTCTCTCCTCCCTATGCCGTCCATAACAAGGTGCAAAAGGGATCTTCGTGACTCGAACACAAGCACTCCCATCCTCTCGGTGTGGCGTCACATGTAACTCTTAAGTGACCCTCCTATTGCCACTTTTCCAAGTTGATTTTCATGTCAAATTATCCACATTTATTCTTATAACCCCCCTTTTGCTAAGGCTCCCTTCCTTTAAAATTAAAAACTGAAATTTTTACCAAACCGAGCCTACTCAAGGCCTTTGATTAAACCATATATTCCCATAAATAATACCACAGCAGTTCATACATAAGAAAAATAATTTAATTCCAAATAGCCCCATCTCTGGGATGTTACATATCTCTTTAGAATTGTTCCATTCTCTGATCCATTTTCCTTGATTTAGCTCGTGTACCGTAGGGGTGTTCAGCTTCTAGATTTTCTTTCTCTCTCTCTCTCCTATAATTTAAACTAATTAGACTCTCTCTATAAATTTGAATGCATATGATGTTATGTAATGCAAATGCATGAATACAAAGAGGCATCGATTCTGATTCAACTTCGTTTTAGAAAACTTTATTAGAAAACAAAATCCTTTACATAAAATAGACTACAAATATGCTTTCGCTCTAAGTCCTAAGGTCTTAATTTTCCCAAGCAAGGAAACTAGCTCTTGACTACGATCGGACTGGAACTCGTACTTCATGCTCAATGTATCTGCCTGTGATGCCAAAGTTTGTAGGTGATCAGCTACCTCTCAAATCTGGACTATCGCTTCACCCATGAGATAATCTCGATTTCTAACTTGATCCTGAGAGTGGTGAAGTTCTTCCTTCCAACGTCCTTCTCTTGTTTCAAGCAACTCGACTCGAAGTTCATAGCTATGCAGCGCCGATTCTAACTCCTCGATCTTACCCTTCATTTCCTCGATCTTGTTCAGGCTTGCCTTTAACTCGATCGTGGAATTTTGGCTTCGATAATGATGAAGAGATCGTCCAAGTTCAGTCACTCTTCCTTTTAACTCTTCCTTCTCACTTCGACTTTCTGATAAACTCTTCTCTAGGGCCTCCTTTTGCGCTTGCATTTCTTGAAACTTCCTCTCCCAATAGCCAGCATTGGCCTTTTCCTCCCGGACCTCTCGTTGCCATTGTTTAGAAGTCTTCCCCAATCCAGCATTCTTCATCGTCAGTCGCATCTTCTTATACTCTGACTTCAAGCTGTCTCGATCTTCTTCAATCTTCCTTTTCTCCTTTTTTACTTTCTCGACTTCTGATTTCTGAACATCCACATCTAGCCTCAAGCACGTCTTTTCCTCTTCTAGCTTTTCTATCCTCTTTCCAAGATCGGAACTCATCCTCTTAAAGTCTTGCTTTACCATCTTTAACTCTGATGGGACTACTTGCAGGCATTCCTCTCTTGATCGGGCACCTTCTGAATTTAACTCAAGGATGTTATAATTAACCCTTCCTATCCTCCATCCGCTGTATTCTGGAGTTGTCATCGGCCCTGTAGATAATCTCTTCATTCTGCGGGTCTGTTTCCAAGCACCAGAAATCTCCTTAACTCTACTCTTATAATTATCTTCTCTGTACGAGAACTCCCACTGAGCCAGCCCATACGTTGCAGGAATAAAATGTCTCAATCCATATTGCCTTAGTACGAGTAGAGGAACATACCCAATGACTCCCCAAATTCCAAGTAAAGGAACCCAGTCAAAACTTCCGCATCGATAAAGAATTTCATCTAAAATCAACAAAGGGGCTTTCCACTCGACGTCTTCCTCTCGAAGGTTTTGAAGGAGCGCCATCCAGTTCTCTTCAGACACGTCTTCTCTCCTCGGTGTTGCCGCTATTTCTTTTAATGGAGAATAATTTTCAGAGAAAAACCGATAAGAAATTTTCTCCACTTTCCAGAAATGACTGTGAAACCAAGCCAACAATAGCTGCGCGCATCCAATGAATTTGCCTTCACCTTCTCTTCGGCATGCACTCAAAGATCTGAACGTCTCGGCTAAGATCGCAGGTACATGTGTAACTCCTTTATCAAGTCGATCGAATAACTCAATAGCTGCTTCATCTATATGTCTGAGAGCTCTGGGGAAAACTACCAAACCGTAGATGCACAAGGCAAAACGTCTACCTTCTTCTTTATATCTAGATGGGTTAGGATCAAGTCTCTCAAGCTAAACCAAGAAACACATTTACCTTTACCTTTCTCCTGAATTCTAGCCGTAACCCATTGCTCGCTCATCCCTGTGATATTCATTAATCTCTTTACGAAAGTTGGGCCATTAATAGCTTTGGCATAGACTTTATTCTCCTGAAATTTTGGACACCTAAGCAAAGTCGTATATTCCTCTACCGTGGGCACCAAATCTACTTCCCCAAAAGTAAAACAGCTATAAGAAGAATTCCAAAACTGGGCCATAGCTCGAAACAAATACCTATCTACCTTGACGTCAAGTAAGTAAGACAGATCTCCATAATTGCGATAAAACAACTGCTTAGCCTCAATATCCCACTGAGCCCATATCTCTTTCAACTCTTGGAACTCATTTTGTGTAATATTAATGCGAGTAAAGTCCCATAGTTCAGATACGTGCCCGTCAGCTAAGCTGTTCCCTTTTTCCAATTGAGTTTGCTCTGACCATGTGCAAACAGCAGCATTGTCCTCCACTTTATCAAGGAACCCATTCTCCATAACCAGCTTTCTAACTTAGAAACTGACCGTGAATTGATACCTCTTGAAGTATGAAATGCACAAAAACACCACAGGTCAGTACTATGAAATAAAATATAAGACAAATAGAACATCTATCTGGGTAACCACTAAATCTCAGTATAGTTCTACTTAAGGTAGGTCCTTACGGTTTACTATATGCGGTTTAGTTCTAAAGTTGGGGTACCTGAACCAGCAGATTCCTCGATCCTCACCCATTATAGGCTCATATGGACCGAGTTCAGTTCAGGGGAACACATTTCCCTATGGCCATGCGGAAGTGAAAACTTCACGAAGACATAGGTACAGATGTATTCCGGAAGCAATCCACTAGCCCATGCGGAGGTGAAAACCTCACGAAGGCATAGCTTCTCACTCCCACTTAAAGGGTGCGACCGTAATGGTCATGCAGTGCAATGCATAAATATTAAAACCACATGCAAATAAAAAGGATCATAATTTTTTTTAAAAATCAAATTTTAAAATTCAAACATGAGGACATGAAATTATCAATTTTACGGCTTGACTCTCTTATTAGTCCCTAGTGGAGTCGCCAAGCTGTCGAAACCATTTTAAAATTTTAGTTTTAAAAACGATGTCGACTTTAAAAATAAAAACGGGAGTCGCCACCAATCTCTTTTTGCTTAGGTGTGATTGGATCACCTTAAAAAACGTTTTATTTAAAACATTTGATTTTGGTCTACGAAAAACGAAAAAAACAGGTTCGGGAGTCGGTTACGTATGAGGAAGGGTTAACACCCTCATAACACCCAAAAATTGGTACCTAATTAATAAAATCATGTCCTGATATTTGAAATTTTAAAAAATTTAAAATAAGATCCCTTATTAGAAGGAAAACCAAGACCTACCTATTTCAAAGAAATAAAAATACCACACCCAATAAGTTAGGATACAGCATCTTATAACTTCGAAGCTAGGTGCATCTTTATTTTAGAAAATTCTTACCTCAAGATACAAAACATCACACCCAATAAGTTAGGATACAACATTTTGAATTCTCAAGAGTAAGTTTTTATTTGGGATTGGTAACCTTGAACTTTGAAAATGGTGAGATATCTAATACTTTGTATTTTACAAGAAAAATCATACCCAATAAGTTAGAGCACAATTCTTCTCGAAGATTCCAAATATCGGATATCACCGTTAAAATATAAAAAAAATCTTTAATTTAAAAAGTATTTTTATTAAAAACGATATGAGTAAGACATTGTAACATATATATATCATCAATTGCGATTCTACAAATTTAAAAATAAAAGAATAATAATATGAATAAATATGGCATTATATTAAGCAATAATAAATAATTAAGATAAATACACATGCAATAATAAATAAATAGCAGTTAATGAAACTTTCACAATTAAGCAAAAAGGAAACAATATATTTAGACATTTAACAAATGATTTTTAAAATGTTTTAATATATGTAAAAAATAAAAAAAATTTATACACAGTTTAGTAATTTAGTATATATATATAAAAAATAACTAGTAAACAAAAATAATAATTTTAAATAAATGCATACATATATGTAATATAATAACTGTGAAAAATATGTAATAAAATATATCATATAATTTTATATTAAATAAATTTCAAATAATATATAATAAAATATTATATTATATTAAAAAAGATATAATAATTAATATATAAATATTAAAGTAATATACAAAAAAAATATTTAAATAAAAATAATAAATAATAATGAATAATTATGTACTTTATAGTATTAATAATTTGCATATAACCTTTAAAAATATTTAATATAACAAATAATCTTTTACTAATTTAATATATAAAAATAAAAAGATTAAATTGAAATGTAAAAAGATTTCTGGGATTAAATTTTTAAAAAATAAAACATTAATTTGGATGAAATTAAAATTAATAAAATAACAGTGGGACCGAAATTGCAATTTCCCCTTTTTTAACAAAACACGCGGATCTTAGTCGGGTTTGCGGGTCGGCACGCGGATCCTGCCAGTCAAAAACGACGTCGTTCGGTTTTGGTTATATAAGTCAGTGTTTTAAAAAAAATTCATTTTTAAGCCTGCGTTTAAAAAAACTTAAAAAAAAAATCTCAGAAATTTGTTTTTCCCCGAGCTCCGATCGCCTGGTTTTTGAGCAGTGCGCCTCACGCGCCACACGCGCCTCCGTGGCCGGTGGCCGGAGGTTTAAAACCTCTTATTTCTATCGTCTTTCGAAAGGTAACTCCTTTTTATCCATTTTCACGATGGTTATATGCAAATATATATATATATATATATATATATATATATATAATAGAAATAAAACAGAAAATAAACAGAATAAGAAATCACCTCTGAGAAATCGAAGTATTTTATTCTTCTAATCTCTCTGACAGTATTTTGTGCCCACTGATATTGTGCAAATTTGTGCTTTCTGTGTGTTCGTGAATCGATGTATTTTTTTATTTTGCGACAGTATTTGTGTCTGTATCTTTTACAGGTTTTACAAGGGGTTTTATAGCCCAAAAAAAAATAAAGAAGGAAATATATTTTTCCATATATGTTCTTTTCCTTTTTTGCTGCGGCTTGTTTCCTTTTTTCGCAGGTTGATGACGGTGATTTCGCGGTGAGGACCAGGCGCGAGAATGGCGGCGCTATCGAGGGGATTCTGGCGGCTGCGAAGGTGCGACGATCGGACTCTAGCTGCGACGATTAGGCTCCAGATATTGCGGCGTGACGATTGGCTTTCTGAACCTTGCGGCGCGACTAGAAACCTAGGGTTTCAGGGTTTCCAATTTCTGAAACAAATTTTGGGCCATTAAGTTTGGGCTATTGGGCCGTGTTTGGCTTGGTCCTTGTGTGTTGGGTTTTGATATGGGTAGTTTAGGATCTGTTTGGGTTTAGTTTAGATGTTGGGTTCTGGGTAGTTTGGGGTATGTAAATTGGGCCACGGGTATTGGGCTTGGTCTGTTAAATGGGCTGTGAACTGGTTTTGTAAAAGGACTGTTTAAAACATTGGTTTTATTTATTTTTTATTTTTTATTTATTTTTTATTCTGGTTTTATGGACCGGGCAAAAATGGGTTATTACAGTGATTATTTTGGGTTCAAGTACTTTATTTTGAAATTTTGTTAATTTTTGGCTCAATCCTTATCCCTAATCATTTGACTTAATTCTTATATCCATGCAGGTTATGATAGAATAAGTTTACTTGTTTAGTGGTAAGGCTTTAGCTTACCCTTAAGTCTTGTGTTAAAATCTCAATGTGTGCAACTGTGAAATATTTTTGTTATTTTCTATTTGTTGAAGGTGGAATTGAATTTGAATTTTATTAAATCGGGTTAGGACTTGGTTAAAATTTTTTTTTGAGACTTATCAAAATCCCTAAAATCACCTATCCTCTTTTGTCGTCCAACTCCCTCCACTCTCTCTCTCTCTCTCTCTCTCTCTCTCTCTCTCTCTCTCTCTCTCTCTCTCTCTCTCTCTCTCTCTCTCTCTCTCTCTCTCTGTTCCATTCCACCATCCCAAATTTTCCATCTTCCTTCCTCTCTAGTTGTTGTTCCATCCTTTTTGCTTACCCTACAATTTTGGTTTCATTTTCTTTTGGAAATGATGTGCTTCTACTTATTTCTTCCATTGTTAGTTCTTTTGTTTTGGTTTCCTATGCTAAATGTTTGGACGGTTGTCATAGCGTCGATCTTGTGTAAGTTTATTGTTTCTTTTGTTTTAGTAAGGAGCTTTGTTCGTTCTCCTTTCTCAAATGATGGCGAAAGGGTTGTAATTTTGGGATTAAGAACTTCTATTGATTATTTTTGTAACCTTTGTTAGGTGAGGTGGGCGAAGATCGCAATCCATCGATAGGCTAGTTGTGGTTGGCTACTATTTTTATAGGGAAAGTGTTGGTATATCAATTTAGGAATTGATTTTACTGAGTCGTGTTATCGAATTTGATGGTCTCTAAACTAACTAATGTTTCGACGAAAGCAAGCGCACCTATCGAACAGTAGTATAGCTATGGTGAGTCCGAAATATCGTATCCACGAGGACTAAAAGTACTAGTAATTACTATCTTTTTATTATTTAGCCTAATAATTAAAGGGGTGTTTTAATCTAAAATTAAACTAACTAATTAACTATGAACGCGACAGAGATAAAATTTGGAAAATATTTTAAGAAAACCAATGAAAGAGACAATACCCAAGAAAGGATCCACCTAGACTTCACATATTATTCCGATTCTAAATTAAACGATTTATTCACTTGTCTTAATCTGAAGAAATCCCTAAATTATGTTAATATCTCTTTCGAGACTAATAACAACTGACTCTAGGTTGATTAATTGAAGTTTCTTTCTAATTAAAACCCCTGTCATTGCATTAACTCGATCTATGGATTCCCCTATTAGATTTGACTCTAATCCGGCAGATTTATGTTGTCCTATTTCTAGGGTTGCAATCAATTCCGCTTAATTAATGCTAGATCTACTCTTAAGCAGGGACTTTTGCTCCACTAATTAAGCACATCAAACTTGGATTAATATCCTGAAAATATTAAGGCAAGGATTAAGAACACATAATTAAGAACAAGAACAAGTATTTATCATGTAATTCAGATAATTAAATAATAAGATCCATCATAGGTTTCATCCTCCCTAGGTATTTTAGGGAGTTTAGTTCATATTCATTAGGGAAAACATCTCAAAATATGAATAACAACAAGACATAGGAAACCCAAATAAACTTCGAAGGAAATTTGAAATGATGTTTTCAATCTTGAAGTGAGTCTGCTTCTGAGTTGATCCCCACGGTGTTCTTCGAGTATTTTCTATCCTTTATTCTGTGTGTCCCCTTAGGTCTTCTTCTGGTGTGTTTTTATAGACTTTGGAATGCTCAAAATACCTAAAAATTGGCTTTTTCCGCGTGAAAATGAAACAGGGTTCGACAAGGACACGGGTGTGTGATCAGCCTGTGTATGAATGCCCAGGCCGTGTGCAATACTAACATGGTTTGAAATCGACACGAGCTGGCACACGGGCATGTGGCCAGCCCGTGTTAAAGTGCTCAGACCGTGTGCGATACTGAAATCAGCCCGTTTCTTCTGGCTTTGGCCTAGTTCTTGCTCCTTTCACTTCCCTATGCTCACCTAAGTATAAAAACGTAATTTCAAAGGATTAGGAGCATCAAATTCACTAATTCTTATGATAATTCGCCCAAAAATATGCCAAGAATGGGATTAAATTATGTTATTTTTATGGTTTATCAAATATCCCCACACTTAAGCATTTGTTTGTCCTCAAGCAAAATCCTCAACTCACAATTAAAATTTATTCTTCTCAACTTATAATCCTCATCAATAGTGTTTCGAAATAATTCACAAATAGTCATACATTGAGAATTCAACTAAAAGAACAATAAAGTTTCAAACAATCCAAGTCGAATATTTTATCCTAAAAATGTAGGTATCTCCCTGCATCTACGTAATTACCTTTAATTCAAAATCGACAAGAGTTGATATCCTTACTAAAGATTTACTCAAATCACTCGAAGTGTTTAAGGTCAAGAAATAAGCACTCAATAGTCAAATATGAAATGTTATTACCATAGGCTTGCATGAAAATCAAATATCCACCATTATAAATAAAGATAATACACAAATCAAAAGGTCTTTAAAGGGTTGTAATGGGGCTTAGGTTAGGGGTGTGGATAAAGGCTGAAAGAGAAGGTTAGAATCGAGATTGAATTGATAATTTACCAAACTAGAAAAATACTACTATTGAATAATTACATCAATTGACAAATTAATGAGAATAAACTGAGCTTCTCCTCAAAGTATGAAATTAAACTGTTCGAGCTCAAAAATTATAGAACTGATAAATGAGTATTTTTTTTAAGAACAAGAGCAAATCATAGATACTTTAACAACTGAACTATAAGAACATAGTTAGGCAACTAACCAATTCAAATCTCGACAAAAAATGGAGTCAATTACAATTGGAAAAATTCTCCACAAAAATAGGTTATGGGTTAATATTAAGGGTAAATCAAGAACTGTATTTTAGCCTCAAAGGGGTTCACTAAGGGTTAATTATGAAGGTGGGCTTTTTATGGAATAAGTGGGTTAGAACCTAAGTGCCTTTATCATTTCGGTATATCAAATCAAATGCGTGGTCTCGATATGCATAATTGAAGCAAGTTCTAGAATAACAAATCAATATTGACACACTCATAACAAAAAATAAAACTGAGCAAGAAAAATATATGCTCTAAAGGCTCAAAATCTCACAAAAACTTATGGGTTTTTTATGTCAATCCTGTAAATTTCAAACTTCAAGGTAATATCTCAATTTAGGGAAACAACCTAGCAATTTTAATTCTGAAAATAGACTCATCATGCTTGATCCTCTCACGGCTTAAATTTCAAACAATCAATGGACAAATACCTATGAATTTAATCCAAAACACATCAACAGAAATCATAAACCGATAAAAGTTCATTCTAATAGTAATATGAGAAAGATTACTTAATCACAAGACAAATTTCATGGTTTTTATGATGATTATATAAATAACCTCCCCACACTTAAGATGGACATTATCCTCAATGGACAAAAATAGATAATAACATTATAATCAGAAAGTCATAAGAGAGGGAGAGAACTGAAATTGCCCTGAATTTTGGATGAAATCCCCAGAATAGTGAAGAGCGAAATCGAAATTGTAGATAAAACTAGATGAAGTGCAGGATTCTAAGCAACTATTAGGAAAATAAACACAACTGTGGAAGAAGATTAAAGGATTACCCAATTAGGAACAACCATAAAAAATAAAATAGAGTTCAAAATATAAAAGACAAGTCTTGAAAAGATGATCATAAACATAAAAGATAAATAAACTAAAAATAAAAATAAAAATTAAACTAAATAAAAATAAAATAAAAGAGATGGACTCAAAGGTCCCCATCATCAGATGCATCATGATTCGTCGGCGCCGAAGGAGAAATATGAAGATGGTGGAAAATCTGTTGTAGTGTCGCGTTAATACTGTCAAACCTCTGATCACAGTACTGACGGGAGCTAGTGAACTGCTCGGTGAGGTCTGCTAAGGTAGCGACAGAAGGAGGAGGTCGGTGACTCGGAGGTGGAGGATGAGGTGGGTCCTCGTGAGAGGGAGAAACATCATCAGTGATGTCCTCGGGTTCATTCTGAGCATCAGAATGAGACAATCGGTATTGAGGAGTATCCACTCCACGATGTCGCTCTATCATCCTCATGTGGATCATGGTTGAGAGTCCTTGCGAGGACATCCGGCCGACTAATGTGAGTGACGAGGACTGCGCCGGTGTGTCTAAAAGACCGAAGTGTCGAGCGATACGAGTCACATAAGGACCTAAGTAGATAGAGCCCTTCTTGTGACGTTCAGTCTGATGGCAAAAGGCGATGATAATGAAGTATGCCAAGTCAAATACATGCCTTTGCGCCATGCTCCATAAGAAATAAATGTCATGAGCATTAACGACGCCAGTGCTCTCTCGCCAACATGTTAAGGTGTGAGCTAATAGTGCGTGAAGGTATCGTAGAGCTGGAGAGAGAGAGATGTCACCTTCGAGCGACTCGGATCATAGGGGCCCGTACTTGCTAGAAGAGCCGCCCAACAGGAGAAAGGTGGGTAATGAATTTGGCGGTGGAGGTGAGAGAAGTTTTCAGCACCCATAAAATCCTCCGTATAAAGCCCCAAGGCAACTCCAAACACTAAAAGACTCATCTGGCGAACTAGGCCGCCAAGTCAGAATGTAATGGTACCTGGCTCATCATGTGTCGACATAACTGACTGTAGATGGAACATCGAGCAAAATTCCAAAGTGAGCTCCATATATGTGGGCTCGACGATATCAAAGAAACGGTCCCATGGAGCTGTAGTCAGAAGGGTTCGAACGAGGTCAGCAAGGTGAACATGCTCCAAAGTGGCCCAATCTATGCATCGGCCCACGCCGAGCGATCGTGCACGTTGAAGCTGAAATAAATCATCATAAGGTCCCACTGGGAATCACAGATAAGGATGGCGAACCTCAGTAGATGCGCTCAAAGAGGTCGCGCCAGGACCCTTCTACTTTTTCGAAGTGGGGACTGTGACCTTATACTTTCCACGAGTGTTCATCATGATGTTCCTGAAAAAGAAAAGAATTGATTAAGAAAGGGAACATCATCCAATATGCAAGCTAAGCCTGAAGAAAGACGGCCATAAGTAGTCCCAATACATAAAATGTACAAATATCCAAGCATGCATAATTCATATAGTAGTACTAGCAAGAAATAATGTGATAGAATAATAAAAACCAATCATGACATAATAATAATAAGAATGAAGAATAATAAAAAGTCACCTAACTAAACTAATCAGAAAATTAAAAAGCAAACATACCTAAAGAACTAACTAGACCTAATACGAAGGACAAAGAAGACATCATTCAGCTTAATAAAGCAAGAAACAATAAGATTAAAATATTAAACTAATAATATAACAAAATAAATCATCATAAATGAAATGGAAGTACTAATGGACAAGAAGCAAATGATTGGTTAACTAGAAAACTTAAAAATAAAAAAAAATATGTATGTAATTAAACTAGTCAGAAAAGTGAATAGGGTTAGAGAGAATAATAATAATATAAATAGAATAAAATAAATAAATAAATAAATAAATAAATAAATAAAATAAGGGGTAAAACGACGATTGGGGCAGTGACCGGTTGCGTGGGGTGCGACTGAAGGTTGGGTTGTGGGCGTACGACTGTGGTGATGTGTGTGGACACTAGTAAGGGAGAGGGGTTGTGCGTGTGAAACACCCCAAACCCAGCCCACGAGCCTTGACCTGATCTGGTATGTTCCTCGAGTAAAACGTTTCAATTTCATGTTTATTACTTTGGAAAATTTGGGGTGGTTTTATAAAAATACCGAGTTGTTTTGGGGTTAATCTTTAATTCGAAAATCGTTTGTGTTTAGGTGTCTAAACATTTAAACTTTATTTTTAAGAAAGGTTGCTTAAACTTTAAATTGATAAAATTCGGTATCATACTAAATAATTAAAATGCATGCATAAACAGTTTCATACTAGTGGCTTTATTACATGAAGCAAAACCCGAAATAAATCCAAGATACTTATAAGAAAATGAAGAGTCCAAATTGAATATAATCTTTGTCTTTGGCGTGGCCACCACTAAGCTCCCCGCCGACCCGGTCCATCACCGAGTGTCACCAGAAAAATATTCCCAACGGGTGAGTCAAACAGACTCAATGTGTAACCAACACTAAATCCCAATAGTTTAGGCATATCGGTTCATACATATGCATATAATTAAATAATAAAATGATGCAAACCGAACCCAAACCTAGTTACCATCCGCTACACATCACCCGTACCAACCTCGCACACCGTGGGAACTACTAAGTCAACCCTCCATCCGCTACACACATCATCGGCTGCGATCGCTGCGGTACCCGACGTGCTCATCGCCCTTATAATATTCGTGGCATAGCCACGAGATAATTATTTTGTGTCATGAGACACCACATTCGGATAACGTGACGAAGTCACCACATTCGAGATATTGTGACCGAAGCCACCACATTCATATATTGGGGTATATAACCACCAATCACTTCCCCTTTCCATATAACCCATATGCCCATGCCATACAAAACATGCAATATCATGCCATATTCTTTATTCACATTCTTATAGTTTCACATGTGTGCCATAACAGATCATATTATACTCATAGTAGGAGTGGGTAAACGTACCTGAGTACTTTGTACCATTACATGGTACCTTTGGCCACATTCATATTATTATAAATACACATAACTAATTTAAGCCGTAATCTAATAAGGTTTAGTGTGGGGTACACACCTGATATACTTATCGCTACCACTGAGATCCCGAAGAATCCCGATTTAATGTTCTAGATCTTAGTCCCCTACATTCGGCCAACACTTAATATTTTAACAAAGCCTATTCGACTATAAAACCAAATCCTGAAGAATCAAAGCGACCAAAATCTTGCCTTGCTACCGATTTGATCACTAATCAAATCCCGAAACTCCGAGATAATCCCTCTTACAATCGGCTAGCACTAAATCACTTCACGGATTAGTTTTCGGCTTTTAAACGAATAAGAAACATATCTAAGTCACTATTTATGGCCTTGGCCGAATATCAGATTCACTTACCTTGTGGATCTAAAACCCGAAATTGATCCCTAGTTGTGGTATCTGTCGAAATCCCTACAAGCACTATGTTAGATCCAATTCTAACGTTTAAACATAGTAAATGGCCTTCGGCCCAAAATCCCACTTGCTCACCTTAGATCCTGAAATCCCGAACGATTTCCTCTTTGTAGTCGACAACCACCAACTCTCGAAGCCTCCTTTAAAGTTTCGGCCAAGAACATTAATGGGGTTAGATTCCTAGTTTCGATTAATCTAAAATAAAGAAAGAAACAACATCAGTTGATCCTTACCCCTAATGATGAATTCGACTGCACCCTTGCTTGAACCCACAGAGATATTCGGCTATGGCCTAGATGTTGATCAATTAATTTCGGCTTTTGGGACTTGCGACAAAGAAAAGAGAGTAAGGCCCCTTTGAGATTCGGCTATGGCTTCAAATGATGATGCAATATTCGGCTATCAAAAGAACAGGTATGGAGTTGAAGTTATAAGAAAGAAAAGGAGAATGGAAGAGGCTTAGGAGAAGTCGGAAATGGCTATCAAATGGAATAGAGAGGCGTTTTCGGTGTGATTCGTATGTGGAAAAGAAAAGGTGAGAATTCAGAGGAGAATAAAGCTAAATTTTGGCTAAAGAAAATGGCCAAAGAGACACTTTGATAGGTTTAAGATTTCGGCACCAAGCCTTCCTCCAACCGAATGTTTCCTAACCCCTTACTCCTCTCATACATTCGGCCAACACACAAACTCTAGCTCCTCCTTGCTTTTCTCCTATTTTATCTCTTCTTCATCTATTCAAAAATAATAAAAATTAATCCAACATTTATCTCTTATCCCAGCCGAATTTTAAAAAGATAATCCCCTTCTAAAAGGAGTCCCCATGCCGTCCACCTCACTCCCTTTTTGCCGAAAATAAAAGCCCCCTTTTTGCTTCCCTTATGATTCGAACCTAGGCCTCTCTGACACTCCTTGTGGCGTCACTTACAGAGGCTTTAAGTGGCGCCTCCAAGCCACTTAAACAAGCCCATTTTTGTGTCATATTTCCCCTACTAATTTTCTTAAGGCCTATCAAGCTTAGCTCCTCTTTAAAAATTTAAAATACAATATTTTCTAAGGCATTCACCTACACTCTTAAGTTCTCAAAATTCATAAAACATATTTATAATGCACATAGGCATGCTACTTCATACAATTTAGTATTAATGCATAAGCCATAATCCAGGATATTACAGTTCTACCCCCCTTAAAATAATTTCGACCTCGAAATTACCTGGCTAAAATAAGTGAGGGTATTGCTATCGCATTGCTTCTTCTGGCTCCCACGAAGCTTCTTCCGATCCGTGATTACGCCATAACACTTTGACCAAAGGAACTGACTTCCTTCGCAACACTTTCACATCTCGTTCCAAGATCTAAATCGGCTCTTCCTCATAGGACAAATCTGGCCTTAATTTCACCTCTTCAACCGGAACTACATGAGATGGATCCGAACGATAACGACGTAGCATGGACACATGGAATACATCGTGTATCCGCTTCAGTTCAAGGCAACTCTAATCGGTATGCCTTCGTCCAACTCGCTTCAATACGATATGGTCCTATAAACCTTGGACTTAACTTCCCTTTGCGACCAAATCTCATCACCTTCTTCCAAGGTGATACCTTAAGAAACACTTGATCTCCCACATCAAATTCTATTTCTTTCCTCTTAAGATCTGCGTATGACTTCTTCCTGTCAGATGCTTCCTTCAACCGTGCGCGAATTATCTCAACTTTCTCTTCAGATTCTGCCACAATCTCTAGACCCAAAACTCGTCGTTCCCCAATTCCATCCAACACGTAGGAGTGCGACACTTTCGTCCATCTGGTAGCTTCATACGGTGCCATCGAATCGGCTTGATATTTGTTGTTGTATGCAAATTCGCTAACGGCAAATATTCTTCCCAACTTCCTCTGAAGTCTATCACTGACCTCTCAAAGCATATCTTTCAACACTTGGATTACTCGTTCGCATCGCCCGTCCATTTCGTGGATGAAAAGCCGTAGTGAAATCCAATTTAGTGCCCAAAGCCCGATGTAGAGCCTTCCAAAACCGAGACGTAAACCTTGGATCCGTAGATTCGAAATAATTGATAGTGGCACTCCATGCAACCTCACAATTTTCGCCACATATAACTTTGCTAACTTCGCAAAGAATAATCAACTCTTCTTTGGAATGAAGTGCGCGGACTTGGTCAACCGGTCCACTATCACCCATACCGAGTCCTTCTTAGTAGGCGTAAGGGGAAGCCCACTAACGAAGTCCATGGTGATTCTCTCCCACTTCCATCTGCGAAATCTTTATCGGTGAAGCAATCTCGACGAAACTTGGTGTTCAACCTTAACTTGTCGACACGTCAAGCATTTCCCCTAAAAATTCGGTAACTTCCCTCTTAAGACCAGGCCACCAAAATTGTTCCCTTAGATCCTGTACAACTTAGTACCTCCAGGATGCATAGCATAGGGGCTACCATGCGATTCTGAAGAATTTCTCGCCTTAAGTCCTCATTCTTGGCATCTGGACCTTGCCCTTGAAACATAATACTCCTGCGTCATTAATACCGTAATCTTTCAACTCCCCACTCGCACTTGCCGCAACTTAGCATCGAAATCCTCATCCACTAACCGACTTTCCTTCACCTCATTCAGCCATGTCGCTTAACTTGCAACTCGCTGCTAGCGGACTTCCATCGTCATACAAGCTCGGATGTGCAACCATCGCCTCGGATCCGATACTACTTTCCGACTTAGAGCATCCGCTACCACATTCGCCTTCCCGGGTGATACTCTATGGAACAATCATAATCCTTCAAAGCAATTCCACCCACCTTCATTTGTCTCAAGTTCAACTCCTTCGAGTCGTGAGATACTTAAGGCTCTTTTGGTCCGTGTAGATCACCGACTTTTCTCCATAAAGATAATGCCTCCACACCTTAAGAGCAAAGACCACCGCCGCCAATTCCAAATCATGTGTCGGGTAGTTAACCTCATGTGGCCTTAATTGCCGAGGACGCATAAGCGACTACCTTCCGTCTTGCATCGGGACACATCCTAATCGTGTGAGAAGCATCACAAGACACCACAAAGTCCTTCCCCGCCTCAGTGAATTAAAACCGAGCTTGATCAAAACCCTCTTAAGCTTCTCAAAGCTCTCTGTTGCTTATCCGTCCAAACGAAAGGTACTTCCTTTCTCAACAACTTCACAATCAGCGGTGCGGCTATTGATGAGAACCCTTCTACGAACCTTTCAGCAGTAGTGCCCGCCAATCCCAAGAAACTACGAACCTCGCCATCGACTTAGGTGGTTTCCAATCTAGCATCGCCTCGATCTTCCTAGGATCCACTCTTATCCCTTCTGCAAACACTACATGCCCTAAGAATGCGACCTCCTTCAGCCAAAATTCACACTTGCTGAATTTGGCATAAAGCTTCTTCTCCCTTAATACTTGCAACACAACCCGGAGATGCTCATCATGCTCCTCTTCAGACTTGGAATATACTAAGATGTCGTCTATGAACACAACGACGAACCTATCCAAGTAAGGTTGAAAAACCCGGTTCATCATATCCATGAACGCGGCCGGGGCGTTCGTTAATCTGAACGGCATTACTACGAACTCATAATGCCCGTATCTTGTCCGGAAAGCCGTCTTATGGATATCCACCTCCTTGACCTTAAGCTGATGATACCCAGACCTTAGATCTATCTTCGAAAACACCGCGGCTCCCTTAAGCTGATCGAACAAGTCGTCTATCCTTAGCAACGGGTACTTGTTCTTGATGGTCAACTTATTCAACTGATGATAATCTATGCACATACGCATAGTTCCATCCTTCTTCTTTACAAACAAGACCGGTGCTCCCCATGGAGACACACTGGGTCGGATAAACCCACGATCAAGCAACTCTTGGATTTGAGCCTTGAGCTCAACCAATTCCTTTGGTGCCATTCTGTATGGAGCGATAGATACCGCGCGCTGTTCCTGCAACAAGTCAATTCCAAACTCCACCTCCCGTAGGGGTATTCTGTAACTCCTCAGGAAAAATATCCACAAACTCTTTTATTGTTCTAACTCCACTAACTCCCCCTTCTTTGGCATCCAACGCCCTAACAAAAGTCAAAAATGCCTTGCACCCTTTCCGAACCATCTTATCAGCCTTTAAGGCAGAGACTACGTTAGATAAGTAGTTCCTTCTTTCTCCTATCATAATTATCGCCTCATCCTCCGACGTCCTTAACTCCATTCACTTAGCTGCACAATCCAATATAGCCCGGTGTTCTACTAGCCAGTCCATGCCAAGTATGAGGTCAAATTCTCTGAAAGGTAGTTCCATCAAGTCGGCAAGGAATATCACTCCCTGAATTTCTAAGGGTACACTCCGAAAGATCTTATTCACCACTACAGTTTGACCTAACGGGTTCCGATACGGTCATTCTACCTCTACCACGTCCTCGCACATTACGACCACGTCCCTTAGAACCCATTTTTATGATCGCGCTTTAATCTGTTTTAAGGAATTTTATGCATTAGTCTTTGCTCCACTGATTATCCGCGAAGAAATTTTATGAAAAGAAGTTTAATAGCAGTTCTTTCGATCATTTCAAAGTTTTCGTTCCAAGTTTTCTATCCTAATTCAGAGAAACACAATCATTCAGTAGTACCTACCGCACACATTCACTATTCAAACATTTTCGTCTGTTCCCATCCTAGGGGTATTTTCGTCATTTCTCCTACAGGGGTATTTTGGGTAATAAAGCGGGGTCAATTTAAAAATCTTAATAAATCAGGGCACTTTGAAATTTTCAAAACTCGAGGGTACTTTTGAAAATTTTCTCAAATCAGAGGTATGGCAGAAATTTTGAAAATCGGGGTCATTTTGGTAATTTTGTAAATCAGGGGTAATTTCGTAAATTTTCCAATTCAGGGTATCTTAATATTTTGCAAAATAGGGGTTTCTGGTATTTTGGAAAAATATCTTAGTAAAAGTCAAAGGTAGTATGGTAGTTTAAAATTTTCAAACCAAGGGCATTTTAGTAATTTTACAACCAGGGGTACTTAGGTAATTTTGTAAGTTATGAATATTTTGGAGAATTTTTTTTTCTTTCAAAATAGTTTTTCCATAATTCAAAGGGGTAATTTGGTGATTTTTAAAACTAGGGTTTTTATAAAAATACGGCTAGTCCCTTTCGGGTTTTATTTATTGAGTTTATCCCGTGAATAAGTCCTCTTGGTTAGGGTGAACCGTAGCTACGCACTGTAGGATTCGAGCGAAGAGGAGGTGAGTCACTAGGATTGCTTAAATACCGTGCTCTTCCCGAATCCAATCCTAGACATGCGCACAATGGTTGCCACACCCTAACTCGGCGACTTAGTCACGTGTTTGTTTAGTTAGGCATTAAGTCTTATGTAATTCTTATGTTGGGGTAAACTAATCCTAGGGCTCAAGTACTTAATATACTAATCTACGTTCCCAATATACCCTTCTACAAATCATACTATAATTCACACAACAGATTAGGAGTACTTACCAGTGGACTTGGTCGGAGACTTAGGTGCCATGCCGAAAAACTCCTGCTCATGTCACAAAAATTTTCACAATTTATTTGGGCCAAATCTTGAAAATATTGTGGGCTTCAAACCCAAGGCCGAGAGTTTTAAAATTGGGCTCTGATACCAAGCTGAAACACCCCAAACCCGGCCCACGAGCCTTGACCGGATCTGGTATGTTCCTCGAGTAAAACGTTTCAATTTCATGTTTATTACTTTGGAAAATTTGGGGTGGTTTTATAAAAATACCGAGTTGTTTTGGGGTTAATCTTCAATTCAAAAATCGTTTGTGTTTAGGTGTCTAAACATTTAAACTTTATTTTTAAGAAAGGTTGCTTAAACTTTAAATTGATAAAATTCGTATCATACTAAATAATTAAAATGCATGCATAAACAGTTTCATACTAGTGGCCTTATTACATCGAAGCAAAACCCGAAATAAATCCAAGATACTTATAAGAAAATGAAGAGTCCAAATTGAATATAATCTTTGTCTTTGAGCATGGCCACCACTAAGCTCCCGCCGACCCGGTCCATCACTTTGAGTGTCACCTGAAAAATATTCCCAACGAGGGTGAGTCAAACAGACTCAATGTGTAACCAACACTAAATCCCAATAGTTTAGGCATATCGGTTCATACATATGCATATAATTAAATAATAAAATGATGCAAACCCAACCCAAACCTAGTTACCATCCGCTACACATCACCCGTACCAACCCGCACACCGTGGGGACTACAAAGTCAACCCTCCATCCGCTACACATCATCGGAAGCGTCATTGCGCAGCGGCGTGCTCATCGCCTCTTATAATATTAGTGGCATAGCCACCAGATAATTATTTTGTGTCATGAGACACCACATTCAGATAATGTGACCGAAGTCACCACATTCAGATATTGTGACCGAAGCCACCACATTCATATATTGGGGTATATAACCACCAATCACTTCCCCTTTCCATATAACCCATATGCCCATGCCATACAAAACATGCAATATCATGCCATATTCTTTATTCACATTCTTATAGTTTCACATGTGTGCCATAACAGATCATATTATACTCATAGTAGGAGTGGGTAAACGTACCTGAGTACTTTGTACCATTGCATGGTACCTTTGGCCACATTCATATTATTATAAATACACATAACTAATTTAAGCCGTAATCTAATAAGGTTTAGTGTGGGGTACACACCTGATATACTTATCGCTTCCACTGAGATCCTGAAGAATCCCGATTTAATGTTCTAGATCTTAGTCCCCTACATTCGGCCAACACTTAATATTTTAACAAAGCCTATTCGGCTATAAAACCAAATCCTGAAGAATCAATGCGACCAAAATCTTACCTTGCTACCGATTTGATCACTAATCAAATCCCGAAACTCCGAGATAATCCCTCTTGCAATCGGCTAGCACTAAATCACTTCACGGATTAGTTTTCGGCTTTTAAACGAATAAGAAACATATCTAAGTCACTATTTATGGCCTTGGCCGAATATTAGATTCACTTACCTTGTGGATCTAAAACCCGAAATTGATCCCTAGTTGTGGTATCTGTCGAAATCCCTACAAGCACTATGTTAGATCCAATTTTAACGTTTAAACACAGTAAATGGCCTTCGGCCCAAAATCCCACTTGCTCACCTTAGATCCTGAAATCCCGAACGATTTCCTCTTTGTAGTCGACAACCACCAACTCCCGAAGCCTCCTTCAAAGTTTCGGCCAAGAACATTAATGGGGTTAGATTCCTAGTTTCGATTAATCTAAAATAAAGAAAGAAACAACATCAGTTGATCCTTACCCCTAATGATGAATTCGACTGCACCCTTGCTTGAACCCACAAAGATATTCGGCTATGGCCTAGATGTTGATCAATTGATTTCGGCTTTTGGGACTTGCGACAAAGAAAAGAGAGTAAGGCCCCTTTGAGATTCGGCTATGGCTTCAAATGATGATGCAATATTCGGCTATCAAAAGAACAGGTATGGAGTTGAAGTTATAAGAAAGAAAAGGAGAATGGAATAGGCTTAGGAGAATTCGGAAATGGCTATCAAATGGAAAAGAGAGGCGTTTTTGGTGTGATTCGTATGTGGAAAAGAAAAGGTGAGAATTCAGAGGAGAATAAAGCTAAATTTCGGCTAAAGAAAATGGCCAAAGAGACACTTTGATAGCTTTAAGATTTCGACACCAAGCCTTCCTCCAACCGAATGTTTCCTAACCCCTTACTCCTTTCATACATTCGACCAACACACAAACTCTAGCTCCTCCTTGCTTTTCTCCTATTTTATCTCTTTTTCATCTATTCAAAAATAATAAAAATTAATCCAACATTTATCTCTTATCCCAGCCGAATTTTAAAAAGATAATCCCCTTCTAAAAGGAGTCCCCATGCCGTCCACCTCTCTCCCTTTTTGCCGAAAATAAAAGCCCCCTTTTTGCTTCCCTTATGATTCAAACCTAGGCCTCTCTGACACTCCTTGTGGCGTCACTTACAGAGGCTTTAAGTGGCTCCTCCAAGCCACTTAAACAAGCCCATTTTTGTGTCATATTTCCCCTACTAATTTTCTTAAGGCCTATCAAGCTTAACTCCTCTTTAAAACTTTAAAATACAATATTTTCTAGTCATTCACCTACACTCTTAAGTTCTCAAAATTCATAAAACATATTTATAATGCACATAGGCATGCTACTTCATACAATTTAGTATTAATGCATAAGCCATAATCCAGGATATTACAGCGTGGGTTTTGGTTGGGGTGAGGTTGGCTCGACGGTTTAAGGGAAAAGGAAAGATGGGGGAGAAGAGTTAGGCGTTGTGGCAGTTCAGGGAGAGGGGAACAAGGGAATGGGTTTGGGGATTTGGGGGGAGTTAGGGTTGTCGACGGAGGGAAATGGGGGTTTGTGGTGCGGGATGGGGGATGGGGGAAAATATGGAGTGGCAAAGGGGGGAAGAAAGGTGTAACACCCCAAACCCGGCCTAGAAGTTAGGCCTGAATCTGGTGTGTCACATGGAAGTAAAAACCATCTTTGCGATTATTAAAAACTTGCTTGAGAAATACAGCCTCTTTGTTAAAACCAAAAACACTTAAGCAATTTATGTCTAATTGAAAACGTAATTATCTTTAAAAACCTTTTCGTTTGCGGAAGCATATTTGAAATAAACAATTTACGAAAATGTGACGTTTAGAAATAGAGTTGTAGAAGCATTTTGAAAACGTTGCGGAAACGTAGATAAAATGCAAGTATTTTTGAGAGGTTGTTTGATAAATCGATAATCGAACTAGTAATCTTTTAAAACCGTGACTTTTGAAAATATCGTTGATAATTTGAGAGAAAATTTCCAATGTTAAAAATATTTGTAAAAGTTTGTTATGAAATCCATATGTTAATCAATTTTGGAAAACCTTTATTTAAGTTTAAGAAAATTCTCGTTTAAAACAATTTAAGCAAAATAATAAGTATATCAACAATAAAGAAAATAATAAAACACTCCAGAGGCCTTATTACAACATAAAAACCCAAAATAGGAAAGTGAACGAAATTAAAAATCTAAAGTTCAAAATAAAACACTGTTTCTGAAGTATGGCTTCCACTGAGTCATCCATGGCCCAAGTCCACATCACTGAGCATTACCTACAAGGGTTTGGAAAATGGGGAGTTAGTTACAAGAACTCAGTGTGAAATCCCCTTACCGTCATCCACTGGGCCTGAACCCACTTAGAAATATCTTGGGCCTAAGCCCATTTAAGATAATCTTGGGTCGAAGCCCAATTACAAAACAGTATATATATATATGAATGCAAAGTATGCAACCCAACCCATCCATCCAATCTCTCCCCGCACCGGCCCGGTCTCTCCTGTGGGGATCAAGTCAACCCACCCCGCTTGATCTCTCCAAATCGCAGGCAAAATTTCCATTTATAAACGCAGGCACAAAGCCATTTTAAGTATAAACAATGGCACAAAGCCATATTAAGGTTGGCACATAGCCCATATCAGAATTTGTGGCAATGCCACCGGTCTATACTTCTCTTCATTCAAAATTTCCCATCCCATGCAATATGTAAGGATGCATCATACATAATCGTAAAACATCCATATAAAATAACATCCATTAACCTATTGAATACTTTTGATGAATCAGCCCATTAAAGTAATACGATCATTCGGCCCATAGGGGCATTTCGGTAATTCGGTCCATAAGGACATTTCGGTAAATCGGTCCATAAGGACATTTCGGTGAATCGGTCCATAAGGACATTTTGGTAAATCGGCCCATAAGGATATTTCAGTAAATCGGCCCATTATAACAATCTATCAAATCGGCCCATAGAGGCATTTCGGTAAATCGGTCCATAAGGACATTTTGGTAAATCGGCCCATTATAACAATCTATCAAATCGGCCCATAGAGGAATTTCGGTAAATCGGTCCATAAGGACATTTCGGTAAATCGGCCCATTATAACAATCTATCAAATCGGCCCATAGGGGCATTTCGGTAAATCGGTCCATAAGGACATTTCGGTAAATCGACCCATTATAACAATCTATCAAATCGGCCCATAGGGGCATTTGGATAAATCGGTAATTTTACCCACTAAGGGTAATTCGGTAATCTCGCAACCCAGGGGTATTTCGGTAATTTACACTCCAAGGGTATTTTGGTAATTTCGCAACCCGGACTTAACTACTAATTTGGGCATAAAATTTGGCCCATCCATCTGCGTCATCTTGACTAAATTGACTATAACTTGAGTTAGAAAACTTGAAATTTAAATCCGTAAATTTTCCTTGAAACTAGACTCATATATCTTTTGACTACAATTTTTCCAGAATTTTTGTCTTAGCCGTTTAGTACATTTTATTCCTTAAATTTTCCCTTGTTTCACTGTCCAATAATTTTGACCTCTCTTACCTTAATTTCAAATATCTCACTGTACGGTTTTCATATACTGTTCCCACTTGTTTCTATTGAAAATAGGCTCACTACGGAATTTATACATATAAATTATAACTCATTATTCACTTTTCACAATTTTAACCAATTTTTCCAAGACAGAACAGGGAACCACGAAGTCCATCAGAACCAGTCTCACTAAAATTAAGATATCCCAGAATATAAACTTCCTCTTCCTCCTCTGTTTCTTTCATATAAAAATAGACACAGTAAGCTTTAATTCGATATCTTTTTTGCTTTCTAATTTCCTTTATCCTATTTTTTGTGATTTTTCCAAAATCACGTCACTGCTGCTGACCAAACTGTTTCTTTGCAAAATATGGTTACTACTATGAACATACGCACTCCCGAGTGGTCTCGGATGCCGGTTTCCAATTTTCTTCGGTATTTCGACCGAATCATAGAAAATTTAATACAAACATCCAGAGAGGTATGAGATTACACACCATTTCAAACATATATTCGGAAGGGTACAGGATTACACACCTTGATTACAAGTTGTGCTTTCTACCGTTTCAACACCACGAATGTGATCTCCCTCAGTGCACCAAAAATCGATCCTACCCTTTGGCTACTAAAATCCCGTCCTAACAATATTTGGTGAGCGAAAGAGTCGTTAGCAATTATCCCACCTTTGATCAAAACAAATCTTATAACAACGTTCTTACCCCACTTGCTTGACAAGTCGGCGATAACGATTTGGTTAATACAAATCATACGCTCCTTCACCTTGTTGAAAGCCCTAAATCCAACGATGGCCATATCACGTAAAAGAATGTAACCTGACCCAACGAGAGAAAGAAGAACACTTGATTATTATGGAAAAACTCGGATGAAACAAAGTTATCGACAAAGAGAGAACTACTACTTACCGATTGTTAATTTCCTTGTAGCGCCACTCACTTAAATCACTACGAAAAGAGGATGATTTGATCACAAGGTAATGTCGAATTAAGAATAGAGAAAATGTTGATGAAAAGGTCAAAAGAAAAGAATGGATGGATAGAAGAGTGCTAGATTGTTTTAGCTATCTAAGGGGAGATGAACAAAAAGGTGAGTGATTCGGCCAAACAAAGGAGAAAGATGTACACTCAAAGCTTGAACATTCGACAAGAAGGAGAAGGAAATTTGGAGAGAAAAGAAAAATGACACAAAAGTTGCAAATAGGAGTTTTTGGCCAAAACAACACCAAAAATTTTTCCAATTGCCAAAGAAAATTCGGCTACCTCCCTCTACACCCAAAACCGTCCACATTCATGACCAAAATGGTCAAAAATTGGCCAACCACACTTTCCATAACACTTCCCTTGAAAAAGGCCACATGTTCCCCTTACTTTCCCCTTTCTCTTGATTTCTTTCCTCACCTTCATCCTTTCCTATTTTCCTTAGCCATCTTGCCAAAAATAAAAAGTCCACCTTGCCTTATTTACAAGCTTGGCCGACACTTAGGGAAAGAGTACAAAAATAATAGTCAAAATTTGCACATTATGGGATTTGAACCTCTTCCCTCCATACTCTTCACTTAATGCCATAACCTCTTTACCATATGCTCAATTATGCTAGCAATTTACTCATTTATTTCCATAAGCTTTGAGGTCACTTACTATTTCTCCTAAATAGGCTTAAACACCAAAATTCTTCCTATAACTTAACTTGAACCCGGAACTTCCTAGAAACCTTGTAACTCTCAAAAATCACCTTCCTAATAAGTCCAACTTGAAATAATGCCGTTCTCAAATTCCCATGAATTTTAAAACGCTTCTACGCTCAAGGCCCAATGGGCCCAATAGGTCCAATTCTACTAGGCCCAATTTTGGGATGTTACAAAAGGGAGAAGACGTGGGTTGTGCGTAGGGGTCGGGGTTGTGGGGAGAAGGGAGGGAAAAAGAAAGGGTAGGAAGAAGGGGAGAAGGGATGGTCGGACCTACAAATGGAGGGTAAATGGCGGCCAATGTTGGGATGGAAAAATAAAAACTGCGGCGGCTAGGGTAAAAAAGTTGAAGAAGAAGAAAAAAAAAGTTAAAGAAAATAATAGGGTTTGGGGTCAAAAAGGAGCACGGTCGTGTATGGCATGTGTTGGGCCACACGGCCGTGTCACAAGCCCGTGCGGCATCCTGGTCAGCTCGTGTTGATCGTGAAATTGAAAGTCTCAGTCCTTCACATGGCCTCAGACACTCCCATGTGTCCAGGCCGTGTTCTACACATGGCCACGTCGCATGGCCATGCGCGATCTTCTTTCGCTTCTCCCATGCCCGTGTGACTTCCTCCACGCTCGTGGGCTTCGGCCGTGTTTCTTACACGACCGTGTGCCCTTCCCGTGTTCCTTCCTGACTTGTTTTAAAATTGGAAAATTTAGCTCTAGGTTCCACACGGTTTAGGACACGCCCGTGTGTCCAGGCCATGGGGGTTAGTCGTAGACCGTGTCTCTGTCATTTTTGGGAAAAATTTAAGCCCAGTTTACACACGGCCAAGGACATGCCTGTGTGTCTAGGCTGTATGGGTCACTGTCAATTTTTTTCAAGTTTTAAAACTAAATCTTGAGAATTCACACGGCCGGGGGCACGCCCGGTGTCTAGGGCGTGTGGTCCATACAGCCAGGGACACACCCGTGTGTCCAGGCCGTGTGGGACAAAAACCTGTATTTTAAACATGAAGAAGAGGTAAAATAACTAGTCAATAGTGTTAGTGCTCGGGTTGCCTCCCGAGAAGCGCTTGTTTAAAGTCTAAGCTAGGCTTACCTTGTGTGCATATTTACGAGGGTTCACGTAGCCGAAGCTCCTCTCTATCATCTCTAAAATTCTCACCATTGTAAAGTTTGAGTCAATATCCGTTTACCTTAAAGGTGTCGTATGTTGGATGAGTTACCTCTATTGTGTAACAGCCCGATTTTGACCCTAATCGGAACAGTTGTTTTGGGACCACAAATCCGAGTCTGAAAAATATTTTAATATTATTTTCTGTGTTTATTATGTTTTAATTTGGTTGTGTGAAATTTTCGTGTTTTAATTTCGTCGTTTAAGTGTCCGATTAAATAAAAGGGCTTAATCGCGTAAAATGAAAATTTAGTGGTTATTTTTAAAAGGGCCGAATAGTGGTTTTTCTTTTAATATGGAGGCTTTATGTTGTAATTTAGCCATTAATAAGATAGTGGACGGCAATGGACTAATATATCCTTATTGTACAAGTTTTATATATTAAATAATAAAGGTTAAATTAGTAATTGAATAATAATATATGTTATAATAAGACAAAACATTAAAGAAAAACACCATTTTATATCCATCTTCTTCACCGAATATAGAAAAGAAAAAGAAAGTTTGAAACATTCTGCTATATTGAAGCTTAATTCAAGGTTAGTTTTTGTTCGGTTTTTGATAATTTTTACGTTTTTGAGATCGTTGCTAAGTTATCTACAAAACCCATGCTTGAATTTTTGATTTTGGTGAATATTTTGAATTATGCCATTGTTGAAAGCTTGTGGTTTTTTTTGCTTGATGATGAAATATGAAAGATATGTTTTAGATTAACATGTTTTATATTGGAGTTTTTGATGATTTTGAGTAATTAGGACTAAATTGCAAAAAAATAATAATTTGAAGGGATAAAATGTGAAATAAATGAAATATGTGGATTTGTTTGAGAGTGGGTAAAATTCGGCTCAACATGGGTATGCTGAAATTTTGTGTATTTTATGTTTTGTGCAATAGGGACTAAATTGTAAAAAGTGTAAATGTCAGGGTAAAATGGTAATTTGCCTATTTATGTGTTCTTAGACTAAATTGAATGAAATTATATTGAATTAGTTTATTCTGAATACATTTAGATCAAGAACCAAAGAAATCAGATTTGGATTGGAGGAAAACTAAAATCGTCGGTTAATCGTCCTACTCCGATTACCGTTTTCCGAGGTAAGTTTATAAGCAAAAAGACGTACTAAATTTTATAAAATGTGAAGTATACATGTAGAAATAAATATATGAATTTTTATTTGACTTAGCCAAATGTATAAATGTTTATGAGATTTGGGAACAAGTTCGATTCAATTGAGATAGGATGTTTGAAAAGCTTCGTATGAACCTTAAGGATTAGTTAAGATTTCCGATATATGAATTATGTGTAAGATGACTTTGTATCGGTGATATCGGGCTTTATGCCTAGCGTGCTTTGTCTTTGGTGTATAATATTGGGCTTTATGCCTAGCGTGCTTTGTCTTGGTGTATAATATCGAGCTTTATGCCTAGCGTGCTTTGTGCTTAGGTGTATAATATCGGGCTTTATGCCCAGCGTGCTTTGTCTTTGGTGTATAATATCGGAGCTTTATGCCTAGCAGCTTTGTGCCGATGTATAATATCGGGCTTTATGCCTAGCGTGCTTTATTTGGTGAATTATACCAGCTTCTTACCTAGCGTGCCTCATGGCGGTGTATTATATTATGCTTTATGCCTAGCAAATTTTACGTGAGCAACGGTAAAAGTAATCAAATGTGTTAAATGAGTTAAAGTGAACAGGTATGTGACAATTTATTACCTTTTCAGAAATAAGGTAAGTTGATTATTTGATATGTGATACAAGTTATAAATGACGTTAATGGTAGTGAATGTGTATATGAAAATCTATATGTGGATTAATGCATAAGTATGTGATATTAATGTTTGATTTTTGAGCTTATATTCGGCCTAATGTTACATGAGGAATAAATTGAAATGTGAAATTCATATTGATATTAAAGGATATATGTGCATTCGATTAGTAGGTATTTGAAATGTGAACCTTAAACGTGTTTATAGGGATATATATATATATATATATTCGGCAAAATAAGGTCTATGGGATATTAAACATGTTAATGAATCAATGTGTGTTTGGAAATGTTATAATTTATGTGTAGATAAATGTTTGGTAATTAAATTTCACAAGTATGGCTTGGTTATACCTTAATAAATTATCAATGCCATTGAGATAATATTTGAATTAAAAATTAAGCTATGAATGAAGTGAATGAAACCATATGTTTAAGTATATGATTGGTCATATTCGGTTTAATGATATAAATATATGTATGATATGGAAATGTGAATTTCATACTCATGCCAAAGTTTATATGTGCATTTGTCTATATGGTAATTGAATGTGAAATTATGACTAAGGAAATGTGAATTGTATAAATGTATTATGATAGTATGTATCCGGTCAAATGAAATTTCTATTGATATCAAGTATGAAAGATGATTTTGGATAAAGAACGGATGCGTGTTTGGACAAAATTTATTTCACGTTTAGTTATATGTGGATATTTGAATTTACAAGTATGGTTTGGTTATGTTAATATTTGCTTAGGACTTACTAAGCTATGATAGCTTACTCTGTGTGTGTATTTTTACTTCTATTTATAGATTTTGGAGACTAGTTGCAGGCTCGGGGATCGTCAGCAAAGTTTATCACACTATCGACTGCTTTCGGTATTTTTAAAAGTTGAATTAGAAATTTATGGCATGTATAGGCTATACTACTTTTCGAATATGGTTGAAGTTGTATATATATGTATAAGCCATACGAAAATTGCTTGTCCATCTTGTTAATCTTGGAATTTATATTTTGGCTTGATAATTATGTTTGGTTGTGGTTTTGGTTGATTTGGTTTTGGTATATATAAGTATGGTTATGTTTGATATTTTACTCATGAATATATCGATTCGAATATGTCTTGTATTTGGTTTTATTGAGAAATGGGATTTTGTGCATATATGGCTAATACTTTGATTTTATAATGATAGGTATAAAATTTGATTCATAGTGTACTTTTATTGAATAACCGAATATAAAATGACTTAATATGGTCTTGTGATTTGGAAAAAATATAATTCCTATATGTATTTTAAAGCATATGAATTTAATTTGTTTATATTCAGCAATTGTATTTGGGTTTTGACCATTTGAATAGTAAATTTGGATGCTTTGTTGTGTGTTTTCAAATTATGTTAGTTTATTAATAATTATTGCTGCGTAAGAGATATATGTTTAAGACATGATGTTTATATATAATGGATGTGTTAGATTATTAAAATTCTTTCATTAAATAAAGAAATGGATAAGAATTATGTTGGTAAATAAATCACGATTTGGTATTTATATATATATTTACATATAAGTAAATGAAGTGATGGGTTGATTTATATATAATTGTATGTGCTTAGTTGAATATGTATTTGTTGAATTGGTCTTGTATATGAAGTTTGTTATATTTCAAATACGTAGTTGTATTATTCTTAATGTGATATAAAAATTTTGGATAATGTTTGGAATTAGTTCTATGTAAGAATATACGCTTGTAAAGGGATTTAGTAAGTTATAAGTGGACATTGAAATATGCATTACTATATTCAGCTGAGGTTTTGTAAAGTTACTAAATGAATAGTACTTTAAATTATAAGGAATTAAGTTTGTTATTTTCTAAATAGTGCCAAATGGAACTTGCCAAAAAAAAAAGAGATGTGTTTGAATATCTTTATTTATTATATCTTATATATGTGTTTATAGATTGTTGTACTATATTATATTTATGGTATAAACAAATGCAATGTGATAAAATGATATGTTCAGTGCTTATTGCTTATGAATTATAAATTTGATTATGTATTTAGAAAGTACCGCCATATGATTTGCAAAGAGATTAATTTAGTTTTATTTATATTAATAATTATCTGTTTTAAGAGTTTCAATAAAATTATGCATATGATTATATATTCGGAAGTTATGTTTCGTCTGGTAATACCTCGTAACCCCTTTCCGGCGACGGATAAGGGTTAGGGGTGTTACATATTGTGCTGTAGGGAGAAACGGTTTGGATTAAAAATGGACCTGACCATCTTGATTTCAGCTTTCCAGGGAACAATTTGAGCTTTGAATTGTTTAGCAAAACAAGATATCCGGCTACAAATTGCTTAGGTTACTTCAAACGAGCATCATGGCATTGCTTTGTCACTTCTTTGTATAATCGTGAGTTCTCATAAGCATTTGCTCGCCACTTATCTAGCTCATTCAACTACATTAATCTTTTCTCACCTGCAAGTTTAGGATCATAGTTTAGGAATTTTATAGCCCAAAATGCTTTGTGCTCTAATTCAAATGGTAAATGACAGCTTTTCCCGTAAACAAGTCTGTACGGAGATGTTCCTATGGGAGTTTTAAAAGCGGTTCTATAGGCCCATAAAGTGTCGTCTACTTTTATTGCCCAATCTTTCCTATTTGATTCTACGGTTTTCTCTAGGATACGCTTAAGCTCTCGGTTTGCCACTTCAACTTGTCCACTAGTTTGAGGGTGATAAGGGGTAGCTATTCTATGGTACACTCCATAATTTTTTAGGACTTTATCAAATTGAGCATTACAAAATTTAGTAACCCTAACACTAATAATCGCTCTGGGTGTTTCGAATCGAGAGAAGAGCTTCTTAAGAAATATCACTACCACTCTAGCATCATTAGTAGGTAAAGCTTGAGCTTCCACCCATTTTGACATATAATCAACCGCTACTAAGATGTATTTATTCCCAAATGAGCTAGGGAATGGACCCATAAAATCAATGCCCCATACATCAAATATTTCACATGATAGCATATATGTTTGAGGCATTTCATCGCGTTTAGAGATATTACCTGTTCTCTGGCATCTATCACAAGAAGTAATATACCTGTTAGCGTCCTTGAACAGTGTGGGCCAATAAAAACCTGATTCAAGTGTTTTATGTGCTGTCCTAGTCCCACTGTAATGTCCTCTTGTTGGTCTTGAATGGCAATGTTCTAGGATTTTGCTTGCCTCTGACTTTGTAACACATCTTCGAATTACTTGATCTGCACATATACGAAAAAGAAAAGGACCCTCCCAAAAATAAATTTTCACATCGACAAAGAATCGCTTCTTTTGATGATGTGTCAACCCTTTTGGTAGGATGTTAGCAGCTAAGTAATTCGTAAAATCTACAAACCAAGGTACCTCAGAGTCAGATATTACCAAGAGTTGTTCCTCAAGAAATGAGTCATTTATCTCACCCTCATCGAGCTCTTTGAGATGTGGATTCTCAAGCCTAGAAAGGTGGTCTGCCGCAAGATTTTCAGCCCCTTTCTTATCCTAAATTTCCAAATCAAATTCCTACAAAAGTAGAATCCATCTTATGAGTCGAGGTTTTGCATCAGACTTAGTTAGGAGATAACGAAGAGCTAAATGGTTAGTGTAAACGAAAACTTTAGATAATAACAGATATGGTCTAAATTTATCGAATGCAAAAACCACAGCTAGCAATTCTTTTTCTGTGGTAGTGTAGTTTTCTTGTGCAGCCGTCAATGTCTTGCTAGCAAAATAAATTGGTTGAAAATGCTTGTCTCTTCGCTGTCCAAGAACTGTACCTACTGCAAAAACACTCGCATCACACATTAGTTCATAGGGCAAATTCCAATCAGGTGCAATTATAATTGGAGCATTGATTAATTTATCTTTGAGTATATTAAATGCTTCTAAACATTCCTGATCAAAATTGAAAGGCACATTTTTTTCTAGTAGTTTTGTTAAAGTCTTAGCTATTTTAGAAAAATCTTTAATAAATCTTCTGTAAAACCCAACATGTCCTGAAAATCTTCTAATAGCCTTAACTGAACTAGGAGGAGGTAATTTTTCTTTGGTCTCAATTTTTGCTTTATCAACCTCAATCCCTTCTCAAACCATGAAGTGACACTTTTCCAAATTAAGCACAAGATTCGTCTCCTCACATCTCATTAGAACTTGTTTTAAATTTTTAAGGCAAAGGTGGAAAGAATTACCGAATACCAAGAAGCTGTCCATAAATACCTCCATAATATCTTCTACAAGTTCATCAATGATGGCTAACATGCAGCGCTGAAAAGTAGAAGGAGTATTACATAATCCAAAAGGCATTCTACGATAAGCAAACGTACCATATGGACATGTAAATGTTGTCTTCTCTTGATCCTCAGGAGCTATCGAAATTTGGAAGTAGCTAGAGAGTCCATCTAGGAAGCAATAATACATATGCCCATATAATCTTTCCAACATTTGATTAATGAATGGTAAGGGAAAGTGATCTTTTCTCGTGGCATCGTTCAACTTCCTATAGTCAATGCAAACTCTCCAACCAGTGACTATTCTTGTTGGAATTAATTCATTCTTCTCGTTGGCTACAACAGTCATGTCTCCCTTCTTTGGAACAATCTGTACAAGGCTCACCCAAGTAGTTTCAGAAATAGGATAAATAACTCCAGCAACTAGAAGTTTAATTACCTCAGCTTTAACAACTTCTTTCATGTTGGGATTTAGTCGTCTTTGAGCTTGCACACACAGTTTATATTCATCTTCCATTAAAATTTTATGGGTGCAAAACGAAGGGCTGATCCCTTTAATGTCAGAAATCTTCCAAGCTATGGCCCTTTTATGCTCCCTTAGCACTTGTAGTAGCTCATCTTTCTCATTGGGTTGCAAGTCTGAAGTAATAATTACTGGTAGTGTAGAATTATCTCTGAGGAACGCATACTCTATGTGATTTGGTAATTGCTATAGTTCCAATTTGGGAGGTTCTTCAATAGATGGTTTTTGTTTTAGTTCATCGTTCATTTCAATGCCCTCATACTTCTTTTTTCTTAGGGAAGACTCGTTAGAGTTTAACTCAAATTTTGTCTTCCCTATCTCAGTGGTATCGTCATCTACCTCCTTACCTTAGACAAGACACAGTTCCAACGTGTCTTTATGAATGATTTCCTGAAAAGAATCTTGAATAGAATGATCAATAGAGTCAATAAAGTAACAGAAATCATATTGTTCTCTAGAATATCGCATAGCATCATAAATCTTAAAAATAATTTCTTCGTCACCTACCCTAAGCACAAGTTTACCATCACCTACATCAATGACAGCCCTAGTAGTGGCTAAAAATGGGCGACCTAAAATTAAAGGTACCTCAACGTCCTCATCCATGTCAAGCACAACAAAATCAACAGGGAATATGAATTTATCTACTTTTACCAAAACATCTTCAATAATTTCCCTAGGATATTTAGCAGTTCTATCAGCTAATTGGATACTCATCCTAGTGGGTTTTGGTTCCCCAAGACCAAGCTGCTTGAACATTTTGTAAGGCATCAAATTAATGCTGGCACCTAAATCAGCGAATGCTTTCTTAATATTTAAACTACCGATTAAACAGGGAATAGTAAAACTTCCTGGATCTTTCAATTTGTTGGTAGTTTATTTTGAAGAATAGCTGAACATTCCTCGTTGAGTTCCAAGGTTGATAGCTCTTCAAACTTCCTTTTACTTGTTAAAAGCTCTTTTAAAAATTTTGCATATGTAGGCATATGCGAGATAGCTTCAACAAAAGGTAAGTTAATATGCAATTGTTTAAAAAGTTCAAGAAATTTACCAAATTGTGCATCCATACGATCTTTCTTCAACTTTGCTGGATATGGGATTGGTGGTTTATATTCTTTAAGCACCGGTGTTTGGATTTCTTCAGAATTCACCTCATCGTTATTTGCCTTATCAACTTTATATGGTAGCTTCTATTCTGATTCAACTAAAACCTTTCCATTCCTTAATGTAACTACTTTCACATGCTCTTTTGGATTGGGTTCGATATTACTCGGTAAACTACCTCGTTGTCTTTCAGAAACCAATTTGGCTAGCTATCCAATTTGATTCTCAAGTCCTTGAATTGAAGCTTGCTGATTCTTTAAAGCTGTTTCGGTATTTTGGAAATGAGTTTCTGACACTGAAATAAATTTTGCTAGCATCTCTTCAAGATTCGGCTTCTTCTCTTGCTGATAAGGTGGTTGGAAGCCTAGATAAGGTTGTGGTCTCTGATTTCCTTGGCCACCCCAAGAAAAATTGGGGTGGTTTCTCCTACCTGCATTATAAGTGTTACTATATGGATTGTTCTGAGGTCTAGAATTATTACCCATATAATTGATTTTTTCATTTTTTCGTGCTAGGACCATAGGGTATGTAACATCCCGGGTTAGGGGCTGTTTTGTTGTTGCATGATATTGCATGAGTTTAGTGTGCTGTGTTGCTACTCCGGTTTTAGGGGTTATGCACCTAGTGCATGTCTCAGGTGTTAGCAGGCTTTTTGTGTGCTTAGTCAAGTTTTTAGGGGGTTTGGAGAACCCTGGGTGTTAGGGGAGGCTTTTAGAAATTTTTGATTTTTAGGGTGTAAAGGGGAGCTTGGCTTTTGGGGGTCTTAAAAGTATTTTTAGGTGGTTTGTGTCACATAGGATGGGTTAGCAAAGTGGCAGGTGGGATGCCACTAAGGCTTGTGTGTGTGGCGTCATTTGCGAGGAGGGAGAGATCTTGTGTTCAAGTTATGGAGTGGCCACCTTTTGGCTTTCTTTTTGACGCCTAGGAAGGGAGAGTTTGTAGGCGCTCAAACTCGCCTTGGACCTAGTCTATGGGTGAGATGGACGGCAAGGAGCGATTTGTGGAAGGGGACTAATTCAAATGCTTTTGAATTAGTGGCTTGGAGTATTTTGAGGAGTGGTGGCCGAATTTTAGGGATTTGGGGGAGTGGACGGCTTAGTGTGGGAGAAGGGAAGGCCGAATGTACCTTTGTTTTGGGGTGCATTTTTGGTCACATTTGTAAAGAAGAAAAGCTCTCTCTCTTGTGTCTTTTGTAGCCGAAACTTCAAGAGAATGTTCTCTCATTTTCTTCATTCTATTTGAAACCAAAACACCAAACTCCTATAGTTGCCGAATCTTGCTTTATTTTCTTGGTAGCCGAATGCATCTTTTGAGCCCTTCTCATACTTCTTTCCTCCTTGATCATTAGAAGCCGAAAGTTATTTCCCAAAACCTTTCCACCATTCCTTTCTTCTTCTTAAACCTAAGTACTCCTTTTCTCTTCTCCTTTTTCCATCATTTTGTCATTAGCCGAATACCAACCCCTTTTCTTCTCATCTTTCACTTGTATTCTCTTTCTTTGAGTAAAGCCGAATTCTTCCTTCTTGTTTAGTGAGATTGGCCGAATTTCCCTTCTCTCCTAGTGGTGTTTATTTTGGCCGAATATTGGTGGAGTTTTTGGTGCTCATCTCTGGTGGTGCAACCGGTTGGTGAAGGGCCTTTTGGAAGCAAGCAAAGGGAGTCTTCCTACTCATAACCGCTGGGTAAGTGATGGTAAGAAGTTGGTTGATGGTTCATTCTTGTTAAGCCTAGGGTGAGACTAATTGTTGTGTTTTTAAGGGAAGGCCGATTGTCGGAGAACCATTGGTTGATCAGGATTTGAAGGAAACCAAATCAATCGTGAGGAGCAAGAGGAGCCGTTTTCTTCACAATTGATTAGTAAGGGGTAAGTGATTGGTGTTAGTATTGTTAGTTCAATCCTTTGTTTCCATCAAGTCAAAGGTGATTAGGGATTAATTATTTGTCTTATAGGGTGCCGATTGTTGGAAGGAGAACCATTGTTGGTTCGAGGTTTGTTGGAAACCAAACCATTTGCAAGAGTAAGGTAATGGCTTAATATTAACCCCTTTGGGTTTATATGTCTTTGGCCGAATGGTCTTAGTGCCTAATCTGTGTTGGCCGATTGTTATAGGAGCTTGATACTCGAGGGATTTAGATCGCTTCGTTGGGATCTTTAGACTCAGAATTACTGTGTGTGTAAACTAACACACCGATACCTAGTAATGTTATTAATAAACCGGTTTGCCTATTAAAATCATGGCGCTTTGATGGATTGATATGATACCCTTTTGGGTATGATCTTGACTCGGGTAAGTCAGTATTGTTACAAGTTTATCGATGATCTATATGGTATCATGACTATGTATGTATGTGATATGGGGCATGAGTCAAACATATTAGCATGATATGCATGATTTGTATGATATGCATGATTACATGAGTATGGTATGTTGATGGGTGATATGAGTGGAGGGAGCAAAGTGATATTCGTGCCGACGAGCACGGTGTTTTGGTAACACACTTTGTGACTTTGGGTCACCGGTGCTTTGGTAGCACATTTGTGTCTTTGGGACACCGAGGTTGGGCACCTCATTGCGACTCGCCCTCGTGGTTAACACCACCGTGGGTTGGCCCCACTTTGAGATATGGGATCGTCTGCTAGTGATTGGGTATCACACGATGGGTTGGCCCCATCATTCGATTATCGTGACTACCACCAAATGCTTTGGTAGCACATTTGTGTCTTTGGGACACCGTGAGGTTGGGCACCTCATTGCGACTTGTCCCCGTGGTTAACACCACCGTGGGTTGGCCCCACTCGAGATATGGGATCGTCGCTAGTGATTGGGTATCACACGCATGGGTTGGCCCCATCATTCGATTATCGTGACTACGGTCACCGGTGCTTGGGTAGCACATTGTGTCTTTGGGACACCAAAGTGTTTTGGTAACACATTGTGACTATATGTCACCAAGTGGTTTGGCACCACCAATGGTTTGGTACCACACGGGGTAGGAAAGGAGATACGGATGGTTAGGATTGGGTTGCATTAACTATGTTGCTATGTATGATGTGTGTTAGCATGTTGTTTCATCGGGAGCGGATTTATGCATCGAGTCATTCGACTCACCCTCCTTTGACATTTCAGTGACTCGTAGACGCGGACACTGAGCCAGGATGGACTCGGGTGCTCATGCCATACTTAATAAAGTTTTACTCAAACTCTATCATTTGGGTACTTTAGTTTAATTACTTTTATTTGGGTTTTAATTTGGATTTGTAAAAGGCCTTTAAATTATGTTTTTTTTGATGGTTATGTTTTAATTAGATTCGCAACCTGCTTAACCAATAACTTGGTATGAAATTTTACTAAAATTTGGTAAGATAATGTTTTCAAAATTATAACGCAGTGTGTTTTAAACTATACCATCGGGTATCTCACTATGCTTTGCTATAAAGTAAACTCAAATGAGCTTCAAACCAAACTCGATATTCTACTAAGTCAAAAATGTTTCAAAATAGCACTAAGAAACTATTGGATATGCTAAATGAAATCAACTCGTTTTAACTATATACTTTGGATAAGTTTTCAAAATCTAATCAAACAAGCCTACTCAAATTTTCCTCAAATTCACTATGTTCTCACCCCGCTTTTAAACGAAAAAAAAATCTGATCACTCAAAAACGCTTTCCCGTGAACATACCGCATTTGGCCGTGGTGTCTTGTCCGAGTTTGGGGTGTTACAATTGGTATCGAGCCAAGTTCAAAGGTTTCTACTGTGGGCCCTGAGGCCCAAAAAGTTTTTAAGAGTTTATTTTAAGTGTTTGTATGGTTTGAAAGGCATGGCACCGAGTCTCCTGCACTGGTTCGCCTGTAAGTACCTCACTATTGCTTGTGAATTGATTGGATGTGATATGATTTGATGAATAGCAATAGTATACTACTTTAGAGATTGAAAACGATAGGATTCTGTGAACTCGAGAACAAATCTCCTTAAATATTCATAAGGCTTGCTTTTAAACAAGTGGAATAAATATCGATGCATAAAATTCTTAATCGACACGTAGGAAGATTAGTCATGAGCGCTAGAGGTGGACGTGGTCGTGGACGAGGTCGTGGTAGGATGACGTTTTCGAGCCCGTAGGATCCGGGTCGTGGTTCGTAAAATGAGATACTGCGGTTCCGCCACCGGTGGAGGTGGTGAGTTCCAAGATCGACCGGGGACGATGCAAAGTGTCACAGCGATGCCGCGAGTGTTGGAAAGAGTAGCTGGTGTAGGTGGTGGTGCGGGAGTTAGGAAATTGCTTCGAGCGACTTCGGGCCAATGGGGCCGAATTCTTCCGAGGTGTTTCGTGTTGCTCCCCAAGATCGCTGAATCATCGCTAGAGGCAACCGAGCGGATCATGGATGATCCGACTTGATGAAAGAGAAGCGGAAGGGCATCGACGCTTCTCGGGATGAGTCATATCGCTGGTGGCTCACGGTTTGAGACAAGTGTGGCGCAGAGGATCCGACATGGGATTATTTTGTGGTCGCATATCAAAAGAAATACATCGGAGCTAGTTATATCGACTCCCAGTGAAAGGCTTTTCTCGAGGCTTGTTTAGGGAGTAAATCTGTTGTCGAGTACGAGGTGAGTTCCTGGCCGAGTAGGTATGCCAGTGGGCATTGTGGCCACCGAGCATGAGAGGTGTGTTCGCTTTCGAGGATGGTCCATGAGACGACTTGAGGTCGCTGTTGATTGCTCCTCGCCAGGAGCGAGTTTGTTGTCTTAGTTGAGAAGGCTAAGGTAGCCGAGGTGTTAAGGAGTCATTGAGGCAGAGTATGGACAGAAATAGGCATAAGAGGAGCTTTGGGTCTTCTGGATCATCGGGTAATCCGCAGAAGAGAGCTAGACTGAGTGGGCCGAATCAGCCTGCTAGGTTTGTTGTCGCGAAGCGTGGACCGCCGCTTGAGGTGATCGGTGTGGAAAATCTCATTGGGGTGGTTGTCGGACTGGAGGAAAAGGTTGCTTGAGTGTGGTTCTCTGGAGCACCGTGTGAGGGACCGCCCGCGAGGTTGGCTAGGATTCACCCGAGAGGCGTGGCCGTAATCGGCTCGAGGTAATAGACCGCCACCGCAGAGGGGCCGTGGTAATGGCAGAGGTGGTAATGGTTCGTCGGGCCGTGGAGCACCGGGCAGAGGTGCGAGTAGTTCGATGCCGCATGTACTGGTTTGGTGTATCGCCGCGAGGCGCCAAGAGGAGGGCGACGCACCGGACGTCATAAGGCACGCTTTTGATTTTTGGTTCTCCTTATACCGCTTTGATTGATGTGGGTTCAACGCACTCTTATGTTGCCGTAGTATAGTAGAGACCATGGATTTAGACTTTGAGATATCTTCTAGGCAGATGATCGTGATTAGCCCTCTAGGTCTCTCTCGTAGTAGTAGATAAACTGTTTAGAGAGGTACCCTTAGAACTCCAAGGGTAGTGTTTGTCGCCGATCCGATGGAATTGTCGTTTGGGGAGTTCGATCGACTCGGGATGGGTGGTTGGTCAAGTATCGTGCAAGGTTGGATTGCGCGCCAAGCGCATGGTTCTTAAGACGGTCGAGGGTGAAGAGGTGGCTATGATAGGTAATAGGAGAGATTACTTATCAAATGTGGTATCCGGCTCCAAGGCGCAGAAGATGGTCGAAGAAGGGCCGTGAAGCATATGTAGTTCATGTGTATGCCTTGGAGGCTAAAGAGTCCACGTGGAGAAGGTTTGTCTTTGTTAAGGAATTTGTTGTTGTGTTTCCGAGGAGCTTCCGGGTTTGCCGCCAGATCGCGAGGTAGAGTTCGGGATAGTCTATTACCCCGAATCGCGCGCTGTCTATTGCTCCGTGATAGGATGGCGCCAAAGGAATTGGTGGAGCTTAAGGCTCGAGATCCGTGAGTCGTTGGATCGAGGTTTTATTAGGCCTAGTGTTTCGCCGTAAGGCGCGCGGTATTTTTGTTAAGAAGAAAGATGGCACGATGCGGATGTGTATAGACTACCGCCGCTTGAATAAGTCGACGATTAAAAACAAGTATCCGCTGCCACGGATAGATGACTTGTTTGATCAATCAAGGGGCTGCGGTATTTTCAAGATCGACTTGAGATCCGGGTATCACGATTAAAGGTTAAGGAGGCCGATATCCATAAAACAAGCGTTTGGACTCGGTATGGGCACTACGAATTTCTCGTAATGCCGTCGGGTTGACTAACGCACCGGCAGCGTTTATGGATATGATGAATAGGGTGTTCAAAGAAAGATCTGGATCGGGCCTCGTCGTGGTTTTCATAGGCGACATGTTGGTGTACTCAAAGACAGAGGAAGAGCATGATAAGCATTTGCGAGTGGTGTTGCGATTTTGAGGGAAAAGTAGCTCTATGCTAAGTTCGGTAAGTGTGAGTTCGCTTAGGAAGTGACTTTCTTGGGTCATGTAGTGTCTGGTGAGGGATTTGAGTAGATCCTCGTAAGATTGAGGCGCTTTGGATTGAAGCCGCTAAGCCGAGTGGTCGAGATTCGGAGTTTTCTGGTTTGGCGGATATTACCGGAAGGTTTGTTGAGGGTTTCTCGTTGATAGCAAATACCGATGACCAAGTTCTTTGAGGAAAGAAGTTCCGTTTGTATGGATCGAGAAACAAAGCAGAAAGCTTCGATAAGTTAAAGAAGATTTTGACCGAGGCTCCGGTTCTAATTCAACCCGAGGGTGGTAAGGAATTCACGATCTTTTGCGATGCATCACATACTGGGCTTGGGTTGTGTGCTGATGCAAGAAGGTAAGGTTGTGGCTTACGCTTCTCGACACCGAGGCCACATGAGGTCAACTATCCGACGCGACGATTTGGAGCTAGCATTTGTAGTCTTCGCTTTAAAGATTTGGAGGCACTACTTGTACGAGAGAGATCGATAGTCTACACGCATCATAAGAGTTCAAAGTATCCACGACTCGAAAGGATTTGAATTTGAGGCGCCGCAGATGGGTTGAGTTCTTTGAAAGATTACGATCGCTCGATTGAGTATCATCCGGCAAGGCTAACGTGGTGGTGACGCGTTGAGCCGCAAGGTTGTTTCGGACTTAAGAGCTTTGTTTGCCCACTTGAGTTTGTATGACGATGGGAGTATTCGCGCAGAGTTGCAAGTTGCCTACCGGGTGGAGCGGATCGAGAGAAACAGCTTATTGGATGAGGTTCCGAAAGCGCCAAGGTTGCAAGTGCAGGATGGTGGTTTGGAGGGTTACAGCCTTGTCCGTGATGGGTTCTGTGTTTTCAAGGTAGGGCTTGTATGCCTAAAGATGTTGAGCTAAGGCAAAAGATTCTTCAGACGCACATAGCAGATCCTTATGCTATGCATCCCGGAGGTAGCAAGATGTATAGGGATCTTAGAGAGCGCTTTGGTGGCCTCGGCTTGAAGAAAGAGGTGATGAGTTTGTTGGGAAGTGTCCGACTTGTCGCCAGGTCAAGGTGAACATCGATTGTTGTCGGGGTTGCTTCACTGTGAAGATTCCTCGCTGGAAGTGGGAAAGGGTAACCATGGATTTTGTCAAGTTACCGCCACGCCAAGCAAGAAGGATTCGGATTTGGGTAGTGGTGGATCGATCGACTAAATCACCACTTTATTCGGTGAGGGTTGACTACTCACTTCGTGGTTGGCGGTCGTATGTGTCGAGATAGTAAGGTTGCACGGTGTGCCGTTTCGATAATCTCGGATAGGGATCCTAGATTTACGTCAAGGTTCGGAAAGCACCGCATCAAGCTCGGGCACTCGTTTGGATTTCAAACGGCTTTTCACCCGCAAATCGGCGGTCAATCGAAAGGGTCATTCAGATCTTGGAAGATATGCCGAGAGGTTGTGTCTTGGATTTCGTGAGGTAGTTGGGAGGAGTTTCTACCATTAGTCGAGTTTGCCTACAACAACAGATTTACTAAGCGAGCATCAAGATGGCACCGCATGAGGCGTTGTATGGTAGGAAGTGTCGCCACCCACGTGTTGGACGGAGTTAGGTGAACGCCGGTTGTTGGGACCCGAGTTGGTTGCCGAGACCGAAGACAAGGTTAAGTTGATTCATCTAGATTGAAGGAAGCTTTCGACCCGGCAGAAGTCTTATGCCGATCTTGCGCGAGAGATATAGAGTTCGCCGTGGGGATCGAGTTTTCTGAAGGTCTCGCCTGGAAGAAGGTGTTGAGGTTGGGAAGAAAGGCAAGCTAAGTCCGAGGTTTATTGGGCCGATAGGGTTCTCGAGACGAGTTGGACCAAGAGAGCGATCGCCTTGAGTTGCCGCAGAGCTTAGTCGATTCACGACGTTTTTCACGTTTCGATGCTTTCGAGGTATCGCTCGATCCGTCACATGTGGTAGCAAAGTGGAAGAGATCGAGGTAAATCCGATTTGACCATGGAGGAGGAACCGTGCGCATTCTTAATCGAGATGTGAAGGTTCTGCGTGAAGAAGTCCGTGCCTTTGGTTAAGGTACTTTGGCGGAATCATGGCGTAGAAGAAGCTACGTGGGAACCCGAGGATATGATGAGACAAAGAATACCCGCAACTCTTGTGATCGTGTAATTTCGAGGCCGAAATTATTTTTAAGGGGGTAGAACCGTAACATCCCGTGTTAGGGTAGGGCTGCTTTGTTGTTGCATGATATTGCATGAGTTTAGTGTCTTTGTGTTGCTACTCGGTTTTAGGGGTTATGCACCTAGTGCATGTCTCTGTGTTAGCAGAGCTTTTGTGTGCTTAGTCAAGTTTTTAGGGGTTTGGAGAACCCGGGTGTTAGGGGAGGCTTTTAGAAATTTTTGATTTTTAGGGTGTAAAGGGAGCTTGGCTTTTGGGGTCTTAAAAGTATTTTTAGGTGGTTTGTGTCACATAGGATGGGTTAGCAAGCGGCAGGTTGGACGCCACTAAGGCTTGTGTGTGTGGCGTCATTTGCGGGAGGGAGAGATCTTGTGTTCAAGTTATGAGTGGCCACCTTTTGGCTTTCTTTTGACGCCTAGGAAGGAGAGTTTGTAGGCGCTCAAACTCGCGCTTGGACCTAGTCTATGGGTGAGATGGACGGCAAGGAACGATTTGTGGAAGGGGACTAATTCAAATGCTTTTGAATTAGTGGCTTGGAGTATTTTGAGGAGTGGTGGCGAATTTTAGGGGATTTGGGGAGTGTGGACGGCTTAGTGTGGGAGAAGGGAAGGCCGAATGTACCTTTGTTTTGGGGTGCATTTTGGTCACATTTGGTAAAGAAGAAAGCTCTCTCTTTTGTCTTTTGTAGCCGAAACTTCAAGAGAATGTTCTCTCATTTTCTTCATTCTATTTGAAACCAAAACACCAAACTCCTATAGTTGCCGAATCTTGCTTTATTTTCTTGGTAGCCGAATGCATCTTTGAGCCCTTCTCATACTTCTTTCCTCCTTGATCATTAGAAGCCGAAAGTTATTTCCCAAAACCTTTCCACCATTCCTTTCTTCTTCTTAAACCGTAAGTACTCCTTTTCTCTTCTCCTTTTTCCATCATTTTTGTCATTAGCCGAATACCAACCCCCTTTTCTTCTCATCTTTCACTTGTATTCTCTTTCTTTGAGTAAAGCCGAATTCTTCCTTCTTGTTTAGTGAGATTGGCCGAATTTCCCTTCTCTCCTAGTGGTGTTTATTTTGGCCGAATATTGGTGGAGTTTTTGGTGCTCATCTCGGGTGGTGCAATCGGTTGGTGAAGGGCCTTTTTGGAAGCAAGCAAAAGGGAGTCTTCCTACTCTGTTAACCGTTGGGTAAGTGATGGTAAGAAGTTGGTTGATGGTTCATTCTTGTTAAGCCTAGGGCTGAGACTAATTGTTGTGTTTTTAAGGGAAGGCCGATTGTCGAGAACCATTGGTTGATCAGGGATTTGGAAGGAAACCAAATCAATCGTGAGGAGCAAGAGGAGCCGTTTTCTTCTGTCAATTGATTAGTAAGGGGTAAGTGATTGGTGTTAGTATTGTTAGTTCAATCCTTTGTTTCCGATCAAGTCAAAGGTGATTAGGGATTAATTATTTGTCTTATAGGGTGCCGATTGTTGGAAGGAGAACCATTGTTGGTTCGAGGTTTGGTTGGAAACCAAACCATTCGCAAGAGTAAGGTAATGGCTTAATATTAACCCCTTTGGGTTTATGTGTCTTTGGCCGAATGGTCTTAGTGCCTAATCCTGTGTTGGCCGATTGTTATAGGAGCTTGATACTCGAGGGATTTAGATCGTTTCGTTGGGATCTTTAGACTCGTAATTACCAGGTGTGTAAACTAACACACTGATACCTAGTAATGTTATTAATAAACCGGTTTGCCTATTAAAATCATGGCAGTTTGATGGATTGATATGATACCCTTTTGGGTATGATCTTGACTCTCGTAAGTCAAGTATTGTTACAAGTTTCATCGATGATCTATATGGTATCATGACTATGTATGTATGTGATATGGGGCATGAGTCAAACATATTAGCATGATATGCATGATTTGTATGATATGCATGATTACATGAGTATGGTATGTTGATGGGTGATATGAGTGGAGGAGCGGTGATATTCTATGCCGACGAGCACCAAGTTGTTTTGGTAACACACTTTGTGACTTTGGGTCACCAAGTGCTTTGGTAGCACATTTGTGTCTTTGGGACACCAGAGGTTGGGCACCTCATTGCGACTCGTCCCCGTGGTTAACACCACCGTGGGTTGGCCCCACTTTGAGATATGGGATCGTCTCGCTAGTGATTGGGTATCACACGATGGGTTGGCCCCATCATTCGATTATCGTGACTACGGCCACCAAAGTGCTTTGGTAGCACATTTGTGTCTTTGGGACACCGAGGTTGGGCACCTCATTGCGACTTGTCCCCGTGGTTAACACCACCGTGGGTTGGCCCCACTCGAGATATGGGATCGTCGCTAGTGATTGGGTATCACACGATGGGTTGGCCCCATCATTCGATTATCGTGACTACGGTCACGGCAAGCTTGGGTAGCACATTGTGTCTTTGGGACACCAAAGTGTTTTGGTAACACATTGTGACTATATGTCACCAGTGGTTTGGCACCACCAGTGGTTTGGTACCACACGGGGTAGGAAAGGAGATACGGATGGTTAGGATTGGGTTGCATTAACTATGTTGCTATGTATGATGTGTGTTAGCATGTTGTTTCATCGGGAGCGGGATTTATGCACTGAGTCATTCGACTCACCCTCTCCTTTGACATTTCAGGTGACTCGTAGACGCGGACACGGAGCCGGGATGGACTCGGGGTGCTCATGCCATACTTAATAAAGTTTTACTCAAACTCTATCATTTGGGTACTTTAGTTTAATTACTTTTATTTGGGTTTTAATTTGGATTTGTAAAAGGCCTTTAAATTATGTTTTTTTGATGGTTATGTTTTAATTAGATTCGCAACCTGCTTAACCAATAACTTGGTATGAAATTTTACTAAAATTTGGTAAGATAATGTTTTCAAAATTATAACGCAGTGTGTTTTAAACTATACCATCGGGTATCTCACTATGCTTTGCTATAAAGTAAACTCAAATGAGCTTCAAACCAAACTCGATATTCTACTAAGTCAAAAATGTTTCAAAATAGCACTAAGAAACTATTGGATATGCTAAATGAAATCAACTCGTTTTAACTATATACTTTGGATAAGTTTTCAAAATCTAATCAAACAAGCCTACTCAAATTTTCCTCAAATTCACTATGTTCTCACCCCGCTTTTAAACGAAAAAAAAATCTGATCACTCAAAAACGTTTTCCCCGTAACATACCAGATTCGGTCGTGGTGTCTTGTCCGAGTTTGGGGTGTTACAGGGTAAGCATTCTGGATTACTCATTTTTCCACTACTCGTATCACACTGCATCACCGAATGTACCTGCGTAGAAACACAAAAACCATCAATCTTTTTATTTAAGAGTTCTACCTGATTGGATAACATGGTGACCGCGTCAAGGTTAAAAACACCAGCGGCTTTTGTTGTCTTTGTCCTCATGACTTGCCACTGATAATTATTCAGTGACATCTCTTCAATAAACTTGTAAGCTGCTTTAGGTGCTTTGTTATTCAGAGTCCCACCGGCGGCTGCATCGATCAATTGTCTAGTTGAAAGGTTCAAACCGTTGTAGAAGGTTTAAACTTGTAGCCATAAGGTAACCCATGGTGGGAGCACCTTCTCAATAAGTCCTTATACCTCTCCCATGCATCATAAAGAGTTTCTAAATCCATCTGCACAAAGGAGGAGATATCATTCCTCAACTTAGCTGTCTTAGCTGGTGGAAAATACTTCAACAGAAACTTTTCGGTCATTTGTTCTGATGTAGTGATAGACCCTTGTGGTAAAGAGTTCAACCACTGTTTAGCCTTATTTCTCAACGAGAAGGGAATTAACCGAAGGTGAATGGCATCATCAGAAACGCCATTAATCTTGAAAGTGTCACAGCACTCCAAAAAGTTAGCCAAATAAGTATTTGGATCTTCATCTTGCAAACTGTAACATCCTGAAATTTAGAATTTATGTGTTGCATTATACCATGCGATAGGTTAGTTAAATATATTAATTGTGTATGTTTAGGGGTCCTAAGAAGGTTCGGGGTTGAATTGGGCCTTAGCAAAATTTTTATGTTTAAGCACCTTAAGGAGAGATAGGTAAATGACATCAAGGCTTAAGGAAATAAGTGAGTAATTGCTAGCATAAATGAGCATATGGCAAGGAGGTTGTGGCGTCACATGAAGAGCATGGAGGGAAGAGGTTCAAATCCCACCTAGTGCAAATTATTTTGACTAAATTTTTGTGCTTCTTCCCAAAGTGTCGGCCATGGTAGTATTTTTGGTAAGGGAGACTTTTTAATTATGGAAAGATGGCTAAAGAAATATGGTATGGATGAAAACAAGGGAAAATAAAGAAAAGAATCAAAAGAAAAAGGCAAGAGAAGGGAACATGTTGGCTTATTATGGGGGTGATGTTTTGGAAAGAATATTTTGGTCACCATTCACCCTTTAGGCAAATGTGTCACACGGTTTTGTGAGGGGGAAGGGAGAGCCAAATTTTCCTTTAGCTTTTTTCTAGTTTAGTGCATGAGAAGTATATTTTCTTTTGTTTGAACATTTTTTGTTTCTTTTCTAAACCTTTTTCCTTTCTTGCCGAAACACATTAGGCCAAAATAGTTCATTTTGATCCTTTGTTTTGCCGAAACACTAAAGTCATTTTGGTACTCTCTTTTCCAATTTCTTCTCCCCTTGCCTTGGCCGAAACCTCCTAGTCCATTTGGTCATTTTTCTTCCTTGCTTTGCCGTGACTCTCAAATCACTTTTGCTCATTTTCTTTTGATGGCCGAAACTCCCTAATTCCTCTTGGGTTATCACTTCTTTTCCTATTCACCATTCCTTCAATCTTTCTCCATTTCTCTCCATTAACCGAATCTTGATCTTCTTTTCTTCATCTTGCAAGTTGGACATTTTCTTCCTTGATTAAATCGGGTAAATGACTTTATTCTAATCTTTTCATTCTCTTTTCTCTCTAGCCGAATGATTATTCTTCATCATTTGGTTATTTCATATTATTTCTAAACTAAAATGGTGTTTTCCATACTCCCTCATATCTTAATCGTTATCTTTTTGTAGTGTAATAGTGGAAAGCTGAATCTATTATCTTTGACTCATCCGTAACCATAAGTACAATCGTTGGGAATCGGTTTTACCATCGTTAAGGTAAGAGATTCCTCATAGTTCATTTTGATCTATCTCGTTACTAGGTTAGTTTGCTAAACGGAATGATGGATTTGACTAATCGTTTATTTTAGGGACTATATCGATCGTTCCTATACACTTGTTGATCATATAGAAATAGTGGTAAGCCGAACCTATTTCCTTAGATAATCGTTTTATATCAACGTAATATCGTTTTGACTAAGATTTTTCCAATGGAGGCAAGTGCTACTGATTCGAAAGGGAAAGCAATTGGAGATCACAAAAGGAGTGGATTTTCTATTCCTACTCCTAAGTTTAAGCCTAGAACGGTTTCGGCAGTTCGAGATTTCCCACCGGGTTGTGGACCATCATCTGGTGAGAATAGACAAATCGTGGTCGTTCACGATATCGAGGGTAAGCGTTTCAATAGATCGCTTGGTTTAGATTTAGATTAATAAAAATCTCGTTCATTAGATTAATCGAGTGTTATGATGTCATAGGTGCCGACGATCAAGAGAGTTTAATACTTACCGTAATGTGTGTGTAATCTCACACCGCACTCATGAGATTATGATTCGGTAACAAGTTTGATAGTTGATTGTTATTATTATAAGGCTAAAAATCGTAATATGGCATAAATCGAGAAATTGCTTAAATTTCATTATTTCTAAAGATTTATCAAAATCGGTGTTAATTTGTATAAATTACTGAAATGCCCCTATGGGTTGAATTACCAAAATACCCCTATGGGCCGATTTGTTAAAATGCCTTAGTGGGCCGAATTATTATATTGGTTTAAATGGTCGATTCATTAAAAGTATACAATAGATTAATGATTGTTATTATGTATGTTGCATCTCTACATATTGCATGGGATGGGAAAATTGAAGGAAGAGAAGTGTAGCCTTGTGGCATTGCCACAATTTGTTTATTAATGTGCTTGATTATGACTCTGGTGGTTCAACCACAAAAATATTATAAATGGCAGTTTGACTGCAAATTGGAGAGAATGGCGGGGTGGGTTGACTTGATCCCCACAGGAGAGATTACCGGCCGGGGAGAGATTGGTGGATGGGATGGGTTGCATTCATGTCATTTATTTATTACTTTGTAATGGGCTTAGGCCCAAGATGTTGCTATACGGGTTCAGGCCCAGTGGATAACGGTAAGGGGATTATACACTGAGTTCTAGTAACTCACCCCGTTTCCTTAACCCTTGCAGGTAATGCTCAGTGATGTGGACTTGGGCCATGGATGACTCGGTGGAGGCCATACTTCAGAAATGGTTTTTATTGAACTTTAGATTTCTATTTCCGTTCACTTTAGTACTTTTACTATTTTGGGGTTTTATGTTGTAATAAGGCCTCTGGAATATTTTTTTATTTTTGCTTTATGTTTTGACGTACTTACTATATTGCTTGAATTGTTTTAAATGGGGATTCTTCTAAAAATTTAAATAAAGGTTTTTCCAAAATAGATTAATAAATGGATTTCATAACAAACTTTTTCAAATATTTTAACTCGAAAATTTTCTTTCGAATTATCAATGAAATTTTCAAAAGTTACGGTTTTATAAGATTACTAGTTCAAATTATCGATTTATCAATCAACCTTCGAGATTAGTTGTATTTTATCAAATATTTCAAATCAAACTTGTTTTCTTGATTATAACAAAATAATACCTATTTTAGTACGAATCAAAAGGATTTTACACGTTTTCTCATGTGACATGTCAGATCCGGTCATAACGCATGGGCCGGGTTTGGGGTGTTACATTTTATGGTATCAGAGCCCGGTTGCAAAACTCGGCTGTGGTTTGGGTTCAAAAACGTTTTCCAAATCTATTTAAAATCTTAATTTATACATGCATGTTCTAAAGGAAGTATGGCACCACGGGTATCCGGCACCAAGTCAAGTAAGTATATGTTATCATTTTATGATTATGATTATTGTGTTATGATTGTGGTAAGAAAACTCCACAAAATAGAAATACTCTAGAACTTTTAGCTTTAGAAGCTGAAACTATAGAGACTGAGACTTTAGGATACGTTTCCAAAAACAAATTCTACTCTTATATTCCATAAAACATTGCTTAATAAAAAAGGAATAGTATACTGATTCATAAGACTTGTAATCAGATTAAATCGAACTAGCAAATATGAGCGCTAGAGGACGTGGACGCGGTAGACACTACCGTGGTAGAGGCTGAGGTGCTAGAGTTATATCCGAGGCATCGGGACATATGCCAAAAATAGATGCCCCTGCGTCACCAGTGACTGAAGCTGGGTCAAATGATCGAATGAGAGAGGACGACGCTCTGTCCCAAGCGATGTTGCGAGTTCTAGAAAGGGTTGCTGGGGCAAGAACTGGATCAGCAGCTCGTGGGTCAATATCGGAGCGACTCAGATCGAATGGGGCTGAAGTTTTTAGAGGTATTTCGAGTGTAGCCCCTAATGTAGCGGAGTACTGGCTTGAGGCTGTGGAGCGAATCATGGACAATCTGGATTGCACCGCCAAGCAGAAACTAAAAAGAGTAGTGTCTTTGCTGAGAGACGAGGCGTACCAGTGGTGGCTCACTGTTCGGGAAGGCACTCAGGCCGATCACATTACCTGGGAATTCTTTAAGACCGCATTTTAAGGAAAATATGATGGGGCTAGCTATGTGGATGCCCGAAGGAAGGAATTCCTGAATCTGGTCCAAGGAGGTAAATCTGTGGCAGCATACGAGGCGAAATTTTTGCGTCTTAGTCGGTACGCTCGGGGAATAGTGCCGACTAATTATGAACGCTGTGTGCGTTTTGAGGACGGGTTACGTGATGAGTTGCGGGTACTGATAGCCCCATAGAAGGAGAGAAATTTTGCCACACTTGTGGAAAAAGCTAAGATAGCTGAGGAGGTTAAGCACTCGAAACGGTAAAACCGAGATAAGGATAGGGGCAGAAACAAGAGGGACTCTGGGCACTCAGGTCCTGCTAGAGGTTTTCAGAAAAGGCCCAGGAATGAGGGACCAAAGATTTAGCTGGCCGCTCCAATGCTACCAATCGCCATGACCTTGTGCGGATTGTGGGAGACTTCACTCAGGTGAATGCTGGAAGAGAACTGGTGGTTGTTTCAGATGTGGATCTAAGGACCATCGGTTTAGGGATTGCCATCGAGAGCCTGCTCAAACTCAGGGAGTTCGTAATAGATTTGCACCGCCAGTTGGAGGCGCTCAGCAGCCACCGAGAGACCGTGGGCTAGGTCGAGGTGGTAATGGTGTACGACGAGGTCAGGGTGCACTGGGTAGAGGTACCGGTAATAGGGGTAACGCAGAGGCGAGATAGCCAGGTCTGGTCTACGCGGTCAGACGTCGAGAGGACGGCGATGCACCTGACATCATAACCGGTACATTTTTCATAGCTAATGTACCTGTTACTGCTTTAATAGATATTGGATCCACCCATTCGTATGTTGCATGTGCCGTGGTCCGGAACTCGAATATTAGATCTGAAATTTTACGCTAGAGAAACAAGCGTGATTAGCCCTTTAGGACAGTCGATGGTAGTAAATAAATTATTTAGGGATGTACCCTTAGAAATTCAAGGAGAAGTTTTTCTGGCGGACTTGATGGAACTGCCATTCGGCGAGTTCGACCTTATTTTGGGATGGACTGGTTGGTGAAACACTGTGCGAACTTGGATTGTGCTGCAAAATAGATGGTAATAAAAACCTCGAAGGATAAGGAAGTGATGATGATAGGTGAAAGGAGGAACTATCTGTCTAATGTGGTGTCTACTTTAAAAGCAGAAAAGTGGGTGCGAAAAGGGTGTGGAGCATTCTTAGCCTCTATCAGTGCCTTGGATGCCAAAGAGTTGTCGGTTGAAAGAGTTAGAACGGTGAAAGAGTTTTCGAACATCTTTCCCGAGGTACTTCCGGGATTGCCTCCGGATCGGGAGGTAGAGTTTGGCATTGAACTGTTGCCAGGAACGGCTCCGGTGTCCATTGCTCCTTATAGAATGGCGTCGAAGGAGTTAGCGGAGCTTAAAGCTCAAATTCAGGAGTTCTTGGATCGCGGATTCATTCAACCAAGTGTGTCACCATGGGGAGCGCCGGTTTTATTCGTTAAGAAGAAGGATGGGTCGATGCGTATGTGCATCGATTATAGGCAATTAAATAAGTTGACGATCAAGAACAAGTATCCGTTGCTGAGAATCGATGATCTGTTCGATCAACTACGAGGAGCTTCGGTCTTCTCGAAGATAGATTTGAGATCGGGATATCACCAGCTTAAGGTAAAGGAGGCGGATATTCATAAGACTGCGTTTCGAACTCGTTATGGGCATTACGAGTTCTTGGTGATGCCATTCGGGTTGACAAATGCACCAGCTGCATTTATAGACATGATGAACCGAGGCTTCCAACCCTATTTAGACCGGTTTGTGGTGGTGTTCATAGATGATATCTTGGTATACTCAAAGAATGAAGAAGAGGATGATTCGCATCTGCGGGTAGTATTGCAGATATTAAGGGAGAAGCAACTGTATGCCAAATTCAGTAAGTGTGAATTTTGGCTGAGGGAAGTGACCTTTTTAGGGCATGTTGTGTCTGCCGAAGGAATTAGAGTTGATCCCCGAAAGGTCGAGGCTGTGTTGGACTGGAAGCCACCGAAGTTAGTGGCTAAAATTCGGAGTTTTCTAGGTTTGGCTGGGTATTACAGGCGTTTCGTTGAGGGGTTTTCGTTGATTACTGCACCCCTAACTAAGTTGTTGTGAAAAGGAGTACCGTTTGTGTGGTCTGATAAGCAGCAAGAGAGCTTTGAGAAATTTAAGAAGATTTTGACGGAAGCACCGGTATTGATTCAACCTAAGGCTGGTAAGGAGTTTATTATTTATTGTGATGCGTCACACACGGGCTTGGGATGTGTGTTGATGCAAGGGGGAAAAGTGGTGGCTTATGCATCTCGTCAATTAAGGCCGCATGAGGTGAACTATCCCACTCATGATTTGGAGTTAGTTGCAGTGGTGTTTGCTCTGAAGATTTGGAGACACTATTTGTACGGTGAGAAGTCGATTATCTATACGGATCATAAGAGTCTGAAGTACCTCCTTACCCAGAAGGAGTTGAACTTAAGACAGCGGAGGTGGATAGAACTATTGAAGGATTATAACTTCTCAATCGAATATCATCCCGGAAAGGCTAACGTAGTGGCAGATGCGTTGAGTCGTAAGGTGATATCGGACTTGAGAGCAATGTTCGCTCATCTCAGCCTTTATGAAGATGGTAGCCTGCTAGCTGAACTTCAGGTGAAGCCTGCATGGGTAAGTCAGATTAAGGAAAAGCAGTTATTAGATGAAAGGTTGGGTTCTTTACTTCAGTAAGTGAAAAGTGGTGAGATAGGGGATTTTGGATTGAATAATGACGGAGTATTGTGTTTCCGCGGAAGAATTTGTATGCCCAAAGATTCGGAATTGAGACAAATGATTCTGCGTGAGGCGCATAGTAGTCCATATGCTATGCACCCTGGGGGAAATAAGATGTACCGAGATCTCCGTGAATAGTATTGGTGGCCAGGGTTGAAACGGGAGGTTACTGATTTCGTGAGTAAGTGCTTGACATGTCAGCAGGTGAAGGCGGAACATCAATTGTCGTCAGGTTTGCTTCAACCGGTGAAAATTCCATTATGGAAATGGGAAAGGATAATGATGGACTTTGTTAGTGGGTTACCTTTAACGCCTACTAAGAAAGATTCAGTATGGGTGATAGTGGATCGGTTAACGAAGATCGCTCATTTCCTACTGCTCGTGACGGATTATTCATTGCGAAGTTGGCCAAGTTGTATGTAGAGATTGTGAGGTTACATGGGGGTACCAGTGTCTATTATATCGGACAGGGACCCTAGGTTTACATCACGGTTTTGAAAGGTTTTACATGAAGCTTTGGGTACAAGGTTAAATTTCAGCACGGCATTTCATCCATGCATGGATGGTCATCGGAAAGAGTAATCCGATTCTAGAAGACATGTTAAGAAATTTGTGTGATCGACTTGTGGGTAGTTGGGAAGATTTTCTACCTTTGGCGGAGTTTGCATACAACAAAAGCTATCAATCCAGTATCCAGATGGCACCCAATGAGGCGTTGTATGGTCGTAGGTGTCGCACTCCTACTTGCTGGACTGAGTTGGGTGAGCGTCAGCTATTGGGTCCTGAGTTGATTTCGGAGACGGAGGAGAAAGTTAAGGTAATTCGGGCTCAGTTAAAAGAAGCTTCGACAGACAAAAATCGCACGACGCGGATCCAAGCGTAAGGATATAGAATTTGCGGTGGGTGATCAGTCTTTTGAAGGTCTCACCTTGGAAGAAGATTTTTAGATTTGGGCGGAAATGCAAGTTGAGCCCTAGGTTCATCGGACCATACCGTGTCTTGAAGCGTGTTGGGCAAGAGCTTATCACTCGAGTTACCTCCGGAGTTAAGTCAGATACATGGTGTATTCCATGTCTCTATGTTAAGGCGTTATCGTTCGGATCCATCTCATGTTGTACAGGTGGAGGAAGTTGAATTAAGACCGACTTGTCTTTTGAAGAGGAGCCGCATGATTTTAGAGCGGGACGTTAAGGTGCTGAGAAGGAAGTTGGTTCCGTTAGTCAAAGTATTATGGCGTAATCATGTATCAGAGAAAGCTACATGGGAGCCAGAGGACGCGATTCGGCAGCAATATCCTTATCTCTTTTAATCGGATAAAATTTCGAGGCCAAAATTTCTTTAAGGGGGGTAGAATTGTAACATCCTGAAATTCAGAATTTATGTGTTGCATTATACCATGCGATAGGTTAGTTAAAAATATTAATTGTGTATGTTTAGGGGTCCTAAGAAGGTTCAGGGTTGAATTGGGCCTTAGCAAAATTTTTATGTTTAAGCACCTTATAGAGAGATAGGTAAGTGACATAAAGGATTAAGGAAATAAGTGAGTAATTGCTAGCATAAATGAGCATATGGCAAGGAGGTTGTGGCGTCACATGAAGAGCATGGAGGGAAGAGGTTCAAATCCCACCTAGTGCAAATTATTTTGACTAAATTTTTGTGCTTCTTCCCAAAGTGTCGGCCATGGTAGTATTTTTGGTAAGGGAGACTTTTTAATTAAGGAAAGATGGCTAAAGAAATATGGTATGGAGGAAAACAAGGGAAAATGAAGGAAAGAATCAAAAGAAAAAGGCAAGAGAAGGGAACATGTTGGCTTATTATGGGGGTGATGTTTTGGAAAGAATATTTTGGTCATCATTCACCTTTTAGGCAAATGTGTCACACGGTTTTGTGAGGGGGAAGGGAGAGCCGAATTTTCCTTTAGCTTTTTGCTAGTTTAGTGCATGAGAAGTATATTTTCTTTTGTTTGAACATTTTGTGTTTCTTTTCTAAACCTTTTTCCTTTCTTGCCGAAACACATTAGGCCAAAGTAGTTCATTTTGATCCTTTGTTTTGCCGAAACACTAAAGTCATTTTGGTACTCTCTTTTCCAATTTCTTCTCCCCTTGCCTTGACCGAAACCTCCTAGTCCATTTGGTCATTTTTCTTCCTTGCTTTGCCGTGACTCTCAAATCACTTTTGCTCATTTTCTTTTGATGGTCGAAACTCCCTAATTCCTCTTGGGTTATCACTTCTTTTCCTATTCACCATTCCTTCAATCTTTCTCCATTTCTCTCCATTAACCGAATCTTGATCTTCTCTTCTTCATCTTGCAAGTTGGACATTTTCTTCCTTGATTAAATCGGGTAAATGACTTTATTCTAATCTTTTCAGTCTCTTTTCTCTCTAGCCGAATGATTGTTCTTCATCATTTGGTTATTTCATATTATTTCTAAACCGAAATGGTGTTTTCCATACTTCCTTATATCTTAATCGTTATCTTTTGTAGTGTAATAGTGGAAAGCCGAATCTATTATCTTTGACTCATCCGTAACCATAAGTACAATCGTTGGGAATCGGTTTTACCATCGTTAAGGTAAGAGATTCGTCATAGTTCATTTTGATCTATCTCGTTACTCGGTTATTTTGCTAAACAGAATGATGGATTTGACTAATCGTTTATTTTAGGGACTATATCGATCGTTCCTATACACTTGTTGATCATACGAAAATAGTGGTAAGCCGAACCTATTTCCTTAGATAATCGTTTTATATCAACGTAATATCGTTTTGACTAAGATTTTTCCAACGGAGGCAAGTGGTACTGATTCGAAAGGGAAAGCAATTGGAGATCAAAAAAGAAGTGGATTTGCTATTCATACTCCTAAGTTTAAGCGTAGAGCGGTTTCAGCGGTTCAAAATTTCCCACCGGGTTGTGGACCATCATCCGGTGAGAATAGACAAATCGTGGTCGTTCATGATATCGAGGGTAAGCGTTTCAATAGATCGCTTGGTTTAGATTTAGATTAATAAAAATCTCGTTCATTAGATTAATCAAGTGTTATGATGTCATAGGTGCCGACGATCAAGAGAGTTTAATACTTACCGTAATCAGGTGTGTAATCTCACACCGCAATTCCGTAGATTATGATTCGGTAACAAGTTTGATAGTTGATTGTTATTATTATAAGGCTAAAAATCATAATATGGCATAAATCGAGAAATTGCTTAAATTTCATTATTTCTAAAGATTTATCAAAATCAGTGTTAATTTGTATAAATTATCGAAATGCCCCTATAGGTCGAATTACCGAAATGCCCCTATGGGCCGATTTGTTAAAATGCCTTAGTGGGCCGAATTATTATATTGCTTTAAAGGGGCGATTCATTAAAAGTATACAATAGATTAATGATTGTTATTATGTATGTTGCATCTCTACATATTGCATGGGATGGGAAAATTGAATGAAGAGAAGTGTAGCCTGGTGGCATTGCCACAATTTGTTTATTAATGTGCTTGATTATGACTCTGGTGGTTCAACCACAAAAATATTATAAATGGCAGTTTGACTGAAAATTGGAGAGAATGGCGGGGTGGGTTGACTTGATCCCCACAGGAGAGATTGGTTGGTCGGGGGAGAGATTGGCTGGATGGGATGGGTTGCATTCATGTCATTTATTTATTACTTTGTAATGGGCTTAGGCCCAAGATGTTGCTATCTTGGTTGAGACCCGGTGGATAACAGTAAGGGATTATACATCGAGTTCTAGTAACTCACCCCGTTTCCTTAACCCTTGCAGGTAATGCTCAGTGATGTGGACTTGGGCCATGAATGACTCGGTGGAGGCCCTACTTCAGAAATGGTTTTTATTGAACTTTAGATTTCTATTTCCATTGACTTTAGTACTTTTACTATTTTGGGCTTTTATGTTGTAATAAGGCCTCTGGAATATTTTTTTTTATTTTTGCTTTATGTTTTGGCGTACTTACTATATTGCTTGAATTGTTTTAAATGGGGATTTTTATAAAAATTTAAATAAAGGTTTTTCCAAAATAGATTAATAAATGGATTTCATAACAAACTTTTTCAAATATTTTAACTCGGAAATTTTCTTTCGAATTATCAACGAAATTTTCAAAAGTCACGGTTTTATAAGATTACTAGTTCAAATTATCGATTTATCAATCAACCTTCGAGATTAGTTGTATTTTATCAAATATTTCAAATCAAACTTGTTTTCTTGATTATAACGAAATAATACCTATTTTAGTACGAATCAAAAGGATTTTACACATTTTCTCATGTGACATGTCAGATTCGGTCATAACGCATCGGTCGGGTTTGGGGTGTTACACAAAACATCGAACTAAATAAACTGTTGAATCATCTGAATGGTCTTCGGCTTCAATTTGAAGTTGTTCGCAGCAATGGCTGGTCTTACAATACTCGATTCAGCCATAGTTAAATTAGGCTTGGCATAGTCGTACATAGTACGAGAAGCAGGATTCTGATTCACAGGATTCGCGAAAACCACATGAGGTAGCGGATTATTCTAATTTTCAGCCATCTCTTCGGTAAAATTGGTATCGTCCTCTTACTCTATACTGTAGACTTCGCCTTATTTCTCTACGATTTCTGCGAGCTGTGCTTTCAATTTCACTATCAAATAATAGAGATCCTGACGAGTTTCTTCTAGTCATAAACTAAAGATACCTGCCAGAAGCAAAACAAAAGAAAGATTAGAAAACAAATAATAAACTACAAACAAGAAAATTAAAAAAATAAATTACAGAAAATTAAAAATGGCTAAAGTAATAAAAATTAAGTGTTCCTAATATTCTATGTCCCCGGCAACGGCGCCAAAAACTTGATGGTCTCTAAACTAACTAATGTTTCGACGAAGGCAAGCGCACCCATCGAACAGTAGTATAACTATGGTGAGTCCAGAATATCGTATCCACGAGGACTAAAAGTACTAGTAATTACTATCTTTTTATTATTTAGCCTAATAATTAAAGGGGTGTTTTAATCTAAAATTAAATTAACTAATTAGCTATGAACACGACAGAGATAAAATTGGGAAAATATTTTAAGAAAACCAATGAGAGAGACAATATCCAGGAAAGAATCCACCTAGACTTCACTTATTATTCCGATTCTGAATTAAACAATTTATTCACTTGTCTTGATCCGGAGAAATCCCTAAATTATGTTAATATCTCTTTCGAGACTAATAACAATTGACTCTAGGTTGATTAATTGAAATTTTTTTCTAATTAAAACCCCTATCATCGCATTAACTCAATCTATGGATTCCCCTATTAGATTTGACTCTAATCCGACACATTTATGTCGTCCTATCTCTAGGGTTGCAATCAACTTCGCTTAATTAATGCTAGATCTACTCTTAAGCAGGGAATTTTTCTCCACTGATTAAGCACATCAAACTTGGATTAATATCCTGAAAATATTAAGGCAATGATTAAGAACACATAATTATGAACAAGAACAAGTATTTATCATGTAATTTAGATAATTAAATAATAAGATCTGTAACATCCCCAAACCCGGCCCATTCACTACGACCGAATCTGGTTATGTCACTGGGAAAAGACGGTTGAACATCTTCTTAATTTAAAATAAAACATCGTAGTTTGCTGAATTTTGGAAAACATATCTTTGGAATAAAACTTTGCTATTAAACTCATTCATTTTTAAAACTTTAGTTTATAATATCCAATTTGAATAAATAGGTTGCAAACCATAAACCATTTTCACGTAGCAACTTAATTTAAATAAACCATAGTTAAAGTAATACCAAAAACATAAAATGGCCTTTATTACAACCCAACAATTCAAATAAAGTACTTATATCAAAATCAAGCATGGAATAATTGAACATCATCTTGGCATGGGCCACCTTGTCCTCTCCGATCCCGGCCCGACTTTATGCACTACGAAATGGTTAAGGAAAAAGGTGAGTCACCTGGACTCGGTGTGCTACCCTTTTCCCCGGATTAGCAAAATATCACATACAAACATAATCATGATCATCATGCATCCCAATCATATGCACCCAATCCTAACCGTCCATACACCTTTTCTACCGTGTGGTACCAAACCACCTTTGGTGACGTATAGTCACAATGTGTTACCAAAACACGGTGACCGAAGTCACAAATCCAATGATGGGGCCAACCCATCGTGTGATACCAAATCACTTTGGCGACAATCCCGTATCTCAAAAGTGGGGCCAACCCACGGTGGTGTTAACCACGGGGACGAGTCGCAATGAGGTGCCAAACCTCTGGTGTCCCAAAGACACAAATGTGGTACCAAACCACTTTGGTGACCGTAGTCACGATAATCGAGTGATGGGGCCAACCCATCGTGTGATACCAAATCACCGGCGTCAATCCTCAATACCGCCTTGTGGGGCCAACCCATCGTGGTGCAAAACCACGGGGGCGACGCTGAGGTGCCAAACCTGCGGAGGTGCAAAACCTCCGTGACCGTAGTCACAAAGTTGTGTTACCAAAACACGGTGCTCGTCAAGACAAAATATCACCGCCTCCACTCATATCACCCATCATCATACCAACTCATGTATAGTATTCAAATCATGCAAACATGTTTAACGTTGCATCTCATAGCACATACATCATAAATCATGACATCATGTATCAATAACAATACTCATAATGAAACGGACTTACGAATCCGTGCACATACCCCATAGGGTATCATATCACTCAACCATACTATTTCGGTTTTACCAATCAATCAGTTTATCAAACATATACAAAGCAAGAAGTGTGTTAGCTTACACACACGATTACTAATGCGACTATCAAATCCCGTAGATCAAGATCTAACGCACTAGATCCCCATTCCTTAACACTTTTCGAGCACTAGCCACAACCCGAGATATGCGAGATCAAGCCTTCCCCCTACAATCGGCCAAAACTAAACAACATAATCATGCTAATCAACCTTTAAGGGTAAAATCGTAATTTTACCTACTAAGGGTATTTTAAGTAATTTACCCACCAAGGGTATATCGGTAATTTTGCACCTACAATGGCCTTTCCCAAAGGCCCAAATGTCGCCCCGAGCGACTCGGCTACCATTTCCGGTCGTCTGGGACGATTGGGCCTAAAACTCGATTAGGCCCATTCGGGCCCACACGCTCGTGTGGCCCACCTAGCACAAATCTAGCCACGTATATAAGTTCCACCTAGTCTAGTTCAACATATACTAACCAATCATGCAATTTACTCATATGGGCCCACGGGCCCACTTCGGCCCATCGAGGCCCAAGCAGCCCCAAACCACGAGAATACTACTGATGGCCTCAACTATCGCGTCGAAGCCCCACACGTGCGCTCGCACGCTCGTGTGGCTACTATTGCCGTGGACCGCACGCCGGCATTTGCCGCTCTACAACTAGAGTAGAGAGAGTTACACACCTGATAGGACTCTGGTGTTAATCCGCGCTCCGATCACTCTTGTGCCCAAACGCCCTTCAAGATGTGTTTACTCTCCTCCTAGGATGCTCCTTATATAGCTAGCACTTCACCTTCCTTCTTTGTATCTTTCCGATGTGGGATCCCTTCGTCAGTAGAGTTTAAATTCAACTGAAACTCTTCCCGTCCAGACCGCAAAATAAATACTCCCTTGCTTCTCATGAGATTCGAACCCAGGCTCCCTTGCAACATAATCCACGCTGCTAGCCACTTAGCCACAAGCTCCTCTTGTGTCTTAAACCATGTGCAACTAAATATAAACTATAGCCAAATTCCGAGGTCCAAGTAAAAAGAAAACCAAAATGCAAAAGCCAAGACTTGAACCTTGGACCTCCTTCCTTCCCTTGTGGCGTCACCCCCTTGTCTCTTATGTGGCGTCACTTTGCCACTACACCACACACTCCACTTGTGTTATTTTTCCCCACATTTTATTCTTAAGGCCTACTCGCCAACTTCGTGGTTTTTTCCACCTAAAATCAAAATTTCCCCAAAGCTAATATTTGATCCCGGGACTTCATAGAAGCCTTCTAACCTTCCAAAATCACTTATCCAATAGGTCCAACTTGCATTTAAGCCGGTCTCTTGTTCTCCAAAAATTTAAACGCTACTACGCCTAAGGCCCATTGGGCTCAATTCTCCTAGGCCCAATTCCTTTTTACCCTAAAAATCTAAATTTTCCAAAGCCTTCCCTTCTCATCCCAACATCCTTAGTGCCTCTAAAACTCAACCAAGCACTCCCAAAAACCTACTAACACTTGATTTATACCCCATATGCACAGCCCCTAAACCAGGGTGTTACAAGATCCATCATAGGTTTCATCTTCCCTAGGTATTTTAGGGAGTTTAGTTCATATTCATAAGAGAAAACATCTCAAAATATGAATAACAACAAGACATAGGAAACCCAAATAAACTTTGAAGGAAATTTCAACGGACATCTTCAATCTTGAAGTGAATCTGCTTCTGAGTTGATCCCCACGGTGTTCTTCAAGTATTTTCTATCATCTATTCTGCGTGTCCCCTTACGTCTTCTTCTGGTGTGTTTTTATAGACTTTGGAATGCTCAAAATACCTAAAAAATGGCTTTTTCTGCGTTAAAATGAAACATGGTTTGACAGGGAAACGGGAGTGTGACCAGCTCGTGTAAGAATGCCCAGGCCATGTGCAATACTGACATGGTTTGAAATTGACACGGGCTGGCACACGGGCGTGTGGCTAGCCTGTGTAACTCACACGGGTGTGTGAGAGGCCCGTGTTAAAGTGCCTAGACCGTGTGTGATACTAAAATCAGCCCGTTTCTTCTAGCTTTGGCCCAGTTCTCGCTCCTTTCACTTCCCTATGCTCACCTAAGTATAAAAATGTAATTTTAAAGGATTAGGAGCATCAAATTCACTAATTCTTATGATAATTCACCCAAAAATATGCCAATAATAGGATTAAATTATGTTATTTTTATGGTTTATCAGAATTCAAGCTTCGAGATTGGTATTGGGTCAATTCGCGTTCGTTAATTGATCTATTTTAATGCTGTATGTAGGATTTGGAATGTGTTGTTGTGTGGTTGATCAAAATTATCATCAGGTGTGTGAAACTAACCTACAAACTCGACTAGAACTCGAAAAAACCTGAAAACAGAGGTTGTTTTCAAAAACTACCTTGCGTCATATGGTCGTGTGTACCATACAGGCGTGTCGTCAGTCATGTGCTTGACCGTGTATAGCACATAGGCGTGTGTGATTACACAGTCTGAACAGGTAGGCCATATGGGCCATACAGATCTGTGGGCCTTTTTGGTCAATTTGAAGGCCCAATTTGCGGTTGATTAAGGGACTTTGTAACACCCTTAACCCGTATTCATCGCCGAACTAGGGTTAAAGGCGTTACCGAATAGATTAGAAACATTTACAGAAATGCCATACAATTGCATATCAGCCTCAAACATAGTGTCCCCTTAGTAGGTCATCGAGACCTAAAACATGCTTATAAACCGGGTCGGGACTAAACCGGAACACATACAAAATTTTGCATAAATTTAAAACTTTTCTAAGTTTCAGGGATTACACGCCCGTGTAGGTAGGCCGTGTGCCTCCCACGGCTGCTGGACACACCCGTGTGTCCTCCCCGTGGTCGAATCTGACTTTACATCCACGGCCACCAAGCACGCCCGTGTACCTTGGCCGTGGTTGAATCTGTTTTGGCTCCACGGTTACCAAGCACCCCCGTGTGCTAAGGCCGTGCACTCATAGGCCATATACTGACTTTTTCATACGGCTACTATACACGCTCGTGTGTCTTGGTCATGTGCTCCTAGGCTAGATACTAACTTAGCCCCATGATCACGAGGCATGCCCGTGTGGAACAACCGTGTGACATTATAGGCCATTTGCAAGGCCAAAATGCCACTCACTTAGGGTCAATCTATAAGAAATCTACCAACACATTTCATGCACAATTAACAACAATAATATGCCAAAATAACCATTCAATCTATACATTCAAAACCAATCTCATCACAAGCATAATTCATCCATTACTTACTCAAAACTTGACCATTTCATGTGTCATCTAACCATGCCAAAAACATGCTTCACACATCACATTCATTTAAGCAAATTCTCAACTCATATCTAGCCAAATCACATGGCTAAGTTCATATAACAAACTTATATCAAATACTAGCCTATACATGCCATATCTAGCTATATACATTTCCAAAATGTACCAAACACAAGTTGAGTAGTGTGATGATGATCCTCAATGGTCCCGAGCCTTCAGTAGCTTTGATGACCTATAAAACAGAGAAAACACACACAAAGTAAGCTTTCCAAAAGCTTAGTAAGTCATAATACAAATAAACTCAACATGTAGAGCATATAAGCATGTAGAAACATTAATACAATTCATATTCATAGCAAATTTCTCACATATATGCTTTGGTCCATATTCTTGGCCATAATTGCCACATTCATCAATTCAAGAATCATATAAAAATTATACATAGCTCTTTCATAACCATTCTTGCATCTCATTCATATTCTCATATTCAAACATACTTTTCTTCAAATCAAAGTCATATAGGTACTTACTTTTTATACACACTTAGTGTACATACCAAATGTACCTGAAACGAATATGCATTCACGTAATTGTTCATAGCTCGGATTTGCAATTCGTACCATAGACTTGCCCGTTGAACCATTAGGAAATCTAGTAGGATACTCAAAAAGCTCGGAATGGTCGTACAATGCCATCGTCCCAGACGAGGTCTTAGATGTATTTAGATATCGATGCCACTGTCCCAGACAGGGTCTTACACGAATCAATACGATGCCGATGTCCCAGACATGGTCTTACACGTAGAGATCATATCGATGCCAACGTCCCAGACATGGTCTTACACGAATCAATACGATGCCGATGTCCCAGACATGGTCTTACACGAGATCATATCGATGCCAACGCCCCGCACGTGGTCTTACGCGAAATGTCAAATCAATGCCGACGTCCCGGCACGTGGTCTTACATGATAAGACGAGCGTATACCTATGTATTCCTAGGTCGCATGCAGGACTTCTCGGACTTTTCACTATATCGACCTTGTCTCAAAATTTATATACATAGCATCTCATAAGCATTCATTATCATCAATAGTTATATAAATATGCTCAATTTAATACAATCACACTTATTTGCAAAATGACTTACCTCAGATTCAATTTATCGGAAATAGAAACGGCTACTCGGTTACTTTTGCCTTCCCGCGGTCTAAGTCTGTTTTCCTCGGTTCTTAATCTAAACATATTCAGAATTAATCCTTTTATTCACTAACTCATCCAATTCAATCCAAGGACACACGTTTTGGGCTATTTGCAATTTAACCCTCACATTTGCACAATTTATCAATTTAGTCCATTTTTCTCAAAACATCAAATACACAAATTCATCATACATCCATGCTTAGCCGAATTCTTATGTATATCATACAAACCCACATTTTCCATCAAATTTTCAATTTAGTCCTTCAAATTGCTATTTTCTCAATTTAGCCCTAATTAGCTAAATTCATCAAAATTTCAAGAACAAAGCATGTTCATCTAACACCTATCTTTCATTTAACACCATAAATCATCATAAAACATATGTGTTCATCTAAGTCTCATCTCACAAACATCATCAATTCTCAAAATTGAAGCATGGGTTACAAAGCTTACAAAGCAATGATTGCAAAAACGTAGAAATTATTGAAAATCGATCAAAAACATACCTTAAATTAAGACAAAGGCTTGCCGAAACCTAAGAACATTTTCTTCTTTTCTTTTCTTGCTATATTCGGCCAAATGAGATGAACAATGGCCATGTGTTATGTTTTATCATATTATAACACACATATATTAATTTATTTACCTTATTAGCCTTTCATTAAACAAATAAAACAAACATTCATTAAGGGCACATTTGTCTTTTGTCCATCCACTATCTAAATAGTGGTCTATTTTCCTCATAAGGCCCTTTTCTTTTAAAAGCCATAACACATTGGTACTTAACAAATATCATGCAACTTTCACATTTAATGCAATTCAATCCTTTTATCAAATTAAACACACAGACAGATAAATTATCTTACGAAAATTTAACACATGCTTAATCAATTATCAGAGGCATCGAAAATAATATTAAAAATATTATACGGACTCAGATTTGTGGTCCCAAAACCACTATTCTGACTAGGGTACAAACCGAACTGTTACAGACTCTAAAATTGGATTCATGGGTATTTTTATAGGCCTATAAAGGCGTAAATTTGGTTTGTCACGTACGAGTATGCTTAGAAAACATGATAAGTAGGATTAATTTTGAATAAGCAATATGATATGATATGATTTGTATCTTTAGATATGCATGCCATGCATTACATGTGAAATGAATATATGTTAGTTTGATTATGCATGTGCACTAGTGTGGGTTTTGATATGTGATGGAGGAGGTGTATTCTGGTAATATTACTGCAAATTCTGGCAGTTAAACCGCAATATCTGTTTAGCAGCTCAGCTGCATATTTATGAGTGGCATACCACCACTTACTGGTTTGATTGGATGGATGGACTCATATAGTCCTAATTGGTGTGATTGGTTGGTCGGAGGTAATGTGTAGCGGATGGGGGTAGGATTTTTTCTGATATGATATATGCTTCTGAAATTATGAATTTTTTTTCTAATATGTGTATTATAGGTAAAATTGTATATGTAGGCCAAGTCACACACTGGGCTTCTAATTCACTCGTTTGTTTTGACACTTTTCAGATGGCCCTCAGAATTAGGATTTGGAAGAAATTTTTGAACTCGGTTCAGACATTTTGATTTTAAGTATGTTTTAGATTTAAATTTTGGACTTTACGGAATTTTGGACTTTTGATTTGTGTTGAGACTTTAATTTTGGTTTGATAGTTATTTTGCAATCGTACTATTTTTAACCAATATTTTTAACAAGATGGCATAACTGATCAAATATTATGTTTTTATAAGCTAAGAACTCTCAAGTGTTTTTCGCTACAAGGTTTTGAAATTAAATACAATGCTATACGATGCAAGTGGTTACTCGAATAAGTTTGTTTAAATAAAATCAATAAAACAAGGTTTTCGTCAAAGTGATCTCACATGATTTTCTGATGATAAATTAATCAATTTTATTTATTCTTGATTTAAAATTAAGTTTTCACGAAAGTTAATGGACAATGTTTTCAAAACTTTAGCTAGATTTTTTATACTTTTTGCTATTTGAGTACTAGTGTTTGCTTCAAGAGACTGTAGAAAATTAAAACACTCTCTAACTCTGGTAAGCACTTTTGATAAAACTTTAGATTTAAGGTTTTTAAAACCTAAATAAATTCAAAAAACTCTAAAATTGTAGATAAGATAATGAGTGCACGTGGATCTCATGGACGTGGTGCCTGTGGGCATGATGGTCGCCATCAGAGGGCTCGAGCTGAACTATTTTCAATAGGCAGTATGCCCAATTTGGACAAAAATAAGACAAATGGAACTCTTACCCCTGAGACTGAGTCTAGGTCTCAAACTGATGGGAACGGTGCACTGTCCCAAGCTATGTTGAGAGTATTAGAGAGGGTGGCTGAGACCCATATTGGATCTGGGAGACAAGGGCTGGTAACTGAACGACTCCAGTCTAAGGAAACAGAACTATTTAGGGGTGTCGCTGGGATCACCTCGACTATGTCCAAATACTGGTTGGAGGCCACAAAAAGAATAATAAATGATTTAAACTGCACCCCTGTGCAGAAACTGAAGGTTCTTGTATTTTTGCTTCAGATAAAGCTTATCAGTGGTTGTTGACTGTTGTGGAAGACACCTAGCCTGAGCGAGTAACTTGGGCCTATTTCCGGAGCACCTTCCAGGATAAATATGTAAGGCAAGTTATATTGAGGCCCATAGACATAAGTTTATGAGGCTAACTCAAGGACAGAGATTAGTGGCCGAGTGTGAGGCTGAATTTATGAGGTTAAGCAGATATTCTTGAGGTTTAGTTGGCACCGACTATGATAAGAGCTAGTTTGAGGAAGGGTTGAGGTACAATATTAAGGTATTAGTAGGTCCTCAATGGGAGCGAGTATTTGAAACTTTGGTGGAGAAGGAAAAAATTACTGAGGAGATCAAGATCGTGGAGTGTGAGTAAAGGGAGAATGAGAAGAATCAAAACAAGAATAAGAAGGATTCGGGTCCTTAGAGTTATTCTCAGTGATCTATGAAATGGGTCAGGGTTGATAGACCTCAACAGGTTGAGTCAGCTGCTAGGATTGAACCCGTTACTAGGGTTGAACGGGTTCTGATTTATGACTATTGTTGTAACAGCCCATTTTTTAGTGGTGACAGAAAAGTGGTTTCGAAACCATAAATTTTCATTGTGTCGGCATGTAAATATTATTTATAGAATATTTACGGAGTCATTAGAGTAGTATTAAATTTTGGTTAAGAAATTTTAACTTTTAGATAGTTAATTAAAGAAAAAGGACTAAATTGTAAAAGGTGAAAAACTTAGTAATTATTGTATTTACATGATTTAATAGCTTAACTAATAAATGTGGAAGGGCCAATGAAGTAATTAAACCTTGTTAAAGGTTAGTGGACGGCAAAGGAACAAAATTAATTAATTAAAGTATAATGGATGTTAATTTTGTAATTAAGACAAAATTAAACAAAACATAATTAAAAGAAAATACCATCTTCTTTGTCTTTCCATGGTTTTTCTGAAATCACCATGAAAGAATAAGTTTGGAGGTTCGACTAGCTCACTCCTTTGCATGATTAAGTTTTTGAGCCCCATTTTTAATGAATTTTATGTTTTTCAGATCGTTACAACTAGGTTCAACTAACCCAGACCTTCGTTTTTGAATCTGTTGAAAATTTTAGAAGTTTCCATTGATGAATCTTGGTTTTTTTTATGATAATTATGTGTTTGAAGCTTTGATTGTGGTATTTGGTTGTTTTGTAAAGTGATTTTAGTTAGTTTTTAATTAAAAGATTAAATTGTTAAAATGTTAAAATCACGTGGTTAACTGGTGTATAAGAGGTGTTTTGTGGACTTTTTAGAAGCCTTGAACATTCAGCTAGTATGCTAAGTTTTTAGAAATGGTTAATTTGATGATTTTTGGGTTAAGGGACTAAATTGCATAAATTTTAAAAGTTAGGGGCAATTGTGTAAATTTTAAAAAATAAAAGGGTATAAATTGTAGACTAAATTAGAATATGAATTGTAAGCTAATAATTGGGAAATTCTACATTGTAGATCAAGACCCTATTGATTTACGTGGAAAAGGGAAAATTATGGAATAGTCCTTGAACTTCTACAACTATTACAATTTAGTCCAAGTAAGTTTGTTCGGTTTGTAATTTAATATCTAAATGAATTGTATGATGATATGATATGAAATAGTGGATATTAGTTGTTCTATTGATGATGTAAAGTTGTTTGGAAAATGTTATTGAATTTCAGACTTGGGCCAGATGAACACGAGATAAAGTACAATTGAATGATAGCGAGTTATATAGGGTTGGAGTGGAGATTGATGTGGCATGCTTTATATATTTTTCCCGAGTATACTGAGGTTCAGTATTTGTTACGAACCCTCGTGTTATACTATCATGTTCTGGCGTGTTATGGGGTCAGATGTATAACTTACAGGCTAAGCACTTATTGCCGAGGCGTGTTATCGATTGGATTAGCTCTGATGAGCGTTTGGCGTGTTATTGGTTGGATTAGCTCTTATGAGCGTTTTGCATATTTTGGTTGGACTACTTGTGTACTCGAATCTGTAAGTCATTCATCAAGTCGTAAATTATTATATTATAACTTGCTTAATGACTTTGAATGGCATGACATGTACTTTACATCTTGAATTAACTCCATTGTGGACATGTAGATTTTGCGGAAATTATTATTTGAGCTTTGAATTGAACTATATAATTCACCAGTTTGTAATTTTGGATGACATGAAGCATTAGTTGTTGAATTATATTTGAATAAATTGTTATATTTACTTTAATAAGATTTATTGTTTCTTTCTATCGAACTTACTAAGATTCAATAAGCTTACTTGTGTGATTTGCATTTTCTTGTAGATATATTTTTGTGGGACGAAAGACTGGATCAGCACTCAAGTCACACTATCCATCCAATTTTGGTAGTTTTTTAACATTTATTTTGGATTGTATGGCATGTAACATGTTGTTATGTCAATGACCTCATTTGATATGTATATATATAAAGCATATAACTAGTTCGTCTTTCGATCGATGTGGTCTTGTAATGTTACGATAGTTATATGGTTGCTAGGTTTAGTGGTGAATATAGTTTATTTTGTGAAGTTGTGGTTAAGTTTTTGGTAAGCTTAGGTAGGAATAAATATGGTACATGTTTGATATTAACTTGGCAAGTTATAAGGTAAGGTATTTAGGTTAAAAATATTGATAAGATTGTATGTTTGAACGGTTGAATGGTTGATGATTTATATTGTTGTCTAAATGTGTATACTTGTGGTACCATTGAAGGTACATTGGTTAGGCACTTATAGCATGATTTGATCATGTTTAATGCCATTTTGGATAGGTTTAATGGCTGGTAAATGGATTGCTTAGTGTCTAAGAAATCTTGAAATGGTAAACTTGAGTTTTAAAGTTTATTTTGGCACACACAGCCTGGGACACAGACTACCACACGACCGTGTGCTATACACGGCCTGCAACATGGGTGTGTGTATCAAGTCAGTGAGTTACACGGCTTGACACACAACTTACGACATGGTCGTGTGATCTAAGTCAGAGAGTTACATGGTTTAAGGCACGAGCTGGGACATAGTCGTGTGTCTCAACTTCGAATACTCACAAGGGATGAGTAGTAATATTCCAATTCCACAAGTATCTGAAAACGAACTTAAAAACATGTTCTTCAGGTTTATGAACTAGTGATTTAAAGAATTTATGCAAATGAATACTGCAGCTCAGCAACTTCCACCCCCTGTTATACCTCCTGTTGCACCTCCACATCCTCCTGTGACTAAATCTAGTCAATGTATACTGATTGAAAAGCTTAGGAAGTGTGGTGATGAAGAATTTCTAGGCAGGTCAGAGGATGATCCAGTTAAAACTGAGTATTGGCTTCAGAATATTCTACGTGTTTTTAAAGAAATGGCTTGCTCGCCTGATAATTTCCTTAGATGTGTCGTTTCATTGTTAAAAGAAGAAGTATATAGTTGGTGGACTACGTTGATAGCTATGGTATCAAGAGATAAAATTTCTTAGGATTTCTTTCAGATTGAGTTCAAAAAGAAATATGTCGGTAAACAATATCTAGACAAAAATAAACTACCTGTTGAATTAGCTGAATATGATATTCAAGTTACTAATCCACTGGGTCAGAGTGTGATAGTTAACTTAGTTTGTCGTAAATGTCCACTGAAAATTAAACGTTGTGAATTCCATGCTGATTTAATGTTATTAACGTTTCGGGAATTTGATATTATTTTGGGTATGGATTGGTTATCACTACATGATGCCGTGGTAAATTGTAGACAAAAACGAATTGATTTGAAATCCCAGACAGGAGAAATGATTTTAGTTGAATCTAACAGACCGAATAGTATCGTTAGAATCATTTCAGCTCTTTCTGCATAGAGATTGATACATAAAGGTAGTGAGGCATTTCTAGCATATATACTTGATACTCGAGATTCAAAATTGAAGTTAGATAAACTACAAGTTGTTAATGAGTTTACTGATGTATTTTTCGAAGAGTTATCGGGCTTGCCACCTGAGCATGAGGTTGAGTTTGTTATTGATTTGGTCCCTAGAACTGCACCGATATCGATATCACCGCATTATATGGCTCTAGATGAGTTAAAAAAGTTGAAAGCTTAGTTGCAAGAATTTTTAGATAGAGGGTTTATTCAACCAAGCGTATCTCCATAGGGTGCACCTATGTTGTTTGTGAAAAAGAAAGACAACTCCTTAAGATTGTGTATTGACTACAGACAGTTGAATAAAGTTACAATAAATAAAAAGTATCCCCTTCCACATATCGACGATTTGTTTGATCAATTAAAAGGTGCCACAGTGTTTTCAAATATAGATCTCAGATCTAGGTATTATCAATTGCAAGTTAAAGATTATGATGTGCCAAACATTATTTTTTGAACTTGTTACGGCCACTATGAGTTTCTGGTAAAGCCATTTGGATTAACAAATTCTCATGCTGCTTTTATGGATTTAATGAATCGAGTTTTTCAACCTCATTTGGATAGATTTGTGGTTGTTTTTATTGATAATATATTGATCTATTCTAAAACAAAATATGAACATGCTCAACACCTAAGAATCCTGTTATAGACTTTGCGAGAAAAACAATTGTATGTAAAATTCAATAAATGTGAATTCTGGCTTTTCGAGGTTGGATTTTTGGGTTATATTGTATCATTTGATAGGATTTAAGTCGATCTGAGTAAAGTTTCTGCTGTAATGTGTTGGAAAACTCTGAAAAATGTTTTAGAAGTGTGAAGTTTTATAGGTTTAGTAGGTTACTACCATTGTTTTGTTAAAAACTTCTCAATCATTGCTTCACCTATGACCAGGTTACTACAGAAAAATGTCGAATTTGTTTGGTCGAATAAGTGTCAACAGATTTTTGATTAGCTGAAAAGCATGTTAACAGAAGCTCCAGTTTTGACTCAGCCTGAATTTAGGATAAAATATGTTGTTTACAGTGATGCGTCTCTCAATGGTTTGGGTTGTGTGTTGATGCAATCAGGGAAATTAGTAGTTTATGCTTCTCGATAGTCAAATCCACATGAAAGAAATTATCCGACTCACGATATCGAATTAGCCGCGACTGTCTTCACTTTGAAGATATTAAGGCATTATTTATACGGCGAGAAATGTCATGTGTATACTGATCATAAAAATTTTAAGTATTTAATGACACTGAAGGAACTGAATCTAAGACAGCGACGTTGGTTAGAGCTATTGAAAGATTATGATCTAGTTATTGATTATCATCTGGGAAAGGCTAATGTGGTTGTAGATGCACTTAGTTGAAAACCATCACTATTTGCACTTTGAGCGTTGAACGCTCCTTTAGCTTTAAATTACGATGATTCTATATTAGCAGAGTTCAGGACTAAACCCCTATTTCTTCAACGAATTCGAGATCTTAAGTTGATAATGAAATGAAATTTGGTTGAGGGTAATTTGGCTACTAGATACAGTATTGGTTATGCTGATACATTGTATTACCGTGGTAGAATTTGTGTTCCGAATAATCTGGATTTGAAACATGATATTTTGTCTGAAGCGCATAGTAGTATGTATTTCATTCATTCTAGTAGTACGAAAATGTACTGTGATTTGAAATAGATGTACTGGTGGCTAGGTATGAAACGTGAGATTTGCGAGTTGGTAGCCAAATATTTGATTTGTCAGCTGGTAAAGGTACCCTCAGGATTATTACAATCTGTTATGATTCCTAAGTGAAAGTAGGAGCGGGTCACGATGGATTTCGTATCTGGTTTGCTTGTAACTCCAAAAAAGAAAGATTTGATTTGGGTGATTGTTGATAAATTAACTAAATCGACACACTTTATTCCAGTTAGAACAGATTACTCACTTGAGAGGCTAGTGGAATTATATGTGTTTGAGATTGTAAGATTACACGGAGTTTTGACATATATTAATTCAAATCGTGATTCGAGGTTCACATCGAGATTTTGGGGTACACTTTACGAGGCTTTGGGTACTAAACTCAATTTTAGTACAACGTTTCATCCTCAGACTGACGGGTAATCAGAATGAGTAATACACATTCTAGAAGGCATGCTACGATGTTGTATACTGAAGTTTGAGGGTAGCTGGGAAAAATATTATTGTTAGCTGAATTCGCTTATAATAACAATTATCAGCCCAGTATCAAAATGACATTGTTTGAAGCTTTATATGGAAGAAAATGTAAAACACCATTGTATTGGTCTGAATTGGGCGAATCTGTAACACCCTGAAAATTTGAGTAAATTATTTTCTATGTGTGCTTTGAGTAATTATTCTAGAAAGTAAAATTTTCGATTTATTTTTCGTGGTTAGTATAGTCTGAAGAAGGGTTTAAAATTTTTTTAGAAGGAATAATATTAATTTTGAGAATTTATGGAAATAGACTAAGTGGCATTGACACATAAATTAATTTAAGTGTCAATGTGTAGCATAAGATGAGTAGTTGGACAAGTGGTGTTGGCGCATGAGCTAGTACATGGGGTGAAGGTTCGAATCCCTAAATAGCATCTAGGTGAATTTTATTTTTGATTTTTACGCCCATGTATAGCAAGTGTCGGCCAAGAGCATATATGGAAGGTGTTGACTTGTTATTTTTGGTTAGTATATCAAAGGAATAAGGAAAATTTGAACTTAAGGAAGGGTATCAAAAGAATAAGGAAAATGTGAGGATATGAGGCATGAATCAAGGAGTTGTTTAAGGAAACAATATCTTGGCCTAAAGACCAAGCATATGGACGGCATTATGGCTAGGGGGGGAGCCGAATTTTGGTGATAGTTTGGCTAGGAATTTTAGTCTTTGGTTTTGGTCATTTTGTTTAGTTTGTGCAAGTTTTGAAAATTCTCTCAAACTCTCTTTTCCTTGGCCGAAATTGTGCACTTGGTAAGCCTAGTTTCTTTTGTCAAATTGGTCATTTTTGTTTTACACTTTGGTGTCAATTTTGTGCCTTTCTCTTTGTGCCTATTTTACCAATACCTAAAGAGACCATTCTTTTCTTTTCTTCTCCCCATTGCCGATTATACATTGCTCTCAAAACTTATCTTTTCTTTCTTTTCTTTTCCATTCTATTTGGAAACCGAAACATCATCACCATCTCTCTCCTATTTGATTTCTTTCAATCGAAATTCTCTCCACCTACACTTTCATGGCCGAATGTTAAAGTGCCTATAACCGATTTTTATTTTCTCTTTTCTTTGTTTCTTCATAGCCGAATTCTTCTTAGATCCATATTATTCTCAAATCCTATCTTTTCGACGTGGAAATAGGTAAGAATCCTTTTCGTTTCGATTAGTTAATAGTGGTTATGGCGAATATTGATGATGGTTTGAAAGCTTTATTAGATCAAAATAAACGTTCCTTCTTTTAACGTTTATTTTGTTATACTTTAGTGCGATAAGCGGAAGTTTGGGATCAAGAAGTCGTGGGTGACAAAACGTTGGAATCAATTTTGTGGTAAGGAAATCATATCTTTAAAACCTTAGGATTTTTTGATATCATTGGATTAACGATCTTTGTCCTTGAAGACATTCAAAATAGGAAAGAAAAAGGGCGGTGTTTAGCCTTCGGAAGAAGGGAGGTTCGTTATTCCCCTAAGTACAAGCAAAGGATTTGTTTCAAAGAATCCGGGATTTCCCACCGGGTTGTGGATGTTCAACCGAGGAAAATCAGCTGTTGAAGTCGTTCGTACTCCGAACCATTATTTGTTCGTGGATTCAATTCGATTAGCGAACCATCGATCGGAGAAAAATCGCAAGTAGAAGTCTTACGAAAATCGAGGGTAAATTTCTAGATCGCTATAGATAGATCGGTTTTATTATAGATTATAGTGTTTTAATTAACACAATACGTATAGGTGTTGAAGAGCGGGAAAGTTTAGTTCTCTCCATAACCGGTGTGTAACTTCACACTCATTTTCGGGTTGGACATCATGTTGTAAGTTTTGTGATAAATTCGTAAAATAGTAAAAACGGGAAAAATACGTAGTAACTCATATTTTTGAGTAAATGCATGAAAACGGTTAAAACCGAGAAAATGAAATCCGATAATACTCTAGTTCGAAAAAATGGGCGATAAAACTCTAGTTCGATAAAATGGGCGATAATACTCTAGTTCGATTAAATGGGCCGAAAATACTCTGTTTCGATAAATTGGGCTAAAATGGGCCAAAGTCACTAAACTACTAAATGGGCTAGTTGTTAAATTGTTTATATGAGCCTAATGAAGGGTTAATTGATAAGCCCACCGATGATATGGATTAATGAAAATCTGTTATATGATTATATTTGTTATATACGCATGATTGCATGGGGTGGGTTATATGAAGAGAAGAATGGCCGTTGCCACAAATTTGGCTCATTGCCTCTAGTTCGGTGGCTCTGCCACAATATGGCTCAATGCCTCTAGTTCGGTGGCTCTGCCACAAATTCAACTAAATGCCTCTAGTTCGGTGACAATGTCACAATCTAGTTGGTGAGTGCACTACAAAATTATTTAAGGGCTTTAAGCCCATGATTGGTGTGTTTGGCGGGGTGGGTTGACTTGATCCCCACAGGTGTGTTGGTTGGTACGGGGGTGTTAGCGGATGGATACTAGGTTGGTTTGGGAAATTCATATTTCATGCATTCTTCTCTTTAAATTATGTTACTTTACGATGTATGGTTGAAATCTGTTAATGGGTTCAAGCCCAGCATGATATCTTGACGATTTGACCTAAAAATGGTGGTAAGTGAGTTGCACACTTGAGTTCTTTGTAACTCACCCAAATTTTATTAACCATTTCGGTAATGGAAATTGACGTGGACTTGGGTAGGTGATGACTTGGTGGAGGCCATACTACAAACTTGGGTTTTTAATAAACTATGACTTTATTTAAGTTTTTATTTTGATTGCTATTATTGGGTTGATGTAATAAGGCCTCTTATTATGTTTTATGGTTTTATTGTGTGGATGGTTTAAATTTTATTCTAAACTCTTAATATGGTTTTATCTCAATATGTTAAGTTTTCTTAAGAACATTGGTTTTATAACAAAAAGTTTTGTAGCACTATTTTATCTTAACCCTATGAAAATAAACGAATGTAGGATTGGTGTGACAAACCAAATCTTGTCTAAACGCATAGACCGGGTTTGGGGTGTTACATTTAGTGGTATCGAGCCAGTTCAAAACTCTACTGTGGTTTGGGTTCAATAAAGAAATTTGTTTGAAAATAATTTCTAGAGTTTTGAGTAAAGGTAGTATGGCACCATGAGCATCCGCGCCAAGTCAAGTAAGTATCTATATCTTTGTATGTTTATTATCATTGTGATATGATTATAAGAAACACTCTAGAACTTCTAGTTTTAGGTGTTAAAACCGTAGAGATTGAGACAATAGGATATTGATGCGAAAACACTCTATCTCTTTCATATCATAAGACATCGTTAATAAACAAGCTGAAATATTATTCGATTCATAAAACTCTTAATCAGATTAAATCGAATTAGTCGCCATGAGCACTAGAGGGCGTGGTCGTGGACGCGGTAGGCGTGGGCCGTGGTAGAGGACGAGGTGTTAGGGGCGCAACCGATGTGCCGGGTTATATGTCGGAAATGGATGCACTGCGTCACTCGAGAGTGAGACGGGATCGCGCGACCATATGGAAGAGGATAATGCTTTGTGACACGAGCAATCTGTGAGTACTTGAAAGGGTCGTTGGATCCGAATCGACCAACCGCTCGTGGGTCGATATCGGAGCGATCGAAATCCGATGGAGCCGAGGTTTTCGAGGTGTCTCTGGTGTAGCTCCCAATGTCGCTGAATATTGGCTTGAGGCGAGAGCGAATTATGGACGATCTTGAGTGCGATGTGGAACAAAAGTTAAGAGGAGCGGTATCTTTGTTGAGAGGCGAAGCTTACCAATGGTGGCTTACTATCAGAGAGATGGCATCTTGCTTTAATTAGCGGGAATTTTTCAAGGCTTCCTTTCAAGGGAAATATGTGGGAACAAGCTATGTGGATGCCCGAAGGAAGGAATTCTTGAACTGGTGCAAGGAAATAAGACGGTGGCGAGATATGAGGCTGAGTTCTTACGTTTGAGTCGCTATGCTCGAGCGATAGTGGCAACGGACCATGAGCGTTGTGTGCGCCGAGGGCGGTTTGAAAGACGAGTTGCGGGTTCGATAGCCCCACAACAAGTTAGAACTTTGCCGCTCTTGTGGAGAAGGCCAAGATAGCCGAAGAGGCTAAGAACTCGAACGTCAAAATCGGGAGCAAATTCGAGGCAAGAAAGATCAAGCATTGGGTTCTTCGAGAAGATTCTGAAGAGGCCCCGGAATGAGGAACCACTCAAGGAAGAGCACGATGAAGTCGTTAATCAGTCGGGATTGTCTTTGAATGTGGGAAAAGACATTAGGAGAATGTTGGAGGGAAAGCGGGTGCTTGCTATAAATGTGGATCGACGGAGCATCAATATAGGAGTTGCCCTCGACGTATGGATACAACTCAAGAAGTTCGTGCTCATCGATGCACCACCGGCAAGAGGAGTTCGGAAGCAACCACCGGAGAGGTCGGGGACCGTGTCGTGGTGGTAATGGGGGTGGGCGTGGTCAAGGTGTGGTGCTGGGTCGAGGCAATGGTCCTAGAGGCAACGCGGATGCAAGACACCGAGATTGGTGTATGCGGTCGACGTCGTGAGGATGGCAATGCACGATGTGATAACTGATACGTTCTTCATTTTCGATGTACCCGTTATTGCCTTGATAGATATTGGTTCTACTCATTCGTACATTGCTAGCACCATAACGGAAACTTGAATTTAGACTCTGAAATTTCCGATAAAGAGATGAGGTGATTAGTCCCTTAGGTCGATCGGTGGTGGTTAATAAACTGTTTGGAGACGTGCCCTTAGTTATTCAAGGAGAAACATTCTTGGCAAATTTGATGGAATTGCCTTTTGGCGAGTCGATATCATTTCAGGCATGGATTGGTTGGTTAAGCACCGGCGCGCAATTGGGTGTCTTTGGAAAAGCGGATGTTGATAAGAATCTGCGGAGGATAAAGAGATAGTTATGATAGGCGAGCGGAGAAATTTCTTGACAAAGCGTGATTTCTGCGTTAAAGGCGGAGAAGTTGGTACGAAAAGGATATGGAGCATTTTTAGCATTTATTAGTGCTTTAGATGCAAAAGAGTCATCGATGGAAGATGTGAACGGTGAAGGAATTTTTGGATGTTTTCTGAAGAACTTCCCTGGTGTACCTCGGATCGGGAAGTGGAATTTGGTATTGAGCTTTTGCGGAATCGCTCCAAAGTGTCCATTGCTCCTTATAGAATGGCACCGAAGGAGTTGTCGGAGCTTAAAGCTCAAATTCAAGAACCGCTAGATCGGGGTTTTATTCGACCGAGAGTGTCTCCAGTGGGAGCACCGGTTTTGTTTGTTAAGAAGAAGGATGGGTCAATGCGTATGTGTATCGATTATAGGCAATTGAATAAGTGGCGATCAAGAATCGGTACCTCTGCCGAGGATTGACGACTGTTTGATCAATTGAAGGAGCTTCTGTTTTCTCCAAGATTGATTTAAGGTCGGGTTACCACCGACTTAAGGTGAAAGAAGCGGATATTCACAAGACAGCGTTCCGAACCCGTTACGGACACTATGAGTTTTTAGTGATGCCGTTTGGGTTGACCAATGCACCAGTGCATTTATGGATATGATGAACCGGGTCTTTCAACCATTCTTAGATCGGTTTGTGGTGGTATTCATAGATGACATTACGGGTTTATTCGAGGAGCGAAGAAGAACATGACTCGCATTTGCGGATTGTATTGCAAGTGCTTCGAGATAATCAGTTGTATGCCAAATTCGGTAAATGTGAATTTTGGTTAAGAGAAGTGACTTTCTTGGGTCATGTGGTATCAGCCGAAGGAATAAGGGTGGATCCTCGGAAGATTGAGGCGGTATTGGATTGGAAACCACCGAAGTCGGTAGCTGAGATTCGGAGTTTCTTGGGTTTGTTTGGATATTATAGGCGCTTTGTTGAGGGTTCTCATTGATTCTTTGCACCTCTAACTAAGCTTTTGCGGAAGGGAGTGTTGTTTATATGGGTGATAAGCGGCAAGAAAGTTTCGAGCGATGAAGAAGGTTTTAACTGAGCGCGGTATTGATTCAACCTGAGGCTGGGAAGGAGTTTACAGTTTATTGTGATGCGTCACATACGGGTTTAGGCTGCGTATTGATGCAAAGTGGGAAAGTTGTAGCTTACGCTTCTCGTCAATTGAGACCGCACGAAGTGAACTACCCTACTCATGATTTGGAGTTAGCAGCAGTGGTGTTTGCCTTAAAGATTTGGAGGCATTACCTCTATGGTGAAAAGTCTATCATCTATACGGATCACAAGAGTCTTAAGTATCTTCTTACTCAGAAGGAGTTAAACTTGAGACAACGAAGATGGGTGGAGTGTTAAAGGACTATGATTTCTCTATTGAGTATCATCCCGAAAGGCTAATGTAGTGGCGGACGCATTAAGTCGTAAGGTGGTATCTGATTTGAGAGCTATGTTTGCCCATTTGAGTTTGTATGAGGATGGTAGTTTGATAGCGGAATTTCAAGTGAAGCCTATGTGGTTAGAACAAATTAAGGAAAAACAGATTTTAGATAAGAAGTTGAGACTTTTATTTCAAAGCAAGTGGAAAATGGTGAAATTGAGGATTTTGGAATAAATTCGAGAAGGTGTATTGTGTTTTCGTGAAAGGGTGCGTATGCCTAAGGATTCAGATCTGAGGCAAATGATTTTGAGGAAGCGCATAGTAGCCCTTATGCTATGCACCGGAGGAAATAAGATGTATCGGGATCTTCGTGAAACGTATTGGTGGCACAGGTTGAAAGCGTGAGATTTTAATTTGTGGGAAAATGCTTAACTTGTCGGCAAGTGAAGGCGGAGCATCAATTGCCGTCAGTCTTTTGCAACCGTTAAGATTCCTCTTTGGAAATGGGAGCGGATAACAATGGATTTTGTTAGTGGGTTACCTTTAACACCTACTAAGAAAAATTACATTTGGGTAATTGTTGATCGTCGACGAAGACTCGCTCATTTTCTACCAAAGGCGTCACGGACTACTCGTTGCGAAGTTGGCGAAAGCTGTATGTATCCGAAATCGTGAGGTTGCATGGGGTACCAGATCGATTATATCGGATAGGGATCCTAGGTTTACATCTCGATTTTGAAAGCTTTGCATGAAGCCTTGGGTACAAAGCTTAATTTTTAGTACGGCTTTTCATCCTCGATCGATGGTCGATCGGAGAGAGTGATTCGATTACGGAAGACATGTTAAGGGGATGTAATCGACTTCAAAGGTAGTTGGGAGGATTTTCACCGTTAGCGGAATTTGCGTACAACAAACAACTACAGTCTAGCATTCAGATGGCACCCTACGAGGCATTGTATGGTCGTAGGTGTCGTTCTCCTATTTGTTGGGTGAGTTGGGTGATCGGCGATTGTTAGGACTCGAGATGATTTTCAAACGGAAGAAAAAGTGAAAGTTATTCGAACGCGGTTAAAGGAAGCTTGGATGATAGACGTAAGTCGTATGCGGATCCGAAGCGTAAGGATATCGAGTATGCCGTAGGAGATCAAGTTTTCTGAAGGTCTCACCTTGGAAGAAGATATTCGATTCGGGAAGAAGGGCAAGTTGAGTCCTAGATACATTGGACCATATCGTGTGGTGAAACGAGTTGGTCCGATGGCCTATCGATTGAGTTACCTCGAATTGAGCCAAATTCATAATGTTTTCCACGTGTCCATGTTGAGGCGCTATAGATCGGATCCTTCGCACATAGTACCGGTAGAAGAAGTGGAGTTGAATTTGGATTTGTCTTTTGAGGAGGAACCAGTGGAAATCTTAGACCGAGACGTGAAGGTGCTAAGAAAGAAGGCGTGCCGTTGGTCAAAGTGTTGTGGCGTAACCACGGAGTGGAGGAAGCTACGTGGGAGCCCGAGGATGCAATTCGGCAACAATACCCTCACCTTTTTCAGCTGTAAATTTCGAGGACGAAATTTTCTTTTAGGGGTAGAGTTGTAACACCACGAAAATTTGAGTAAATTATTTTCTATGTGTGCTTTGAGTAATTATTCTAGAAAGTAAAATTTTACGATTTATTTTCGTGGTTAGTATAGTCTGAAGAAGGGTTTAAAATTTTTTTAGAAGGAATAATATTAATTTTGAGAATTTATGGAAATAGACTAAGTGGCATTGACACATAAATTAATTTAAGTGTCAATGTGTAGCATAAGATGAGTAGTTGGACAAGTGGTGTTGGCGCATGAGCTAGTACATGGGGTGAAGGTTCGAATCCCTAAATAGCATCTAGGTGAATTTTATTTTTGATTTTTACGCCCATGTATAGCAAGTGTCGGCCAAGAGCATATATGGAAGGTGTTGACTTGTTATTTTTGGTTAGTATACCAAAGGAATAAGGAAAATTTGAACTTAAGGAAGGGTATCAAAAGAATAAGGAAAATGTGAGGATATGAGGCATGAATCAAGGAGTTGTTTAAGGAAACAATATCTTGGCCTAAAGACCAAGCATATGGACGGCATTATGGCTAGGGGGGGGAGCCGAATTTTGGTGATAGTTTGGCTAGGAATTTTAGTCTTTGGTTTTGGTCATTTTGTTTAGTTTGTGCAAGTTTTGAAAATTCTCTCAAACTCTCTTTTCCTTGGCGAAATTGTGCACTTGGTAAGCCTAGTTTCTTTTGTCAAATTGGTCATTTTTGTTTTACACTTTGGTGTCAATTTTGTGCCTTTCTCTTTGTGCCGATTTTACCAATACCTAAAGAGACCATTCTTTTCTTTTCTTCTCCCCATTGCCGATTATACATTGCTCTCAAAACTTATCTTTTTCTTTCTTTTCTTTTCCATTCTATTTGGAAACCGAAACATCATCACCATCTCTCTCCTATTTGATTTCTTTCAATCGAAATTCTCTCCACCTACACTTTCATGGCCGAATGTTAAAGTGCCTATAACCGATTTTTATTTTCTCTTTTTCTTTGTTTCTTCATAGCCGAATTCTTCTTAGATCCATATTATTCTCAAATCCTATCTTTTCGACGTGGAAATAGGTAAGAATCCTTTTCGTTTCGATTAGTTAATAGTGGTTATGGCGAATATTGATGATGGTTTGAAAGCTTTATTAGATCAAAATAAACGTTCCTTCTTTTAACGTTTATTTTGTTATACTTTAGTGCGATAGCGGAAGTTTGGGATCAAGAAGTCGTGGGTGACAAAACGTTGGAATCAATTTTGTGGTAAGGAAATCATATCTTTAAAACCTTAGGATTTTTTTGATATCATTGGTTTAACGATCTTTGTCCTTGAAGACATTCAAAATAGGAAAGAAAAGAGGCGGTGTTTAGCCTTCGGAAGAAGGAGGTTACATTATTCCCCTAAGTACAAGCAAAGAATTTATTTCAAAGACAATCCGGGATTTCCCACCGGGTTGTGGACGTTCAACCGAGGAAAATCAAGCTGTTCGAAGTCGTTTCGTACTCGAACCATTATTTGTTCGTGGATTCGATTCGATTAGCGAACCATCGATCGGAGAAAAATCGCAAGTAGAAGTCTTACGAAAATCCGAGGGTAAATTTCTAGATCGCTATAGATAGATCGGTTTTATTATAGATTATAGTGTTTTAATTAACACAATACATATAGGTGTTGAAGAGCGGGAAAGTTTAGTTCTCTCCATAACCAGGTGTGTAACTTCACACTCATTTTGGGTTGGACATCATGTTGTAAGTTACGTGATAAATTAAGTAAAATAGTAAAAGCGGGAAAATACGTAGTAACTCATATTTTGAGTAAATGCATGAAAGCAGTTAAAACCGAGAAAATGAAATCCGATAATACTCTAGTTGAAAAAATGGGCGATAAAACTCTAGTTCGATAAAATGGGCGATAATACTCTAGTTCGATTAAATGGGCCGAAAATACTCTGTTTCGATAAATTGGGCTAAAATGGGCCAAAGTCACTAAACTACTAAATGGGCTAGTTGTTAAATTGTTTATATGAGCCTAATGAAGGGTTAATTGATAAGCCCACCGATGATATGGATTAATGAAAATCTGTTATATGATTATATTTGTTATATACGCATGATTGCATGGGGTGGGTTATATGAAGAGAAGAATGGCAGTTGCCACAAATTTGGCTCATTGCCTCTAGTTCGGTGGCTCTGCCACAATATGGCTCAATGCCTCTAGTTCGGTGGCTCTGCCACAAATTCGGCTAAATGCCTCTAGTTCGGTGACAATGTCACAATCTAGTTCGGTAGTGCACTACAAAATTATTTAAGGGCTTTAAGCCCATGATTGGTGTGTTTGGCGGGGTGGGTTGACTTGATCCCCACAGGTGTGTTGGTTGAGTGCACGGGGTGTTAGCGGATGGATACTAGGTTGGTTTGGGAAATTCATATTTCATGCATTCTTCTCTTTAAATTATGTTACTTTACGATGTATGGTTGAAATCACATTAATGGGTTCAAGCCCGACATGATATCTTGACGATTTGACCTAAAAATGGTGGTAAGTGAGTTGCACACTCGAGTTCTTTGTAACTCACCCAAATTTTATTAACCATTTGGGTAATGGAAATTGACGTGGACTTGGGCGGTGATGACTTGGTGGAGGCCATACTACAAACTTGGGTTTTTAATAAACTATGACTTTATTTAAGTTTTTATTTTGATTGCTATTATTGGGTTGATGTAATAAGGCCTCTTATTATGTTTTATGGTTTTATTGTGTGGATGGTTTAAATTTTATTCTAAACTCTTAATATGGTTTTATCTCAATATGTTAAGTTTTCTTAAGAACATTGGTTTTATAACAAAAAGTTTTGTAGCACTATTTTATCTTAACCCTATGAAAATAAACGAATGTAGGATTGGTGTGACAAACCAAATCTTGTCTAAACGCATAGACCGGGTTTGGGGTGTTACAGAATCCAAAATGGTGGGAATTGATTTGATTCAAGAAACTGAAGACAAGGTTCGAATTATTTGATATTATTTGAAAGTTGCATCTGATCATCAGAAATCATATGTAAATTTGAAAATAAAAGATATAGAATGTGTTGTTTGCGATCGAGTATTCTTAAAAGTTTCTCCGTGGAAGAAAGTACTAAAATTTTGGTAGGAAATGAAAGTTGAGTCCAAGATTTATTGGGCCATATGAGATTACTGAAAGAATCGGTTATGTTGCTTACAAATTAGCTTTATCTCCGGGACTTGAGAAAATTCACAATATGCTCCATGTTTCAATACTGAGACGGTGCAGATCTGATCCTTCACACGTGATTCCTCAAAGTTAAATTGAATTACAGACAGATTTGACGTATTTTGAAGAACCGACGAAATTTTTGGCTCGAGAAGTCAAAAAGCTTCAAAATAAATGAGTACCATTGGTATAAGTCTTGTGGCATCGGCATGGTACTGAAGAGGCTACCTGGGAAACTGAGGACTTGATGAAACTATAGAATCCAAATTTATTCTCAAGTAACAATTTCGAGGACGAAATTTCTTAAGGGGCAGAGAGTTGTAACAGTTTGTTTTTCAGTGGTGATGGAACGGTGCTTTTGGGATCAAAAATTTTCATCGTGTTAGCCCGCAAATATTCTTTATAGAATGTTTATAAAGTCATTAGAGTTGAATTAAATTTTGGTTAAGAAATTTTAACGTTTAGATAGCTAATTAAAGAAAAAGGATTAAATTGTAAAAGGTACAAAACTTAGTAGTTATTGTATTTAGATGATTTAATAGCTTAACTAATAAATGTGGGAGGGCCAATGAAGTAATTAAAACCTTGTTAAAGGTTAGTGGACGACAAAAGAAAAAAATTAATTAATTAAAGTATAATGGATGGAAATTTTGTAATTAAATCAAATTAAACAAAGCATAATTAAAAGAAAATATCATCTTCTTCATTTTTCCATGGTTTTTCCAAAAAGACCATGAAATAATAAGTTTGGAGGTTTGACTAGCTCACTCTTTTGCATGAGTAAGTTTTTTATCCCTATTTTTAATGAATTTTATGTTTTTTGAGATCGTTACAAGTAGTCCAACTAACTCGAATCTTCATTTTTGAATCTGTTAAAAATTTTAGAAGTTTCCATTGATGAATCTTGGTTTTTTTTTTTTATAATTATGTGTTTGAAGCTTTGATTGTGGTATTTGGTTGTTTTGTAAAGTGATTTTAGTTAGTTTTTAATTAAAGGATTAAATTGTGAAAATGTTAAAATGACGTGGTTAATTGGTGAATAATTGGCACTTTGTGGACTGTTTAGAAGCCGTGAACATTCAGCTGATATGATGAGTTTTTAGAAATGGTTAATTTGATGATTTTCGAGTTAAGGGACTAAATTGCATAAATTGTAAAAGTTAAAGGAAATTGTGTAAATTTAAAAAATAAAAAGGTATAAATTATAGACTAAATTGGAATATGATTTGTAAGCTAACAATTGGGAAATTTTATGTTTTATATGAAGACACTGTTGATTTATACAGAAAAGGCAAAATTATGGAATAGTCCCTAAACTTCTACAACTATTACAATTCAGTCCAGGTAAGTTCGTTCAGTTTTTAATTTAATATCTATATGAATTTTATGATGATATGATATGAAATAGTAGATATTAATTATTCTATTGATGATGTAAAGTTGTTTGGAAAATGTTATTGAATTTTGGTACTTCGGCTGGATGAACGCGAGATAGAATACAATTGAATGATAGTGTGTTATATGGGGTTGGAGTGGAGATTGACGTGATGTGCTTTATATATTTTTCCTGAGTATACCGAGGTTCAGCATTTGTTGCGAACCCTCCTGTTATACTATCTTGTTCTGGCGTGTGATGGGGGTCGATGTATAACTTACGGGCTAGGCACTTAGTGCTGAGGGTATCGGTTGGATTAGTTATTGGTTGGACTAGCTCTTATGAGTGTTTGGCGTGTTTTGGTTGGACTACTTGTATACTCGTATCTGTAAATTGTTCATCAGGTTCTAAATTATTGTATTATAACTTGTTTAATGACTTTGAATGGCATGACATGTACTTTACATCTTGAATTAACTATATTGTGGACATGTATGTTTTATGAAAATTATTATTTGAGCTTTGAATTGAACTATGTAATTCACCGGTTTGCAATTCTGGATGATAGGAAACATTAGTTGTTGAATTATATTTGATTAAATTGTTATATTTACTTTGGTAAGATTTATTGTTTTTGTCTGTCGAACTTACTAAGCTTCAAGAAACTTTCTTGTGTGATTTGCATTTTCTTGTAGATATGTTTTTGTGGGACTGAAGATCGGATCAGCACTAAAATCACACTATCCATCCGATTTTGGTAGGTTTTGAACATTTATTTTGGATTATATGGCATGTAATAAATCGTTATGCCAATGACCTCGTTTGATTTGTATATATATAAAGCATATAACTAGTTCATCTTTTGATCGATGTGGTCTTGTAATGTGATGGTAGTTGCACAGTTACTAGGTTTGGTGGTGAGTATAGTTTCTTTTGCGAAGTTCTGGTTAAGTTTTTGGTAAGCTTAGCTAGGAACAAATGGTACATATTTGATCTTAACTTGGCAAGTTATAAGGTTAGGTATTTAGCTTAAAAAAATTGATAAGATTGTACGTTTGAACGGTTGAATGGTTGATAATTTATATTTTTGTATAAATGTGCATACTTGTAGTACCATTGAGGGTACATTGGTTAGGCACTTAAGATGGTTGATTTAGCATGATTTGAGCATGTTTAATGGCATTTTGGATAGGTTTAATGGCTGGTAAATGGATTGCTTAGTGCCCAAGAAATCTTGAAATGGTAAACTTGAGTTTTAAGGTTCATTTTGGCACACATGGCCTGGGACACGGGCTACCACATGGCCATGTGTTATATACAGCCTACGACACGGGCGTGTGTATCAAGTCAGAGAGTTACACGATTTAAGACATGGGCTGTCACACGGTCGTGTGTCCCAACTTCGAATACTCACATGGCCTGGGTTATTTCACACGGCCTGGCCATACAACCATGTGTCTCATATTTTTTTGAAATTGTTCATATTTTCCTGAAATTTCATGACTTGTTTAAAATTAGTCCTTAAGGGTTTTAATATTATTTCTTTAGCCCCTTAAACTTGATTTAAGCCTCGTAAATGTAAGTTATTATTGTAATTCAATTACTTTATGGTATTTGAGAAATTATATTGTAATGATCATGCTTTTACCTGTTTATTTCTGTTAACTTGCTGTAGCATTTTTGTAGCCCTGTTCTAGCGGAAAATATGAGTTAAGTGTGTTACAACTATTATAAACACCATCCGAGTGAATGTTGGAGGAGGATTGAGACTTGCTTCAGATATGGGTCTACTAACCCTAGTTCTGCAGGCCACTAGGGGTCATGGTCAGTTTAGGGAGGTAATGGAGGTGGTCGTGGTCAAAGGGCACCGGACAGAGGTGCGATTTAGACTGAGGTGAGATAGCCAGCTTTATTTTACTCGGCAAGACATCGTGAAGATAGAGATGTGGACGATGTGATAGCTGGTATGTTTACTATGCATTCACATCCTTATTTTGCTTTGATTGATTGTGGTTCTACGTATTCATGTATTACTAGTTGTGTATCGGGTAATTTGGGTATTTTGGCTAAGACATTAGTAGTGAGATTTCTGTGATTAGTCTATTAGGACAATCAGTTTGAGTTAATAAAGTGTTTAGGAGGTGTCAGCTTGAGGTTCTGGGGTTTGTATTTCTGACTGATTTGATGGAGTTGTCGTTCAGAGAGTTCGACTTGATATTAGGTATGGATTGGTTGGTGGAGCGTCGGATTGGTCTGGATTGTGAATCTAAGAGAGTGACCTTAATGGTTGGGGATGGTGAGGAAGTTGTGATGGTCGACAGGCATCGAGATTACCTCTATAATGTGATCTCTGCTTTAGTAGCGAAAAAGTTTGTTCGAAAAGGTTGTGATGTGTATTTGGCTTTTGTGCATGACATGAGTGTTGTGGGATCAGCTGTGGAGGGAATTCACACTATTAAGGTTTTTTCAGACGTCTTTCCCGAGGAGGTTTCAAGGTTACTGATCGTTGTTTTATGCGATGTCAAAGTCTTAAAATTTATAATGAGAATGATCGAACCTAGAAACTAACTATGACAATGATTTGAGGCAAGCGCACCTATCGAACAGTAGTATAGTTAAGGTAAGACCGGAATGTCGAACCCAAAGGAACTAAAAGTACTAATACTAACTTTCTTTTTATTATCTAGCCTAAAATAAAGGGAATTTGTTGTTTAATCTAAATTAACTAACTACTAAACTAAAGACTCTAAGACAAAGAAGAATGAATTTGGAGAAATACTTGTGGGAAAAACCAATTGATTAAAACAATACCCGAAGAAGAATCTACCTAGACTTCACTTGTTATCTAACTCTGAACCAGACGATTTATTCACTTGACTTGATCCGTAAGATTCCCTAATGCATATTAGCCCCTCTCTCGAGGCGAATAACGTCTAACCCTAAGTTGATTAATTGAAATCTCTTTCTAATTAAAACCCCTAGAATTGCATTAACTCGATCAATGGAATCCCATATTAGGTTTCACCCCAATCCGGCAAAATCTCGTCACCCTATCTCTAGGCGTGCGATCAACTCCGCTTAACTATGCTAGATCTACTCTTAGGCAGGGACTTTTGCTCCTCCACCTAAGCACATCAAACTTGAATTAATATTCCGGAAATATCAACACAAGAATTAAGAACACATAATTAAGAACAAATCAAGTATTTATCATATAGTTCAGCAAACGATAATAAGATTCATCTTAGGTTTCATCCCCCTCAGGTATCTGAGGGTTTAGTTCATAATAATAAAAGAAAACATCTCAGAAGAAAAGATAAAACAAAACATAAGAAATCCCTAAAACCCCCTGAAGGAATTGAAGGAGAGATCCCCCATCTTGAGTATGTTTCCGGCTTCTTGAGATGAATCAACTGGCTTTCTTCAAGTAAATTCCACAATTCTGCCCTCTTTGGCTTAGTTGGACGCCCCAACAGAAGGCTTCTGTCGACCCCCTCTTTTAGGTCATACTTAGGGTGTTTATATAGGCTTCGGAATGTGTTTCTTCGCCTCTAAGTATCCTAATTCGAGTGAAATTCCTCTTCTCCACGGCAGGGACACGCCCTTGGCACACGCCCGTGTGAATCGTGGCCAGGCTGTGTTCGGGTCTGATTAGGGAGGCATGGCCGTGTTGCTTGGGCCCAGGCCATTTCGATTTCTTTCTTTGGCCCATTTGGCCCGTTTTAAGCTCGTTTCTTGTTCTTTTCATTCTTCGGTGCTTTCCTGAGTATAAAACATGAAATTAAAGGATTAAGAGCACCAAATTACATAATTCAAGGGATAAATCATCCAAAAGTATGCTAAATGTGGGCTTAAAATATGTTACTATTATGGTTTATCAAATACCCCCACACTTAAGCTTTTGCTTGTCCTCAAGAAAAATTCTCAACTCATAATTAAAACAAACTTCCTTGATAATATTCATTGCTAGTGTTCCATCATAATATAATTCAAAGATAATTCAACTCAAAGAGTCCTAAAGATTCAAACAATCTAAGTCATACATTTTTGTAGCACAAAACATAGGTGTTTCCCCTCATCTAAATAATTACCTCTGATTCAAAAATCGACAAGGATTGACATCCTCACTAAAGATTCACTCAAATCACTCGAAGTGTTTAAGGTTAAGGAAAAAGCACTCATAAGTCGAACATGAGAAGTTAATCCCATAGGCTTGCATGAAAATCAAATCTCCACCGCTATAATATGAGATGATACACAAATCAAAAGGTCTTTGAAAAGGGTTGTAACAGGGCTTGGGTTAAAGGTGTGGATAAAGGTTGAATTAGAGGGTTAGAATCGAGATTGACCTGCCAAATTACCTAACCAGAAACAACGAACTGAATATAAATAATTACATCAATTGAAAACTTGTACTACTAATAATAATACACTAATACGAGCTTCTTCTTCAATAATTGGAATTTAACGTATAAGCTCACCTAATCACAAAACTAATAATGAATATACTTTGATTTTTTTTAGGAACAAGTCAAATACATAATAAAGGATAAATTCAACTACTTGAAATAAAGATCATAGTCAGGCAACTGATCAAATCAAATCTCAATATAAGGGTAGTCAAAAGGAATGGTGATAACCAATACAAAGGGTTTTGGGTTAATATTAGTGGATGAGTCAATAAGAAGGGTTGTTAGGATTAAAAGGGGTTCACTAGGGGTTAATTAGTAAATAAAATAATAAAGAAAATAAAAATAATAAAGAAGAAAATAATAAAGAAAATAAAAATAAAAATAAAAGTAAATAATGGAAAATGAAAGAAGAAAGACAATTGGAAAAGAAAAAGGAAGAATGGGGGTTTAAATAGAGATGCAGCCCGTGTTTTGGGAAAAATTTTGTCCTGTTGCCACACGTCTATGGCCACGTCCTTTTACCTACCTATGGTGCCCACACGGGCACGGCCACGGCCGTGTGCAAGGCCGTGTGAGTATGGAAAACCTGCGCCTAAACATGGAAATAAATAAAGCTAAACTTAATTAGTAGGGTTAGTGTTCGGGTTGCCTCCCGAGAAGCGCTTGTTTAAAGTATTAAGCTAGACTTACCTCTCATTCGCATAATCAGGGTGGTTTGAGGAGGTGAAAATCCTTTCTCATGCGATCTATTCGGTTATTGATATAAAGTTTAAGTCGAGTAGTGTTTACCTTAAAGGTGTTGATTTTAGGACTAGTTACCTCGACTGTTCCATCTGGGAAGATTTTGAGTAACTGATCTCCTATTTTAAGCTGGGTTGTCCCATTATTAAGTTCGTCGTGGAGTTGCCTCGTTTTTTCTTCGTGTGTTTTTAGTTTCTCTTTGAAGTGTGTCTTCCACTCGTCCAGTTCATCGATCTGAAGCTTTCGTTCCTCATGAATTTCTTCTTTATTGACACGAGGTCTAGGATCTGGCATCTGTGAAAGATCTTCAAGAAACGGCAAGTTAATATGAATTTTTTTTGGAAGTTTAAGAGACTTACCGACTTGTTCCTCTGTGTGGTCTTTCTTTATCGTATTGGGGTATGGCACATGGGGTTGGTACTCTGTAATTACCGGGTTTGGTAAATCCTGGCTTACCTCAACCTTACCTTCACTTACCACAGGCTCTTGCCTCGGGTCGATTCCACTAACCTTTCTTTGTCAAGAGCACATTACGACTTGAATTTGCTCTTTTGGGTTAGTTTCAGTGTTGATTGGCAAGCTTTCTTGTAGTTGTTCTGAGATCAGCTTAGCAAGCTGACCCAATTGATTCTCGATCCTTTGAATCGATGCTTGTTGATTTTTAAATGTTGCTTCTGTGACTGCTATGAATTAGGTCAGCATCTCCTCAAGGTTCGGCTTCTTTTCCTGTGGGTAGGGTTGTTGTTGGAAGTTTGGAGGAAGTTGCAGTCTTTGACTACCTTGATCATCCCACGAGAAATTGGGATGGTACCTCCAACCTGCATTATAAGTGTTACTATAAAAATTGTTTTGAGGTCTAGAATAGTTACCCATATAGTTAACTTGCTCGCTCTCCATACTCTGTCCGTAGAGTGGGTACACAGGATTCGCCACGCCTCCGCTTGTTTCGTAATGCATAACTGGATGTACCTGCGAAGAACACAAACCATCAATCTTCTTGTTTTACATTTCTAACTGATTTCATAGCCTGGTTACTGCGTCAAGGTTGAAGACACTGGCGGCTTCTGTTGATGTTGTCCTCATAACTTGCCACTGATAGTTATTCAGTGTCATCTCCTCTACAAACTAAAATTACCTGTCAAAAGCAAATAAAATAAAAATTAGCAAAATCAAATTTAATTGCAAAAATAAAATATGGCTAAAGTAATAAAAATTGAGCGTTCTTAATATTTTAGTTCCCCCGCAACGGCGCCAAAAACTTGATCGTTGTTTTATGCGATGTTAAAGTCTTAAAATTTATAATGAGAATGATCGAACCTGGAAACTAACTATGACAACGATTTGAGGCAAGTGCACTTATCGAATAGTAGTATAGTTAAGGTAAGAACGGAATGTCGAACCCAAAGGAACTAAAAGTACTAATACTAACATTCTTTTTATTATCTAGCCTAAAATAAAGGGAATTTGTTGTTTAATCTAAATTAACTAACTACTAAACTAAAGACTCTAAGACAAAGAAGAATGAATTTGGAGAAATACTTGTGGGAAAAACCAATTGATTAAAACGATACCCGAGGAAGAATCTACCTAGACTTCACTTGTTATCTAACTCTGAACCAGATGATTTAAGATTCCCTAATATATATTAGCCCCTATCTCGAGGTGACTAACGTCTAACCCTAAGTTGATTAATTGAAATATCTTTCTAATTAAAACCCCTAGAATTGCATTAACTCGATCTATGGAATCCCATATTAGGTTTCACCCCAATCCGGCAAAATCTCGTCACCCTATCTCTAGGCGTGCGATCAACTCCGCTTAACTATACTAGATCTACTCTTAGGCAGGGACTTTTGCTCCTCCACCTAAGCACATCAAACTTGAATTAATATTTTTAAAATATCAACACAAGAATTAAGAACACATAATTAAGAACAAATCAATTATTTATCATATAGTTCAGCAAACGATAACAAGATTCATCTTAGGTTTCATCCCCCTCAGGTATCTAAGGGTTTAGTTCATAATAATAAAAGAAAACATCTCAGAAGAAAAGATAAAACAAAACATAAGAAATCCCTAAAACCCCCTGAAGGAATTGAAGGAGAGAAACCCCGTCTTGAGTATGTTTCCAGCTTCTTGAGATGAATCAACTTGCTTTCTTCGAGTAAATTCCATAATTCTGCCCTCTTTGGCTTAGCTAGACGCCCCGACAGAAGGCTTCTGTCGACCCCCTCTTTTAGGTCATACTTAGGGTGTTTATATAGGCTTCAAAATGTGTTTCTTTGCCTCTAAGTATCCTAATTCGAGTGAAATTCCTCTTCTCCACGGCAGGGACACGCCCTTGGCACACGCCCGTGTGAATCGTGGCCAGCCGTGTTCGGGTCTAATTAGGGAGGCACGACCATGTTGCTTTGGCCCAGGCCGTGTCAATTTCTTTCTTTGGCCCATTTGGTCCGTTTTAAGCCCGTTTCTCGTTCTTTTCATTCTCCGGTGCTTTCCTGAGTATAAAACATGAAATTAAAGGATTAAGAGCACCAAATTACATAATTCAAGGGATAAATCATCCAAAAGTATGCTAAATGTGGGCTTAAAATATGTTACTATTATGGTTTATCAGTTACCGCTGAATAGGAAGGTTAAGTTTGAAATTAAGGTATTGCCTAGGACAACTCCAGTGTCCATCGCTCTTTACCGTATGGCACTGAATGAGCTAAAGGAGTTAAAATTGCAGCTTCAAGAGCTTCTGGATAGGATTTTTATTCGACCTAGTGTGTCCCCTTGGGGAGCACCAATCCTTTTTTGTCAAAAAGAAGGATGGATCTATGATAATGTGTGTGGATTATCGCTAGTTAAACAAATTAATGCTAAAGAATAAATACCCACTTCTAAGGATTGATTATCTATTTGATCAATTTCATGGGGATTAATGTCTTTGAAGATTGATATTTATTCTGGATATCATCAATTGAAGGTAAAAAAGGCTGATGTGCATAAGACTACCTCAGGACTCATTATGGGCTTTACGAGTTCCTTATCATGTCATTCGGTTTGACTAATGCTTCGGTTGCATTCATGGATTTCATGAACCGGGGTTTTTAGCCGTATCTGGATTAGTTAATCGTAACATTTATCGATGATATCTTGGTATACTCTAAGGGCGAGGATAAGCATGATGAGCATCTGGAAACACGAAAATATACACACTTTTCATGCCTTTTTTTAACACAAATTCATGTAGTTTCGGTAAAATTCTTGTCGAAAAATATATAATAATTATAAAATAATTAATTTGAACTCAAATTATGAAATTGTTGAATTTTAATTAATTTTATATTAAATTTTGATTAATTTTGATAATTTTTGACAGATTTGCACAAAGGACGAAAAACAGCTCGGTAGACACTACTAGAAGTGCAAAACCGAGAAGCAATTTTGATGCATCAAGGAGAATTAATTTTTCAGCCTAAGACAGTCCAAATTATGTGTAGTAATTCATAATATAATTAATTTTAATTTTAATCTAATTTAGTTTGGGTTAAATAAATTATTATTAATTAATTATGAAAAGGGGCCCAGTTGAGCTGAACCGAGAAAATCAATCTAACCAAACACTGGACAGCCCAAAACTGTCCCACATGCTAACCCAATCAGCTTGTTTGGCTTATTATTTAGCTTGCAAAATGGCCCTTGAAGACTCCTTCAATTTGCATTCAAACCCCTCCACTATTCATGCTTTTCAAGATTTGCACTTACATAAAAATAGCATGTTTGAAATCTTCAAACATGCCACATGTGTGGCCGGCCATGGGGGGAGTCTTTGGCTGCTGATTTTGGCTATTTTTAGCAGCCTGCTCAACCTATAAATACCCCCCTTTGCAGCTCACTTCAAACACATCTCAAAACTCATTCATTTCTTCACTTCTCTCTCACTTTTCTCTCTTCATTCCCTTCCATTGTTCTTCATCAAGACATTCATTGCTGCGTTCAAATAGAGACTTTCTATATTGGTCTCAATATTCATACTAGAATGATGGTGGATGCTTTCGCAAATGGAGCCCTTCTTTCTAAGTCTTATAACGATGCTTACGAGATTATTGAAAGAATTGCTAGCAATAAATATTAGTGGCCAACAAATCGGGCAGCCTTAGAAAGATGAGTAGTAGGAGTACATGAAGAGGACACACTTGCTTCTTTGGCAGCCCAGGTATTCTCTATGTCTTCTATGTTTAAGAACATAACTGTTAATGGTTTCAATGGTAATCTAACAGGTCAGCAACCGAACCAGTTCGAGAATATTTCTTGTGAATACTATGGAGATGGCCATTTCTTTGAAAATTGCCCATCGAATCAAGAGTCAAAATATTACATGGGAAATCAAAATCGGAATGTTCCATAGTCAAATTCTTACAACTCTTCATGGTAGAATCATCCAATTTCTCCATGGAGTAATCAATGGGTGGACCATAGTGACTCTTTTATGTTATTTTGACCAAATTATCTGCCAGAATATTCTCAACAAGTGCAACAACCCACACCAACTGAATCTTCAAGTAATCTTGAGAATTTGCTGAAGGCGTGCATAGCGAAGAATGATGAACTAATCCAAAGCCAAGCAGCAACATTGAAGAATTTAGGAAACCAAGTGGGATAGCTAGCCAATGAGCTCAGAAGTAAACCCAAAGGTATTTGGCCGAGTGATACAGAAAATCTAAGAAGCACGGGTAAAGAGCAATGCAAAACCGTCACTTTACAAATTGGAAAGACATGGGAACACAAAGCTGTCGAGGTTGAAGATAAGCCTATTGTAACTCAAGGTAAAGAGGAAGTTCAACTGAGTGTTGAAACTCCTGTATCACTGAAGTTAGATTCAGTGATCCTTAATGAGGTAAACTCTAAACTAGTTAGTTCTGATTATCTAACACCCTTGTCAAATGCAGAAAAATTTCCACAGAAGAGTTGTCTAGTTAAAGCTAAGATTCCACCATTGCCATATCCTCAACGATTCTAGAAGCAGCAGTGGGATACTCAGTTGAAAGAAATTTTGATGACGAGGTGACTTTTAATGACTTCGATGCTGTTAAATACCCAGATGTAGTTGAAGACTGTTCTGCTATTTCCAAGATGGAATCGTTGGCTTCTACAAAGCTGGAGCTCAATTCTGTAGATGATCCACTAGAATGTATTCTGCTAGCGGATTCGCCAAGTTTTGATGATGAAGATGAGGAATGTTTGGCTTTGTTAGAAGCTAAAATGAAGGGATTCACACAGGAAGTTCCACTAGAATCAATAGAGTTATTATCTCAGGAGTACATACAACCAAAAGTGTTGATTGAAGAGCTAGTTGAATTGGAACTGAAGACTTTGCCTCTTCATTTGAAATATGATTATTTGGGTTTATCTCCATTTTTACCTATCATGATTTCAGTTGAGTTCACCAAGAATAAGAAAGAAGAATCATTTGTTGTTTTGGAAAAGCACAAGAAGGGTGTCGGATGGATTATTGCAGATATTCGAGTCACGGGTTGGAGGAGTTGTAGTAATTACAAGAAGTTAAACAAGGCCACCAGGAAAGATCATTCCAGGTTTTCTTTCCCTAATAAGATGTTGAACAGATTTGATGGGAAAGAATATGATTTCTTCCTAGATTGTTATGGTTGGTATGACAAATGGCCATTTGACACCACCATGGTCAATAACGATCCTGAATCAAATGGAGGGATTTCTATTCACTTTCTCTATCGTTATTTTATATTTTTAGTTTTTTTTCTCATTTGAATAAAATGGTAGACTTAGATAAAATTTTCTTTGGTTCATTACATTAATTAAAACTCTTTCTAGGAGATTGGGACTTAAGCGGGACCATTCATAACCCCTTCAGTCTTTCCTGGGAGTTTATTTTAATGTAATTTTTCAAAAAAATATTTTTTAAGTAGCCCAATAAATTTAAGTATTTGTTTTGTTAAATAAAGGGTCAACTTTTAACCGAAGCACTAATTTCTTTGAGGTTTTTTTTTAGTTTATTTTAAGTACAGGAGCTTAGGATCCAAAAAGGAGCTGCCATTGGGCTTAAGACACTACTAAAAAGGGAAATATTCAACCCATTTCTGCACAAACCTATAGCCCTTACCTTGCTCATCTGCCACTCCCAAGTATCCCAATAGTGCATCTCACTTAACCTTTTAATGTTGCAGCCCTTAACTCCCTGAATCACCACCCCAAACACCTTCATTCGAAGTCACCAACTACCACACCTAAACTATCCTTAAAACCACCACCCTCTTCAACTCTAAACCTTAACAGATTTCCTAAGTTCGACGCTGAGAGTCCCTTTATCTAGCACCATTCCACGAAGTGAACAATTTGGTATAATGGATATGCTGCAACACATGTACTTGCAGCAACAAGATTACTAGAGATACTAAAAAATACGAGATGACTCAATCAGAAATGCATTTAAATATATATTTCATAACCCATTTGTTTTTGTGCCTGAATTTCTAGACTTTATACTCGAACCATGGACTCCAATGTCGAGGAAGGAAAAAGATGAGTCAGATTCTGAAGGATCTGCAAATAAATAAAAAGGGGGGATCTTTACTTTATTTCATTTTCTTTCCTAGGTTATTTAATGTTTTAGGATTATGTTCTATTAGGATTTTTTATTTTTCGCATAATAAAACAAGAGGTGGAAATCATAAACAAAAATGAACAAGTTGCAAAGTACAAAGTCTGGCAATAGATATATACATGTCTAGCATTGGATCTCGAGAGAGCTTGGTACTTAAGCAGTCAAATTGACTCACCTCATCTTTTCTAGAATCCTACCTAGTGTATAGTATCTATTCACTTCTAACAATGAGGACATTGTTCATCTTAAGTAGGGGACCAAAAATTTGAAATTATTTCCTCTCAGAATAATTTTTTATTTTAATTATGATTATGATATATTTTGTTCAAAAATTTGAAATTTTGTTAAGTATGCTAAACTTCAGTATGAATAAAATTCTATTATTGCAATAATTTCTATGTTGGCTGAATTATGAAATAAATGTACTCTTAATAAAGCATGCAAATCATACCATAAAATTCTTTAGTTCCTTAGGAAAGTTAGGCATGCATGAAAATTTAAGTCTCTAGAATTGACTTAGTAGTTTCTTGAGGCGAAATCCTAGGAAGCATGGAATGTTGAAAATGATTTAGGTAACTTTTGTTTGGACCGTTTGAGCCTTTCAAGCCAACCTTGATGACATTTTATCCCTTAAAACCCAACTTTGAGACTATATGGCCTAATTTTATTTGAGCCCTTGCAATATTTAGCCATCACTTCTCTCTTAATTATCTTTAAATTGTCCCCAAAACTAGACTTAGTACTATTCAAAATATTCTTTGAAAATAAGTTTGGGGGAGTTGAAAAGAAGTATCAAATGCTCAAAAAATTGTAGTACATACAATAAAATGCTTGTGAAAAAAAAAAGAAGAAAAAGAAAAGAAAAGAAAAATAATAAAAAGAGAGAGCATATGTACTTGAAAGAAAATAGATGTACAAAAAAGCATGTGAAAGCAAAGTAAGTTGGTGTATTGAAGGTAATTATTCTGAAGGTCCGATTGAAGCTGAGTCTAGGGTTTTTAGCCTAAATTTATCTATCTTTTACCTACCCCTAGCCTAGCAACGTTACAAAATTTTTAAAGACCTATTGATTCAAGTTTCTATGCTACCAACATTAGTGGAGAGAAATTGCTATGTTAAACATATGAAGGCATAAGTTAAACTTAATGATTGCAGCTTAATCTTGAATAAGGGAATAAAATCAAATTGGTAGGGATTTAACATGTCTTTATTTGGAATCATTTAGTCTATTTTTGCTATCATAAGAATGATTGAGATTAATTTGAATTATATGCATACTTAAGTAGCATAAATCTCAAAATTCTTGTTCTTGAGCATAAGTATACTAAAATCATAATTTTGGGAAGAATGTTGTTCTAAAGGAATTTTTCAAAGGTGTTTCCGAGAAATTCTTTTCAAATTTGTGCATTACTTGGGACGAGCAATGAATTAAGTTTGGGGGTGTGGAAACACGAAAATATACACACTTTTTCATGCCTTTTTTTAACTCAAATTCCTGTAGTTTCAGTAAAATTCTTATCGAAAAATATATAATAATTATAAAATAATTAAATTGCACTCAAATTATGAACATGTTGAATTTTAATTAATTTTATATCAAATTTTGATTAAATTTGATTATTTTCGACAGACTTGCACAAAGGACGAAAAACGGCTCGGTTGTAACAGCCCGTTTTCAGTAAAATTGGAATAGTGGTTTTGGGACCACAAATCTGAGGTTGAAATATTTATTGTATTATTATTTTGAGGTCTACATCATGTTAGTATTGTCGTATAGAAATTTCGCTAAGAAATTTAATCGTTTGCATGCTTAATTTGGTAAAAAATGACTAAATTGCAAAAGGTGCAAAATTAGAGTTCTATAAGTAAAAGGTGTCAAATTGCTAAAAATTTTGAATATGAGTGGCCTTAAATGGTAATTATACCATTAATATAATTAGTGGAAAATATGGGCATTAAATTAAGTGATTTGGATGTTAATTAATAAGGTTAAAAATGTAAATCAATAAAAATAACTTAATTAAAATATGGAAAAAAGAAGTATCATCTTCCTAAATGAAGATGACCACCAAAATTAGGGCATAAGGAAGCCATAACCAAGCTTAAATATTTTGCCATCTCTCTCCTTGTGCATGTAAGTGCATTTCTCATCTGTTTTTAATGATTTCGATGTTTTTAGAGTCGTTGTAGCTTAATCTAGCTAGCCCAGGGACTAATTTTCAAAACTGTTAAAAGTATAGGGTTTTACCATTGATGAATGTGTATGTGTTTTGAATTTTAATGGTGGAAAATGAATGGTTGTTGTTAGATAAACAAGTTTTATAAAGTGATTTTTGTTGAAAATGACAAATAGGGATTTATTTGTAAAATGTGAAAATTATGTGGTAAATGTGTGAAATAATGAAAATTTTGGTTTGTTATGAGTCTATATAGAATTCGGCTGTTATGGTTTGAAATGGAATTGCATGAATTTTTCATTTTTACGAGCTAGGGACTAAATTGTAAAGAAGTTAAAATATTAGGGGTAAAAGTGTAAATTTGCAAAAATATGTATTTTGGGCTGAATTGAATATAATGAATACTAAATGGATTGAATTTGATTATTTAGATCAAGTTAAGCCTTGTACGGATCTAGATCGAGGGAAAGATAAATTATTGGACTAGTTGATCCTATTTCGTCGTTTTTGTAATCGAGGTAAGTTCATATGTTTAATAACCATTAAATTATATGTATTTGAATAAGTTTTGTTTGGATATGAGAAATATTTGAGAAATGTATGAATGTTTAAGTGATAAGTCCAGTAATGCTCTGTAACCCTATTTGGCGATGGATAGGAGTTAGGGGTGTTACATTTATTGGTATCAGAGCTATGGTTTAGTCGATTCTCAGACTAATGTAGCTTGTATGAGTCTAGCTATACATGTCATATTTAACCTGTGATAGTGTGATATCTCCTGATAGTTTTAAATTATGTTTTCATATAGTAAAGGATCCCAATCGATCAGTTGTTGATGATGTAGAAAGTAATGTGCTAGCCTACGTTCATGGAGTAGCGCTGTCTGAATCGAGACCTGTATCTGAGAGTCATGGAGGAGAGGCCAAGGAAGCCTTTTTCCAAATGATGGATGAATAGTTTTATAAGTTTTTTCGAATGAACCCGGCTACTCAGCAACCTCCACCCACATCTATTCCCCAATCGGTTCCCGTAGCTCCTCAAGGTTTGGAATGTAATGTCCTGGATTATGGCTTATACATTAATACTAAATTAGATGAAGTAGCATGCTTATGAATATTCTGAATGTGTTCTATGAATTTTGTGAACCTTAGTGTGTAGTTAAATGCCTTAGAAATTATTAGATTTTTAAGTTTAAAAGGGGAGCTAAGCTTGATAAGGCCTTAAGGAAATTTGTAAGGGAAATATGACACAGAAACAGGCTTGTCTAAGTGGCTTGGAGGCGCCACTTAAAGCCCAGGAAAGTGACGCCATATGCAGTGCAAGGAGGTCTTGAGTTCGAACCACAAGGAAAGCAAAATAAAGATTTTTATTTTGTTGCAGGAGTGAGCAGTAGGGACGGCACTAAGGCTAAATTTTAGGAGCTTAGATGGGTTTGAATTCTTTTAAAATTCGGCTAAAGCTAAGGAGATAAATATAGATTTATCTTAATTATTTCGAATAGAGGAAGAAGAGATAAAATTGGAGAAAAGCAAGGAAAGGCTAGTGCTTGAGTGTTAGCCGAAATTCTTAGCAAGAGTGTCCATCTTTTTACTTTGCTTTCCTTTCTTTCTCATCTCTTTCTCTAGCCGAAATCTTCTTCTTCCTATATTCACCATAGCCAAAACTCCTAGGCTTCACACTCTCCCTCTCCACATTCTTAAAAGGCCGAACCACAATATTATTTTCCTTTTTCCATTGAATCTGAATCTTCATTATTTCCCTAAGCCATTGCCGAAACTCTTCCACCTCATCTCTTCTCAGTCTTGGCCGAATAGCAACCAAGTTAGAGATCTCTTTTGATCCCTTCTCAAGTCGGTTTGGATAGGAATTCGGGATTCTTGCAATTATCGACTACAAGGAGTAGGTCATTCGGGATTTCTAGATTTAAGGTGAGAAAAATATGGTTTAGGCCGAAGGCCACTTGTTAAGTCCATTAAGCAATTGAAAATCGGATCTAACATATGTGTATAGGGCTGTCGACATCTCCATAGTCAAGTGGTGTTTTCGGGATTTTTAAAAAACGCAAGGTAAGTATACCTACCCATTCGGCCAAGGCCTATTTTAGCAACCTAGATCTATTCCTTATTTTATTCAAAAGCCGAAAATAACTAGGTAAAGGATTCAGTGTCTAGCCGAGTTCAAGAAGAGTCATCACGAAGTTTCCGGGATTTGTGTAGTAACAAATCGGCAGCAAGGTAAGGTTTTGGTTGTAATAATCCTTCGGGATCTGATTGAATAGCCGAATAGGCTTTTGCTAAAATACAAGTATTGGCTGGATATAGGAATTAAAGATCTAAAGCGATAGATCGGGTTTCGGGATTTCAGTAAATTTGCTAAGTGAACCAGGTGTGTACCCCATACTAAACCTTATTAGATTACGGCTTAAATTAATTATGAGTGTTTACAATAATATGAATGTGGCCAAAGGTACCATGCAATGGTACAAAGTACTCAGGTACGTTAATTTACTACTACTGTAGTTATCTTATTATGGATATGTGATATGGCACATATGTCAACTGTGATAAGAATGTGAAATAAGGCATGATATTGCATGAAATGTATGATATGGGCATATGGGTGATTATGAAAGGGGAAGTGATTGGCGCTTTATACCCCAATATGTGAATGTGGTGACTTTGGTCACAATATATGAATGAGGTGACTTGGTCACATAATTTGAATGTGGTGACTTATGTCACAAATTATTATGTGGTGGCTCGCCCGCTAATTGATAAGAGGCGAGGAGCACGTCGATCGCAAATGATCGCCATCGATGATGTGTAGCGGATGGAGGGTTGACTTAGTAGTCCCCACGGTGTGCAAAAGTTGGTACGGGTGATGTGTAGCGGATGGTAATTAGGTTTGGGTTCGGTTTGCATCATTTTATTATTTAATTATATGCATATGTATGAACCGATATGCCTAAACTATTGGGATTTAGTGTTGGTTACACATTGAGTCTGTTTGACTCACTCGTTGGGGAATATTTTTCAGGTGACACTCGGTGATGGACCAGGGTCGGCGGGAGCTTAGTGGTGGCCATGCTCAGCACAAAGATTATTTTCAATTTGGACTCTTCATTTTCTTATCAATATCTTGGATTTATTTGGGTTATGCTTGATGTAATAAGGCCACTAGTATGAACTGTTTTATATTTGCTTTTATTCAAATTTACTATGTTACGAATTTTTATCAAATTGAAGACTAAATAAGTTTTTATTTAAAAATGAACTCTAAATGTTTTGGACACCCTAAAACAAATGGTTTCCAATGTAAGATAAACTTGTTTTCAACTAGAGTCCAACCCAAAGTAACGAAATTTTTCTTAACAAACAATCAGAGTTTCAAATGTTGTTTTGAGGAACATACCAGATCCGGTCAGGACTCGTGGGCCGGGTTTGGGGTGTTTCAGCTTGGTATCAGAGCCCAGTTTTAAACTTGGGTTTAAGGCCCATAACTTTTCAACATTAAGCCCAAAGGAATTTTTCGAAAATTTTTATAAGAAGGTTTCAGTCATGGCACCCAAGTCTCCGACCCGAGGTCCACTAAGTAAGTACCCTAACCAATTGTGTGATTTATATGAATTGTAGAAGGGTAGAAATGGAACGTAGAATAGAATATTAGGTATTTGAACCCTAGGACTAGTTTACCCCCAACGAATACATAAAACTTTAATGCCTAATTAAACAAACCTGTGACTAAGTCACCGAGTTAGGGTGTGGCAACCATTGTGCGCATGTCTAGGATTGGATCCGGAAGAGCCTGGTACTTAAGCAGTCCTAGTGACTCACCTCCTCTTCGCTGGAATCCTACCTGGTGCGTAGCTACGATTCACCCTAACCAAGAGGATTCAGTCACAAGCTAAATTCAATGACTAAAACTCGAAAGGGACCAGCCACCCTAGTTTGAAAAAAAAATTCCCGAAATACCCTTATTTCATAAAATCACCAAGGAACCCTGAATTGGAAAATTTACAAAATTACCCCTGATTTACAAATTTTTAAATTAACCCCGATTTATTACCAAAATACCCCTGTAGGTGAAATGACGAAAATACCCCTGGGATAGGAATAGGACGAAAATGTTTGAATGATGAATGTGTGTGGTAGATACCATTGAATGGATGCGTTTCTCTGAATTAGGATAGAAGACTTGGAACTCTGTAATGATCGAAAGAACTACTTCTAAACTTCTTTCATAAAATTTCTTCGCGGATAATCAGTGGAACAAAATACTAATGCATAAAAATTTCTTAATCGAGTTAAAGCGATCGTAGACATGAGTTCTAGGGACGTGGTCGTAATGTGCGAGGACGTGGTAGAGGCGAAATGACCGTATCGGAACCCATTAGATCTGGACAATAGTTCGAAAATAAGGTACCACCACCCCCACCACCAGCTGTTGGTGTTGAGCAGCAAGATCAGACGGGGGAGGATGCGATGATCATGAGCGATGCTGCGAGTTCTTGAGATGGTGGCTAGAGCGGTGGAGGTATGGGAGCTCGGAAATCTTTACCCGAGCGACTCCGAGCCAATGGGACTGAGGTGTTTCGTGGTGTATCTGGTGTGGCACCGATGACGGTGAGTATTGGTTAGAGGCAACCGAGCAAATTATGGACGAGCTCGATTTAATCTGGCCGAGGAGAAATCGAAAGGGATGGTGGCACTACTTCGCGCGACGAAGCCTATCAATGGTGGCTCACGATTCGGGATGGTGCCATAGCTGAGGATCTCACTTGGGAGTATGTCAAGGTGGCGTACCAGAAGAAATATGTTGGTACTCACTATATTGATGCGCAAAGGAAAGCATTTTTGGGGTGGTTCAAGGGAATAAGTCCGTAGCGAGTAATCAGGTCGAGTTCTTAAGGGTGAGCCGATATGCTCGAGGAGTAGTGGCTACGGAGCATGAACGGTGTGTCCGTTTGAGGACGGATCGAGAGATGATCCGAGGTTATTGATAGCTCGCAGCAGCAAGAGCGGAATTCTTTGTGTTGGTGGAGAAGGCTAAAGTGGCCGAAGGAGTTAAGGACTCTGTATGGCAGAACTCTGATCGGAATAGGCAAAAGAGAGGATTCGGATCGTTTGGGTCATCTGGAAATGCTCAAAAGAGGCCTAGAGTTGATGGGCCGCGAGGTCAGCAGGTTGCTACTGGAGGGCAGTATCGTACTTGTGATCAGTGTGGGAAGAGGCACCTAGGAGAGTGTTGGAAAAAGACAGGAGGATGTTTCAAGTGTGGATCTAAGGATCACATGATTAAGGACTGTCCAATAATGATAGACGGGAGTCGACCAACAGGTCAGGGTTATAATCAGGCTGGAAGAGGTAGACAGCAGCCTCAGCGAGGTCGTGGTCTGAATGGTAGGGGTAACGGTGCTGGAAGAAGACGAGGAACACCGGGCCGAGGTGTTGGCAATACAGAGGCTAGACAGCCAGGTCTAGTGTATGCGGTTCGCTGAAGGGAAGATGGAGACGCACCAGACGTCATAACCGGTACATTCCTTATATCTGGCAAGCCTTATTTTGCTTTGATTGATGTGGGCTCGACCCATTCTTATGTTGCAAGTAGTGTAGTTGAAATACTAGGCATAGACTCTGAACTTTCTAGTAAGGAGATGTCTGTAGTGAGCCCACTAGGTCAAACTGTAGTGGTGAACAAGATCTTTCGGAGTGTACCTCTAGAGATTCAAGGAGTGGTTTTCCTTGCCGACTTAATGGAACTACCCTTCGGAGAATTCGATCTCATACTTGGCATGGACTAGCTACTAGAACACCGAGCTATATTGGATTGTGCAGCTAAGCGAATGGAGTTAAGGACGCCGGAAGATGAGGCGATAATTGTGATAGGAGAAAGAAGAAACTAGTTAACTAACGTAGTCTCTGCCTTAAAGGCTGATAAGATGGTTCAGAAAGGGTGCAAGGCATTTTTGACTTTCGTCAGTGCCTTGGATGCAAATGAAGAGGGTGTTAGTGGAGTTAGAACAGTAAGGGAATTTGTGGATGTTTTTCCGGAGGAGTTACCTGGAATACCCTCTGACGGGGAGGTGGAGTTTGGAATTGATTTTTGTCAGGGAGCGGCTCTGTGTGTGTCAATCGCTCCGTATAGAATGGCATCGAAGGAATTGGTTGAGCTCAAGGCTCAAATTCAAGAGTTGCTTGATCGTGGGTTTATTCGACCCAGTGTGTCTCCATGGGGAGCACCGGTCTTGTTTGTGAAGAAGAAAGATGGGACTATGCGTATGTGCATAGATTATTGTCAGTTGAATAAGCTGACCATCAAGAACAAGTACCCTTTGCCAAGGATAGACGACTTGTTCGATCAGCTTAAGGGGGCAGCGGTATTCTCAAAGATAGACCTAAGGTCTTGATATCATCAGCTTAAGGTGAAGGAAGTAGATATCCATAAGACAGCCTTTCGAACAAGATACGGACACTATGAGTTCGTAGTAATGCCGTTTGGGTTGACGAACGCCCTAGCCGCGTTCATGGATATGATGAATCGGGTTTTCCAACCCTACTTGGATCGGTTCGTCGTTGTGTTCATCGACGATATCCTAGTATACTCCAAGTCTGAGGAAGAACATGACGAGCATCTCCGGAAGGTGTTGCAAGTGTTAAGGGAGAAGAAGCTATATGCCAAATTCAGCAAGTGTGAATTTTGGCTTAAGGAAGTTGCGTTCTTAGGGCATGTGGTGTCTGCAGAAAGAATAAGGGTGGATCCTAAGAAGATTGAGGCGGTACTAGATTGGAAACCACCTAAGTCTGTGGCTGAGATTCGCAGTTTCTTGGGATTAGCCGGTTACTACAGAAGGTTTGTAGAAGGGTTTTCGTCAATAGCCGCACCTTTGACAAAGCTGTTGAGAAAGGAGGTACCTTTCATTTGGACAGGTAAGCAACAGGAGAGCTTTGAGAAGCTTAAGAGGGTTTTGACTGAAGCTCCAGTCTTGATTCAACCGGAGGCAGGGAAGGACTTTGTGGTGTACTGTGATGCTTCTCACACAGGATTAGGATGTGTTCTAATGCAGGACGGGAAGGTTGTAGCTTATGCATCTCGACAATTAAGGCCACACGAGGTTAACTACCCGACGCATGACTTGGAATTGGCGGCAGTGGTCTTTGCTCTTAAGGTATGGAGGCATTATCTTTATGGAGTGAAGTCAGTGATCTACACGGACCACAAGAGTCTTAAGTATCTGCTGACTCAGAAAGAGCTGAATCTAAGACAGCGAAGGTGGGCGGAATTACTGAAGGATTACGACTGTTCTATAAAGTATCACCCGGGCAAGGCGAATGTAGTGGCAGATGCCTTAAGTCGGAAAGTGGTGTCGGATCTGAGGGCAATGTTTGCACATCTAAGCTTGTATGACGATGGAAGTCTACTGGCAGAGTTGCAAGTTAAGCCGTCATGGCTGAATGAGGTAAAAGAAAGTCAGTTAGTGGATGAGGACTTAAGTGCTAAGTTGCAGCAAGTGCAGAGTGGAGAGTTGGAAGATTATGGTATTAATAACGAAGGAGTGTTGTGTTTTAAGGGTAAGGTGCGTATGCCGAGGAACAAGGAGTTAAGGCAAAGGATTCTTCAGAATCGCATGGTAGCCCCTATGCTATGCATCCCGGAGGTACTAAATTGTACAAGGATCTGGGAGCAGTTTTGGTGGCACAGTCGAAGAAGGAAGTTCTGAATTTGTCGGCAAGTGCTTGACGTGTCGACAAGTTAAATTTGAACACCAAGTTCGTCGGGATTGCTTCAACCGATAAAGATTCCGCAGTGGAAGTGGGAGAGAATTACCATGGACTTCGTTAGTGGGTTTCCCCTTACGCCTACTAAGAAGGACTCAGTATGGGTGATAGTGGACCGGTTGACCAAGTCCGCGCACTTCATTCCGGTAAGAGTTGATTATTCTTTGCAGAAGTTAGAAAAGTTATATATGGCAAAAATTGTGAGGTTGCATGGAGTGCCACTATCAATTATTTCAGATAGGGATCCAAGGTTTACGTCTCGGTTTTGGAAGGCTCTACATCAGGCTTTGGGCACTAAATTGGATTTCACTACGGCTTTTCATCCACGGTCGGACGGGCAATCTGAACGAGTAATCCAAGTGTTGGAAGATATGCTGAGAGGCTGTGTGATAGACTTCAGAGGAAGTTGGGAAGAATATTTGTCGTTAGCGGAATTTGCATACAACAACAGCTATCAAGCTAGTATTCGAATGGCACCGTATGAAGCGTTGTATGGACGGAAGTGTCGCACTCCTACGTGTTGGACAGAATTGGGGGAACGACGAGTTTTGGGTCCAGAGATTGTGGCAGAATCTGAAGAGAAAGTTGAAGTAATTCGGGCACGGTTAAAGGAAGCGCCCGATGCATGTAAGTCGTATGCGCGATCTTAAGCGAAAGGAGATAGAATTTGATGTGGGAGATCAAGTGTTTCTTAAGGTATCGCCTTGGAAGAAGGTTATGATATTTGGTCGCAAAGGGAAATTAAGTCCAGGATTTATAGGACCTTATCGGGTATTAAAGCGAGTTGGACCAGTGGCATACCAGTTAGAGTTGCCTTCAGAGTTGAAACAGATACACGATGTATTCCATGTGTCCATGCTACGTCGTTATCGTTCGGATCCATCTCATGTAGTTTCGGTTGAAGAGGTGGAATTAAGGCCAGATTTGTCTTATGAGGAAGAGCCGATTCAGATCTTGGAACGAGATGTGAAAGTGTTACAGAGGAAGCCAGTTCCTCTAGTCAAAGTGTTATGGCGTAATCAAGGATCAGAAGAAGCTTCGTGGGAGCCGGAGGAAGCAATGCGGCAAACAATACCCTCACTTGTTTTAGCGGGTGTAATTTCGAGGACGAAATTATTTTTAAGGGGTAGAACCGTAATATCTGGATTATGGCTTATGCATTAATACTAAATTAGATGAAGTAGCATGCTTATGAATATTCTGAATGTGTTCTATGAATTTTGTGAACCTTAGTGTGTAGTTAAATGCCTTAGAAATTATTAGATTTTTAAGTTTAAAAGGGGAGCTAAGCTTGATAAGGCCTTAAGGAAATTTGTAAGGGAAATATGACACAGAAACGGGCTTGTCTAAGTGGCTTGGAGGCGCCACTTAAAGCCCAAGAAAGTGACGCCATATGCAGTGCAAGGAGGTCTTGAGTTCGAACCACAAGGAAAGCAAAATAAAGATTTTTATTTTGCTGCAGGAGTGAGCAGTAGGGACGGCACTAAGGCTAAATTTTAGGAGCTTTAGATGGGTTTGAATTCTTTTAAAATTCGGCTAAAGCTAAGGAGATAAATGTAGATTTATCTTAATTATTTCGAATAGAGGAAGAAGAGATAAAATTGGAGAAAAGCAAGGAAAGGCTAGTGCTTGAGTGTTAGCCGAAATTCTTAGCAAGAGTGTCCATCTTTTTACTTTGCTTTCCTTTCTTTCTCATCTCTTTCTCTAGCCGAAATCTTCTTCTTCCTATATTCACCATAGCCGAAACTCCTAGGCTTCACACTCTCCCTCTCCACATTCTTGAAAGGCCGAACCACAATATTATTTTCCTTTTTCCATTGAAGGAGAATCTTCATTATTTCCCTAAGCCATTCCCGAAACTCTTCCACCTCATCTCTTCTCAGTCTTGGCCGAATAGCAACCAAGTTAGAGATCTCTTTTGATCCCTTCTCAAGTCGGTTTGGATAGGAATTCAGGATTCTTGCAATTATCGACTACAAGGAGTAGGTCATTCGGGATTTCTAGATTTAAGGTGAGAAAAATATGGTTTAGGCCGAAGGCCACTTGTTAAGTCCATTAAGCAATTGAAAATCGGATCTAACATATGTGTATAGGGCTGTCGACATCTCCATAGTCAAGTGGTGTTTTCGGGATTTTTAAAAAACGCAAGGTAAGTATACCTACCCATTCGGCCAAGGCCTATTTTGCAACCTAGATCCATTCCTTATTTTATTCAAAAGCCGAAACTAACTAGTTAAAGGATTCAGTGTCTAGCCGAGTTCAAGAAGAGTCATCACGAAGTTTCCGGGATTTGTGTAGTAACAAATCGGCAGCAAGGTAAGGTTTTGGTTGTAATAATCCTTCGGGATCTGATTGAATAGCCGAATAGGCTTTTGCTAAAATACAAGTATTGGCTGGATATAGGAATTAAAGATCTAAAGCGATAGATCGGGTTTCGGAATTTCAGTAAATTCGCTAAGTGAACCAGGTGTGTACCCCACACTAAACCTTATTAGATTACGGCTTAAATTAATTATGAGTGTTTACAATAATATGAATGTGGCCAAAGGTACCATGCAATGGTACAAAGTACTCAGGTACGTTAATTTACTACTACTGTAGTTATCTTATTATGGATATGTGATATGGCACCTATGTCAACTGTGATAAGAATGTGAAATAAGGCATGATATTGCATGAAATGTATGATATGGGCATATGGGTGATTATGAAAGGGGAAGTGATTGGCGATTTTATACCCCAATATGTGAATATGGTGACTTCGGTCACAATATATGAATGAGGTGACTTCGGTCACATAATTTGAATGTGGTGACTTATGTCACAAATTATTATGTGGTGGCTCTGCCACAAATTGATAAGGGCGAGGAGCACGTCGACTGCAGCGATTGCCTTCGATGATGTGTAGCGGATGGAGGGTTGACTTAGTAGTCCCCACGGTGTGCAGGTTGGTACGGGTGATGTGTAGCGGATGGTAATTAGGTTTGGGTTCGGGTTTGCATCATTTTATTATTTAATTATATGCATATGTATGAACTGATATGCCTAAACTATTGGGATTTAGTGTTGGTTACACATTGAGTCTGTTTGACTCACCCCGTTGGGGAATATTTTTCAGGTGACACTCAGTGATGGACCGGGTCGGCGGGAGCTTAGTGGTGGCCATGCTCAGCACAAAGATTATTTTCAATTTGGACTCTTCATTTTCTTATCAATATCTTGGATTTATTTCGGGTTATGCTTCGATGTAATAAGGCCACTAGTATGAACTGTTTTATATTTGCTTTTATTCAAATTTACTATGTTACGAATTTTTATCAAATTGAAGACTAAATAAGTTTTTATTTAAAAATGAACTCTAAATGTTTTGGACACCCTAAAACAAATGGTTTCCAATGTAAGATAAACTTGTTTTCAACTCGAGTCTAACCCAAAGTAACGAAATTTTTCTTAACAAACAATCGGAGTTTCAAATGTTGTTTTGAGGAACATACCAGATCCGGTCAGGACTCGTGGGCCGGGTTTGGGGTGTTTCATGGAACCTTTACGTATGAGTAAGCCGCCTGTTGATAAAATTCAAAAGTACGGGCTGAAGAGTTTAAAGCTACTATTGATGATGATCCTGAGAGAGCCGAGTTTTGGCTTGAGAATACAATTAGAGTTTTTGATGAAATGTCTTGTACGCCAACGAAATGTGTTAAATGTGCTGTATCACTTCTGAGAGATATTGCATACCAGTGGTGGAATACTTTAATATCGGTGGTGCCGAGAGAACGGGTCACGTGGGAATTCTTTCAGACTGAGTTCAGAAAGAAATATATAAGTCAGTAGTTTCTTGATCAAAAGTACAAAGAATTTTTAGAATTGAAACAGGGTCATATGACTGTAACCAAGTACGAAAGACAATTCATGAGACTGGTTAAGTATGCTCGAGAATGTATCTCCACTGAAGAAGTCATGTGTAAACGGTTCGAAGATGGGTTGAATGAAGACATTAAGCTTCTAGTTGGGATTCTTGAACTGAAAGAATTTGTTGTTTTGGTCGATAGAGCTTGCAAAGCTGAGGAGCTTAGCAAAGAAAAGAGAAAAGCCAATTTTGAGGCTAGAGATTCGAGAAAGAGGTCAATGAATAAATCCTATTCTAAGGCTAGAGATTCAAGAAAGAGGTCAATGAGTAAACCCTATCATTCCTCTTCAAAGAAATCAAGAGATTATTATAACCTTTCGACAACTTAAGTGGGGTATTCTAACAGAGATCGTGGGAAGCAACACACGAGTCCAAAAGCTCAAGCCACTTTAGTATCAAGCGTTGGTAGTGTTAAAAACAACAAACCTTAGTGTCAACAATGTGGAAGACGACATTTTGGAGATTGTTGGATGAATAATAAAGCCTGTTTTAGATGTGGCTCGCAAGACCATTTTATTCTGGATTGTCCTGAGTTACCTAAGAAATACAAATTTATGAATACAAGGATGAGTAATACAGCTGCCAGAGGAAGACCACCTCGAAATACTGGAAATGTGACTAGTAGCAAAGGTGCGACAAAGGATTCTACTGTGAGATCTGAGGCTCAAGCGCCAGCCAAAGCCTATGCTATTCGCGCTCGTTAGGATGCGTCGTCACCAGATTATTGAGTTGAAATGTCAGAATAGTGAAATTCTTCATATTGAAGCCAATGAGTCGAGTGGGTTGCATGTTGTTATATCGGCGATGCTAGCATAGAAATATGTGAGGAAAGGTTGCGATGCTTACCTTGTGTATGTACTTGATACAAAAGTGTCTGAATCGAATATTGAATCGGTGCCAGTGGTTTGTGAATATCCAGATGTGTTTTCAAAAGAGTTACCTGGGTTGCCACCAGTCAAAGAAGTTGGGTTTGCTATTGAGTTAATACCGAGAACATCACCGATATCGATAGCTTCGTACAGAATGGCTCCAACAGAATTGAAAGAATTGAAAGCTCAGTTGCAAGAGTTAACAGATAGAGGTTTTGCATGACCTAGTTTTTCGCCTTGGGGCGCACCAGTTCTGTTCGTAAAGGAGAAGATGGATCAATGAGATTACGTATCGATTACCGACAGCTAAACAAGGTTACGATTAAGAATAAGTTTCCTTTGCCGAGAATTGATGATTTGTTCGATCAGTTGAAAGGAGCAACAATATTTTCAAAGATTGATCTGAAATCTGGTTATTATTAGTTGCGGGTTAAAGATTCGGATGTGCCAAAAAATGCATTCAAAATGAGGTATGGGCATTATGAATTTCTTGTTATGCCGTTTGGATTAACTAACACTCCTGAAGTTTTTATGGATTTGATGAATAGAATTTTCAGACCGTATTTAGACAGATTCGTAGTTGTATTCATTGATGACATTCTGATCTATTCTTGAGATGAGTCTGAACACACTGAGCACTTGAGGATTGTGTTACAAAAATTGAGAGATAAGCAACTGTTTGCTAAATTCAGTAAATGCGAGATTTGGCTCCAAGAAGTTGGATTTTTGGGACACATTGTTTAGGCGGAAGGCATCAGAGTTGATCTTAGCACCAAGAAATGTATCCGAGGTCAGAAGGTTTTTGGGATTAGCTGGCTATTATCGGTGTTTTGTAAAAGGATTCTCGATGATTGCTTGTAACGCCCCGAATTTGGGCCTAGAAGGAATGGGCTTTGAGTGTGGGATCAGCTAGAAGACTGCACATAAATGGTTAGTTGTGCAAGAAAGTGACACAAATAAATGATTGCTTCAGTAGTTGAGTGTCCGGAGAAGTGTTGGAGAAATCTTGGGTTCAAGCCTAAGCATGTGCAAAATTTTTGTTTTTACTAGAATGAACCTGGACTCTAGCTTGTAGGCTTTAAAAACTATTGTGGTTAAAACGTGACACAAAAGAGCCTAATGGTCTAGTGGTAAGTGGCGTGTTACTGCTTCTAAGGGGCTTGAGTTCGAGTCACGTTATGCACAAAGGAGTATTTATTTTGCTTCTCTTGCCATGTGAGAAGTAGAAGTTGATTGAAATACTACTGAGTAGAGAAGAGTTTGAATTGGTCTTTGAGGAGATTTGTGGAAAGAATTTAGGAGAAAAAAGGGGATTTGGATAAGGGATCAGTTAGTTGTTGTTGTGGAGAGATTATAGGAGGAAATCAAGGAAATGTGAGAGGAAAGGGAGAGTTGTGCCGTGTAGGGACTTTAGGCACTCTTGAATTCGGTTTTTGGGGTGTTTTCTTTCGGAATTGGGTTATTTTGTACCTTTGAACTTGTTTTTGGTCACTTTTTGTTACTTCTTCTGCTTTTTGGTTTTGGGAGGCCAAATAGGCTATAGACCCTTTTCAGGTATTATTTTCCCTTTTGTTTGTTTTCTGCTTGGCCGAATATTTTTCTTTAATTCCCTTTTCCAATTGGTTTTTCCCCTTTTGACCGATTACTGCATTTTCTCTCCCTCTCAACACTTTCAGGTTTTGGCTCTTATTTTCTCAACATTCGGTTACCTTTTCTCTTCTTTTCCGAATTCGTGTTTCTCCCTTTTTCTCAAATGGTTCCCCCTTGGCCAATTGCCCTTGTTCTTTGCCTCTCTCAATCGAATCTTACTAGTTCATCTCCCTTTGTTATGTTACTGATTACTTTCTCTTTTTCCCTTTCCTGCTTTAGTTGTTCTTTTAAAAAAAAAGGGAAAAGTTGACGTTGGTTGCTTCTGTTCATAAAAGACTGCTCTTAATTGAACTTCTCGAGAAGTGAAGGAGTTTACGAGTGTACGCAAGCGTAGATTATATTTTACTCCAAATAGAGGTTTCCGATAATATGTTGCATAAAGAGATATCAATGGTGGCGAGTAGTAGCCATTCTGAGGGAAGATCAGGAATGGTGCCAGCTGAGAATGGGCACGTAGCCCCTGCCCCCAAATTTAAGCAGCGTAAAGTGTCAGTTGTTCGGGATTTTCCGCCGAGGTGCAGCAGGGTGGCTGCACCAATCTCTGGATCAAGTGGGCAAATCACAACCGACTGATCTAGTCAAGGGAGAAGTAATCTGTTGGAGAAGTATTTTCGGTAGAGGCTATTTTTGATAAGTTAATTGGGATTCGATTAACCCGATTGACAAGTGATTAATGGATTGCCTTGATTGAATGTAGGTTGGAGTTCTCGTGGGTCATTCACACATTTCGCAATCAGGTGTGTAATCACACTATCGTTTCTGTGAGACGGCAAAAGTCAAAAACCCATAAAATCAAAACTTTGGCATTTGAGGCCTCACGAGCGTGCGATCGCTCGTGTGGTAAACCGAGCCCACAATCATGGGTGACAGACTGTAGAAGCCACCACGAGCGTACTCGTGCTCTTGGACTGTTATGGGCCTCGTTTGGCTGAAATAGGCCGTGTGGGCCTAATGGGCTCGTGGGCCCCACACGAAATAAATCCATAATAAGTGGCAAATACTGGACTGGGCTATATCATTTGCATAGCCGTGACTGAAATTGGGCTGAATGAGCCACACGAGCATGTGGGCCAACTTGGGCCGAATATTGGGCTTTGGGCCCATTTACACCGTTTGACCATATATGTTATATGTGTCACTCGAGGCGACGGTAGACCTTCGGAAAGGTTGTTAACCGACTGAAATACCTCTAAATAGTGAAATGATCGTAATACCCTGTAGGGTAAAATAACCGTAATACCCCTGTAGGGTAAAATGACCAAAATACCCCTGTAGGGTAAAATGACCGTGATACCCTGTAGGTAAAATGACTGTAATACCTCTGTTAGGTGAATTGACCGATATACCCCCAAAGGGTAAAATGACTATTTTGCCCCTCGAGGGTAAATGACGGATTTGTTTGTGATTTGTATAACTGATTTGTCTGTGATTTGTATGACTGATTCTGAGCATGGCATTCTGCATACACGACATACTACATGGGGTTGGGATACTGTTATGGAGGACGTACTGTACAGGTGGCTCTGCCACAATCACTGTTACTAGTGGCTTTGCTACATATACTGTTACTGGCAGCTTTACTACGACACTATTACTGGCAGCTTTGCTACGATACTGTTACTGGCAGCTCTACTACATTATTATTACTGGTAGCTATGCTGCAATATTGGTGGGTTGGTTGGGTTGGTCGATTTTATCCCCACATGGTGTGTTGGTTGGTACGGGTGGTGTGTTGGCTGGATTGGGATGGGTTGCATGATTGCATTGTTGCTGATACTGTCACTGCATTGGGCTCAGGCCCACATGTATTCTGTTTTTGATTCTGATATTGTAATGGGCTAAGGCCCACACTACACTGTTACTGTTTTGGGTTAAAGCCCATATTGTTCTGTTACTGAAAAGGGCTCAGGCCCAGACTGTTACTGCGTATATCACTAACTGAATGATAGGAGATTACACACTGAGTTTTCATAAACTCACCCTTTCTTTTAACTGTACAGGTAATCCCCAACCTTAGGCGATTTGGAGCCGCGAAGGACTCTGAGGTGGCCACACGTTCGCTGATGGTTGTTTTAGACTTATTTAATTAAGTTTTGTATTGGGCTATTGATTTTGTAATAAGGCCTTTGGTGGATTTAATTTCTTTTTGATTGGGTTTTTAATTTCTTATTTTGAACTACCAACCTGATACAAACAAGTTTTCAAAAATAATAACTGTTTTAAAGACAAAAATGCATTTTCAAATAGCAAGATGATTTTAATTAGAGTAGCTTCCGCGAATTTTAACTAACTAAGAAACAAATGGTAACAAAACATGGCAATCATTTTAATAAGTCATTTTTTAAACTTAATAACTTAATTTGCCAAAAATTTTCGCAAGCAACAAAAACTAAATGGGTTTTTACTTAAAAATAGTTTTCTATCAACCAGCCTTGATTTTGAAAGACACGTTGACGTGACACGTCAGATTCGGTCAAAACGTCTAGGTTGGGTTTGGCACATTATATTTAGTGGTATCAGAGCCTGGTTGCAAAACTCGGCTGTGGAATGGGTTTTCAAATTTTTGGATTTCAAAAGGTTGTTTTCGAATATGTGAAGTGTTTTGAGATAATTCCTCTGAAAAGTGTGGCACACCGAGTCTCCAGCGTCGAATTCGTAAGTTTTCTGAATACTTTTGTCTGTTTAGGAATTGAAATGCGCTAAGTTAGGAAATACTGTGACTACTTTAGAAATTAGACTATACCACTCTAGATAGAGCAAACTGAAACTATAGGGGACTGAAACTGTAGTGACACCTCGATCTGTATAAAACTTTTAGTTCTGATAAAACACGAATAGACAATGGGCACAAGAGATACACACGAACATGGTTAAAGAGGCTGTAATAATGTTTTGAAATCAGAGTGCACAGTGGGAGCGTAGTGGTGAAGTCTGTGTTGTGCGACTATTCTAACAGTTGGAAATTTCGAGGACAAAATTTCTTTAAGGAGGGGTGAATTGTAACGCCCCGAATTTGGGCCTAGAAGGAATGGGCCTTGAGTGTGGGATCAACTAGAAGACAGCACATAAATGGTTAGTTGTGCAAGAAAGTGACACAAATAAATGATTGCTTCAGTGATTGAGTGTCCGGAGAAGTGTTGGAGAAATCTTGGGTTCAAGCCTAAGCATGTGCAAAATTTTTGTTTTTACTAGAATGAACTTGGACTCTAGCTTGTAGGCTTTAAAAATTATTGTGGTTAAAATGTGACACAAAAGAGCCTTATGGTCCAGTGGTAAGTGGCGTGTTATTGCTTCTAAGGGGCTTGAGTTCGAGTCACGTTATGCACAAAGGATTATTTATTTTGCTTCTCTTGCCATGTGAGAAGCTGAAGTTGATTGAAATACTGCTAAGTAGAGAAGAGTTTGAATTGGTCTTTGAAGAGATTTGTGGAAAGAATTTAGGAGAGAAGAGGGGGATTTGGATAAGAGATCGGTTGGTTGTTGTTGTGAAGAGATTATAGGAGGAAATCAAGGAAACATGAGAGCAAAGGGAGAGTTGTACTGTGTAGGGACTTTAGGCACTCTTGAATTCGGTTTTTGGGGTGTTTTCTTTTGGAATTGGGTTGTTTTGTACCTTTGAACTCGTTTTTGGTCACTTTTTGTTACTTCTTCTGCTTTTTGGTTTTGGGAGGCCGAATAGGCTATAGACCTTTTTAGGTATTATATTCCCTTTTGTTTGTTTTCTGCTTGGCCGAATTCAATCGATTTGTCCCCTTTTGGCCGATTACTTCATTTTCTCTCCCTCTCAACACTTTCAGATTTTGGCTCTTGTTTTCTCAACATTCGGTTACCTTTTCTCTTCTTTTCCGAATTCGTGTTTCTCCTTTTTTCTCAAACTGTTCCCCCTTGGCCAATTGCTCTTGTTCTTTGCCTCTCTCAATCGAATCTTAGTAGTCCATCTCCCTTTGTTCTGTTACTGATTACTTTCTCTTTTTTCCTCTCCTGCTTTTGGTTGTACTTTAAAAAAAAAGGGAAAAGTTGACGTTGGTTGCTTCTGTTCATAAAAGACTGCTCTCAATTAAACTTCTCGAGAAGTGAAGGAGTTTACGAGTGTACATAAGCGTAGATTATATTTTACTCCAAATGGAGGTTTTCGATAATATGTTGCATAAAGAGATATCAATGGTGGCGAGTAGTAGCCATTTTGAGGGAAGATCAGGAATGGTGCCAGTTGAGAATGGGCACGTAGCCCCTGCCCCCAAATTTAAGCAGCGTAAAATGTCAGCTGTTCGGGATTTTTCACCGAGGTGCAGCAAGGTGGCTGCACCAATCTCTGGATCAAGTGGGCAAACCACAACCGACTGATCTAGTCAAGGGAGAAGTGTCTGTTGGACAAGTATTTTTCGGTGAGAGAAATTTGTTTTTGATAAGTTGATTGGGATTCGATTAACCCGATTGACAAGTGATTAATGGATTGCCTTGATTGAATGTAGGTTGGAGTTCTCGTGGGTCATTCACACATTTCGCAATCAGGTGTGTAATCACACTATCGTTTCTGTGAGACGGCAAAAGTCGAAATACCGAAAAGCCGAAACTTCGACATTTGAGGCCTCACGAGCGTGCGATCGCTCCTGTGGTAAACTGAGCCCACAATCATGGGCGACAGACTGTAGAAGCCACTACGAGCATTCTCGTTCTCTTGGGTTGTTATGGGCCTCGTTTGGCTGAAATGGGCAGTGTAGGCCCAATGGGCTCGTGGGCCCAACACGAAATAAATCCACAATAACTGGAAAATACTGGACTGGGCTATATTGTTCGTATAGCCGTGACTGAAATTGGGCTGAATGGGCCACACGAGCGTGTGGGCCAACTTGGGCCGAATTTTGGGCTTTACTCCCATTTACACCGTTTGACTATATATGTTATATGTGTCGCTCGAGGCGACGGTAGACCTTCAGGAAGGTTGTTAAATGACTGAAATACCTCTAAATAGTGAAAAGACCGTAATACCCCTCTAGGGTAAAATGACCATAATACCCCTATAAGGTAAAATGACCGTAATACCCCTATAGGGTAAAATGGCCGTGATGCCCTGTAGGTAAAATGACTGTAATACCTCTGTTAGGTGAATTGACCGATATACCCTCAAAGGGTAAAATGACTATTTTGCCCCTCGAGGGTAAATGACTGATTTGTTTGTGATTTGTATGACTGATTTGTCTGTGATTTGTATGACTGATTCTGAGCATGGCATTCTGCATACACGACATACTACATGGGATTGGGATACTGTTGTGGAGGAAGTACTGTATTGGTGGCTCTGCCACAATCACTATTACTAGTGGCTTTGCTACATATATTATTCGCGTGACTTTCTTTGCGACATCTTTGTCTTGGCGGCTTTCTTTGCGATATCGTATTGGTAGCTCTGCTACATTATTATTACTGGTAGCTATGCTGCAATATTGGTGTGTTGGCTGGGTGGGTCAATTTTTTCCCCACATGGTGTGTTGGTTGGTACGGGTGGTGTGTTAGCTGGATTGGGATGGGTTGCATGATTGCATTGTTGCATTTCTGTTACTGATATTGTCACTGCATTGGGCTTAGGCCCACATGTATTCTGTTTTTTATTCTAATACTGTGTGGGGCCCAAAAAATTCAGCAAGAGAAGGGGTTTAGAAGCTTGAAAATTTTCAGCCACTTCAATCCTTGCTAGTAAGTGTTCTTGATGGTTATTTTTGATAATTTTTGTACTTTTGGAACCCCTAAAGCTTAAGCTAGCTAATGAGGGGACTATTTTGCAAAATAATTGAAAGTTTAGGGTTTTTCCATGAGAGTGTTCATGTTGTTTGCTGAGTTTTTAAGGAAGAAAATGAAACTTGGTTGTTAAATAAACAACTTTTGAGAAAGGTGTTTCCATGAAAACACCTAAAACGACCTTTTTGTAAAGGTTATAAAATAGATGATAAATGCATGAAATAATTGAAATAGCGAATTGCTACAAGAGAGAAAATGAATCAGCTAGGCTTGGATATGTGAAAAATGAACACATTTCATTTTACGAGCCTAGGGGCAAAATCGTAATTTTGCCAAGGTATAAGGGCAAAACAGTCATTTTTTCCGAAGTAGAAATTTTGAAGTGTCTTGATTTATGCAGTGATTAAATGAGTAAATATTATTATAGATCGAGAAGAACGTGGAATTGATCTTGACCGGGGAAAAGGTAAGGTTTCGGACTAAACCTCAAACTGACATATTTTGTATCGAGGTAAGTTTATGTGTAAACGATACATCCTTATCATGTATGTTTTACCTATTAATGCATTGTGTGGATGTAAATGCTTATTGATGAGTCTTATTGAAAATGGTAGAAAATGAGAAATTCTCGAATGAACCTTCGAAATAGAAATATGGGTGTGGATAAATATCCGTAAATATGTATTTATGGGTGGGCTGTGTGCGATACCACCTTGTTAATTATTAACGATGGGTTATGTACGATACCATCGTATTTATTATCATTTTGGTGGGCTATGTACGATACCACCGTAATTATTATTGTTGGTGGGTTGTGTGCGATACCACCCTATTATTGATTAATGGTGGGCTGTGTGCGAAACCACACGGTTTAAGTAAAATTGTTTAAGTAAAATATTTCATGTGGCTTTGTGGTGATAAGTGCAGGGTATAAGTGCAAGTAAATATGAGCAATGTTTATGATATGAGGTTGGGATGTGGTAAGGGTTGAAATGAGTAAGCATGATTATGAGGATATGAATTGTTTTTACATAGTATGTAATATTTTTGATTGATTAGCATGTGATATGATGCTTATTGTTTACATATAGACTTACTAAGCTTAAAGCTTACTCCTTTCTCTTCTCCCTTGTTTTATAGTGTTGAAGAACCAGCTTGGGTTACGGAGATAATCAGAAGATCACCCACGCTATCAGCACATCTTGGTATAGTTAGATTTAGCATTTTGAGTATGGCATGTATAGGGACTAGACTTAGTTGAATGTCATATTGTTTTGGCCAAATATGTTGGCTCATTCGAAGATGAACACTTTTGTATAAAGCCATAGTTGATGGCTCTTTCTTATTAATCTATGAGAAGATGAGGTTATTCATGAATGTGCAAGTTGCATGGTTGTTTTACTTTGTTTAATTATGCATGAATGGGTTGATGGTTTGATGTGATTTAGGTTTGTATGAGTTGGGGTTATAGAAAGAGCTTGGCAAATAGCCTTGTTCTGGTCCACACGGGTAGACACATGGGCATGTGTCTAGGCCGTGTGTGACACACGGTCAGCCTCATGGGCGTGTGGTTAGGCCGTGTGTCCCCCTTGCATGCTAGGTTTACAAGTCAGTATGCTCAGTAGTAAACACACGGGCAGAGACATGGCCGTGTGTCTCAACCGTATGGAAGACACAGCCATGGACATGGGCGTGTGCCCAGGCCGTGTAAAGTATGCACCTGAAATTTGGAATTTAATTTGCCACATGGCCAAAGGACACGGCCGTGTGTCTTGGCCGTGTGACATTTATAGGTGATGATGTCAGAAACAAAATACCAAGGTTTTTGCACACAGGTTAAGACACGGGCGTGTTGTGGCCGTGTGAGGGACACAGGCCAGGGACACGGGTATGTGTTCAGCCGTGTGAAAACCACTGTAGGTTCAAATTGAAAAATAAATCCACACGGGTGTGGAACACGGGCATGTGATATGCTACACGGGCATGTCCCTTCCTCCACACTGGCGTGTGGACTGTTTATTGAAAATTTTCTAAGTCTTTCTAGAAATCCTTAAAAGAGTTTGATTTGATCCCGAATCATTCCTAAAGTGTGATTTAGACATCGTAGGCTTGTTTAAGGGATGTTACGAAAAGTTTTAATTTTGAGTGGAAAGTTGTGTCCCGGTATTGCATAATTGTTGGTGTATAATTCTAGTAATGCCTCCTACCCTGTTCCGGCATTGAATATAGGTAAGAGGTGTTACAATTTGGAGCAGCATTCAAGTGTTCATGGAAGCCTCGGTTCAGCAAGAACAAGCGTAGAAGGATGAGCGGAGCAAACTAGTCAAGCCTCAGAGAAACACCGAATTTGATTCTTGTTCCCTATCCTTTTAATTTTGTTATTGTTATGATGAACATGTCTATGAATATTTGTAATGTTGATATGTTTAATTTAATTAATATGGCTTAAATTTAATTCATGTTAGGTTGATTGCATTTTGTCTACTTGAGTTATTAAAATTGTGTTTGTGTTGTTATAGGCCTCGGTAAGATGTTTGATTAAGTAAAACCATGACTAAGTTATTCTTGCATTACAATTGTAAGGTAACTAATGAATTAATTATTTAAACAGATTGAAATTGTAATTAATTGACACGATACTTAATCAGTGCATGTTTAATCATCTAAGGTAGCTGAGGGTTAAATTAGCAACGGTATCTAACGATACATTAGCCTTGCATAAATTGCAAGATTAGTGTGATTAAACTGTTTTAAGGTAGAAATACATTGTTACCTCCCGTAATCTTTTATGTGCTTATGAGATTGAATTAATTGTTTGAATTAGCATAGAGATATGTGTAAAAGATTATTCTAATTTCATAAGTATGTATGTGCATTAACACATTTGCTTATTAAAATTTGTTTAATCGGTTGAATTGACGTAAAAATATAGTCAAGAGATAAATGGATTTTGGTAGGTAAGTATGTTCATAAGTTAGCAAATTACCGAGTAGCTGTGAATTTATTCGTAACAACATAAACGTGAGTTTAATAATTATAAGTTAAGAAATGTAATTAATCTAACACAATTATGTCATCTTGATTAAAATCATCTTTTGAAATTGTGCATTGGAACTTTTTTTATTTTTATTTATTTTACTTAGTTAAAATCCTAGTTTTTAATCACCTCCTCAAATCAAAATATTTTTCTTCACCAAAGTGTTTTTAATTGCATTCATAAATAATTCTTTTCACAGTCCTTGTGGGTACGATAACTTGACATTTACTTGTCACTTTATTACTTGTTGCGATTGTGTACACTTGCACATTTCCGTCGTTCCAGCATCTTACAGTGGTTATTCAGATTCTTCGTGAGAAAGAGCTCTATGGTAAGTTGAGTAAGTGCAAATTCTAGTTGAATAAGGTTATGTTTCTGGGGCAGTGGTTTCTGCTGAGGGGATTCGAGTGGACTGTAAAAAGATAGAGGTTATTCTAGATTGGAAATAGCCTAGGAATGTGACTAAGCTTTGGAGTTTCCTTGTATTAGCGGGTAACTATTGGAGGTTTGTCGAGGGGTTCTCATTGATAGTAGCTCCCTTGACTAAACTATTACGTAAGAATGCTCCATTTGTATGGGCTGATGAGCAGCAATAGAGCTTTGAAAGCTCAAGTCTGTTTTGACTCAAGCACATACTTTGATTCAACCCAAATCTGGGAAATATTTCGTTTTGTGTAGTGATTCGTCTCATATCGATTTGGGTTGTGTTCTGATGCAATAGGGTAAGGTGGTAGCGTATGCATTTAGACAACTTCAGTAGCATGGGGGTAATTACTTGACGTATGACATCGAGCTTGTCGTAGTTGTCTTTGCTCTCAAGATTTGGAGGCATTACCTATACGGTGAAAGGTATGTCTTCTACACTGGTCACAAGAGCCTTAAGTAGCTCCTCACTCAAAAGGAGTTGAATCTTAGGCAGGGCGTTGGACCGAGTTGCTTAAAGACTATGATTGCTCGCTAAAGTATCATCTTGGTAAGGCCAATGTGGTGGTAGATGCTCTTAGTCGAAGATCTATGTCTAAGTTGAGGGCAATGTTTGCTTGTAACACCCTAAACCTGGCCTAGACGTTAAGATCGGTTATTAAGGTTACAATGTTCATAAAAACATTGTCGATTAACTTACGTGAAAACTTAGTTTTATTTTCGGAGTAATAAAGTTATTTAATTTATCAAAAACACAAGTATTTAGAAGATCGTGTGTGAACACTTTAACGCAAACCTTTTTTTATTAATTTTATAAAAAACAATCCAGAATGTTTAACCGATTGAGTTGTAAAACGTCATAATTAATTTCAAAACCTTGCAACAGAAAAATACGTTAAAAATTCTTATATCTTAAAATCTTAAGGTTCCATCAGTTATGTCGTCTTAGGTGTGTTTACCTGTTGTAAATAATATGTCCGCGAAAACAAATACCAAAAACCAAAAATTAACGTTCCGAAAAAATTTAAAATCCAAAAGACCATAAAGTTCGAAATTAAAATCCAAAACATACTTATACCAAATTGTGTGAATCGAGCTTCGAAATCGCTGCCAAGTCCTAAGTCTGAAGGTCACCTGAAATGAAATAAAAAAACATGTGAGCTAGAAGCCTAGTGTGTGAATCAGCCCATAAATAGTATATACTTATAACAAACACAGATGTATATACCATCACAAAAATTTTACTTAAAATGTACACAATACTAGAAACATATGTCAGATCAGAATATCATATTTTCATAATCATATATCAGGACGGAATTCATAATTTTAGAAAAAAAATCTCAAGCACATTCTCTTATACAAAATCATATGTATTTCATAATCGGTATAGATGCATATTTAGATTCAGACACATAGTCAGATTCAAATACAATTGCACACACAAATTCTGATATAGATGCAATCACAAATCCTACCCCTATCCGCTACACACTAGCTTCTTCCAACCAATCACACCAAATAGGATTAGAAGAGCCCATCCATCCAATCACACTGGGTCGTGGTGGTATGCCACTCATAGTAATGCAGCTAAGCTGCCAGGTAGATATTGCGGTTTAATCGTCAAAATTACTGTATTACTGCCAAAAAACACTTCCTCCATCAAATCAAAACCCACCCCAATGCATATGTAAAATCACGTTAACATATATGTCACATAGGCTGTATGGCATGCACACATAAACAGATATAATACGGAGTGTAACACAACACATAACTTATACATATCATAGCATATCATATTGTTTATACTAACAATTATTTTTACTTACAAGTATCATGCACGTTTTCAAACGTAACTATACTTTCAGAGTTATCGAAACACAAATCGTATATATTAGTTTTTCACCTACCTTAACCATAACACATACTAACACATCTTGACAGATGTCACATTTCAATTCTTATTTAACCCAAACAGACTCCACAGAAGGTCTAATTATGCACTTTTAGGTCAAACGGGCCTAAGTTGAAAATTTCTAAAAAATAGGCCCACACGACCCAACTGGCCAGCCCGTGTGGCCCACATGGCCTCAAACATGCCCGTGTGGCCCACACCACCCAAATAGCTCAAATTGTGTGGTCTACACGGCCGTGTGACAGAAAAATTTTGAAAACAGTCTCTTTTTTCGAGTTTTTCCGAGTTCCAATCTATGTTTCGGGTTAAAATCACACACTTGATGGCAGGTTTGATTGATCACACAACTCGAACTCCCGAATCCTAAAATCATTCATCAAATTACACTAATTAACCATCGAAAACTCATCCAAAATAACATCCTTGAATCAAAATTTCAATCCCTAAGACGAAGTTCACACACTTATTTTTCCGAAACAATGTCAAAAACCATATCTACTCTGCTGAAGGGTTTTGATTTTCTCCTCTTTCGCCTAATCAAGAACCACAAAAACACTTAACACAATGAAGACGAGACTAAACATAAGCATCTCATAGCTTGCCCCAAAGAATGAGTTAAATCTCAAAACCAACAAATAAATCGACGTTACTTGCCCTTACTTGGATTTACGGTCACAAAAAAAGTCAAAAAGATAATTCCTTAGTAACTTAATAGCAGCAAAACAAAACAAAAAGAAAGAAAAAAGAAACTCAAGAAGAAAGAAAAAGAAAAAAAAAACAAAAGAAACGTGAAATAGAGGAGTGGGGGTGATGGATAGTAAAAAGGGGAGTGGTTTAAGGGATTAATTCAACTACCCACATCCCACTAAATCACACTAATTAACCACCCATTTGATTTCCCTCAGAGTTCAAAACCAAAAATAATTTCCACTTCGCACACATAGGGACTTGAACACAAGATCAAAGGGTAAGCTAAAGCCATACCACTAAATCAGCAGGCTCATTCTTGTCCTCAATTGAACGAAAATAATATATAAATCAGATGTTCAAAGACAAGGATTTTGGGAAAAATGCAGGACAAAAAATTTGAACCCAAAACCTCTCACACCCAAGCACAACACCTAACCACTGAACCAAATTAATTCACTTGACAAAATTTTCACAATCTTAACTAAAAATCAGGAGGTGCCCACTCTTGATTTCACTAACCCAATTTCTTCTAACCCGATTTTCAGGATGTGAAATTGCTCGCCTATGTTTGTGTTGATGGTGGTGGGATTCTAGCTGAGTTGCAAATTAAACCAACTTGGTTGAATGAGATTAAGAATAAATAGCTTATGCATGAGTCTTTGATCAGTTGGGTTCAGCAGATTGATGAGGGTAAAACTTCAAATTTTGGATTTAATAGTGATATTGTTATGTGTTTCCGAGGTCGTATTTATGTGCCGAGCGATGTGGATTTGAGGCGATCCATTATACGGAAAGCGCATAGTAGCCCCTATGCTATGCATCCCAATGGTAATAAGATGTACCATGACCTCCAAGAGTTGTACTGGTGGCCTAGGTTGAAATGTGAGGTAATCGATTTTGTGTCTCATTGTCTGATGTGCCAGTAGGTTAAAATTAAGCACCAACTTCCTCCTAAGAGATTCCATTGTAGAAATGGGAATGGATAATTATGGACTTTGTTATATCAGCTCAATTGATAGCTCGAGCTATTCAATCTCGAGCTCTGTGGAAACTCAAAAATATATAGACTTTTTTAGAACTTTCTAACTAACAATTTTTGCAAATTTCGAACCCTTATTCGCATATATTTGTAATTTCATTACAAAATATCTTAATTGAACATATTAGAGACAAGTTTCTATTTTAAACTATTTTCTTGCTAAACTTACAAAATGATGTCAATTTTCAGTAATTTTACACAACGGGAGAAAAACCAAGCTTGGAGGCACCTTGAGAAAATTAAATTGCTGAAGCTTCTTTCAAAACATTTGCCATACAAGAGAGAGCTAATATTTAAATAGCCATGGACACTCAAATTAGCATTTTTGGACTCTCTAAAAAATTCATTTGATCCAATTAAAAATTGGGTTGATGAAATTTAGAGTCTGATTCAAAAGAGGAGGCCCGAAGTGTGTAATTAAAGGGGAAATAATTACCAGCTAGAGAGCAGCCCAAAACCGTCTAAATAATTTCCCAAATCAGCATCCAAAGCTGATTAAAAATAATTGCAAAATAACCCCTAGTCTTCTACATAAAGTTGTTCCAACCCCTCCATTTTTCAAGCCTTCGATTTTCAAGCACATAGTTATTTTTAGCAAAACCATTCAAACTCCTCCTCCTACAATCAAGGGCCAGCCATGGGAGGAGAAAATCAAGGCTCTCCCATGCTATTTTTAGTTGTCCTATGCTATTATAAATAGTCACCCTCTTTGCCTTTCATTGATCAAGCAATTTACTCACCTCTCATCCATTTCCCTCATTCTCTCTTCTCCCATTTGCTATCTTATTTTTTCCTTTATCATTTTCGATTGCTTCCCTCTTGAAAACGAGCTCTGCAAGTCCTTGGAGCATTAACATTCAACATCTTGGAGGCTTCTAGTCGGCAAAACAAAGCAGAAGGAAGAAAGAGGACGCACACTAGTCTGACTTCAGATAAACACCGGATTTTTTTCTAGTTCCTTTCTCTTTATTCTTTTTAAATTGTTTTGAGACAATGAACATGTTTGCTAATTGTTTTGATGCTTTCGATTTAATTAAAATGACTTAAATTGTGTTTGTGTTAAATTGATCGCATTATGCCCGCTTAAAATGACTTAAATTATGCCTGGTTAACGATCCAAAAAAATATTATGTCTGGTTAACAAAGAACCAAGTTGTCATGGAATTATTCGTAACATCATGAACATTGTTTTACTTCTAATTTTAAAAAATGAGATTAATCTAACACATTTATATCATATCGATTAAACTCCTTAAAATCTTGCTTTTATCTTGTGTTTTCAACTTAGTTTAATTTATTACTTAGTTAATTTTAGTTTAGATAATAGCCCACTCCTTTTGAAATTAAATCTTCTCATCAATTTGCTTTAAGTCTTAATTTTTCACAAAGAATTGTACATACAATTCCTGTAGTTTTGAATAAAAGTTAAAATTTTCTGTTTCTGCTTTTGACAAAAAAAAAATTACTTTTGCAAAGATATTTTTATCTTAAAAGCACTTTTTGAAAAGATAAAATACATTTTATATAGCATTATTTTTATCTTAAAAATATTTTTTATTTTAAAAGTACTTATGAAAACCAATACTAAAACTGGCCCTAAATTTCTTGTACATTGGTAGGTACAATCCTTGAATTTGTTTAAAATAATGTTTCATACTTTTTTCTTTTTTTTTTGTCCAGTGATTAAACCAGAATTTTCATTTCCTATTTAATCTTTCGAAACTTATTTAAAGTTGTACAATTAAATTCTAAAATAATAATTAAAAAACAGATACTTCCGTCCACGACTGTTCATAAGATTCTGCATTTGTTGCTTAGCTTTCAAGTTTCACCCACCCAGTTTGAGTTCATCTTCAACACCTACTATTCTTTGTTTTTAATGAAATTAATGGCATATTCATATTAAAATTCAGTTTTTGCTAAGATTTTTCTGGGAAGCAAATATAATTACAATGGCATTTGAACTTTTTATACAACAAAATCAATTAAATCATACATGTTATATATATATATATATATATATATATATATATATACTGTATTCATATACATATGAACAAAGCACCTCATATTAACCCAGATAATAACTCATAGTCGAACAGGCTGCCCTCTTGTTCATCCAAAAGCCATAACTCAAGGTTCCGGCACCCTAACCAATCCATTTGTTGGTAATTCGTTGACAAGTTAGACATTTCATCAAACTTGTCACGATCATCTGTCTGTAACAGTCCAGTTAATTGATTAATATCATCCAAATGAAAGGTTTGGTCGTCAAATAACTCGAATGAACAACCCAAGGATGAATCCGTAGACAACGTTGTGGTGAAATCTGGGAACATTTCTCCCCGTTTTTGAATTTCAGTGACCTTGGCAACATCATCGGGGATTGGAACGGTTTGGGTGCGGTAACCGGTTAGCTCTTGAACAAGGTGCTTGAAGCTTGAACTGTCGGTAATGTAAACCTTAGGCTTCAAACCTTTGATGACACTGTGAAGTTGCTTATCTACGTTCTTGGAGGTCAGCTGATGAATTACCTTCTTTCCCATGGTTGATTGTTATTTTTCTGGGAAAATCTTACTTGGGTTTTCGTTATATATAATTGAAAATATCTGAAGCAGAGCTATATATATATGAATTTTCCAATGAAATAGATAGGGCGTGCGTGTGGATTATCGACAAAAATCAAGTCTCGGGACATTAAGAAGATGCTGAAAATGATTTTTTTTCCTTAATAAAAAATTCCTACAGGTATAAAAAGATCAAAACATGATACTACTTAATATAATATGAATTATTTATTAATTTTATTTATTTATTTTCTTTCATAAGAGTGTAACATTATGATTTTTAATTTTTATTTTTTGATACAATGTTTAGAATTATCAATAGTCCTTCCTTAATCTTTAAATAGAAAGATAATGCGTTTCAACGCACTTAAACTTACATCCTCTTACCCAAACAATAATACAAACACTAACTGCACTAAGAAAACAAATATCAAATTTACATGATTAGATATATTAGGTAAGATTTGCTTCTCTCATCATCAATCCATTCGGTAATTTATTCCTTGGTTTGTAGTTTGCAATGAAGAGATAGAGAAGACAGCGGTCAATTTAATAAGCTCTCTTTTCAGGTATCAAAGTCCATTAAGTAATAATTAAAATATGTATGTCAAATTTCATAAGATAAGTATGAATTAATAATAAATTATAATATGTAGGGTTAAGCACATCATATTCTTAAGGAAAAAAAAAATATAAATTCAAAATTTAAAAGTCACATTTTAAAAGTAATCACCAACCCTAAATATAAATCTCAGAATAAATATTTATTATACCAAAAATATGTTATTTAGTGATGAATTCATGATTATAGATTTAAACAACAATATTATCATGGTTTTTTCTTTTACGATGTACTATAATTATGATACACGATATAATTTAAACATATTCATAGTTGTAAATCATTATAATATATAATAACATATTCACCATGAAAATAAGCACTTCTGGCTAAATAAGGTCTATAGAACGTTTTTATTTTTTATTTAAGCTGATTTTAATTTTAATTAGGGAAATAAGCCGATTTTAGGAGAGAGAATGTGAAAGCGTGTCTAGTTGAGTGCGCTTTTTGCACATATGGCAGTAAAGCGCGTCAACCTGGACACGCTTTCACATTCTCTCTCCAGAGTTAGGTTTTTTTAAGGGTTAGGGTTAGTAATTTTTTAGGGTTAAGGTTTTGGGTTTTTTTAAGGTTTATGGTTTTTTTTAAAGTGTTCAAGGTTTTCGACTGAAACGACAGAAGTTCCTAGGTAGTGTTGAGGGGTTAGGGATGTGATAACGCGTCTCAGTACACATACATTTCATATGTCATGGCGGGATAGGACCATCACCTGAGAAACCCATCCTGGGGAAATTAGGTTTTGGGGGCGACATCACTTGATATGATCAGGGGTCGAAGTCAACGTGAAGGTCCCAGTCGGCGGCCGTGATGCGGCCACGGGTTCGAATATAATCGGGGGCGAGGTGACGGTCATTACGCGGTCAGGAGTTCAAGCTTTTTGGATACCCGCAAACAGTTCCTTATATATGCCATACATAAGATTGAGGTCATAATCATACGAAAAAACTTTGGGGACTTCTGGTGTAATCAATGTAATTTTTATCTCTATTTCCAAGCAGTCGGTATCTTTAACCTTTCATTCTTGTCCAAAGGCTGACACCGAGGTGAACACAAGAGGGTTCTCAAGAAGAGAACAGATGTTTTGACACAGTAGAGGTTAAACTCGGGTCAAAGCAGAAGCGGTTGTAGTTATTAATGGGTTGTGTAATAACAAAAATCATTGTCGCTCAGAAAGGAGCATCACCTTTACTGCACCGTAACAGCCGCTCCCCGCTTGAGAGTCATCTTGCGTCCACGACGGTGCCGACCTTCGAATAAGGATGAAGGTTAAAGGTACCGGTTGCCTCAAACTTCTTTATGGTTTTTATAGGGCATCATTTTCAGGTCTTCAAAAAGATTGAGCTCGTGACCGCATAACAATCGCCAACTGGCTCCCCCATTACTCCCCAATCCATTACCGCATAACGGCCGTCAATTGAGACCTCCACGTCGACTTCCACCATGACCGTAGAATGTAAAACCAGCCCATAACCGACTTCTCTAATATAGGCTTCGGAGGTAATGATCCCATCTCGGCATGATATATGAAATGTGTGCGGCTTGAAGCGATATCGCATCACTGAAAACTCAAGAATACCTCGAACGTAAATCAAATATTTTTAGCAACTGAAATTTTTAAGACCGGGAAATGGTTTATAGTGGAGAAATGGAGAGGATTGGAGAGAATTATATGCTTGAGAGATGATGAAGCTTGGTATGTGAGAGTCATTTTATAGCAGCGGGGAAGGGTCTATTTGCAAAGGAAAACCTTGAAAGCACGCTGGAACGTATTCTAAACATGTTGAAGAAATGTTTAAAGCGTTCGAATTATTTAAAACATCAGGGTTTTCTGTCAGGGGAATAGGAAATTTGTTAGAGAAAGCTCCCCCCTTGGGCAGAAAAGACCTTTTCATATGCATGTTTAGCACGTTATGCAACGCCTAATCTCAATGAAATTATATGACTTTCGATTACCTGATATACAAAGTATTTGCACCATACAATATGCAACGAATGTGTGCATTCGTAAATGAGATTCATAGCACATATTCTCTTTCTCTCTACATAATTCTCTTATAAAAGGGATATAATTTTCATAACATAGTCACGCATCAAGTTAATATCAAACAGAATAACCTTACATCGCAGTGAGAGTTGTGTGTACTCTTTCGAACAACTCTCTACTTTTTTGCTTTTATTCATCCAAATCATGAGCGATATTGAAATGAGTCAACGAGTGAAATCCGTTATATACTATGACGGTCAAATCTGTAATACAAAGTTCGGGATGGTGTTTGTAAGAGTGAAGTCCATGGAATTTGTGTTCAATGGTATCATTCAAATGCACGAGCTACGAACTAGAATCAAGAGAAAAGTCGGGGGTTTGACCCGGGGAAGTATTACAAGGTTGCAATATAGATATCTTGCATCCGTTGACCCCTATAAGTATGAACTATTCGATGTGATTAGCAAGACGCATCTCGAGACAGTCATATCATCGCACATCAAAAGCGAAAATATTGTTATTTAGTTGTATATCGAGTTTTTCGATGCTGATGGATATGGTCAATCTTCGACCATGGTCACAGCAAATATGGGTACCGAAGCTGAAGCAAAAAGTGGGTTGTGTAGTGGGTTCTCTAGCCTCCTTCAAAGCGGCTACTATGATTTCTTGAAACATCTATGGGCAGACACTCATCGGTCTCCGATAGTAATCTAAACTTCGAGGGTTAGTACCAATCGAGGTATCAGCATAACCCAAATCTAGATACTTGGGCTCGACATTCAATCACTGCATTCAATTTTAACTTTGGAACTGGGTCAATTTATGAGGCGAAAGAAGTTATACTAGGGGATCATCGGTGATAAACTGTAAAAGTAACATATTTTAATCCCACATTTAGCATGCTTTTGGATGAATTATCCCTTATTTTATGTAATATGGTGCTCTTAATCCTTTATTTTCATGTTTTATACTCAGAAAAGCACCGGAGGATGAAAAGAACAAGAAACGGGCTTAAAACGGGCCAAATGGGCCACATCACGAAATCGACACGGCCTGGACCCAAGACCACACGGTCGTGCCTCCTTAATAATCTCGAACACGGCCTGATCCCAGGACCACACGGTCGTGCCTCATTAGTCAACCCAACATGGCCTGGCCACGATTCACACAGGTGTGTGCCATGGTCGTGCCCCTGCCGTGGCAAAGAGAAGTTTCATTCGGATTGGGATACTTAGGGGCAAAGAAACACATTCCAAAAGCCTATATATACACCCTAAGTATGACCTAAAAGGGGGAGCCCAAAGACTTTTGACAGTGGGGCGTCTTGCTAGCGCAGAAGAAGGCGATTTGTGGGGATTCGCTCGAGGATAGCCAGTTGATTCATCTCTAGAAGCCGGAATTATACTCAAGACGGAGGATTTCTCCTTAATTTTCTTCAGGGATTTTTAGGGATTTCTTATGTTTTGTTTTATCTTTTCTTCTGAGATGTTTTCTTTTATTGTTATGAACTAAACCCTCAGATACCTGAGGGGGATGAAACTTAGATGAATCTTGTTATTGTTTACTGAACTATATGATAAATATTTGACTTGTTCTTAATTATGTGTTCTTAATTCTTGTGTTGATATTTCGCGGATATTAATTCAAGTTTGATGTGCTTAGGTGGAGGAGCAAAAGTCCCTGCCTAAGAGTAGATCTAGCATAGTTAAGCGGAGTTGATCGCGCGCCTAGAGATAGGGTGACGAGATTTTGCCGGATTAGGGTGAAACCTAATATGGGATTCCATAGATCGAGTTTATGCGATTCTAGGGGTTTTAATTAGAAAGAGATTTCAATTAATCAACCTAGAGTTAGACATTATTCGCCTCGAGAGAGGGTTTAATATACATTAGGAAATCTTACGGATCAAGTCAAGTGAATAAATAAATGCAGTTCAGAGTTAGATAACAAGTGAAGTCTAGGTGGATTCTTCCTTGGGCGTCGTCTTAATCAATTGGTTTTTCCTCAAGTTATTTTCCCAAATTCATTCTTCTTTTTCTTAGAGTCTTTAATTTAGTAGTTAATTAATTTAGATTTAAAACAACAAATTCCCTTTATTTTAGGCTAAATAATAAAAAGAAAGTTAGTATTAGTACTTTTAGTTCCTTTGGGTTTGACAATCCGGTCTTGCCTAAGCTATACTACTATTCGATAGGTGCACTTGCCTCAATCGTTGTCATAGTTAGTTTCCAGGTTCGATCATTCTCATTATTTAAATTTTTAAAACTCTGACACACGATCAAGTTTTTGGCGTCGTTGCCGGGGAATTAAAATATTAAGAAAGCTCTATTTTTATTACTTTAGCCATTTTTTTATTTTTTTTGCAATTTACTTTTATTTTAATTTTTATTTTTACCTTAGTTTTAACTCTTCTAATTTCCTTTCTTTCTTTTTCCTAGCAGTACCTATAGTTTATGACTAGAAGGAACCCGAGAGGACCTTTAGTATACGACAGTGATATTGAAGCTACCGCTCGCAGAAATCGCAGAGAAATCAGGCGAGCCCTAAATTACCGAGAAGAAGAGCAACAAGACGATCCAATCCTACTGAAGGGATGGATGAGAATAATCCACCACCACAAGATGTGGGAGAAAATAATACTCCTCGTACTATGTTTGATTATGCTAAACCACATTTAACAGAGCCGAATCGAGTATTGTTGGGCCTCGCTATAGTTTGCTAATAATTTTGAATTAAAGCCTAACACTATACAAATGATTCAACAATTTGTTCAATTTGATGGTTTGCAGGACGAAGACCCAAATACTCATATAGCTAATTTTCTAGAGTTCTGTGATACTTTCAAAATAAATGGCATTTCTGATGATGCCGTACGGCTTCGGTTTTTTTTCCCTTTTCATTAAGGAATAAAGCCAAATAGTGGTTAAACTCGTTACCACGAGGGTCGATCATCACATGGGATCAAATGACCGAAAAAATTTTATTAAAATATTTTTCGCCGGCCAAAACGGCCAAATTAAGGAATGATATCTCTTCTTTTGTGCAGATGGATTTAGAAACTTTATAGACGCATGGGAGAGATACAAGGATCTCTTGAGGAGGTGCCCACACCACGGATTACCTTTGTGGCTTCAAGTCCAAACTTTCTACAATGTTGTGAACCCCTCAACGAGGCAACTAATTGATTCAGCCGTCGGTGGAACCCTGAACAAAAAAACTCCTGAAGCAGCCTACGAATTCATAGAGGAGATGTCACTGAATAACTATCAGTGGCAAGTTACAAGGACAAGGCCAACAAAAACAGCCAGAGTTTTCAACCTCGATGCAGTAACCATGCTATCAAACCAAGTAGAGATGATGAATAAAAAGCTTGATAGTTTGTGTTCTTCGCAGGTACATCCAGTGATGCAGTACGACGCAAGTGGAAGTGTGGCGAATCCTGAGTACCCACCCTACCAACCGGGCACAGAGAGCGAACAGATGAACTATATAGGTAATAATTTCAGACCTAATAATAATCCTTATAGTAATAAATATAATTCAGGTTGGAGGAACCACCCAAATTTTTTATGGGGAGGTCAAGGAAATCAAGGAAATCAAAGACAACAACCTCCTCAGAATTTCCAAAATCAGCCCTATCCACAGGAGAAGAAGCCGAACCTTGAAGAGATGCTGACAAAATTCATGGCAGCCACAGATACCCATCTTCAAAAAACTGAGACAGCGCTTAATGATCAACAAGCATCGATCAAAGGGATCGAGAATCAAGTTGGGGAACTTACTAAGTCAGTTGGACAACTTACTAAGATGGTTTCTGAAATTCGATCAGAGATTTTTTCTAAAGGAACGGAACAGGTAAATGCGGTTACACTGAGAAGTGGAAAGGAGTTAGTCGAACCAAAGAAAAAAATACCACATGAAGATGACAAAGCAAAGTATGAGGGAGTTGAGGATGTAACTCTAGTGTGCAAAGAAAGAAAACCACCAATCCCATACCCAGCAAAGTTAAAGAAAGACCGATTAGATGCCCAATACGGTAAATTTCTTGAACTCTTTAAACAAATACATATTAACTTACCCTTTGTTGAAGCCATTTCACAGATGTCGACGTACGCAAAATTCTTAAAAGAACTCCTGACGAATAAATGGAAGCTTGAAGAAGTATCAATAGTGGAGCTTAATGAAGAATGTTCAGCCATCCTCCAAAACAAGTTACCAACCAAATTAAAGGATCCAGGAAGTTTTACTATTCCCTGTTTAATTGGTAATTTAAATATCAAGAAAGCATTAGCTGATCTAGGAGCCAGTATTAATTTAATGCCTTACAAAATGTTTAAACAACTAGATCTTGGAGAACCAAAACCCACTAGGATGAGTATTGGTTAATTAATGAGATCTATTAAATATCCTAGAGGAGTTATTGAAGATGTCTTGGTAATAATTGATAAATTTATTTTCCTGTTGATTTTGTTGTGCTTGACATGGATGAGGACATTGAAGTTCCTTTAATTTTAGGGCGCCCTTTTTAGCTACTCTGCTAGGTCATTATCGATGTAGGTGATGGTAAACTTGCATTAAGGATAGGCGAGGAGGAAATTATTTTTCAAATTTATGATGCCATGAGATATTCTAAAGAACAAGATGATTCTGTTATTTTGTTGATACTACTCGATCATATTATTCAAAACTCATTACAGAAATCATACATGATGACACGATGGGCGTGTCTTACTCAAGAAGAGGAGGAAGAAGATGAAGTCGACGAGCTAAATCTAAAAACATCTTCATCTAGACAAACGGAAAAAGGGAGCATTGAAGTCAATGACGAACTAAAAGAAAAACCCTCCATTGATGAACCACCCAAATTAGAATTGAAACAGATTCATCAAACATTTAGAGTATGCATTCCTTTGGGGACAATTTTACGTTACAGTGAATTATCTCTTCGTAACTAGAACCCAAGGAGAAAGAGGAGTTGCTACGGTACTAAGGGAACATAAGAAAGCTATAGCTTGGAAAATCTCTGATATTAAGGGAATAAGCCCATCATTTTGTACCCACAAAATTTTAATGGAAGATAAGTATAAACCATGTGTGCAACCTCAAAGACGATTAAATCCCAACGTAAAACAAGTCGTGAAAGCCGAGGTAATTAAACTTCTAGATACTGGAATAATTTATCCTATTTCTGACAGCAAATGGGTAAGTCATGTGCAGGTTGTTCCGAAGACAGGAGGCATTATTGTGGTAGCCAACGAGAAGAATGAACTAATTCCCACCAGAACAGTCACAGGATGGAGAGTCTGCATTGATTACAGGAAGCTGAACGACGCCAATAGAAAAGATCACTTCCCCCTGCCCTTCATTGATCAAATGTTAGAAAGGTTATCTGGGCATATGTACTATTGCTTCCTAGATGGACTTTCCGGTTATTTCCAAATCCCAATAGCACTGGAGATCAAGAGAAAACAACATTCACATGCCCATACGAAGACGTTTGCTTATCGTAGAATGCCTTTTGGATTATGTAATGCTTCGCTACTTTTCAAATTACATGTTGGCAATCTTTGTGAACTTGTGGAAGACATTATGGAGGTATTTATGGACGATTTTTGGTATTCGGTAATTCTTTCCATCTTTGCCTTAAAAATTTAAAACGAGTTCTAATGAGATGTGAAGAAACAAACCTTGTTTTAAATTGGGAAAAATGTCACTTTATGGTACAAGAGGGAATTGTATTGGGACATAAAATTTCTAGTAAAGGAATCGAGGTAGATAAAGCAAAGGTCGAAACCTTAGAAAAATTACCTCCTCCTAGTTCAGTTAAGGCTATTAGAAGCTTTTTAGGACATGCAGGATTTTATAGAAGATTTATTGAAGATTTTTCTAAAATAGCTAAGCCTCTAACGAAATTGCTAGAAAAAGATGTACCTTTTAATTTTAATCAGGAATGTTTAGATGCATTTAATATTCTTAAAGAGAAATTAATAAACGCCCCAATTATAATTGCCCCTGATTGGAATCTCCCTTTTGAACTAATGTGTGATACGAGTGACTTTGCAGTAGGTGCAGTTTTAGGACAGCGAAGAGACAAGCACTTCCAACTGATCTATTACGCCAGCAAAACATTAACGGTCGCACAAGAAAATTACACCACCACGGAAAAATAATTACTAGCTGTGTTCTTTGCATTTGATAAATTCAGACAATATTTAATATTATCAAAAGTTGTCGTTTACACTGACCACTCTGCTCTTCGTTATCTTTTAACTAAACCCGATGCAAAACCTCGACTCATAAGATGAATTTTACTTTTACAGGAATTTGATTTGAAAATTCAGGATAAGAAAGGAGCCGAAAATCTTGCAGCAGACCACCTATCTAGACTTGAAAATCCACACATAAAGGAACGTGAAGAGATAGAGATAAACGACTCGTTCCCTGCAGAACAGCTATTCTCTATAACCAACTGCGAGGTACCCTGGTTTGCAGATATTGCGAATTTTTTTAGCTGCTAACATCCTACCGAAAAGCCTAACACATCATCAAAAGAAGCGATTCTTTTCTAATGTGAAGAACTATTTTTGGGAGGATCCCTTTCTTTTCCGTATATGCGCAGATCAGGTGATTCGAAGATGCGTTACAAAGGCAAAAGTAAGCAAAATCCTAGAACATTGCCACTCCGGACCCTCAGGAGGACACTACAGTGGTATTAAGACAGCACATAAAATACTCGAATCATGTTTTTATTGGCCCACTCTATTTAAAGATGCCAACAGGTACGTCACTTCGTGTGATAAATGCCAAAGAACAGGTAATGTTTCTAAACGTGATGAAATGCCTCAAACATACATGCTATCATATGAAATATTCGACATATGGGGTATTGATTTTATGGGTCCATTCCCTAGTTCATTCGGAAATAAATACATCCTAGTAGCAGTTGATTACATGTCAAAATGGGTGGAAGCCGCAGCTTTACCTACCAATGATGCCAGAGTAGTAGTTAAGTTTCTCAAGAAACTGTTCTCTCGATTTGGAACACCTAGAGCCATCATTAGTGATAGGGGTACTCATTTTTGTAATACTCAATTTGATAAAGTCTTAAAAAATATGGAGTACACCACAGGATAGCTACCCCATATCACCCTCAAACCAGTGGGCAAGTAGAAGTAGTAAACCGAGAACTTAAGCACATTCTCGAAAAAACAGTTGAATCAAACAGAAAAAATTGGGCATTAAAAGTAGATGATGCCCTATGGGCCTATAGAACAGCGTTTAAAACCCCCCTAGGGACATCCCCATACAAACTTGTCTACGGGAAAAGTTGTCATCTGCCATTCGAGTTAGAACACAAAGCCTTTCGGGCTATAAAATTCTTAAATTACGATCTTAAAACTACAGGAGAGAAAAGAATGATGCAGATGAATGAGCTAGACGAATGGAGAGCTGATGCCTACGAGCACTCAAAACTATACAAGGAGGCAACAAAGCGACGCCATGATGCTCGTCTAAAGAAATCAAAATAATTCGAAGTAGGGGACTGGGTCCTGCTATACAACTCGAGGCTTAAACTGTTTCCTGGGAAATTGAAATCAAGATGGTCAGGTCCATTCATGATCAAAATATTTTTTCCCTATGGCACAATCGAGGTAACTCACCCCACTCAAGGCACATTCAAGGTAAATGGTCACCGACTCAAAATCTATAATGGTGAAGATTTTAGGAATATGAGAGAGGAGCTTCAGCTCCATGAACCTTCTTTTAGAAATGAAAATAGGGTAAGTCTAGCTTAAGAATTTAAACGAGCGCTTCTCGGGAAGCAACCCGAGTACTAACTTCACTAACATTATACTTTTAATTATTAGCATCCAACCCCATATTAACTAATCCAATAAAACACAGGTTTTAGACCACACGGCCTTACACACACGCGTGCCCGTGGCCGTGTGGAAGCCATGGGACGAAACACGGGCGTACTTATAGCCGTGCTCAACAAAGGCGATTTTTATCCCCAACACGGGCTACGATAATAGCCCTATGCCCGTGCTGAGCAACCGTGGACTATACTGACTTGCCAAGCACGGGCTGGACACACCCGTGCTACACAACCGTGTAAAGATACTGACTTGTTAAACACGGGCGGAACATGCTCGTACTGAACAATCGTGTGAAGAAGAACACGGGCGTGTCACTTTAACCACGGCCGTGGCCAAGCACCCTGAACGCGCCCAAAATTCAAAATCACGAAAAGCACGAGCTGATTAAAATTTAGCACGAGCGTGGCCCCTGCCCGTGCTCCCACCCCTATTTAAGGAACATAAACTCTTATCTTCCCCAAACCCCAACCCTAACCGATTCTCTCAACACTCTCCCTCCCTAGTCCGGCCACTACAAAGAAATCACCACCATTTTGACCCCCATAACTCCTCCACGTTCCCTCCCCTCAAAAACCCATACAAAAACCCAGCCACGCCCGTGTCAAACAGGAGCCCACGCCCTCGCCACCGCCGTGCGAATCCAGAAACTTCACAGCACACGACCGTGCACCACCGTCCACGACTGTGGTCCGCAGTTCACGAGGCCACACACCCCAAAACACTGCTGGTCACCCTTTAATATTTCATTTTTCTATCTAACGATTGTTTGATTAAATTTTCATATTATTTAGTTTCTTTTTACTATTAGTATTATTTATTTTTTAATAATTCCTTGAATTCTAGAACTAATTAACTATTTAAAATTTTATGTTATTTAGTTTCCTTTTCCTATTATTGATATTTACTCTTAAGTTTAATTCCTTGCAATTTTAGAATTCATTCGATTGCTATTTTTCTTTAGATATTAGACGAATTGGTTGCTCATGGTTAAAATAGTCGTATTTAGCCTTTGAATATTTCAGGTTTAGATAAAAGTACTTGAAAAAAAATATTTTTTTTTACTTAAATATTACTTATTTTCAGGTACAATGTCATCGTCAAGAGGAAAGAAAGCCGCTGTCCCAAGTTCAAAAAAACGAAAGGGACCCGGCTCATCCTCTGCTAGTGCAACCACAGAAGTGTACCACCGGTTCCTCCAATTCCCTTAAGCCGCCCAAGAGGACCGTTACAAGGCACTACGGGCACGACCACTCGGCACCGGTAGATGCATTGATTGGGCCGCTTTAGAGCAGGTCCGTCTCGCAGGCGATGTCCGAGCACTGCTTTCAACCGATCCGTGGGATCAATTTTTTAGCATCATCGAGCCTACGTACTTGAAGCTTACTTTAGAGCTCTGCTCTACTTTCCAACTCCAGAAAGTGATGACAAAATACGATGATCCGGGTACGATACGGTTCCGCCTGGGAGGCACCATACGACAGCTGAACGTACCTCAATTCGGAGCCGCACTTGGACTCTATACGGAAGATTTCGTAGCAGAGAATGACCTATCCGAGCTAGACCGCTGGTTTCACTGCACCCCTGTAAGCTGTTGGTACAACTTATCCCCTAACAAGGGCAATTACGACCCCAGTCGCTCCAAGGCGATGGCCCTTGTCCTGTCCCTCAGGTACATACATGCCATCTTGGCTCATACTCTTACAAATCAACTCAAGAGCACCGGCATCGTAAATACTCACGACGTCTACTACCTATGGTGCATGTCAAACGGGCACGTTTTCGACCTAGCTTACTTCATAGCCCGTGCCATCCAACACCAGACTTCCACATTTCTTCACCGACACCACCGCAGGACCCAGCTGATGATGAGGACCTCTGAGTCCTTTCATTTTCCTTATTTTTAGTTTTCTTTTCTTTATTTTTAGTTCTCTCGTTTTAATTTTTATTTGTCTTAATTTAAACTCTTTTGCCTTTTATATTTCAAACCTTTATTTTATTCATGTTATCATTGGCTATCTAACCTTAGAGTATTGCTAACAAACACTTGTTTAATTTCGCCCCCGAGACATCTAGTTGATGACTTCGCAGTTTCAATTGCACACTCCAAAATAAAGAACAAATCACTAGGAGTAACTCACTACTACATAAGTCATCTGTCATCTCCGACTCAAGGAATCCATCCAAAATTCAGGAAGTGTCACTTCTCCTCTTCTCTTTTGATTTAAGTATTACATGCTTATTTATCTATCTTTGTACATTGAGGGCAATGTACATCTTAAGTGTGGGGGGTGAAAAACCTAAAAAGGTGCCTAAATATTTTCATTATTCTCAAATCCCTGAAATTAGGTGCCAAACTTTTTGCATTATTCTCAAATCTTGAATTATGTCTTGTTTCTTAAGTAAGTTTCTCATATTATAATTAGAATGAAATTCCTTTGATTTAAGATTTTTATTGATGTGTCTTGGATTAAGTCATTGATAATTGTGCATTGATACTTAAATTCTAAGATACTAGAGAATCAAGCATGATAAGTCTATTTTTCAGAAATTAAAAATTTTTCTAGGTTGTCTACCTGAATTTAAATATTACTTTGAAGTTTGAAATTTACGAGGATGACATCAAAATACCCATAATTTTTGTGAGATTTTGAGCCTTATAGAGCATATATTCTTTTTCTTACTCACTTTTTGATTATGAATGTGTCAACATTGATTAGTTATTTGCATCGATTATACATGTCGAGACCACACCCTTGATTTGATATACAGAGATGATGAAGGCACCTAGGATTTAACCCACTCACTCCACTAAAAAAACTACCTCCATAATTAACCCTTAGTGAACCCCTTTTAATCCTAACAACCCTATTTATTGACTCACCTACTAATATTAACCCAAAACCCAGTCTGTATTTGTTATCACCATTCCTCGTGACTACCCTTTTTGTCGAGATTTGATTTTGAGCAGTTACCTAACTATGTTCTATATTTCAGTTGTTAAAGTTCTTTATTATTATTTGTGACTTGTTCTTAATTAAAAAAATCAAAGTGTATTCATTATTAGTTTTGTGATTAAGTGAGCTTATACGTTTAAATTCCAATTACTGAAGAAGAAGCTCGTATTAGAGTATTATTAGTACAAGTTTTCAATTGATGTAATTATTTATCAGTTCATTTTTTTCTAGTTAGGTAATTTGTCAATTCAATCTCGATTCTAACCTTCTAATTCAGCCTTTATCCACACCTTTAACCCAAGCCCCGTTACAACCCTATTAAAGACCTTTTGATTTGTGTATCATCTCATATTATAGTGATGGAGATTTGATTTTCATGCAAGCCTATGGGATTAACTCTTCATGTTTGACGTTTGAGTGCTTAATTCTGAACCTTAAACACTTCGAGTGATTTGAGTGAATCTTTAGTGAGGACGTCAATTCTTGTCGATTTTGAATCAGAAGTAATTATTTAGATGAGGGGAAACACCTATGTTTTATGCTACAAATGTATGACTTAGATTGTTTGAATCTTTAGGACCCTTTGAGTTGAATTATCCATGTATAAATTATCCTTGAATTATGATGAAACACTATCAATGACTATTATGAATTGAGGGAAGTTTGTTTTAATTATGAGTTGAGAATTTTGCTTGAGGACAAGCAAAAGCTTAAGTGTGGGGGTATTTGATAAACCGTAAAAGTAACATATTTTAATCCCACATTTAGCATGCTTTTGGATGAATTATCCCTTATTTTATGTAATTTGGTGCTCTTAATCCTTTATTTTCATGTTTTATACTCAGGAAAGCACCGGAGGATGAAAAGAACAAGAAACGGGCTTAAAACGGGCCAAATGGGCCACATCACGAAATCAACACGGCCTGGACCCAAGACCACACGGCCGTACCTCCTTAATAATCTCGAACACGACCTGAGCCCAAGACCACACGGCCGTGCCTCATTAGTCGACCCAACACGGCCTGGCCACGATTCACACGGGCGTGTGCTATGGCCGTGCCCCTGCCGTGGCAAAAAGAAGTTTCATTCGGATTGGGATGCTTAGGGGCAAAGAAACACATTCCAAAAGCCTATATATACACCCTAAGTATGACCTAAAAGGGGGAGCCTAAAACCTTTGACAGGGGGCGTCTTGCTAGGCCAGAGAAGGCAGATTTGTGGGGATTCGCTCGAGGATAGCCAGTTGATCCATCTCTAGAAGCCGGAATTATACTCAAGACGGAGGATTTCTCCTTAATTTCCTTCAAGAAGTTTTAGGGATTTCTTATGTTTTGTTTTATCTTTTCTTCTGAGATGTTTTCTTTTATTGTTATAAACTAAACCCTCAGATACCTGAGGGGGATGAAACTTAGATGAATCTTGTTATCGTTTACTGAACTATATGATAAATATTTGACTTGTTCTTAATTATGTGTTCTTAATTCTTGTGTTGATATTTCGCGGATATTAATTCAAGTTTGATGTGCTTAGGTGGAGGAGCAAAAGTCCCTGCCTAAAAGTAGATCTAGCATAGTTAAGCAGAGTTGATCGCGCGCCTAGAGATAGGGTGACGAGATTTTGTCGGATTAGGGTGAAACCTAATATAGGATTCCATAGATCGAGTTAATGCGATTCTAGGGGTTTTAATTAGAAAGAGATTTCAATTAATCAACCTAGGGTTAGACGTTATTTGCCTCGAGAGAGGGTTTAATATACATTAGGGAATCTTACGGATCAAGTCAAGTGAATAAATCGTCTCAGTTGTGAGTTAGATAACAAGTGAAGTCTAGGTGGATTCTTCCTTGGGTGTCGTCTTAATCAATTGGTTTTTCCTCAAGTTATTTTCCCAAATTCATTCTTCTTTGTCTTAGAGTCTTTAATTTAGTAGTTAATTAATTTAGATTTAAAACAACAAATTCCCTTTATTTTAGGCTAAATAATGAAAAGAAAGTTAGTATTAGTACTTTTAGTTCCTTTGGGTTCGACAATCCGGTCTTACCTAAGCTATACTACTATTCGATAGGTGCACTTACCTCAATCGTTGTCATAGTTAGTTTCCAGGTTTGATCATTCTCATTATTTAAATTTTTAAAACTCTGACATATGATCAATCGGCATACACTGGTCATACACCTGTTGAATATTCTGGCGGCTACATGGGTTACAAGAGAACCGATGACTTACTCCTTTCCATGGGGCCAACGAGGGTACGTCCAACATCGTGCTCAAAGGTGATAATGAAGGAGCAGATGAAGAAGGGGATGCAGGTGAGGAAGAAGGGGTTGCGAACACAAACGAGGGGGAGGAGTCAGAGCCTGAGCCAATCCGGCAGTGCGGTCCGGATGGTTCAATAGTGGCACTATTTCCCGAATCAAATCTGATTACACTAGAGCTGAAACCTTGCGAGTCTAACGATGACGCCTCAGAAAATGCTCCGGGTCCAGATGTGCATGTAACACCCCCAAACCCGGCCCATTCACTACGACCGAATCTGGTTATGTCACTGGGAAAGACGGTTGGAAATCTTTTCCTTTAGAACTAAACTTGAAAATTTGTTATCGCTGAAAATCGTGTCCATTTAAAAACTTAATAAATAATATAAGTTTGTTGAAAATTTCTGAATTTAAAACATTATTATAAGTTGCTATAATATGAATCTTTTTGCGAAATTATTACTAAGTGTAGTGTAAACTTCAACTTTAATAAATAGAGTACTTTAAACCAAAGAGGCCCTTATTACATCAATAAAATCCCAAAATACTGATAATATAAAATACTTAAATAAGGTGAAACATCTTCTCAGTATGAAAATCTCTTCTCGCATGGGCCACCTTGTATCCACTCCAACCCGTCCACTAATCACGACTCACCTGCGATGATTAAAAAGTTGGGTGAGTCATACTGCACTCGGTGTGTAAGTTAGCCACCCAAATCCACCCACACGCTAGCCTCATAATATCCCAAATATCAAATGCAATAAGTAATATATATATATTCATTTATTCATTACTACAATCTCGGCTTGGCCCACATTCACGTCATACTCAATTCTTTGGGCTAGGCCCATTTCATAATAAACCACACATCAACTGGGCTTGGCCCATTTCCACGTACGTTCCCAAAACATACCTATCCACATGTCATATAGGGCTTGGCCCATTTCCATATTATTACAACAATAATGCAACATGATTCCCAACCCAACCTAGGGTCCATCCGCTACACACCCCCTTATCCAAATTTACCACACACAAAGCGACCATCAAGTCACCCTCTCCTTTTCCCTCCAAAAAGGCAACCAATGCCATCCACGATGTAGCGTATAGCTAACATCAAACCACGATGGAGCACACAGCAATCCATCAAGCCACGATATGGCATAAAGCCCATATCAATCAAGGTAACCACGCGAACCAAATCGCAAAGATCCACAACGCGACCTCAGTCAGCGCCAATCCACGATGTAGCACAAAGCTGACATCAACCACGTACTCGAAGTACACCCGTACCTTCTTTTCATATCCCACCCATGCACATGCCACATAAAATATAATCGTGATAATGCATGCACATGCTTATTAATATCCATAGACATACTCATATACAAGCAAGTAATCACTTTGTAACAGGTTCGATACTAACCTGATCATCGCTATACCCTTTAGGGGTATATATGGCGCATTTATTACTGCACTTGTTAGCAAAACATATAACACATAAAACTCGGAAATAGTGGGTTAGTTACACACCTTACTACTAGGAGTACTAGACTCTCGATCCTCGATGCTATCGTCTAGCGAAACTACAGCTATTTGCTCAACGTTTTTTTCGCTGCTTTGGCCCACACCCCGTGGCCAATCTCGCATCTGTGCAAACCGCTCTTTTCTTGAACTTCGGAATAGGGACCTTCCCTTGCCCACTCGGTTGGTTGTGGCCTCCATGCAAAAGCTTAACTGGGTAAACAGTTAACCCTCAAAACACCACTTAAGCATTTAACCTTAATAAATAACCTTACCTCCACTTGATCAAACTGACTGCTACAACGGAGGCTTGGCCAACCACTAAAACCCCAAAGTATCTCAGTCACGGAACCCGAACAGATCTAAGTTAACATTCGGCCCAAGTGCTATCAAGTTGAGAGAAAGAAATTCGGCAAAGGGGTGATGGATGTAGATTCGGCTATTAATTAAATCAAGGGGTAGGGAACATCGGTTTCAGCCAAAGAGAGGAGAAAGAAAGGTGTGGGGTGTACTTTTGGTTTTGAAGTGAAAAGGAAGGGAAATAGGGAGAGTGGAGGGTTCGGCTACTTGGAAAAGAAGAACAACAAGCTTTGGAGATGGGGAACAAAGTTCGGCAAAGGAGAGAAGGCAGATGGTGAATGAATAATGAGCACTCCCCCCCCCTATTTATACTAAAAGGCCAAGCTCCAACCCCCCAAAAATAATCCTCAAAATCCTCCTAAAATATCTCCCTACCACCCATTCAAAAGTTTGAATGAGTCAAACTTTACCTAGCCAAATTCAAAAAAAAAAAATTGACCAAGTCTTCTCCACCTTTTAAGCCTTTCAAACCGTCCATCCACCCCACCAAGATGACGCAAAAAAGAATGCCCATCTGCTGCTCTTGCGAATCGAACCTGAGCCTCTTCCCCCCTGCAAATGGCGTCACACACACAAGGCCTTAGTGGCGCCTATCCTGCCACTCCACCAGCTTCTTTCTTGTGTCATAAACTCCCAAATAATTCTCTTAAGACACCCCTCGCCAAGCTCCCCTTTTAACCCCTAAAACTAAAAATTTTCTAAGGCAACCTACCACCACCTAGGGTTCTCAGGACTCCTAAAACTTACCCAACCACACACTAGAGTGTGCCAACACCCGAGCTAAGCACCAAATGCCTAACCCCTAAAACCAGGGTGTTACAATTCTACCCTCCTTGAAATAATTTCGTCCTCGAAATTACTTTACTAACAAACATCCATACAACCTATCTCACCACCTTACGCTTATGCTGCGCACTCTGATCTTACATAAGGCTATCGTACCTACACAATCTCCAAATTCGCGCTCAAAAAAAAAAAATTCGAAACGCCTCTCTTAGCAACACAGGACAGGCTAACTCATAAGCAAACAAAGTAATTAACGCAAGTACCAAAGCAAAGGAGCTTACCTAGCATCACATCCTTGGTTGACTCCGACTAGAACCATTCCTTCCATGACTTGAACCACGACCCCTCGTCGCTTGAGGGCAATTCTTAACCAGATGTGCCTTAGATCCACACCGAAAACATTCTTTACTATTTCCCCAGCACTCTCCTGTGTGAGGTCTTCCACATCGAGCACAGAGACAATTCCGATCCACTGGTACAAGTGCATGCACAGGATTCTCGATCTTTGGTCTTTTCTGGACATTACCACACGATGCTGACGGTCTAATATTTCTCTTATTCTCGTTCCTATTCTTTTCTCGGTTTCCCCTTACCGTCCTCTTAACTTCTTGGCTATACGAGCTTTCTCCACTAGCACCGCGAAGTCTCTTTCCCTCTGCTGGAGCGTCAAGACTCAAGCTCATCTCGCAATCCGTCTTCAAACCGGACGCACCTCTCATAGTCAGTGGCCACAATTCCCTTAGCATATTGACTTAGCCGCACAAACTCGCTTCAGATTACGCTATCGACTTATTTCCTTGCACCGCATTTAGAAACGCCTTCCTTTGCGCATCTAAGTAGCTTGCTCCAACGTATTTTCCTTCAAACTTTTCCTTAAAGTAGTCCCAATCCAATCGATCTGCGGTACACCTTGTTTGACAGTGAGCCACCAACGATAAGCCTCATCCCGAAGAAGTTTAAACAAAGACTTTTAGCTTTTCCTCGGGGCACAATCCAAGTCGTCCATAATTCTCTCGACTCCTTCTAGCCAATACTCCGCCACGCTCGGAGCTACTCGAGATACTCCCTAAAAACTTCAGCCCCGTTAGACCTAAGCCTCTCGCACCGACTTCCGAGCTCCATTTCCCTACTAGCTCTTGCCACTTGTCAAGCACGCGTGAATATAACATAGCTGCGACACTGCGTTCTCTTCACTTATCGGATCTTGTTCCTCTACATCCATCGCCTTGTGCACTTCGTTTTTCGACCCATAGCTGGACCCTACTGGGTTAAATTTGTCATTCTTCCTCTACCGCGCCCCTAGAACTCATCTCTAGCGCTTGATTTAATCTGTTTAGAAAGTTTTATGCATTAGAAATTATTGTTTCACTGTTTTATCCACGAGCAATTTTATGCAATGAAGTTTTCGAGAGTAGTTCTTTCGATCAATCAAAGTTTCCTTCCTACCCAGGGGTAATTTCGTCATTTTCCTACAGGGGTATTTTTGGTAATTTTGCAAATCGAGAAAACATCTTTCAAAATCTGATTTAGAGCTTACAAACCCAAGGAGTAGAGTTGAAAATTTTAAAACAGGAAATTTTAAAAATAGCAAGACTAATTCCCTTTCGGTTTTTATAATTGGTTTAGCCTATGAACAAGTCCTCTTGGTTAAGGTGAACAGTAGCTACGCGCACTGTAGGATTCAGCGAAGAGGAGGTGAGTCACGTGGATCGCTTAAGTACTGTGCTCTTCCGGATCCACTCCTAGACATGCGCACAATGGTTGCCACACCCTAACTCGGCGACCTAATCACAGGTTTGTTTTAGTAACCTTAAGTTTTATGTATATGTTTGAGTAGACTATTCCTAGGGTCCAATGGCCCTAATATTCTAATCTACGAGCCCAAATAAACCCATAACAATTCATACAAACAAATCACTTCAAAAGTCCGAAGTACTTACCGTGGACTTGGCCTGAGGTACAGGTGCCATGCCAGAATAACCTGAAAAATTTCTTAAAAGCCCATATTTTTGAAAAGCCCATTTTGAAAACGTTTTGGGCCCCAAAACCCTCAAAGCCGAGTTTTGAACCGGGCTCGATACCAAAATGTAACACCCCAAACCGGCCCATTCACTACGCAACCGAACTGTTATGTCCTTGGGAAAGACGGTTGGAAATCTTTGCCTTTAGAACTAAACTTGAAAATTTGTTATCGCTGAAAATCGTGTCCATTTAAAAACTTAATAAATAATATAAGTTTGTTGAAAATTTCTGAATTTAAAACATTATTATAAGTTGCTATAATATGAATCTTTTTGCGAAATTATTACTAAGTGTAGTGTAAACTTCAACTTTAATAAATAGAGTACTTTAAACCAAAGAGGCCCTTATTACATCAATAAAATCCCAAAATACTGATAATATAAAATACTTAAATAAGGTGAAACATCTTCTGTATGAAAATCTCCTTCTGCATGGGCCACCTTGTATCCACTCCAACCCGTCCACTAATCACGACTCACCTGCGATGATTAAAAAGTTGGGTGAGTCATACTGCACTCAGTGTGTAAGTTAGCCAACAAATCCACCCACATGCTAGCCTCATAATATCCCAAATATCAAATGCAATAAGTAATATATATATATATTCATTTATTCATTACTACAACTGGGCTTGGCCCACATTCACGTCATACTCAATTCATCGGGCTAGGCCCATTTCATAATAAACCACACATCAACCGGGCTTGGCCCATTTCCACGCACGTTCCCAAAACATACCTATCCACATGTCATATAGGGCTTGGCCCATTTCCATATTATTACAACAATAATGCAACATGATTCCCAACCCAACCTAGGGTCCATCCGCTACACACCCCCTTATCCAAGCCTACCACACACCAGGGGACCATCAAGTCACCCTCTCCTTTTCCTCCAAAAAGGCAACTAATGCCATCCACGATGTAGCGTATAGCTAACATCAAACCACGATGGAGCACACAAAGCAATCCATCAAGCCACGATATGGCATAAAGCCCATATCAATCAAGGTAACCACGCCGAACCAAATCGCAAAGATCCACAACGCGACCTCGATCGGCGCCAATCCACGATGTAGCACAAAGTCGACATCAACCACGCACTCAAGTACACCCGCACCTTCTTTTCATATCCCACCCATGCACATGCCACATAAAATATAATCGTGATAATGCATGCACATGCTTATTAATATCCATAGACATACTCATATACAAGCAAGTAATCACTTTGTAATGAGTTCGATACTAACTCGATCATCGCTATACCCTTTAGGGGTATATATGGCGATTTATTATTGCACTTGTTAGCAAAACATATAACACATAAAACTCGGAAACAAGTGGGTTAGTTACACACCTTACTACTAGGAGTACTAGACTCTCGATCCTCGATGCTATCGTCTCAGCGAAACTACGCCTATTTGCTCAACGTTTTCTGCTGGCCCGCCCACACCCCGTGGCCAATCTCGCATGTGCCAGAAACCGCTCTTTTCTTGAACTTGAATAGGACCTTCCCTTGCCCACACTGGACCGGTTGTGGCCTCCATGCAAAAGCTTAATCAGTAAAGCAGTTAACCCTCAAAACACCACTTAAGCATTTAACCTTAATAAATAACCTTACCTCCACTTGATCAAACCGATCGCTACAACTGAGGCTTGGCCAACCACTAAAACCCCAAAGTATCTCAGTCACACGAACCCGAACAGATCTAAGTTAACATTCGCCCAAGTACTATCAAGTTGAGAGAAAGAAATTCGGCAAAGGGGTGATGGATGTAGATTCGGCTATTAATTAAATCAAGGGGTAGGGAACATCGGTTTCAGCCAAAGAGAGGAGAAAGAAAGGTGTGGGGTGTACTTTTGGTTTTGAAGTGAAAAGGAAGGGAAATAGGGAGAGTGGAGGGTTCGGCTACTTGGAAAAGAAGAACAACAAGGTTTGGAGAAGGGGAACAAAGTTCGGCAAAGGAGAGAAGGCAGATGGTGAATGAATAATGAGCACTCCCCCCCCTATTTATACTAAAAGGCCAAGCTCCAACCCCCCAAAAATAATCCTCAAAATCCTCCTAAAATATCTCCCTACCACCCATTCAAAAAGTTTGAATGAGTCAAACTTTTACCTAGCCAAATTCAAAAAAAAAAAATTGACCAAGTCTTCTCCACCTTTTAAGCCTTTCAAACCGTCCATCCACCCCACCAAGATGACGCAAAAAGAATGCCCATCCGCCGCTCTTGCGAATCGAACCGAGCCTCTTCCCCGCAAATGGCGTCACACACACAAGGCCTTAGTGGCGCCTATCCCGCCACTCCACCCGCCTCCTTTCTTGTGTCATAAACTCCCAAATAATTCTCTTAAGACACCCTCGCCAAGCTCCCCTTTAACCCCTAAAACTAAAAATTTTCTAAGGCAACCTACCACCACCTAGGGTTCTCGGGACTCCTAAAACTTACCCAACCACACACTAGAGTGTGCCAACACCCGAGCTAAGCACCAAATGCCTAACCCCTAAAACCAGGGTGTTACAGTGCAATTCAGGGCATATGAACCTCTGCCTCACATGACAAACATCAACCTATCGGTCAAAGGTGGTTTAAAGTTTTCGCGGCTTCCGCACAAAACACTTGGTCGTGCAAGCACATATTGTGATGTACGAATACTAGAAGTTGGAATAAAATATCCCAACAAATATGTTTTTCTTAATACATTAAAGCGGCACAGCATCAAGAATGGGGTGAACTACTACGTCACGAAGACCCGCTCTGAGAAATTCGAAGGAAAGTGTGTAATGAAGGATGGGAGATATAAGTGGAAAATCATGGCGACTTACCGAAAGAAAACTGGGTTGTGGACGATAAAGAAGTATCTCGGTCCCCATACGTGTGTTGCGATGGGTGGAAGTCAAGACCATCTGAGGCTAGACTCGGACATGATTGCTGACATTATTCTACCAATGGTGAAGGCTAATACCCGGATTGAAATACCAATGCTAATTGCGGACATTTGTAGCCAGTACAAGTACAATCCAATGTACTACAAAGGATGGGTTGCAAAATAGAAGACTATGGAGAAGTTGCATCATAGGTGGGAGGATTCGTATAACTATCTATGATAATGGTGTTAGGTATTCGATCTGTACGTACCAGGTTTTGTAATCGACCTCGAAACACGCCCAAGGTACTGCGGCGATTAGTTGGTCACTAGGAAAAGAGTATCCCACCAGTTCTTTTGGACCTTTGAGCAATACAGAGAAGCATTTCAACACTACAATCCTATGATCCAAATTGATGGCACCTAGCTGTACAGAAGGTATCAGTAGTGTCTATTTCTTACCGTTGCTTAGGACGGTAATCGGAAGATTCTGCCAATCGCGTTCACAATAACTCCCGGAGAAATGGCAGATGACTGAGATTTCGTTCTAAGCCAGTTGCGCTTCCTTGTTTGCGTGCAGCCAGACATATGTGTCATATCGTCACAGATCCCTCACCGCACACATCATCGGTATTACATACGAAATGTGGGATCCAACTACTGCAAAAAAATATCCTTTGACGACTAAGAGAGATCTAGTCATCGACATGGGTTTGTAATTCCAACTATGTATTCACTGCACATCAAATTTTCAATTACGGGGTTATTTTATTGCACTAATCGGTAGCTATTTATCGACAGGTTACGAGCTCGTCCAACATGTTTCCCATCAAAAGTTTAACAACTCTAGAACTATTAACACCTACGGTGCAGCCTACGTTTCGAATATACCGTTCGAATAGTGGATGCAGTCATACGACAGAGGTATACAATACGAGCACATGACGACAAACTTGGTCGAGTGCATCAATTCAGTACTGAAGGGGACACGTCATTCACCAGTAATATTAGTTGTCAAAGCAAAATAATTTTGACTGGCTGCCTTGTTTCTTAAGAAGGAGTCAGCGTATGCTCGAATGATAGCGAGTGACTATACATTCTTTGATGACGTGATGCAAGAGATTCGATGAAATGCAACAAGAGCAAACATGATGTATGTAGTGTGCCATTTGCATCGAAACCTCGATTTTTGAGTCACAAAACATGCTAGGCCTGACCAGGAAATGTCAGGTGCATTCTATCTTGTAAACCTAACGGAGGGGACCTACGATTGTGGGAAATTCCAAGCACTCTGGTTCCCATGCATACATCCAATTGTCGCATGTGGGAACATACGGATTGAGTACGCGCCTTCCATCAGTGACATCTACTGACTACAATGCATTCGTAGTGTCTGGAGTCCTGAATTCCTATGCATGAGAGTATGTGGTTACCTATGTCCAGCGCACCATTCGTATTGGTGCCAAACAAGGACCTCCGTCGCTGTCTCATGTGAAATGGTATGTGAATTTTGCAAGTATACACGTCGAATCACATAATAAATTGATAAGTGAGATCGTATCCATAGGGATTGGATTAGGTATAAAAGTGGTCAAGTTATTATAACGAATTATGATTAATGTATATTGCTAATACTAAAAAATGCGAAGGCAAAACAAGAGTAAAAATGTAATGGCAATTATGAGAATAATTACGTAAATAATTTGCATGTGAATAAATAAATAACTAAGAATTCTATGGCAAAGATACTACGGTAAAGGATTAAGGGTCTTCAATGAAGGTTGGGATTATTAAGGTTCTGCCCTTACTTTCAGTAACGCCTCAGCAAAATTGTACTCAATCTACTACTCAAAAGAGACTTAAAGTAACCTGCTTCTTTCGAGTGCTAGATCTCAAGTTACCTAACCTGTGTCTATAAGCTTTAGCACGGTACACTGCACTGTTTTGTCTTCATTCTATACAAACACTACTCTATGTCTAGAGTCTGCTGTAAGTATTCGTTAGAATACCTGCTTCTATCATTCAATTCTAGTCCAACTGATCTAACCTTTTCAAAATTAGATTCAGTTTATGGGCATACTGCACACTCATCTATGTCTAAAGAATGTACACATACAATTGGGAAATATTAATAATTGAGTGAAACAATAGATTAAATCAAATATATACTTCAACCATCAACGAAAATAAAAGCTTCATCATGTAATCCCAACCCTATGAGATTAAGAAATAATGGAAGAACTTAGAAAGATGGTTATCACCAAGTCAATCCACAATCCAACAGCAGAGTGTCCTATGGTGGCTGAGAGGGACTACCTTCGATTTCCTCTTTTCGTCTCTACTCAGCTGCTATCCTCTATTGTTGCCTCCGAATCTCCACACCCTTTAGGGTTTCCTCCTTTGGCTTTTTATCAGCTTTTCATCCTAGGGTAACTCCAACAGCCCATGATATTTTCTCCTCTTTTTTAGGTAGATTTTTCTGGTACAAGTAGAGTTGGACTGAAAATGGTATGTGTTGAGTGTTGACTCGATCATCTTCCTGAAATTGCAATGGCATTCGTGTTGGTAAACTGTCCAACCTTTTTCCCCAGCAAACCTTCACTCATTTATTTCTTTCTCCACATCCTGCACTTGCTAAACCACCAAGCACAACCCTTTCACATGCAATTAAAAGTACCTAACATTTAAACACAGTCCAAGCTCTTAATGCAATGATAGAAATACCAATGAAATTTCCTAAAATGCAACTAAATGTACCAAGATATAACTCTTTTCAAGAGTTATCACACCCCTAAACCTGAGTTATTGCTTGTCCTCAAGCAAAATATGCATGAGTGCTTCAATGCAAAAATATTGTCAGCGCATATACCCATCTTGTACTGTCAATCTATTTGAAGATCAATATATACATCAGTTCTCGGTAATCTTTTTAAAAACTTATTCAAGTTTCAAAGGTTCAGTTTAACAAAGTTAGTGCAGAAAATTGCTCCCTAAAAACAAAATTTCTTAAGTACCATGTGTTTTCTGGCTATAGCAAACATCTCCTGATTTACTTAGTTCATTTGTTAACTAAACCCAAGTTACTCTTGCTCTAAGCATACTTGAAATGCATAAACCATTTATATTTGTATTTGTTTCTCTCTTTTTTCTTTCGAATATTAGTATATTAGGGGATTTAGCATGTCACAAAATTCTTTGACTTTATAATCACAATGGAGCATACACCGAATTACCTAGTACTCAATCATGTCACAATTTAAATAGATATCACTTTTGAAGATAAGGCTTTTGACTTAGAAGGTGGATGGAGCAAACAACTACCTCCTTAGTTACTCGCTCGTTACTACTGTGGAGTGCCCCTAGTTTTTTTACTTTCTATTACACACTCTTACTTAAACTCACCTTTCTAGTTAACAACACAATGGAGCAAATAAAGTGGTGCTGACTTACTCGGCAATCCTAAGCATTGGAGTGCCTACTATCCTTTATTTAATAATGTTGAGGCAATATGGCTGAATTTGGCTTCAAAAGTCCCTAAGTTCATTAGAAGATACTCATTATAATTTGAAACAAATGAGTAAAGGACATCGCATTTTTAGAAATTGATTTTCAAGAAACCAATCCTAAGCTAAATTCACCTAATACACTGTCAAATGTTCTAGATGTATTGAAGAATCTACGCTCATCATCGAACATTTTAAATACAGATTGTACTCCTTATAGGCAAACAATACTTAATAGGTACATTGCAGTGGAAAAACATATTTAAGTATCCTAAAATAACTCTACTAAAATAATCATACATACTAAATATAAAATGCAGCTAAATGCACAACACACCCCAAAACCTAAGGGATGCATTATCCTCAATGCATGATCAGATATATAAGAGAACAATCAAAAGGGAAATTTGTACAAAAAATTCCATAGTAAAAGAAATGAAATGCATGATGCATGAAAGAAACAGAAAACTTAGTTGGCTTGGACTAGCATGTAGATACTTTAGTCTACTCGATGAGCGAATTTTTGAGCACTGACTTTATACCACCATTTCCTATTTTTGAGGTTCATTTCTTCCCCCTCCTTATAGGTTTCTGTGACCTCATCAATCAGAAAATCAATGTTACGATCTTATGTAGTTACGGGAGCTGGTGGCGAAGGTGGAATAGGGTCCTTACCTTTGGTGGTGGCAGTAGTGGCAGTGTTATCTTTTTATTCTTCTTTATCCTTCTCAATATTTAGGGATGTTGTCTTTTCGGGCTCTTCAACAACAGGTTGAGTAGGCTCCTCAGAAAATGATACCATATTTCCCCAATAGGCTTCAACAAAGCCCTCTTAACAGTATAACACTCTTGACTAGAAATAGTCCATCGTGTTCTTTCGATACATAAATCATTCAATACCTAGGCAAAACCTTCAGCAGTGATACTGTCAGCGTAATACTGAATTGTGCATTAATATGATCTTTATCAAAAAGAATGAAAGTGCCCCTTACGTGGATAAAAGGGGAATCTGGAGAATTAACATGGGCATAAAATTCTCGAACAATTTTCCCTAAAAACATCTTCGGGATGCAAATAGAAAATATTACACCCATGCTTTTCTACTATGGAAGACACAAGTTCATCGTATCCCATGTATGGTTCATCTTTAAACAAGAACCCTTACTCAAAACAGAAAGGGCACTTCACGATGTTGTTATTGTATCTCGTAGCTGCAGCACTGTTAAAGAATGTCTTTGGCTGAGCAGCACCAGCCCTCGATGATTCAGCAGTTTTGGAGGCAGTTTTGATGTGTTCCATTAGAGAAGACTAGAAGAAATCTTGGAGAATGTGGTGGAAGAAAATATAAGAGAGATTGAAGGGAATAAGTAATGAAAATGAAAACTTTAGGAGAAACTTAAGAGACGTGAGTAGTTGAGAAGAGGAAAATAAGGGTGATGGTGATGACAGTTCAGAAAAAATTAAACGTGCTAGGGAAGCTGCGTGACGTGGAGGAGAAAAGAAAAGAATAAAGAAGATTTTGGGGGGGAAATGTGAAGTGCCCTAAAAAAGTTTAAATTCTCTTCCATGGGCTCGCCAAGTAACAAAATTGGCCCATTTATAAATAATAATAAAAACTCTCCCCCTGGACTTATCTGTCCGGTCATCCTCACATTATCCATTTACCCAGTTTGTCACAATGCTACAACAAACTCTTCTTAATATCGCAACTGCTCAGTTCATATTCTTTATTCTGTATATGGAAATCATAGAAATTTATTCAAAAATAAGAAAACAAAAATGGAAACAATATTAAATGAGTACTAAAATAAAGTAAAATTAAAACAAGTTAGGAAAAGAGAGATAAAAGAAATTGTTATCCCAAACATCTCAGAGGTCAATGGAGTACTTGTCTTGATCCACATGGGCACCCCAGTAGTGCTTTAAGTGTTTCCCATTAACCTTAATGTGACCCCCGTTTTCAAGTTTTTGATATTGACAGCTCTATGAGGATACACTTGAGCTACTTCAAAAGGACCTGACCAGCGAGATTTTAATTTACCAAGGAAAATTTTGAGCTTAGAGTTGAATAACAATACCTATTGTCCTGGTTCAAATTGTCGCGGCATGATTCTTTTATCGTGCCAATGCTTGGCCTTTTCCTTGTACAACTTAGAATTCTCATATGTTTGTGCTCGGAACTCCTCCATTTCATTCAATTCTAACAACCTTTTATGGTCAACAGTGACCCAATCCATGTTCAGCTTCTTAATAGCCCAAAATGCTTTATACTCAAGTTCAACAGGAAGATGACATGGCTTTCCATAGACAAGCTTAAAAGGTGACATCTCTAACAGTGTTTTGTACACGGTATGATACACCCACAAAGCTTCATCCAATTTGGTAGACCAATCCCTACGAGTAGGATTCACCACTTTTTCTTAAAAAAAAAATTAATTTCTCTGTTAGAAATTTTAGCTTGTTCGTTTGTTTGGGGGTGATATGCTGTGGCAATATTATGTTTCACCCCATATCGATGCAAAGCATTAACTACCAACTTGCAGTCAAAATGAGACCCTTCATCACTAATAATGGCTCTAGGTGTACCAAATCTTGTAAAAATATTCTTGTGTAAAAACCTCATTACTGACCTTGCATCATTAGTAGGAAGGGCAATAGCCTCGACCCACTTAGAGACATAGTCCACTGCTAATAGTATGTACAATTTCCCACTGGCAATGAAAATGGACCCATAAAGTCTATTCCCCATACATCAAACAATTCAATCCCTAGTATATTTTACAATGGCATTTCGTGTCTTTTAGATAGATTTTCTGTTCTTTGACAACGGTCACATGACAGATAGAATTCATGAGCATCCTTGAACAGACTTGGCTAATAAAATCCCGACTGAAGTACTTTGGTAGCAGTTCTCATTCCTCCAAAATGTCCTTTGTATAGAGCTGAATGACAATGCTGCAGAATGTTATGGATTTCGTCATCAATGACACATTTCTTAATTATTTGATTAGCACAATGTTTAAACAAGAAAGGTTCATCCCAATAATAGTGCTTGGCATCATAAAGAAAATTTAGTCTTCTTTGACTGTTAAGATCAGGTGGCAACACACCACTCATTAAATAGTTCACTATGTCGGCATACCAAGGTAATTTCGTGAAAACTAACAACTATTCATCTGGAAATTCTTCTTTAACAACCGTGTCATGATCACCTTTACTTCTAGATTCTAACATCGACAAGTGATCAACCACTTGATTCTCTGTCTTTTTTCGATCTCTAATTTCCAAGTCAAACTCCTGCAGCAAAAGTATCCACCTAATCAACTTGGCTTAGCATCTTTCTTGCTCATTAGATATTTAATAGCAGAATGATCTGTATAGACTATGAAATTTATACCAACTAGATAAGAACGAAATATATCGAACGCGAACACCACAACCAATAACTCCTTTTTCGTGGTGGTGTAATTAAGTTACAGTTTTGCTAGTATAATATATTGTAAGTAGTATTTTATCTTCCCTTTACCCCAACATGGCTCCCACAGCATAATCACTGGTGTCACACATGAGTTCAAAAGGCAGTGTCTATTCCGATCAGCTGCAAGCTCCGAGTACTGCTACTGCACCACCACCGCGGGAAGTTCAGCAGCCACCAAGAGGCCATGGTCAGGCCAAGAGTGGTAATGGTTTGGGCCGTGGTCAGAGAGCACTAGACAGAGGTGCTGGTCATACTGAGACGAGGCAGCCGGCTCTAGTTTATGATGCACGCCGCTGAGAGGAGGGCAATGCTCCGGACGTCGTTACGGGTATGTTCTTTATTTATAATGTACCTTATACTGCACTGATAGATATAGGATCTACTCACTCGTATATAGCATGTACTGTATCGGGGAACTTGGGTGTTCTGGTTGAGAGCACTATGAGTGAGGTGGTTGTACTGAGTCCGCCGGGGCAATCGGTAAGGGTGAATAAACTATTTAGAGATGTTCCTTTAGAGGTCCAAGGGACTATCTTTCCAGCTGATCTGATGGAACTCCCTTTCGAAGAATTTGATTTGATACTGGGAATGGATTGGTTGGTCAAACATCGAGTGAGCTTAGATTGTGCCACAAAAATGGTTGTACTGAAAACTGAAGAGGACAGCAAAGTAGTCTTAATTGGAGAACTTCGGAACTACTTGAGTAATGTGATTTCTGCACTAAGGGCAGAAAAGTTGGTTCGTAAAGGATGTGAGACGTGTCTGGCCTACATCGTGTTTCAGATTCTGGGGATTCTTCGGTTAAGGATATAAAGACGGTTAAGAATTTTTCAAACATTTTTCCTGAAGAGCTACCTTGGTTACCTCCAGATCGTGAAGTAGAGTTTAGGATTGAGCTCCTTCCGAGTATAGCTCCGGTGTCCATCGCCCCTTATAGAATGGCACCAAAGGAGCTTGTGGAGCTTAAGGCTCAGATTCAAGAGTTATTGGATCGTGGGTTCATCTGCCCTAGTGTGTCTTCGTGGGGAGCATCGGTGCTGTTCGTGAAAAAGAAGGATGGATCCATGCATATGTGCATCGATTACTGGCAACTGAACAAGTTGACTACCAAGAATAAATACCCCCTTCCGAGGATTAATGATTTGTTTGACAAGTTTCGAGGAGCTTCGGTTTTCTCTAAAATTGATCTCCGATCTAGGTACCATCAGTTAAAGGTTAAGGAGGCTGATATACACAAGACGGCGTTTAGGACTCGCTATGGTCACTACGAGTTCTTGGTAATACCGTTTGGACTGATGAATACACCGACAGACTTTATGGATCTGATGAACCGAGTGTTCCATCCCTATCTAGATCGATTCGTGGTAGTGTTTATTGATGACATTCTGGTGTATTCAAGGACTGAGGATGAACATGACGAACACATTCGACTAGTTCTGCAGGTTTTGAGGGAGAAACAACGTTATGCCAAGTTCAGTAAATGTGAGTTCTGGTTACGTGAAGTAACATTTCTGGGTCATGTGCTATCTGCTGAGGGGATTAGGGTTGATCCTTGAAAGATTGAGGCTGTCTTGGATTGGAAGCAAATTTAGGGATCGTACGTAGATTCGCAGCTCGGGACTAGCTGGGTACTATCGACAATTTGTAGAGAGGTTTTCACTGATCGTCGCACCTTTAACTAAGCTGCTACGTAAGGGTGTGCCTTTTAACTGGACTGATTTTCAGTAAAAGAGCTTTGAGAAGCTCAAGACTGTACTGATAGAGGCCCCTGTCTTGATACAGCCAGAGCCTAGAAAAGAGTTTACTGTCTACAGCGATGCATCACAAGTCGGGTTAGGATGTGTGTTGATATAAGAGGGTAAGGTGGTAGCGTATGCGTCTCGTCAGCTTAAAACTCATGAGGTGAATTATCCGACACATGACTTGGAGTTGGCCGCAGTGGTGTTTGCACTGAAAATCTGGAGGCATTATCTGTACAATGAGAAGTGTATCATTTACACTGATCACAAGAGCCTCAAGTACCTCCTCACTCAGAAAGAGCTGAATCTTAGGCAGCGAAGATGGATTGAGCTGCTTAAGGACTATGACTGCACGATTGAATACCACCCTGGTAAGGCCAATGTGGTAGCCGACGCACTGAGCCGAAGGGCTGTGACTGATCTGAGGGCGATATTTGCGCGTCTCAGCTTAATTGATAATGGTAGTCTGTTGTCTGAACTCCAAGTTAAACCGATGTAGATAGAATAGATTAAGAGTAAACAGATGGAGGAGAGTCGTTGGGTCGTCGTCTCCGACAGGTTGAGAGTGGGACTGCCGAGGATTTTGGGCCAAATAGCGAAGGGGTGCTCTGTTTCCGTGGGAGAGTCTGTGTACCAAATGATACTGAGTTGAGGCAGTCTATACTGCGGTAGGCGCATAGTAGCATTTATGTTATGCATCCTGGCGAAAACAAGATGTACCGGGACCTTCGTTAGTTATACTAGTAGCCAGGTCTTAAGCGGGAGGTTACAGACTTTGTGGATAAATGTCTGACATGTCAGCAGGTTAAGGCTGAGCATCAGTTACCTTCGGGGTTGCTTCAGCCAGTTAAGATTTTGCTTTGAAAGTGGGAACGTGTAACCATGGACTTCGTTAGTGGGCTACCCCTTACACCCACTAAGAAGGATTCCGTATGGGTCATCGTAGATCGATTGACCAAGTCCGCCCACTTCATACCAGTTCATACTGATTACTCTCTACAGAAGCTGGCTAAGCTGTATGTGTCTGAGATAGTAAGACTGCATGGGGTACCAATTTCGATAATATCTGATAGGGATCCTCACTTCACGTCTCGATTCTGGAAGAGGCAGCATAAAGCTCTGGGTACAAGGTTAGACTTCAGTACTGCGTTCCATCCTCAAATGAACGGTCAGTCAGAGAGGGTCATTCAAATACTAGAGGATATGTTAAGGGGTCTTATAATTGACTTCCGAGGCAGTTGGGAGGAGTTTTTGTCGTTGGCAGAGTTTGCTTACAACAACAGTTACCAGTCTAGCATACAGATGGCACCTTACGAGGTGCTCTATGGTCGTAAGTGTTGTACTCCCTTGTGTTGGAAAGAGTTGGGCGAGCGACGTGTTCTGGGCCCTAAACTGGTTTCTGATACTGAGGATAACGTCAGGATGATTCGGGATCGACTTAAAGAGGCATCTGATAGACAAAAGTCGTATGTGGATTTGAAACGTAGAGAGATTGAGTATTCTGTGGGAGACTTCGTTTTTCTCAAGTTCTCACCGTGGAAAAAGGTACTGAGATTTGGGCGTAAAGGGAAGTTGAGCCCCAGATTCAATGGACCTTATCGCGTATTGAGGCGTGTGGGACCAGTTGCCTACCAGTTGGAGCTACCTCCGGAGTTAGCATGGATTCACGATGTTTTCCATGTTTCGATGCTGAGACGCTACAGCTCTAGTCCCACATACATTGTTTCAGTTGAGGAGATCGAGGTTAGATCAGATCTAACGTTTGAGGAGGAACTGGTCTAGATCCTGGATCGCGACATTAAAGTTCTTCGAAGGAAGTCTATCCCCTTGGTGAAAGTGCTGTGGTGAAATCATAGCACTGAGGAGGCCATGTAGGAGCTTGAGGATGCAATGCGGCAGCAGTATCCTCATCTTTTCTGACCAGGTAAAATTTTGAAGCCGAAATTTTCTTTTAGGGGGTAGAGTTGTAACACCCCAAAAATCTCTTATATTTATTCTCGGGGGTTTGTGACAAATATTTGTTAGCTTTAGTGGTTATGTGTCCTGGGAGTGTGTGTGAGGTCTCAAGTTCAAGCCTGGGCTTAGGCAAAAAATTTGATTTTCTTTGAATAAAGCCCTATCTTTAGACAGTAGGCTTTTATTTAAATGTTGATGAAAGATAGCAGAATGGGCCTGTTGGTCTAATGGTTAAGTGGAAAGCTCATGTGTAGGAGGTCTGGAGTTCGAGTCCTTACGCAGGCAATGGATGTATTTTTACTGCCAGTGCCGTGTAGGAGTTTGTGGCGGAGTAAAATACTGATAGTGGAGAAGTTCAGGGAGTAAAGTAAGGAGCATGGGATATTGGGAACTTATCAGAAGTATTTCTTTTCCTAAAATTTTCCTTTTAACGTTGGCGTGTTTCTCTCTGCCATTTCCCTTCTTTTTCCCCTAACTTGCTGCCGTTTTTTTTCCACTTTTCCCTTTCACACCGATTTCGTTTTGTTCCCCTTTCCCATCGACACCGCACATCCCTGCGGTTAGTGTGTATTCGGTAAGTCAAGAGGTACGTTATGTTTCATTTTGGTGTAGTAATGGAGTATTAAAGGTTTGCTTTCTGATTAGGGGACAATCAAGGAGCTGTGGACTACTTTTCGGGGTTTAGCAGTGGGAAATCATCGTTGCTCGTTAAAGGTAAGGTTGTCGATAAGTTTTGGAAATTTTCAGTTCATAACAACTCGGATTAAGTGACTGAAATTGGGCTTTCAATTATCGAATATAGGTTTTGGAGTGCTCGGGAGTGATTACGCGTCAAAATCAAACCAGTGTGTAACTGATTGCACAGAAAATAAGATTCGGTGAAAGCTGAAAAAGTATTTTGTCGATGCCACACGGGCGTGTGGTAGCCCGTGTGGTGGGCCGTGTGCAAGACTATAAGTCACCACACGGCCATGTGATTGACGAGCCAGGCCGTGCGCGAGTGACACGGCCGTGTAATGGTCGAACGAGGCCGTGTGTGACACACGGGCTCAACCAATTGGGCCGTGTGGGCCACACGGGCATGTGGGATTCTGGGCCAGGCCATGTGATCTACATAGGCCAAGGCCAAATTGGGCCATGTAGGCCACATGGGTGTGTGGGCCCATACGGGCAGACAACATGGGTGTGTGAGCCCATTTTCACTGATTTATTACTAAGGTTGCACGGGTCGCCCAAGGCGACTGTGAACCTACTATAGGGTCAATAAGAGTACCTAGACTCCTAACTGAATGACTGTATGCTGAGCATGTTGTTTGTAATGTACTGTATATATGTGATATACCATGAGTGGGCATGACATAACTGTATGATGCATTGCATTGGGTTGGGGATTCATATTGATTGGAGAAAGTGTACTGAAAGGCTTTAAGCCTAACTTACTAGCAAATCAGCTGCAAACTACTGTTTGGTGCCGCAACCGGTACTACTTGGAGCGTAGGGATGGGTGGGTTGATTATATCCCCACATGGAGTGTAGGGTTGGACGGAGATGGAGTGTAGAGGCTGGTTGGGTAGGATTCTCTGATTGCATATCTATTACTGTTATTACTGTGATGGGCTAAGGCCCCAATGCTACTGTTATTAAAATAGGCTAAGGCCCAAACTAGACTGATACTGATACTGAAAAGGGCTTAGGCCCACACTGAGATTACTTGTTCCTGTCTGATTGTTTGCATGGGGATTACACACTGAGTTTATATAAACTCACCCATTCTATTTAATCTGTACAGGTAATCCCCAGACTTAGGCAGATCGGTGCGGAGGAGGACTCAGTGGTGGCCACACGACCTACTTTTTTTTATTTAAGTACTCAGATTTTTATTTCGATTTTTATGTTGGGGATTTTTACTGTATCATGGCTTCTCTGGTTTTATCTTTTTAATTCGGGATTTTCATTGTTTTGAATTATAACTACTAGAAATAGGGGTAACCAAGTTTTCAAAAAGAATCAACGCTTTAACAAAATACGCAAACTGATTTTTGAAGCTTCCGCGATAAGTAATGTTTTGAAAACTAACAACGTTTTGAACATGAACGACACGCCCTAGAATTAACACAAGATCATATAAAAGAGGTTTTGACGACAACGCACTTTTTCGAAAAACACTACCATGTGACATCGCCAAATTTGGCCATAACATCTAGGCCGGGTTTGGGGTGTTACAAGGTCGAGATACAGCATCCATTCAAACTGAAAGCATAAATTATAAATATTGTTACGTAATGATTTTTTTAATGAATCATTGTGTAATTAATATAGGTTCGAAAATGATAGGAAACTAACCTCGGTTTTGGAGCATTGATCTAATAGCAGCCTAACGTCATCCAACTCATCGGGTAGTCTGACGTAACATGGCCCATGGTTCCACCTGTACAAGCAATATATTAGGCAAAATATATAAAAAATAAAAAAATTTACTACACAAACTACGTATTTATTAATAAATGATGTTTACCTCATCACCAACGGGAACATGTATAGGTTGGTGACTTTATGACATAGAAAATGCATATGCCACCAGGCCCACAGCTGCAGCAGCAGCAAGCAACCACCGATCGACATGTTAGCTGATTGCGTTGCCCGACAAAGCTCTCGGTATAACGTCGAGAACACAGCAGATCGCCAACTTAGTTTTGCGCATTCACTGAAGTGTATTAGATGTAGAAGCCACCTTACATACACCAAATTTCTAGATTTATAAGGCATTAAAATGCCCTCGATTAACCTTATAATGAATGCTCGGGCGTACTGTTGTATGACCTCCATTGCATCATCAGGAAGCTTACAAAAAAATTTCTCCAACTAGTTGATCGATATCCAAAAACCTTTGAACCTGTCCGGGACCTTCCCCAACATTACCGTGCAGATGTCCACTTTCCCTTGAATCACTGCTAATCCTATGATGACTAGCCCATCCATCGGTAGACCGAGCTGTAACGCTACATCCTCGAGTGTGATTGCTCACATGTCGCACGAAAGGTGGAAAGTGTGTGTTTCGGGCCTCCATCTTTCCACCAATACACTGATTAATGTGGGATCGAGTTTGAAGCCCCCTTACACGTTAAACAAATGCAAGAATCATGTAACAGTCTGGTTTAGACCCTAGTCAGAACAGTGGTTTTGGGACCACAAATCTGGGTTAGAATAATATTTTAATATTATTTTCTGTGTCTGCAGTATATGATTTAGCATATGAGAACTTTCTTTGAATTAATTCATCTGTTTGTATGTTTAATTTGAGCAAAGGATTAAATCGTACAAAAAATGTAAAAGTAGCATTCTATTTGTTAAAGCACCTATATGGTGTGGCTTTTAAATGTGGAGGCTTTATGAGGCAATTAAACCACTTTATAAGTAAGTGGATGGATATGGTCAAAAATGACCTTATATGATATGTTTTATGTATTTAGTATTAAAGGTTAGGTTTGTACTTTGATAATTATGTTTAATTAATAAACTAAAAGCATGAAATGGCCATCATCTTCTTCTTTGTTTCACCAAAATTAGAAAGAAAGAATAGGGATAAAACCTTTGAAGCATTCGGCCATGGTCTAAGCATAATCGGGTATGTGTTTTCGATCGGTTTTTGATAATTTCTACATTTTTACAATCGTTGCTTCGTAAACTTTGAAACCCATGTCTTAATTTTGAGAATTGACGATGTTTATGAGATGTGCCATTGATGAAATGGTGAGCTTTGTGATGAGTTTTGGTGTTAAATGAAAGATATATGTTTAATGAACATGTTTTGTTCTTGAAATTTTGGTGAATTTAGCTAATTAGGGCTAAATTGTGAAAATAATATTTTGAAGGACTAATTTTTGAAATAAATGAAATGTATGGATTGATATGAGCATAGTGTGTATTCGGCTAAGTATGGGTATATGATAATTTGATGTATTTTGTTATTTTGTGAAATAGGGACTAAATTGTCCAAATGTGAAAATATGAGGGTTAATTCACAAATTGCCCTAAATATGTGTTTTTGGATTGAATTGAATACGTTGATGAATAAATGGATTAAATTTGAATATTTATAGATCAATAACTGAAGAATAAGGACTTAGATCGCAGGAAATCGAAAGTAATCGAGTAGTAGTATCCGTTTCCGTTAAACCGAATCTGAGGTAAGTCAATATACAAATAAATGTATTTGAATTGACTTAATTGTGCATATATGAAATTTGAATTGCTATGAATATGCTCGAGATAAGATATATGTGAAATCCGAGAATTGGTATCGACTAGATATTGATGTCCGAGAAGCCCCGTCTGAACCTAGGAATAGATAGGATAGTACATGTCATGACATAGGTGTCCGTTATGTGATATCATGTAAGACCACGTTTGGGACGTTGGCATTGATTCGATTTTTCATATAAGACCACGTCCGGGACGTTGGCATCGATATGAGATTTACGTGTAAGACCATGTCTGGGACATTGGCATCGTATTGATTCGTGTAAGACCCTGTCTGGGATAGTAGCATCGATATTTGATTACATGTAAGACCACGTCTGGGACATTGGCATTGTACGACTATTTCGAGCACTCTGAGTATCATATTTAGTTTCAAACGGTTCAACGGGCAAATCCGAGAAATGAACGACTATGTGAGTTGTATATCTATTTCAGGTACGTTTGAAAGTACACTATGTGTGTATGAAAGGTAAGTATCTATACGAACTTACTAGGATGAATATATGGATTGAAATGATGAGATAATATGTGAAGATATACTTGAATGAGCCATGTGTATATATATGATATTTGAGTTGAAGAATATGGTAAGATATGGCTAAGCAAATGAGCCAAAGAATGTATGTGATGAATTTGCTATGAGAACTAATAATGTCATTATATCAATATGGTTATATGCATTTTATGCTAAGTTTATTTGTATATGGCTTACTAAGCTTTTGAAAGCTTACTCTGTGTGTGTGTTTACTCTGTAACAGATCGTCAAAGCTACTGAAGGCTCTGTGTGTGTGTGTGTGTGTGTGTGTGTGTTTACTCTGTGTGATTGATTCGAAAGTGTATGAAAAGAAAGTTGAATCAGTGCCAGTTGTCTGTGAATTCTCTGATGTGTTTCCTGAAGAATTGCCGGGATTGCCTCCGATACGTGAAGTTGAATTTGGTATAGACCTATTGCCTGGTACAACTCCTATTTCGATAGCTCCGTATAGAATGGCACCAACTTAACTGAAAGAATTGAAGTCACAGTTGCAAGATTTGACTGGCAGAGGGTTTGTAAGACCGAGTTTCTCACCTTGGGGTGCTCCCATTCTGTTTGTGAAAAAGAAAGATGGCACGTTGAGAATGTGCATAGATTATCGTCAGTTGAATAAAGTGACAATAAAGAACAAATATCCTCTGCCCAGAATCGATGATTTGTTCGACCAGCTTAAAGGAGCCACTGTGTTTTCAAAGATAGATCTGAGATCGGGATACTATCAGTTATGAGTAAAAGATCCAGACATTTCGAAAACTGCTTTCAGAATGAGGTACGGGCATTACGAGTTTTTAGTTATGCCTTTCGGACTAACGAATGCTTCTGCTGTTTTTATGGACCGATGAATAGAAATTTGCATCGTACCTAGATCGATTTGTTGTTGTTTTCATTGATGACATTTTGATTTATTCTCGAGATGAAATTGAACATCTTTGAACATCCGAGAATTGTGTTGCAAACTCGAGAGAAAAGCGCTTGTATGCGAAATTCAAAGAAATGTGAATTTCAGTTTGCGTGAAGTCGCTTTTTGGGACATATTGTATCGGCCTCGGAATACGAGTTGATCCGAACAAGATTTTCGCTATTCGGAATGGAAACCTCCAAAGAATGTGTCCAAGTTCACGATTTTAGGACTTGCTGGTTATTATCGAAGGTTTGTAAAAGGCTTTTCGATGATAGCTACTCCGTCGAATAAATTGCTTCAGAAAGATGTGAGATTCGAATGGTCCAATAAATGTCAGAAAAGTTTTGATCAGTTGAAAACTCTGTTAACCGAAACTCCAGTGCTAGTACAGCCAAAATCAGGTAAAGAATTCGTGATTTACAGTGATGCTTCGTTAAATGGTCTGGGATGTGTTCTGATGCAGGAAAGCAAAGTAATAGCTTATGCCTCGAGACAACTAAAGCCGCATGAAAAGAATTATCCGACACACGATCTTGAATTAGCTGCGATTGTGTTTGCATTAAAAATTTGGCGTCATTATCTGTTTGGTGAGAAATGTCATGTGTTTTCAGATCATAAAAGTCTGAAATACCTAATGACCCAGAAAGATTTGAATCTGCGACAGAGAAGATGGTTAGAGCTATTAAAAGATTATGAGCTCGTGATAGATTATCATCCGGGTAAAGCAAATGTTGTTGCTGATGCTTTGAGCCGAAAGTCATTATTTGTATTGCTTGTTATGAATGCTCATTTAAATCTGTCTGATGATGGTTCAGTGTTAGCTGAATTGAAAGCGAAATCGTTGTTCTTACAACAGATATGTGATGTTCAGAAAGATGATAATGAAATGCTAGCAAAACGAGCTGAGTGTGATTCGAACTCTAATTCTGAATTTTGAGTTGATGATAATGATTGCTCGAGATTTCGAGATCGAATTTGTGTTTCGAGAAACTCAAAGTTGATTCAATTGATTTTGAACGAAGCACATAACAGTCGTCTATCTGTTCATCCGAGAAGTACGAAAATGTACCATGATTTGAAACAACACTATTGGTGGTCTGGTATGAAACGAGACATTTCTGATTTTGTATCGAAATGCTTAGTCTGTCAGCAAGTTAAAGCTGAACATCAAGTTCCATCTGGTTTATTACAACCGATTCTGATTCCCGAGTGGAAATGGGATAGAGTGACGATGGATTTTGTTTCTGGATTGCCTTTGACTCCGAGAAAGAAAGATGCAATTTGGATTGTGGTTGACAGATTGACGAAATCAGCCCATTTCATTCTGGTATGATCTGATTACTCACTTGATAGATTAGCCGAGCTTTACATTTCTGATATTGTGAGATTGCATGGGGTACCATTGTCCATTGTGTCAGACAGAGATCCGAGGTTTACATCACGGTTCTTGAAGAAACTACACGAAGCTTTGGGTACAAAATTACATTTCAGTACCGCTTTTCATCCGCAAAAAGATGGTCAGTCTGAACGGATTATTCAAATTCTTGAGGACATGTTGAGATGTTGTATCCTTGAGTTAAATGGTACGTGGGAACAGTACCTGCCATTGATTGAATTTGCGTATAATAATAGTTTCCAGTCGAGCATTAAAATGGCACCTTATGAAGCTTTGCACAGACGTAAATGTCGTACACATCTGTATTGGACTAAGCTCAGTGAAAATAAGATACACGGGGTTGATTTGATAAAAGACACTGAACAGAAAGTAAAAGTGATCCGTGATATCAAAGCAAATACCGATCGTCGTAAATCCCTATGCAGACTTGAAAAGAAAAGATATTGAATTTGAGATCAGTGACAAAGTGTTCTTAAAAGTATCTTCATAGAAGAAAGTACTCCGATTCGGACGCAAAGGCAAGTTGAGTCTGAGGTTCATCGGACCGTATGAAATTATTGAGCGAGTTGGTCTAGTTGCGTATAGATTGTTGTTGCCCTCAGAGCTACAAAAGATACACAATGTATTTCATGTTTCGATGCTCCGTAGATACAAATATGATCCATTACATGTGATTACTTCGTTTGAGATTGAAATCCGATCTAATATGACTTACGAAGAAGAGCTGATCCGTATCTTGGCTTGTGAAGTAAACGAATTGAGAAACAAGAAAATTCTGTTAGTAAAAGTGTTGTGGCATCGACACGGAGTGGAAGAGGCTACATGGGAGCCTGAAGATTCAATGAGACAGCAATATCTGAATCTGTTTAATGGTAAGATTTTAGGGGACGAAAATCCCTAAGGAAGAGAATTGTAACAGTCCGGTTTAGACCCTAGTCAGAACAGTGGTTTCGAGACCACAAATTAGGGTTAGAATAATACTTTAATATTATTTTCTGTGTCTGCAGTATATGATTTAGCATATGAGAAATTTCTGTGAATTAATTCGTCTGTTTGTGTGTTTAATTTTAGAAAAGGATTGAATCGCATAAACTGTAAAAGTAGCATTCTATTTGTTAAAGCACCTATATGTTCTGGCTTTTAAATGTGGAGGCCTTATGAGGCAATTAAACCACTTTACAAGTAAGTGGATGGATATGGTCAAAAATGACCTTATATAATATGTTTTATTTATTTAGTATTAAAAGTTAGTTTTGTACTTTGATAATTATGTTTAATTAATAAACTAAAAGCATGAAATGGCCATCATCTTCTTCTTTGTTTCACCGAAATTATAAAGAAAGAATAGGGATAAAACCTTTTAAGCATTCGGCCATGGTCTAAGCATAATCGGGTATGTGTTTTCAATCGGTTTTCGATAATTTCTACATTTTTGCAATCGTTGCTTCGTAAACTTTGAAACCCATGTCTTAATTTTGAGAATTGACGATGTTTATGAGATGTGCCATTGATGAAATGGTGAGCTTTGTGATGAGTTTTGGTGTTAAATGAAAGATATATGTTTAATGAACATGTTTTGTTCTTGAAATTTTGGTGAATTTAGTTAATTAGGGATACATTGTGAAAATAATATTTTGAAGGACTAATTTGTGAAATAAATGAAATGTATGGATTGATATGAGCATAGTGTGTATTCGGCTAAGCATGGGTACATGATAATTTGATGTATTTTGTGATTTTGTGAAATAGGGACTAAATTGTCCAAATGTGAAAATATGAGGGTTAATTCACAAATTGCCCTAAATATGTGTTTTTGGATTGAATTGAATGCGTTGATGAATAAATGGATTAAATTTGAATATGTATAGATCAAGAACTGAAGAATACGGACTTAGATCGCGGGAAATCGAAAGTAATCGAGTAGCCGTATCCGTTTCCCATTAAATGGAATCGAGGTAAGTCAATATACAAATAAATGTATTTGAATTGACTTAATTGTGCATATATGAAATTTGAATTGCTATGAATATGCTCGAGATGAGATATATGTGAAATCCGAGAATTGGTATCGACTAAATATTGATGTCCGAGAAGCCCCGTCTGAACCTAGGAATAGATAGGATAGTACATGTCATGACATAGGTGTTCGTTATGTGATATCATGTAAGACCACGTTTGGGACGTTGGTATTGATTTGAGTTTTCGTGTAAGACCACATCCGGGACATTGGCATCGATATGAGATTTACGTGTAAGACCATGTCTGGGACATTGGCATCGTATTGATTCGTGTAAGACCCTGTCTGGGACAGTGGCATCGATATCTAATTACATGTAAGACCACGTCTAGGACGTTGGCATTGTACGATTATTCCGAGCACTCTGAGTATCTTTTTAGTTCCAAACGGTTCAACGAGCAAATCCGAGAAATGAACGACTATGTGAGTTGTATATCTGTTTCAGGTACGTTTGAAAGTACACTATGTGTGTATGAAAGGTAAGTATCTATACGAACTTACTAGGATGAATATATGGATTGAAATGATGAGATAATATGTGAAGATATGCTTGAATGAGCCATTTGTATATATATGATATTTGAGTTGAAGAATATGGTAAGATATGGCTAAGCAAATGAGCCAAAGAATATATGTGATGAATTTGCTATGAGAACTAATAATGTCATTGTATCAATATGGTTATATGCATTTTATGCTAAGTTTATTTGTATATGGCTTACTAAGCTTTTGAAAGCTTACTCTGTGTGTGTGTTTACTCTGTAACAGATCGTCAAAGCTACTGAAGGCTCGGGGACCGTCAAAGATCGTCATCACACTACTCCAACTTGTTTTGGTATTTTGAAAATATGAATATAGCTAAATATGGCATGTATAGGCTAGTCATTTGGTATAAGCTTGAGATGTAAATAGCCATGTGATTTGGCTAGATAAATGTTAGTACTATGCATGAGTGAATATGGTATATGATGCAGGTTTTGGTATGGCTTGATGGCAATGAAATGGCCTTATGAAAGATAAGCTTATTGATGAATTGATGCTATAGTGATTTAGTGAAGTAGTGGATGAGTTATGCTTGGATTTACATGTGAATTGGTTGTGCAAATTGGCATGTTTAGAAGTGAGATTGAATGGGATAATATGATAACCATTTGGTGTGTTTTTGGTTGCCATTGTATTGAGCAATATGCTTGTTTATGCTTGTAGGGATGACCCAAGTGTGGGTGGCATTTTGGCCTTGCAAATGGCCTATTTTGCATACATAGCCAAGAGACACGGGCGTGTGTCTCTTCCGTGTGGCTCAAGGGCCACTTCGAAGTGTGCCTGAGTAGGTTACACGGTCGTGGCACACGGGCGTGCTTGGTGGCCGTGTGAACAAGTCAGTAGCTAGCCTAATTTTACACGGCCATAGCACACGGGCGTGTCTGGTGGCCGTGTGAATAAGTCAGTATACATGCTCTGTTTTGGCACGGCTAGGACACATGGGTGTGTCTGGTAGCCGTGTGAGGTACACGGCCTGACTGCACGGGCGTGTGACCTCTGCAGTGTTGAAAAAGTTTTAAATTTTCGAGAACTTTCATATGTATTCAGTTTAGTCCCGGCCCTATTCTAAAGCATGTTAAAGGTCTCGTTGACCTATTTAAGGGACACTTTGATCTGATTGGTTGAATTCTATTATGAAATGTCTGTAAAAGTTTTCGATCTGTTTGGTAACGCCTTTAACCCTAAACCGGCGATGGTTACGGGTTAGGGGTGTTACAAATCCAGCCTCTTACAGATACCCACGAATTTCAGAGATCAAAGGCTCCCCCGTATTATGTATGAACGCCTCCAGTACACGATCGTCCGCTTATTTACAACATAAAAAAATTATTTAGATTTATCAAAAAAATAAATTGACATAATTAAAAATAACAAATTACCATTGCTAATTGGGCAACAAAAATACGGTTATTGTCGAAGCGGATTAGAGAGGCGTCCATTCCCAAGAAACTGATTCGATCGAATAAAATAAATATAATTAAAATATATTATTTTTAAATGAAAATATAAATAAATTTTGAATAAAAAGCTTGAGAGAGTTGAGAGAGTTTGAGAGAAGGATGTGAATGAAAAAAAATAAAATTTATAGGGTTAAAAAAATTACCGTTATGGTTTTTAATTTTTTTTATCATTTGGCGCGACAACGGTCAAAAAGCCGTTAGAGTTATCGTTGAAGGAAAACGCGTCCAGCTGGGCGCACTTTCTTACAGATGGCAGTAAAGCACACCCAACTGGACGCTCTTTCACATTCTCTCTCCTCAAAACTGGCCTATTTATCTAATTAAAATTAAAATTAGCCTAAAGGCCTAAATAAAAAATAAAAATAGCCTAAAGGCCTTATTTAGCAGGCACTTCTAGAGTAGTTCACAATATATCATGTGTCACCAATCAAAAACTGACACATAATCAAATTTATTAATTTTTTAAAATATCTATATCTATATCTATATCTATATAATATAAAACTAGCTCCTTTGAGAGCTATTAGAATTAATAGTGGTATTATAATCATTTAGTCATTAAAAATTGGGTTAATATGCAAATTTGACATTATATTTTAGGTGAAATTGAAATTTGTTACTATACCCTATTCTAATTGATATTTGACAACTAAAAGATGGTTTTTAATTGAATTTTTCTATAAAAATTTTAAATATTTTTAATATTTTATTTTAATAGTTAATAATAATTAATTATATTAAAAATTAACAACCAATTAGTTTATAAAAAATAAACTTATTTTTTTTATTTTATATATATTTAGTTTTCAAGTCTTTCTTTCACTAATTACAATTTCTATGTAATTTTTTTAAAATTTTTAATATTTTATAAATTAGGTTATTGTTAACTGTTAAAAGATAATATTCAAAGAATATTTTTAATGTTAATTCATCAATATCAATATCGACTGATAAATTTTAATTAAAAGTCAGTTTATGGTTAAATTTAATAAAATTTAAAGTTTAGTTGTAAAATTTAATTGCATAAAAATTGAATGATAAATTTATCAATATTCTAAAAATATAATCACAAACATCAATTGGAATAAAATATAATGGTAAATTCCAATATTCATCTATGATATGGTGGTAAACTTGCTCTTTAAACCTTAAAAATTAATAGTGTATTATTGTCAAAAAATATTAGCTTAATAGGGATAGGTATGAAAAATTATAAAAAGTTTTTTAAAAGTTTAAACATTTAGCAAATATCAAATGTTTGTATTTTTATGTATTTTTGATAAAAAGAATATAATTTTATATCATATATTGCTTTGAAGGTTATAATATTTGGCATAAAAATTTTATTTTTCTTTGATTTGTTGGATACAAGCAATAAAGTTTTTTTTGTTCAATGGTTCTTTTATCATCATTTAAATTGATTTTTTTTTTTTTACTTTTATTACAAATGCATGTATGGCTGGTTCTTACTCATGTCAATGATTAGTAACTGGCTACTATAATGTAGTGAGTTTATTCACTTTCATATTATTTTTTCTTCACTTTAAACTTTCATATGAATAATTACTAAACAAAAAGTTATGCTTAATCTTCAATTCTTCTTTAATTTTTTTTTATCATAAAGTATTTAAAACCTTCATTTTGTTTTATCCATATAAGATGGCTAGCAAACAAACTTAAATGCAAAATATGAGCATATATAACTTTGTTATTTAATGTAAAAGATCTAAATTTGACTATATGTATCACATAAGTTAACTTGATTTAATTTATCAACTTAATGCAAAATATAAATATGTTGGCAAATTATGTTATCATTCACGTTTATCCTTTTGTATAGAAAGGTATATTATTTGAAGATTGAGACTGCAAATCTACAACCCTTTGTAACACACCTTACCCGAAATAAATCGATACATCGCGAGCAAGGGATGTTACATTTAGAGACTAAGTCTACTCAACTCAAACATCAATTTTAAAACTTTGTTTTAACATAATTAGACTCTTTTGAAGTTATTCAAGTCATTTCTAGGCTTTCTTTAAAGGTTGGTTGCAAACAGGGACCATTCGAGACATATTCGGGTCAAAACAAGGTAAACAGGGTCTATGTCGCGATACTAATTTATGATGCCGCGACATTGAGCATAGATTACCAAAAACATGTTTGAAACATCTAAAACCAAGTTTAAACTATCATCAATCTTTCCATAACACTTCTAAACATTTTTAGGACTCAAAATATGTCAAATTATCATTCAAAAACTTCATATAACACGTGTATATCTCTCTAAAGAAGATTATCCCCAAGATACAAAATGATATTAGGTATGCATGTCATAGTTTTGGAACCACTTACTTACTTTATAATAAAAATTCATATGGTTCTAACCCTATGTACATCCCACTCTATTACCAAAATTTAAGTTCCATACACTTTAATCCTTGCTTGATGATGAGATGAGCATGAGGATGGCCACTGCAAAAGATGTCTTCAAAACGATCTTTACCTACGTGCTAAGTTTGAGAAATCTTAGTAAATACTCAAGAATTCATGTCTTACCTTTGAATTCAATTAGCTAATTCTATGAATAAATAAATAACTATTATTAACATGATTACAATGATTGAACCAAAGATAAAGTACATAGTAACAACAAGGGTAGTTAACACATTTTCACTTACCATACTTTCATCATTCACTTATCTTTTATATACCACTCACGTTGTGTAACATCCTAGGAAGGGCCTATGCATTTTTCAGATCAATTGTATGAAATGACAAGTCTTAAGTATTATGAATAAATTTTTGATACTTTTGGAAACCTAGAAATGAATGAAAATGGAAATGAAAATGAAAATGGAAATGAAAATGGAGATGGAAATGAAAATGGAAATGGAAATGGACATTTTTGGAAACTTAGACATTTTTGGAAACCTAAACATTTTTGGAAATGATCCAAAAATGGAAACTTGAACATTTTGGGAAACTTGGATATATGAGAGATAAATAAAGGAGTTTTATTCACATAAATATGTGAATAATAAGAGATAAATAAAGGAGTTTTATTCACATAAATATGTGAAAAATAAGAGAGAAATAAAGGAGTTTTATTCACATAAATATGTGAATAATAAGAGATAAATAAAGGAGTTTTATTCACATAAATATGTGAATAATAAGAGATAAATAAAGGATTATTTTCTAATGAGGTAATTGAGGAGATAATTGATGGATTAAAGGCTTTTATCTTTTAAATAAAAGAGATAATATTATCAAAAAGAGGAGTGGTGGCCAAGTAAAGGACTCCTAGGCTGATAACTTTGGCTATAAAAGGAGGACAGGAGGGCTACTCATCAACATTTGCTCCCTCTTCCTCTCTGCCGAAATTCTCCCTAGGCAAAACCCCTCTCTGCCGAATTTTCATTAAGCAAAATCCTCTCTTTTTCTTCTATTTTCTTCTCCGTTTCTCTTTTGTTAATTTGAATCTTTGTGGATTCTAAGAAAGAGGGCAATCATCCACAACATCAAAAGGGATCTTTCGGAAATCTAAGGATCTAAGGTAGGGATTATAAATATAAATATGTGGTTAAAGGTTATGATTCACGTTTTCAAAGTTAGATCTAATCTAACACGAAGTTATAGGATTTCAACAGGCTTATAAAGGAATCCTCTTCAAATTTGGAATCCCATCATAAGGTAAGGGATATTCGCCAAGGCATAATTTGTTTAAGTGTTTTCCATTATTTCAAAAACCGAAAGCGACATGGTTACATACCTAGTATTAGCCGATTTCAAGGAAGAGGAATTCTAGCAAATTGTTGGGACTGGATTAAATCAATTTGGCAACTAGGTAAGTAATTCTACTTCTAGTAGGATTTGGTTTTAAGACCAAATAGGTTTATTTATATGTTTTAATTAATGGCCGAATATAGGAGTGAAAGATCTAGATCGGTAGATCGCTCTACGGGAATTCACGGAAACTATTAAGTTTAAAAAGGTGTGTACTCTTACTAACTTTCAATAAATTGCATGGAAATCATTAGATATGTAAATATGTACAAGTATGTGAATGTGGCTAAGCACCACAAATGTGGTAAGAAGTACCTGTGCACGTTTCCTACTTTTGATAGGATTGTGAATGTGACATATTTTGAACATGTGATTAGTAACATGAATGAAAATTTAGTATGTGAAATATGTTATGAAATAATTGGGGCATTCGGGATATTTGTGGAGGAAGAAAGTGAAGGTGATGACTACGGTCTCACCAACGTAAAGTGGTGACTACGGTCACATAAAGTGAAAAGTGGTAACCGGTTACATCCAGTGAATACTGAGTGTCTAATGACACAACATAAGTGGGCGATGAGCACGCCGACCGCAATGATCGCCTTCGATGGTGTGTAGCGGATGGAGGGTCGACTTAGTAGTCCCCGTGGTGTACAGGTTGGTACGGGTGGTGTGTAGCGGATGGACAAATAGGTTTGGGTTTGGGTTGCATCATCCTTTATTTTGTATGAACATGATATTGATATGACTTGTATGCCTGATTTGTTGGAAATTAGTACTATGTACACATTGAGTCTGTTGACTCACCCCGTTGGGGAACTATTTTTCAGGTGATGAGCAGTAATGGACCGGGTCGGCAGGAGCTAAGGGTGGCCATGCATCGCTTGAAGAAATTATTTGGAATTTGGACTCTATGAAATTTTAGTACTTTAAACTTTATTTTGGGTTTGAATGATGTAATAAGGCCATAAGGCCCAATTGGATTTTCTTTATTTCTATTTATTTTTATTTGAATATGATACAATTTATGTTTGATTAAAGATAAGTAAATTTATTTCTTTCAAAATAATAAACCCAAAAATTATTTTGTCACCTTATTTAAGTTGGATTTTGAATTTATTAAATAGGTTACAAATTAAGCCCAACCCAAAACAAATTTTGTTAAAATTACACAAAATTTCTCTAAGTCATTTAGAACATTGAAAACCGATTTATTTAAGGAACATACTAGATCCGGTTCGTGCTCGGGGCCGGATGTAGGATGGGTGTTTCAGTTGGTATCGAGCCAGTTTTAAAACTCTCGGCCTGTGGGCTCGTGCCCAAAACATTTTCAATTCGAGCCCAAATGAATTTCTTTGAAATAAGGGTTTTATGGCATGGCACCTAAGTCTCCGACCCGCATGATCCACCAGTGTAAGTACCTTTAACCATCCGTGTGATTATGTGAATTATGAATTGTAAAAGGGTAGAAAAGGCATGGAACGTAGAATAGTGTGATAGGAACTTGAACCCTAGGATTAGACTACTCAAACACTTGAAACTCATAAGACTTAATGAACTTAACAAACCTATGACTAAGTTATTAAGCTAGGGTGTGGCAACCCCGTGACGCATGTCTAAGATTGGATCAGGAAGAGCACGGTATTTAAGCGATCCTAGTGACTCACCTCCTCTTCGCAGAATCCTACCAGTGCGTAGCTTCGGTTCACCCTAACTCGGAGGGCTCGGTGGTGTGGCAACCTGCATGCGCATGTCTCAGGAATGGTTTTCGGTGGGAGCTTGGTATTTAAGCAATCGCGTGACTCACCTCCTCTCCACTCGAATCCTCGCTGGTGCGTAGCTTTGGTTCACCCCGACCAAGAGGGCTCTGGTCATAGGCTAAACACAAAGAATAAAACCCGAAAGGGACTTAGCCGTTTTTCTTTTATAATAAAAAAATGTATAACCAAAATTTAGTTTTAAAACTCTTAGAAACTTATGAGAACTATTTTACAACATTTTCTTAAAAAAAAAAAAATACCCTTGGTTTATAAAATGACCAAACCACCCATAGTTTTAACAAAATTTCATTACTTTATCAAATGTTCAAAAAACCCTAATTTTTAAAATATCAAACTATCTTGATTTTGGAAAATTACAAAATTGCTCTAACTTACAAAATTACCAAAACGACCTCGATTTCCAAAATTTTTACAATATCATTGCTTTGAAAAGTGTAACTCTCAAAGGAACCCTCAATGTTTTACAATCTTGGAAAATATCCCTAACTTATTAAATTTTACAAATTTACCCTGATTTTTGGAAAAATTATCAAAAAGGCCCCTGAGATCAAAAAAATTACCGAAATACCCTGGATTTCAAAATTCTTCCAAAATTTCCGGAACTTTAGAAGTACCAAAATACTTTCGTCAAAATCACCAGGAACTTTTTATTTTTGAAAATTTACTGAAAAAACCCTCAGAGGATAAAATTACGAAAATGCCCTGGGTAGTGGAAAAGCAAAATAACGAAAACAACAACAAGAATTACAACGTTTCTTTGAATGAACGAAAGTTCATAATTGTTGATAGATGAATGAATGAATGCAAGACTGTATGCATGTATGAATACGAAAGAACCACTCTTAAACTCTTCTTCATAAGATATCATCGCGGGTAATAAGTGAAACAAGAATACTAATACATAAAATTCCTTAATCGGATCTCATCGATAATGAGCTCAAGAGGACGTGGTCGTCGTGGAAGAGGTAGAGGAAGGATGATCCGTTAGATCGGGACAAGGTTCGACAATGAGATACCACCACCACCATCACCCCGGTTGCCAATGTTGAGCGCGACAGCTCGCATGAGGAAGATGCCGTGTCGCAGGTGTGGCCGCGAGTTTTGGAATTGGTGGTCGTGCGAGAAACAATTCAGAAATCGTAAGTCTGCAGGCTCGAGCGGCTCGTGCTAATGGAGGTGAAATGTTTGGAGGAGTATCGGAGTGGCACCCAAGATACCGAGTATCTGGTTGGAAGCAATCGAGCGCATCATGGATGAGCTCGACTTGACCCCGAGGAGAAGTTGAAAGGGATGACGGCATCATTACGCGATGAAGCGTATCAATGGTGGTTAACCGTTCGGACGGTGCCACGGCGAAAGATCTCGACACGGGAATATGCTAAGGAAGCATTTCGTAAGAAGTATGTAGGAACGGTATATAGATGAGCAAAGGAAGGCTTTTTCGGGGTTGGTACAAGGAAGTAAGTCTGTCACCGAATATGAACCAGGAATTCTTGAGGTTGAGCCGATATGCCCGAGGAGTAGTGGCGTGAGCATGAACGCTGTGTTCGTTTTGAGGACGGACTTAGGGACGATTTGAGACTTTTGATAGCACCGCATCGGGAGCGGGAATTCTCTCGCCTTGGTGGAAAAGGCTAAAGTGGGTGAGGAATTAAGGACGCCACCAAGCAGTGTGTGGATTGAAATAAGCCCAAAAGAGGTTTTCAAATATCCGGAAAAGGCCACAAGAGGCCTAGAGTTGACAGCCACAAAGTCAACAGTGGTGCACGGCCGTGCAATTTCGCCCCTTGTGAACATTGTGGAAGGAAGCACGGGGAGAGTGTTGGAAAAAGGCGGGACGATGTCTCAAGTGTGGGTCCAAGGACCATATGATTAAGGATTGCCCCAAGCTATTAGATGAGAGCCAACCAGCAGTGACTCGGAATGCTAACCAGTGGTAGAGGCGGACAGCGACCTCAAAGAGGTCGTGGGTCGGCCAACAGAGGTAGTGGCGAGAGGCCGTGGAGCTCGGGTCGAGGTGCACTTAACGCCAAGCAAGGCAACCGGGTTTGGTTTACGCGGTTCGCACGAGGGGAAGAGGGAGGCGCGCGGATGTTATAACCTGAGACGTTCTTTATTCATGACAAACCCTATTTTGCTCTTATTGATGTGGGCTCAACTCATTCCTATGTTGCATGTAGTGTGGTTGAAACACTAGGCCTAGACTCGAACTTTTCGATAGGCGGATAAGCGTAGTAAGCCCTTTAGGCCAAAACGATGAGGATAGATAGGATCTTTCGGAATGTACCCCCAGAGATTCGGGGAGCGAACTTTCTGGGCCGACTTAATGGAATTACCCTTCGGAGAGTTTGAGCTTATACTTGGAATGGATTGCCTAGTAGAGCATCGAGCCGTGTTGGATTGTGCGGCTAAACGTATGGAACTAAGAACCCGGAAGGTGAGGTAGTAGTGATGATCGGAGAAAGGAGGAACTACTTGTCTAACGTAGTTTCGTGACCAAGGCCGAGAAAATGGTTAAGAAAGGATGTAAGGCATTCTTAGCCTTCGTGAGTGCGTTAAGAGGAGAAGAGGAAGGTGTTAAGGGAGTTAGAACAGTAAGGGATTTTGAGGATGTATTTAGGAGGAGTTGCGGAATACCCCCGAGATAGAGAAGTGGAATTTCGAATAGATTTGCTACTACGAAAGTGACTCCCGTGTCAATCGCTCCCACCGAATGGCACCAAAAGAGTTAGTGGAGCTCAAGGCTCAAATCCAAGAGTTGTTGGATCGTGGGTTCATTCGACCCAAAGTGTGTCTCCGTGGGGAGCAGGTTCTTCTTTGTGAAGAAGAAGGATGGAACTATGCGGATGTGCATAGATTATCGCGTCGATTGAACAAATCGACCATCAAGAACAAGTATCCTTTGCCAAGGATAGATGACTTGTTCGACCAAGCCGAAAAGGGCACGGTGTGTTCTCAAAGATCGACTTAAGGTCGGGGTATCATCAAGCGAAAGTGAAGGAGGTCGATATTCATAAGACCGCTTTTAGGACAAGGTACGGTCATTTTGAATTTGTGGTGATGCCGTTTGGGTTGACGAACGCACCGGCCGCGTTCATGGATATGATGAATAGGGTTTTCCAACCCTACTTGGATAGATTCGTCGTGGTGTTCATCGACGACATTTTAGTGTATTCCAAGGCGGAGGAGGAGCACGATGAGCATCTCCGAGTTGTGTTAGAAGTGTTAAGGAAAAGAAGCTTTATGCCAAATTCAGCAAGTGCGAATTTTGGCTCAAGGAAGTGGCGTTCCTAGGACATGTGGTATCCGCAGTAAGGAATAAGAGTGGATCCTAGGAAGATCGAAGCGGTGTTGGATTGGAAATCACCTAGGTCGGTGCATGAAATCGAAGTTTCTTAGGCTTGGCGAGGCTATTACGGAAGGTTCGTGGAAGGATTCTCGTCAATAGCCGCACCTTTGTCAAAGTTACTAAGGAAGGAAGTACCGTTTGTGTGGACGGATAAGCAACAGGAGAGCTTCAAAAGCTTAAAAGGTCTTGTGAAGCTCAGGTGTTAATTCAGCCGTGGGAGGCGGTAAGGACTTCGTAGTATATTTGTGATGCTTCGCACACTGTGGTTAGGGTGTGTGCTAATGCAAGAAGGAAAGGTAGTCGCTTATGCATCTCGACAGTTAAGGCCGCATAAGGTGAACTACCAAACTCATGACTTGGAACTCGCGGCAGTGGTTTTCGCCCTCAAAGTTTGGAGGCACTACCTTTATGGAGAAAGGTCAGTAATTTACACGGACCACAAAAGCCTTAAGTATTTGTTGACTCAGAAGGAGTTGAACTTGAGGCAACGAAGGTGGGTGGAGTTATTAAAAGATTATGACTGTTCGATAGAATACCATCCGGGCAAGGCGAATGTGGTAGCTGACGCCCTAAGTAGGAAGGTTGTGTCGGATTTAAGGGCTTTGTTCGCTCACTTAAGTTTGTATGATGACGGAAGCCTGTTGGCAGAGTTACAAGTCAAGCCAACCTGGCTGAAGGAGGTGAAAGAGGGACAGTTGGCGGATAAGGACTTAAGTACTAAGTTACAGCAAGTACGGCAAGGAGGATTAAAGGATTATGGCGTCAATGATGAAGGAGTCTTGTGCTACAAGGAAAAGGTTTGTATGCCGGGGATAAGGAGTTGAGACAAAGGATTCTTCAGGGAAGCGCATGGTAGTCCTTATGCTATGCATCCCGGAGGCATCAAGTCAGTATAGAGAGCTAAGGGAACAATTTTGGTGGTCGACACAAACGAGAGGTGACCGAATTTGTGGGGAAATGTTTGACATGTCAATAAGTAAAGGTGAACACCAAGTCCCATCAGATTGCTTCAACCAATTGAGATTCCCAATGGAAGTGGGGAAGAATTACCATGGACTTAGTTAGTGGGCTTCCCCTTACGCCCACTACTAAGAAGGACTCGGTATGGGTGATAGTGGACCGTTTGACCAAGTCCGCACATTTTATCCCCGTGAGGATCGACTATTCCCTTCAAAAGTTAGCCAAGTTATATGTGGCGGAGATCGTGAGGCTACGGGTACCGATGTCGATCATCTCCGATAGAGACCCAAGGTTTACGTCTCGATTTTGGAAAGCACTTCATCAAGCATTAGGCACTAAGCTAGACTTCACTACGGCTTTTCATCCACAATCGACGCCAGGCGATCGAGCAGGTTATACAAGTGTTGGAAGATATGCTAAGAGGTCGTGTGATGGATTTCGAGGAAGTTGGGAAGATTACTTGCCTCTAGCCGAGTTCGCCTACAACAACAGGCTATCGGGCAAGCATTCGGATGGCACCATACGAAGCATTGTATGGAAGGAAATGTAGAACACCAACTTGTTGGACCGAGTTAGGAGAACGCGCGTTTTGGGTCCGAGTTAGTGGCGAAACCGAGGAGAAGGTGGAATTAATTCGGGCACGATTGAAAGAAGCTTCGAGCAGATGAAGTCGCACTTGAGACCTTAAGAGGAAAGAAATTGAGTTTGAAGTAGGAGACCAAGTGTTTCTAAAGGTCTCACCTTGGAAGAAGGTTATGCGGTTCGATCGCAAGCGAAAGCTAAGCCCAAGGTTTATAGGGCCCTATCAAGTGCATCAAGCGAGTTGGGCGGTGGCATACCAATTAGAGTTGCCACCGGGTGAAGCGAGATGCACCACGTATTTCATGTATCCATGCTACGCCGCTATCGATCGGATCCGTCGCATGTGGTATCTGTTGAAGAAGTGGAGCTAAGGCCGACTTATCCTACGAGGAAGAACCGATTCGGATCTTGGGGCGTGATGTGAAAGTACTACGAAGGAAGTCTGTTCCTTTAGTCAAGGTGTTATGGCGCAATCATGGATCGGAAGAAGCTTCGTGGGAGCGGAAGAGACAATGCGACGCAATACCCTCAATCTGTTTAGTTAGGAAATTTCGAGGACGAAATTTTATTTAAGGGGTAGAAACTGTAACATCCTAGGAAGGGCCTATGCATTTTTTGGATCAATTGTATGAAATGACAAGTCTTAAGTATTATGAATAAATTTTTGATACTTTTGGAAACCTAGAAATGAATGAAAATGGAAATGAAAATGAAAATGGAAATGAAAATGGAGATGGAAATGAAAATGGAAATGGAAATGGACATTTTTGGAAACTTAGACATTTTTGGAAACCTAAACATTTTTGGAAATGATCCAAAAATGGAAACTTGAACATTTTGGGAAACTTGGATATATGAGAGATAAATAAAGGAGTTTTATTCACATAAATATGTGAATAATAAGAGATAAATAAAGGAGTTTTATTCACATAAATATGTGAATAATAAGAGAGAAATAAAGGAGTTTTATTCACATAAATATGTGAATAATAAGAGATAAATAAAGGAGTTTTATTCACATAAATATGTGAACAATAAGAGATAAATAAAGGATTATTTTCTAATGAGGTAATTGAGGAGATAATTGATGGATTAAAGGCTTTTATCTTTTAAATAAAAGAGATAATATTATCAAAAGAGGAGTGGTGGCCAAGTAAAGGACTCCTAGGTGATAACTTTGGCTATAAAAGGAGGACAGGGAGAGGGCTACTCATCAACATTTGCTCCTCTTCCTCTCTGCCGAAATTCTCCCTAGGCAAAAACCCTCTCTGCCGAATTTTCATTAAGCAAAAATCCCTCTCTTTTTCTTCTATTTTCTTCTCCGTTCTCTTCATCAAATTTGAATCTTTGTGGATTCTAAGAAAGAGGGCAATCATCCACAACATCAAAAGGGGATCTTTCGGAAATCTAAGGATCTAAGGTAAGGATTATAAATATAAATATGTGGTTAAAGGTTATGATTCACGTTTTCAAAGTTAGATCTAATCTAACACGAAGTTATAGGATTTCAACAGCTTATAAAGGAATCCTCTTGATTTGGAATCCCATCATAAGGTAAGGGATATTCGGCCAAGGCATAATTTGTTTAAGTGTTTTCCATTATTTCAAAAACCGAAAACCGACATGGTTACATACCTAGTATTAGCCGATTTCAAGGAAGAGGAATTCTAGCAACCTGTTGGGACTGGATTAAATCAATTTGGCAACTAGGTAAGTAATTCTACTTCTAGTAGGATTTGGTTTTAAGACCAAATAGGTTTATTTATATGTTTTAATTAATGGTCGAATATAGGAGTGAAAGATCTAGATCGGTAGATCGCTCTACGAGAATTCACGGAAACTATTAAGCTTAAAAAGGTGTGTACTCTTACTAACTTTCAATAAATTGCATGGCAATCATTAGATATGTAAATATGTAATAAGTATGTGAATGTGGCTAAGCACCACAAATGTGGTAACAAGTACCTGTGCACGTTTCCTACTTTTGATAGGATTGTGAATGTGACATATTTTGAACATGTGATTAGTAACATGAATGAAAATTTAGTATGTGAAATATGTTATGAAATAATTGGGGCATTCGGGATATTTGTGGAGGAAGAAAGTGAAGGTGATGACTACGGTCTCACCAACGTAAAGTGGTGACTACGGTCACATAAAGTGAAAAGTGGTAACTTCGGTTACATCCGGTGAATACAGATGTCTAATGACACAACATAAGTGGGCGATGAGCACGCCGATCGCAGCGATCGCTTCGATGGTGTGTAGCGGATGGAGGGTCGACTTAGTAGTCCCCGTGGTGTACAGGTTGGTACGGGTGGTGTGTAGCGGATGGACAAATAGGTTTGGGTTTGGGTTGCATCATCCTTTATTTTGTATGAACATGATATTGATATGACTTGTATGCCCGATTTGTTGGAAATTAGTACTATATACACATTGAGTCTGTTGACTCACCCGTTGGGAACTATTTTTGGTGATGAGCGAAGAATGGACCGGCCGGCGCGGGAGCTAAGGGTGGCCATGCATCGCTTGAAGAAATTATTTGGAATTTGGACTCTATGAAATTTTAGTACTTTAAACTTTATTTTGGGTTTGAATGATGTAATAAGGCCATAAGGCCCAATTGGATTTTCTTTATTTCTGTTTATTTTTATTTGAATATGATACAATTTATGTTTGATTAAAGATAAGTAAATTTATTTCTTTCAAAATAATAAACCCAAAAATTATTTTGTCACCTTATTTAAGTTGGATTTCCAGAATTTATTAAATAGGTTACAAATTAAGCCCAACCCAAAACAAATTTTGTTAAAATTACACAAAATTTCTCTAAGTCGTTTAGAACATTGAAAACCGATTTATTTAAGGAACATACCAGATCCGGTTCAGGCTCGTGGGCCGGGTGTGGGGTGTTTCACGTTGCCCCTTGTAGACTCGAGTGAACAAGAAGAATATATGGAATGTAATCACAGAGCACAAGAGCATGTAAGTTCCAAATTATCACGAACACTAATAAATAACTATTATTAACATGATTACAATGATTGAACCAAAGATAAAGTACATAGTAACAACAAGGGTAGTTAACACATTTTCACTTACCATACTTTCATCATTCACTTATCTTTTATATATCACTCACATTGCCCCTTGTAGACTCAAGTGAACAAAAAGGATATATGGAATGTAATCACAAAGCACAAGAGCATGTAAATGCCAAATTATCACGAACACTAATAGTGTTAGAACACAATCACCAAAGTGATAAATTCACGAGTGCACCAAGTAATTCCTAATGACATGCCATCTATATCCCACAAGTTCAAATCTTGTCTACAAGGGCTTAAATATTATTATAAAATCAAAATTCATTACAAGCACACTCAAGTTTCATAATTTCATAGTTACACATAACTTTTCAATATTTCACAATTTAGTCATTTTCTCTACACAATTAATCACATCAACAATAACCACAATCATTTACCACTTTCTTGAATTATTCACATATTTATCAAGATACAAGTATTTAAATTCATGACATTAACACTTACATTAGCATAAAATTTTAAAACCTAATTAAGTAAGAAGAATTCTAAAGTACTTACAAATTTGGCTAAGAAGAATTCTAAAGTACTTACAAATTTGGCTAAATTATACTTCCTTCAAGCTTTATCTATTTGTTTTCCCTTGTCTAAACTCCTTGTAGATCCTTCCTTGTCTTTCTTTTCATTTCATATCAATATCATAAAATATGGGATATCAATATTCTTAATCCTCAACACTTTCATGTTCAAATAATCAAAGTAGACATGAAGCTATTACTAAATCATGAAGATCTTACATTAAAACCTTGGTTACTCACATTATCTAGATTTTCTTTCTTTTCAAACATGTACTCTCCTCTTCCAACTTGAAAACTAAGCTTGCTAAGTTGTTGTTAGCTTGATTTAGCTAAGGTTTCTATCAAGATTTGATGATTTCAAGCTTGGAAGAGCTTTTAATGATGACGGGGGACTAGATTGTAAAAGAAAGAAAAGTTTCTTTCGCCCCAAATGCTTGTAACATGAAGTGAAGAAGAAGATGATGATGAAGAATCTTCTCCATCTTTCCTTTAAAATATCATTATTATAATATTAATAATAACAAAATATAAAATAAAATATTATAACTTATTCATAAAAATCTATTCATCATCATTATCCATTAGCTCTTGGTAAAATCATTCTCCATGTCCTCACACATTTCACCACTAATTTAATTTAATCCTTTTCTACTTTAAATTTCTCACTTTGACCCCAATGCTTTGTATAACCTTATAATTTAGTCTATAGCCTAGACTAATATTTCTTAATACATCAGTTTTTTTAAATTTTCTTCAGTTTCTTATTACTTTCTCTACTAACACTTATAAATCACATTTTATTTATTCTGAGAAATTTCACTTGTAATTGCTCAACATAATATTATTATGACCAAGGGGTTTTCAAGGATGTTACACCCTTCTTGCTTATCTGATTGATCATTTGTTGAAGTACGAGTTTCACTTGCAATACTTGGTGTAGAAGCCCATTTTGCCCGGGCCCATCAAACAAACCAATAATAAAAAAATAAGTACCAAAATGTCCTTCTTTATAGTCCAAATACAAGCCCATTAACAGCAACCCAAGACCTACCCAATACCCTAAAACACACTTAGCCCAACAGACTTCAACCCAAACCCATTACACCCTTAGCCTACACACAGACCCACTATCGAGATGGCCCAAAAGGCCCAACTAAACAGAAACAGAGACCTAGGGTTCTCCAGAAACCCTAGGCGCCGCAATGACAGAAGCTCGAGCGTCGTGCCGCAATCAGCTCCACGCAGCCAGCAGCCCCACATCGCCGCCGCGATTCACGCCTTCATCAGTGCCGGACTCCGCTTCGACCTGCAAAGAAAAAAGAAAGAAGAACAGCAAAAAATAGCAAGAAACGACAAGATCTTGTATTTCTTTTTTTATTTTCGGGCTATATAAAGCCCCAAAAATTTGTAACGAAAGGGGATACGTATGTACACAGAGAAAACAAAGCAGAAAAAAAATCATTCGAAAATAGAGAAATAAAAAGTCTCCTCAGAGGTGATTTACATTTTTTTTTATTTACTTTCGAGTTCCTGTATATTTTATAAATAATAATAAAAAGAGGACGAGTTTCATACTTGAAAGCCGCTGTAGGCGATGGCGCGTGGGCGCGTGGGGATGAAGGCCCCTAAGCCCGATGACCAAGCTCTGTCGAAGGAGCTAAGGGCCATTTCAGAGCTTTTCTTTAGTTTTTTTTTTTTTAGAAACTGTTTTAAAAGGTTTTTTTTAATCAAAATTTACTTTTATAATATAAAGGAAACGACGCCGTTTTAGGCCAAGGGATCCGCGCGTTGACCCGACCCGGTCCTCAGGATCCACGCGTTTTCTTTAAATGGCCAAATTGCCATCTTAGTCCTCCCGCATTTTTATATTTTTTAATTCGGTATTAATTTCATTTTTATTTATTTTTTAATTTTTCCCTAAAGTTTGTTTTGGTTTCAATTTAGTCCCTCTGTCCGTTTTAAAGGTAAAATCGGAGCGACGCCGTTTTGAAAAAGAGGCTTAATTGCCATATTAGTCCCTGGTATTTAACGCGCACTTTAATTTAGTCCTTTTAATCTGTTTTAATTGTTATTTGACCACTGCTTTCTTGGTTTTATTTTATTTTTATCTTTTTATTTTATTTTTATTATTATATAGTATATTAAACTATTTCATTATATTATATATTCTATACAATTTTCCTATATTCATTTATATTGTGAAATTCAGATATGTATTATTTTATTATATATTTAATTATTAGTATATATATTATTTTACTTGTTTAATAACTTATGAATATTATATTTTTTATTTTTTATATTATATTTTGTATATTATATATTATTATGTTACATATATATATTATTTCTAAAACTTTATTTATTTATATTATCTAACCCATTTTATTTATATAGTTTATATTAATGTACTACGTATATTCATATATTTTCATTATTTATTATTTTTATTTAGCTCAAAATTATTTTTATTACATTTTATTCTACTATATTATATGTTTTTTTACATAGTATTATATTATATCGTATATTATTTTCTAAAAATTTTTATTTTTGTATAAAGTTTATTAATATTTTATAACATGTTTTACATATACTATTTCTATTATTTTTTAAATATCTTTATTCAAAATTATTATATATATTATTATGTATTATCTTTTATATGTATTAAGTTATATATTTAGTATTTAGTATTTTTTATTGTTTTACATATATTGCTTTATATATTTATCTATGTAATACCCTTTTATTTATTTATTATTTCATGATTACTATAGTGTAGTTATTTTAGTTGTATTTTATATTGTATGCTATTGTATTATAATCATTTTTTTAATTTTTTTGTATGATAGTTTATAAACGCAATATTGTCACATGGATTATTATGAAAATCCATTTTTTGCAAAATTAATATTTTATCTAAAGGTTTCTGAAATAAGGCAATGTTTTGGTATTTAGAAATTCGGGAGATAGTGCCCTAACGTACTGGATTGTGATTTTCCGTTTGGCTAAATAACTAAATACCTTTTTAACAAATTTTGTAAATCATGAGATGACTTTAATTACGAGGGTTTAAAAAATGTCGTGTCCTAACGTACTGGATGTGATGTTTATATTCCTTCGGAATAAAGAAATCCCAAGTTTTAAATAAAAAAAACCTATTCTTGGGAATTCAAAGTGTTGTGCCTTAACTTGCTGGGTTCGATGTTTTGAATCTCGAGGTAGGAATTTTCTAAAATAAAGACGAGCTTAATTTCAAAGTCATAAGGTACTATACCTTAACTTACTGGGTAAAGTACTTTATTTCTTTGTGATAAGTAAGTCCTGATTTTCTTTCTAATAAAAGGATCATATTTTCTAACTTTCTTTATCTTCAACATTCGGACATGATTTTATCGATTAGGTACCAATTTTGGGCGTTATGAGGGTGCTAACCCTTCCTCATACGTAACCGACTCCCGAACCCGTTTTCTTGTTTTTTGTGGACCAAAATTGAATTTTTTTTAAATAAAACGTTTTACAAGGTGATCCAATCACACCTAAGTAAAAAAGGATTTGTGGTGACTCTCATTTTTATTTTTAAAGTCGATCTCCATTTTTTCAAAACCCGATTTTAAAATGGTTTCGACAGCTTGGCGACTCCACTGGGGACCAATAAGAGAGTCAAGCCGTAAAATTGATAATTTCATATCCTTATGTCCGAATTTTAAAATTTGGTTTAAAAATTATGATCCTTTTATTGCATGTGGTTTTAATATATATTTCTGCATTGCACTACATGACCATTGTGGTCACACCCTTAAGTGGGAGTGAGAAGCTACTCCTTCGTGAGGTTTTCACCTCCGTGTAGGATAGTGAATCGCTTTCGGGATACATCCGTACCTATGTCTTCGTGAGGTTTTCACCTCCGTGCAGCCATAGGGAAACGTATTCCCCTGAACCAAACTCGGTCCATATGAGCCTATAATGGGTAAGGATCGAGGAATCTGTTGGTTCGGGTACCTCAACTTTAGAGCTAAACCACATATAGAAAACCTAAGAGCTTACCCTAGGTAGAACTATGTCAAACCCTAGTGGTTACCCTGATAGGTTCTATGTTATTTATTTTTCCTATACTAACGGGTTTTCTTTTGTTTTGATTGCATTGCATCATAAAAAAGAGGTGTTGATCTCAAATTTAATTACTAAATAGAAAAGTTTGTCATAAGAAAACAGGTTTTTTGATAAAGTGGATTATAATACGGTCTCGTCCGAATATAGTCTAAGTGAACACAACAAGAGAAGACTGATAGCCGGCGAAGGAATACAAGACTTTATTACCCAAAGATTCAAGCTGACAAAGACAAATCGAGAATCACCATGTCTCGACTTTCTTGAAGAAGCTAACGAGTATTATGGAGCAGTGAGTCGCGTTCCAGATTAACCAAAAAGGAGCTAGATGAGGCATCTATTAGAAGTTTGCAAGACTTTACTTTTGTGAAGAAGGGATTCATGTTTTCACTTAGACTATGAGGATAAGGCCGTGTATGCGATTCGTTTTATGTAAAGAAATTTGATTTCTAGAAAAGTTTTTCTAATGTAACTGAATTCAGAATCAATGCCTCTCTTTCTTTGCATTCATGCATTTGCATTACATTGCATCATTTGCATTAGACTTTTATAAGAGGATTCTAATTAGGTAAAAATATTTCAGAGTTAACATGGAAAATATGGAACAAAGGTTGGTGAGGATAGAGCAAATGCAAATACAGATGCAGAGGCAATTGACCGAGATTCAGCAAGAAATGCGAGAACAAACGTTAGAGTTCCAAAAGAATATGATAAGCCAGCTAACCCAGTTACTAGCCGGAGGACTTGGAAAAAGGAGTGGCTCAGTGGACAATAGTGAGGATGACGAGGAAGACATTGTTAACCCGAGCAATGATCAAGCCAAACCGGTTGCTCTGGTAGAAATGAAAGAAAGAGGAGAAGGGACCTCAAAAGCCCTGAAAAAGAAGGAAAAGAAAACGAATGATGCCGGTAAGTAGAACAAGAGCCATTCAGAGCCTATTACAGTAAATCAGTCAAGGACGGTAGCTACCAGCAATCAGGTCTCCCCAAGGCAAAACTCTGAAAGGCTCCAGTTTACGCCAATCCCCATGACGTATAAGGAGCTATTTCAAAGTTTGTTTAATGCACACGTGGTGTCCCCATTTTATTCGAAACCGTTGCGACCTCTGTTCCCAAAATGGTATAATGAGAATGCCCACTGTGAGTACCACGCGGGAATAAAGGGCCACTCAATCGAAAACTGTAATACGTTTAAAAAGTTGGTCGAAAGGTTTATTAGAATGGGAGTTTTGAAGTTCGACGATCCATCAAAACCAGATCACTTTAATGAGGCAGTGAATGCAGTGATTAAAGGAGGAGACAAGAAAGTTGCTACTCCTTGAAGAAATCAAAGAGAGAATCAGATAACGAAGTTTCCAAACCCTTGTGTAATGGGGAGTGTTTTGAATAATAAGACTGTGAAAGAAATCCCTGTACTTTTAGGGCTAATCTAGAGTAATGTGCAAAACATGCTTGTTGCCTTAAGCCTAGAGGCAACAAGAATCGTTTTGTAAAATAGGCTTGTGTTCTGAAATTATTATTTCAATAAAATGCATCTTTTTAAGCACATATTCTTTTATTCTTTCTATTTCATACTGTACATTCTTTTATTTTTTAGAATATTCTTTCATTCTTTATTCATGACCATACCAATAATCATCCTTAGAATCATTTATTCTTTGGATTTGTTCGCCTTCGTACCTAGGTACCCAGATATCAACGACGTGAGCGATGTTGTTACTGACTCCCTTTTTAAATGAGATATGGGTCTAGGGGATCTAAGGACTTCGAAGATGACAAAGATTGTAACCTACCTTCTGATTTGTTAAAGATGGTAGAACAAGATGAAAAATCGACCTTACTCTACAAAGGGTCATTGGATATTATGAGCCTAGGGAAAAGGTGAAGACCGAAGCCTAGCTCACCACAAAAATAAGGCAAGACATCATTGAGTTATTTTCGCACAATTATATCAGGACATGCCTTGGCTAAATAAAGAGGATCGGGCACTGTTGATTCACCATGGAAGGGGACAGCATCAGTCATACCACAAATATGGAATTAAAGAAGACAAGATTCATGTGCCTACTCCAATTCTTCACAAATTTTCCATATGTGGGGCATGGATGTGATGGGGCCAATCTCGTCAAAAGCTTTTAGTCAATATCAACTCATCGGCATAGTTATCGTTTACTTCGCTAAGAGGGTGGAAGTAGCTTCATATGCCAATGTTACAAGATCGAAGTCATCAAATTCATCAAAAAAAAAGAAAAAGAAAAAAGAGATCAAGATGCTAGCAGAATGCCATAAAGGATCGTGTTTAAATAACTGTATAAAGTCAAAGTTTACAGTTTGTCTAAAGATCACACAGCATATTACAAAAGTTGCCCAAAAAAAAAGTGGCTAAGATTGGTAAAGATTGGCATAAGAAGCTATCACTACTCTCTATGAAACGTTGGCTAGGACCTTTGCTGGGGCAACACATTTCTCATTGAATAGAAACAGTTTTGCCAATTGAACCTGATCGAAGAAAATGTTAAAAGTTATCTGTCACGGCCAGAGGATATGAGCTTACAGAAGTTCATCTTAGGGAATTCCACGAGGAAACCTGAGGTTGAAAAAAGATTTTTTCCTCTACAAAACAATTTTAGAGGAAAGTATATGCCAAACTGGGAAGGACTTATATAGGGCCTGTTCTAGAGGAGCGTTGATATTGACCAAGATGGATGGCGAAGACTTGCCCAATCCGGTGAATTCAGGTTTAGTCAAGAGATATTTTACCTGAAAGAGGAAAGACCAAGGTGAAAACCCAAAAAGGGCGCCTCGAACAAAAAAAAGGAAAAAAGAAAAAAGAAAAAGAAAAAGGAGAGGCCAAAGTGAAAACCCGCAAAGGGCGCTTTGAGACCAAAGGGGATTTGAGTTGAAAACCCGAAAAGGGCGGCTCAAATTTTGACCAAAAAGTGGGGCATACAGTAGTCTTGCTACATTGGAATTAACAATGAGGAAGTATGTTACATCTTGGGGGCATCGACAAAGTAATCCGGATCCCCTAAACACATATTGAGCTTAAAATGGTCCTCAAGAAGTTGGAACAAAGAAGCTCAGGCTGCGATATCTAGGGCACCTAGTTTCCCATTTTACCCATTTTAAATCTTTGATTACTTTATTCTTTTCAAAGAAACACCCCAATTAATTTTCTTCTATAGCTTTTGTTATATTTACTTTATTCTTTTTAAGATATACCAATCAATTTTCTTTTATTTCCTGGGTTATCTTTGATTAAATTATTTCTCAGAGCTATGCTCCTGACTAATTTCTTTCTCGTCCATTTTTGCGACCTTTTTCAAGCATTTTATGGGCTAATAACACTTTCATAAAAGGAGTTTCGCATATTACTCTAGAAGCTTCTAAATAATATGAGGAATCTGAAGCATGACTATTGTTCAGAACTCACCAAGCCTAAGGGCTGGAAACATGGAAGAATGATTATCTCTTCAGATTTTTATTGGATAAGACAATTTCGTTGGTGATACCACATCGGCAAATGACGAACAAGGTCAATCCAAGTGTAAAGAGGATCATCGACGAGATACCCTGCATTCATACATCTGGTCATTACACCCAGGAAACGGTGTAAAGATTGAAAGTAATACAAGTTCTGTACCTCTGAATGGTAACAGAAAGATGGAAGAAATTAAAAGTTATTCCCCTGAAGTTGCAGTGGGAGATACCAATTCATGTCCCAAGGTTCAAGTAGAAAGGACTCAGAATTACCGTGGGGAAAATTATTTGAGCAGAACATGAATGAAAAACAAACGAGTAATGACACCTAGGATAGGAATCATACTCATAATATTTTTGTAAATTGCATTAGGAGCATTTAATTCATTTTGGGCATTGCATCCTAATCCTTAAAACAGGAATCATCTTCATAACATTTTCATAACATGTCTAAATAGGAGCATCTGATGCATTTCAAAGCATCCTAAATATTGGACATATACCCATTCTACAGGTTATGTAGCAAGGTAGAAGACATTAGTCTGGTATCCCTGAGTTTGCAATGAGCAGATTAAAATAGCAGATCTGACAATCCTGAGGTTACAGGAGCAGATCGGAGACATCAGTCCTATCTCCCTGACCAGCAGTGGAATAGGTCAAAAATTGTAGATCTTGTCACCCTAAGCAGTAGGGAACCAAGATCGAATGGCAAATCTTGTCTCCCTAAGTAGTAGTGGAACAGATTTAAGCCACCGGCCCTATCTCCCTGACCAGGAGTGGAATAGGTCAAAGATTGTAGATCTTGTCACCCTAAGCACTAGGGAACCAAGATCGAACGGTAAATCTTGTCTCCCTAAGCAGTAGTGGAACAGATTTAAGCCACCAGCCCTATCTCCCTGACCAACAGTGGAATAGGTCAAAGATTGTAGTATTGTCACCCTAAGCAGTAGGGAACCAAGATCGAACGGCAAGTCTTGTCTCCCTAAGCAGTAGTGGAACAGATTTAAGCCATCGGCCCTATCTCCCTGACCAGCAGTGGAATAGGTCAAAGATTGTAGATCTTGTAACCCTAAGTAGTAGTGGACCAAGATCGAACGACAAATCTTGTCTCCCTAAGCAGTAGTGGAACAGATTTAAACTACCAATTTGGCATTCCTGAGCCTTGCAGGAAGCAGATTGAAAATAGCAGATCTGATGATTCCTGAGTTTGCAGGAAGCAGATCGAAGACATCAGCCTGGTGATCCCTGAGTTTGTAGGGATCAGATTTAAAATTTTAGATCTGGTCTCCCTGAGTTTGCAGTGGAGCAGATCAAAAGATAGTGGATATTGCCTTCATGAAGTTGAAGATATCAAACTCACTGAAATCAAGATGAAGCTCCAATGCCGTTGAAGTTGCAGTTTGGATTGGAAGTCATTTGAAGAAAGCGAGGATCAAGAAGTCGGGGCTCGGCCAAGACCGGGCAAAATTAGTCCTTTTATTATCTTTGCTCTATTTTCGTTACACGACAATAAGCAAAGAGGGGCAGCTGTAAAAGCCCATTTTACCCGGGCCCATCAAACAAACTAATAATAAAAAATAAGTACCAAAATGTCCTTCTTTATAGTCCAAATACAAGCCCATTAATAGCAACCCAAGACCTACCCAATACCCTAAAACACACTTAGCCCAACAGACTTCAACCCAAACCCATTACACCCTTAGCCTACACACAGACCCACTATCGAGATGGCCCAAAAGGCCCAAGACTAAACAGAAACAGAGACCTAGGGTTCTCCAGAAACCCTAGGCGCGACAATGACAGAAGCTCGAGCGTCGCGCTGTAATCAGCTCCACACACCCAGTAGCCCCACATCGCCGCCGCGATTCACGCCTTCATCAGCGCCGGACTCCGCTTCGACCTGCAAAGAAAAAGGAAAGAAGAACAGCAAAAAAATAGCAAGAAACGACATGATCTTGTATTTCCTTTTTTTTATTTTCGGGCTATATAAAGCCCCAAAAAATTGTAATGAAAGGGGATACGTATGTACACAGAGAAAACAAAGCAGAAAAAAAATCATTCGAAAATAGAGAAATAAAAAGTCTCCTCAGAGGTGATTTACATTTTTTTTATTTGCTTTCGAGTTCCTGTATATTTTATAAATAATAATAAAAAGAGGACGAGTTTCATACCTGAAAGCCGCTGTAGGCGACGGCGCGTGGGCGCGTGGGCGCGTGGGCGCGTGGGGATGAAGGCCCCTAAGCCCGATGACCAAGCTCTGTCGAAGGAGCTAAGGGCCATTTCAGAGCTTTTCTTTAGTTTTTTTTTTTTTAGAAACTGTTTTAAAATGTTTTTTTAATCAAAATTTACTTTTATAATATAAAGGAAACGACGCCGTTTTAGGCCAAGGGATCCGCGCGTTGACCCGACCCGGTCCTCAGGATCCGCGCGTTTTCTTTAAATGGCCAAATTGCCATCTTAGTCCTCCCGCATTTCTATATTTTTTAATTCGGTATTAATTTCATTTTTATTTATTTTTTAATTTGTGCCTAAAGTTTGTTTTGGTTCCAATTTAGTCCCTATGTCCGTTTTAAAGGTAAAATCGGAGCGACACCGTTTTGAAAAAGAGGCTTAATTGCCATATTAGTCCCTGGTATTTAACGCGCACTTTAATTTAGTCCTTTTAATCTGTTTTAATTGTTATTTGACCACTGCTTTCTTGGTTTTATTTTATTTTTATCTTTTTATTTTATTTTTATTATTATATAGTATATTAAACTATTTCATTATACTATATATTCTATACTATTTTCTTATATTCATTTATATTGTGAAATTCATATATGTATTATTTTATTATATATTTAATTATACTATATATATTATTTTACTTGTTTAATAACTTATGAATATTTTATTTTTTAGTTTTTTTATATTATATTTTGTATATTATATATTATTATGTTACATATATATATTATTTCTAAAACTTTATTTATTTATATTATCTAACCCATTTTATTTATATAGTTTATATTAATGTACTACGTATATTCATATATTTTCATTATTTATTATTTTTATTTAGGTCAAAATTATTTTCATTACATTTTATTTTTCTACTATATTATATGTTTTTTTACATAGTATTATATTATATTATTTTCTAAAAATTTTTATTTTTGTATAAAGTTTATTAATATTTTATAACATGTTTTACATATACTATTTCTATTATTTTTAAATATTTTTATTCAAAATTATTATATATATTATTATGTATTATCTTTTATATGTATTAAGTTATATATTTAGTATTTAGTATTTTTTATTATTTTACATATATTGCTTTATATATTTATCTATGTAATACCCTTTTATTTATTTATTATTTCATGATTACTATAGTGTAGTTATTTTAGTTGTATTTTATATTGTATGCTATTGTATTATAATCATTTTTTAATTTTTGTGTATGATAGTTTATAAACGCAATATTGTTTATTATGAAAATCCATTTTTTTTGCAAAATTAATATTTTAGCTAAAGGTTTTTGAAATAAGGCAATGTTTTGGTATTTAGAAATTCGGGAGATAGTGCCCTAACGTACTGGGTTGCGATTTTCCGTTTGGCTAAATAACTAAATACCCTTTTAACAAATTTTGTAAATCATGAGATGACTTTAATTACGAGGGTTTAAAAAATGTCGTGTCCTAACGTACTGGATGTGATGTTTATATTCCTTCGGAATAAAAAAATCCCAAGTTTTAAATAAAAAAAACCTATTCTTGGGAATTCAAAGTGTTGTGCCTTAACTTACTGGGTTCGACGTTTTGAATCTCGAGGTAGGAATTTTCTAAAATAAAGACGAGCTTAATTTCAAAGTCATAAGGTACTATACCTTAACTTACTGGGTAAAGTACTTTATTTCTTTGTGATAAGTAAGTCCTGATTTTCTTTCTAATAAAATGATCATATTTTCTAACTTTATTTATCTTCAACATTCGGACATGATTTTATCGATTAGGTACCAATTTTGGGCGTTATGAGGGTGCTAACCCTTCCTCATACGTAACCGACTCCCGAACCCGTTTTCTTGTTTTTTGTGGACCAAAATTGAATGTTTTTTTAAATAAAACGTTTTACAATGTGATCCAATCACACCTAAGTAAAAAAGGATTGGTGGTGACTCCCATTTTTATTTTTAAAGTCAATCTCTATTTTTTCAAAACCCGATTTTAAAATAGTTTCGACACTTGGATTTTCTACCATAACCATTGACAAGAACTCCTTATAATTTGGACCGACTTTGATCCAAGTAGCAATTACAAACATAAAATCAATTTGTCGCGACAATAGAATTAAGAGAACTTTAGCTCGATACCATCTTAAAATCTTGAACATGCAAAAAAAAAAAAAAAAAAAACATAATATTTGCTTGAAGAGAAATTAAAGAAAATTAGTAAAGAGAAAGGAAAAATTTTTAAGAAAATAATTATTGGTAACGCTAGTGACTCACCAAAAGTCGCTTTCATTGATAATCAAGTGACAATATTTACAACCCTTATACAACAATTTTAACCATCTTACTAACTAAGAAATGGTACAAAACAAAATTAGTTACAATAGACTTAGTTGACTTTTTAACAAACTATTCAATATTTGACTCGTGCTTCACATTCTTATGCTATAATAGTCCATTCTATTTTTTTAAGCTTTGAAGCAATTTAAGACTGATTTTTCGATTTAAAAATAGTTTTTTTTTTTTTTCATTTGATGAAGATTTTAGTTGAGATAAAAAGAACGTGGATTCAATTGAAGTTTTTTTTTTTTCTTTTTTAACTTAAATTTTAAAACAAATTCGCAAGCATTATTATTAATTACTATTTAGTAATATAAAAGAGTAGGTCCAAACTTTTTTTCCCTTTCTTTGAATGGTTTTAAAAATTAAAAATATTTACATATAAAATCTATTATTTAATTTTTTTTGACACATGTCATTATCTTATTTGTTCATTTTGTCCGCTATTGTGTAATAATTGGCAACTTTATGGATTAATATATCCAAAAAACTTTAGGGACCAATTTAAAAAAAATTGTCAAGTTCAAAGCGAATCAATAATTAAGAAATTTATTTTTATAATATTTAATTAATTTTAATTTTAAAAATTATTTTATCAACGATTAATTAAAAATTATAAAAAAATTATAAAGCACGGGCCTCTAATCCTTGTAATATATATAATAGTACTAAAATGGTTAAAAAGTTATAATAAATGTATATATATCATGCTAAATGATTTTTAATTGATGAAAATATATTATATATTAAATTCTTGCTATTAGTTTTTATATCATGCTTAAGTTGAGAATTTAGTCATTATACTATAATTTGATTATTTTCATTTCCTGTGCTTTTCGAACATGGAATTTTCAATCCTGACCAAAACAATTATTGTTAAATTTATTAAGTGCAACAGTCTATTTTCAGTGGTGTAGAAAAAGGTGGTTTCGGGGCCACAAATCCGACAAGTGAGTCCATAAATATTATTATTTAATATTTACATGTCAAGTATAGAATTACATTGAAATTTGATTTAATGATTTTTGTTAATTGAATGAATAATTAGGTTTAAGTGGTATGTCCCTAAAGTTAAGCGATTTTAGAAAATGAGGTATCGAGACCTCGTTTCTATAAATCGAGCCTATATGTATTTTTTTTAAATATTTACGGAGTGATTATATAGGTGTATTAATTTTTTTTCCAGAAATTTTAACGTTTGGATAGTTAAATAAAGAAAAGGACTAAATCGTAAAAGGTGTAAAAGTTAATCACTATGGAACTTTATGGATTAAATTGTTTAGTTGTTATAAGTGAATGGATTTAAAAGGCAAATATACCATTGGTAATACAAATGGACGGTTAAGGGCTAGGAAATTTGTTAGTTGAATGAAATCATTAAGTGTAATACAGTAATTAAGTTAAAATGAGCATAAGTTAAATAATAGTAGATATAAGCAAACTATCATCTTCTTTAGCCTTCAACCACAATAAATAGAAAAGAAAAACACCATTGAAGACTTTGAAGCTTCAGTTTAGCTAGAGTTCATGCATGTAAGTGATTTTCAAGCCCGTTTTTAGTAATTTTTATGTTTTTGTGATCGTTGTAGCTTAATCTAGCTAAATTGGGGACTAATCTGCAAAACTATCACATGTTTTGGATTGTGCCATTGATGAGTCGATGATGTTTTTGAAATTTGACGATAAATTTATAAGCTTGGTTGTTGATTAGGACTATTTTGTAAAGGAAATTTTGTTAGTTTTGAGTTTAGGGACTAACGTGAAAATAATTAAATTTTAGCGTGAGAATTTTGTAATTTTTATGTGTTTATGGACTGTTTTTAAGGTGCTGGTAAAATCAGTTTAGAGTGTTGAGGGTTAATTGTGGAATTTTAGATAGTTTTGGATTTAGGGACTAAATTAATAAAAAGAAAAAGTTTAGGGTAAAAGTGTAAAATGACGATTAAGGGTCAAAAATATGAATCTCCGTATTTCATGTTATTTGAATTATTTAATTGAACGAAAACTATTATTTAGATCAAGAAACGGACCAATCGGATTTAAGTCGTGAAAAAGCTAAAGTATCGGACTAGTTGTCAACTTCGATTTTACAACTATTTTGGTCGAGGTAAGTTTGTATAATGATTAATTCATTATTTTTAGATTTTTTAAAATGTTAATGAATAATTATGTTAGTTATATCTTAAATGATTATTATGTGTTATATGCTTAATGAGATTAAATGGTTATGGTGATCAATTGACGAATTGTGGAAAATGTAAATTTCATGAATATGTATATGAAATGTTATATCAAAAAAGTAATCAAAGGATGTAATGTGTCTCGTTTGAATCTTGTAATACCTAGGATACAAATGACATGTCATTAGGGGTTATACGGTTTCGGGTGCTGGTCTTAGATGTCCTACCGATGGTTGAGGTCCTACATTTGTTGCGGATTCTCCACAGCTCGTATGAGCAGCATCGTGTAGCTTAACATCCCAAACCACAACTCGTGTGAGGAAGCCCATTTCACAGCTTTGTGAGCATTACAGATACGTTTACAGTTACAGATATAGGCACGCTTTGTGTGAACATGGTTCCCATGTATCCGACATTGTTTTATTTGGTTCAATGGGTAATAAAGACTTAAACGAATGAACTTAATTATATAAAATGTTATGAAATTATAATAGATGGAATGGAAAGTGTTGACATAAGAGCTTTAAAGGTATGAATGTTAACATATTAAAGATGTGATGAAGGTTATGTATATGGATATGTTCTCAGTATATGTTCCTTGATATGGATGGATGTTTGATGTTTCATTATTCAACTCATTAACTTGTGAGGTTGGTGTTGTATTAGGAAATGGATAATCTCTTAAGTATGTCAAAGGAATTATGTATGAGTTTCATAAATTGAGCCTATTCAATAAGTTTACATTTAAGATTTATACGAGCTTACTAAGCACTATTTGCTTACATTAGTTATTTTCTTTTCTTGTAGATCATCATAAAGTTCAATCGGTTGCAACCTAGTCAGAGAACATGTACACTATCCGTCTCTCACTTTGGTAGATTTTGATTATTATGTTGATGGTTATAAATGGCATATAATAAGAGTTTTTATACTATTTTGTTAATATGGTATGGTTTGAGCTTATGCCTAGCTTATTTGTATATATATGTCCTTGATTTTGGCTTGTAAATGTCTATGTAAATATGTGTCTTTGGTCATTATTCATACCCTTTTGAAGTAGGTGACTTATGGTAGAATTGGGATGTGAATGAAATGGTCAAATAGTTTGTGTGATGTATGTTTAAGGTTAGTCTTTTAGCATTGAGATTGAATTGATTTGGTATATGAATTATGGTTCCAAGTGATTGCATATTGGTTAGGCATATAGGTTGATTGATTTTGGCATATTTTAGGTATGTTTGATTGTGTTTTTAATGTGTGAAAGTGTTTTGAAATAGTTTGGTTTGGTGTGCAAGAAATGGTGTTGAAGTGGCTTGCATTAGGGGTTATTTAGGGAGCACACGGCCTGGGCCATGGACTGTCACACGCACACGGCCACACCTCACGGCCATGTCTCATTTAAATTTTAAATGTAGGATGAACCACACAGTCTCAAAAAGTTACATGGTCTGACGACATAACCGTGTGACCAAATTTCGAATGCACACACGGCCTACGACACGGCCGTGCGACCCTATTTCGAATACCCACACGGACGAACAAATGGGCTGGGACACGGCCATGTGTCCCATACTTCGAATTGTACATTATTGGGCACACGACCATGTTTTTTAAACCACACAGCCTGGGCTATGTCACATGGTCATGTGACCCTTGTTTCCGAATTTTTTTTCAATATTCCCAAAAATATTCTGTTTTGTTTCAAAATTATCCCCGAATGTTCCCGAATTATTTTTAGCGCCCATAGGCTCAGTTTATGGCCCGTAAGTGTATCCTTATTTTAATTAAAATGCATATTTTAATGTTATTATTAATTTTGATTAATTGTATATGATTGAAGTTAATTGTTTCTAATTGTACCGTAATACTTTGTAACCCTAATCTGGCAACGGAGACGGGTTAGGGGTGTTACATTAAGTTTTGCTATTTTCAAAATCTTATACTACAAATATATCATCACATGTGTAATGTCATTTTAGTTTGTTATTTTCACATATTGCTCTAAAAAAAAGGCAAATAATGAATTTAATGACTGTCATGTTAAGTATGACTCATATTTCAGTCAAATTTGAGAAGTAGTCTTCTAGTTAAACTCTATTTATTTGTTTCAATCAAACACTGATTAGTTTAGATTATTTTATTATTATTTGACTTGTGAATTTAGCCTATAAATAGGCTCTTTTATAACCTTAGAAAAAATACCCATTAGATATTAGAACTCATAACACATTTAGAGAATTTTGTGTTTACGTTTTGAGGGCTCTTTGTTTTTGGGTTTTCAGGGTTTAGTTTTTATCTCTATCTTTTTTGTACTCTTCGTTCTTTTGCCATTATAGTAAAATTATCTTTGCCCGTGGTTTTTTATCCTCTTTGGAGGGGTTTTTCCACGTTAAATTTGTGTGTGTTCAATTTCTCAATTTATTCCGCTATTTTTTCTTGTTGCTTAATCGGGTCGATCCTAACAAGTGGTATCAGAGCTAGTTTAATTTTCATAGATCAGCCCATTCAGATATGGCAGCAACAAGGTTTGAAATTGAGAAGTTCGATGGTGAGACAAATTTCAATCTGTGGCAAGTTCGGATGATGGCAATTCTAGTTCAATTCGGTTTGAAAAAGGTTGTTACCTGGAAAAAGCCTGAGAATCTAAATAAAATAGAATGGGAAGAGCTTGATGAAAAGGCTTTGTCTGCAATCCAGTTGTGCCTCACGAATACGGTATTGCAGGAGGTATTGATGGAGAAGACCTCATCTGCCTTGTGGAAAAGGTTAGAAACTATTTATGCGACTAAGTCTCTGGCTAACCATTTAGTGTTGAAACAACGTCTATTTACATTTCACATGAACGAATGTGAGCTTCTTAGAGATCACATCAGTCAATTCATTACTCTTTTAAATGATTTAAAGAATGTTGAGGTTCATATTGACGATGAAGATCAAAGCTATGCTATTATTGTGCTCTTTACCCCCTTCATACAAGTCTTTCGGGAGACCACGATTTATGGCGAGACAAACTCTCGTTCAAGATGTGAAGGGTCATTTTTTGAGTAGAGACAAACTCGACAATGAGCTTCATTTGGATAGCAAGGCAGATAGGCAAGCTTCCGTTTTGATAGCATCAAAGAAACGAGACAAAATGTGTCGCTATTGTAAAAAGTTAGGTCACATCAAAGCAGATTGTTATAAACTACGAAATAAAAGAGCTGCTGAGAGTAACGAGGAAGATGTAGCTGGTGCTAATTTGGTCGATAAAAGCGGTGATGATTTCTTGTTAGTGTCAACGAGCGATAACTCCAAGCTCACGTCCGAGTGGATCCTAGATTCGGGATGTTCTTTCCACATGTGTCCCAATAGAGAATAGTTCTCCACATACAGTTCGATTGAAGGTGGAGTTGTGTGCATGGGAAACGATTCATCTAGTAAGGTAATTGGTATTGGTACTGTTAAAATTAGGAGACACGATGGGACGATTAGGGCACTCTCAGATGTCAGGTATGTACCTGATTTACGAAAGAATCTCATCTCCTTGAGTATTTTAGACTTGAAAGGATGTAGAATCAACATCGAGTCGAGCGGCATTAAAGTATCTCGTGGAGCTCTCGTTTTGTTAAAAGGTAAAAGAACCGCGATCTTTATATTCGGAAGGTTCTACTGTGGACCGGTGAAATCGGATGTCCTCGCTCATTCTGAGTCAAAGTCAACTCATTTAGAGCGGAGGCAACTTGGTCATAGGAGGGAAAAAGGTATGACCGTTTCGTTGAAGAGAGGTTCTCTTTTGGATGCAGGTTTTGAAAAGTTAGGGCACTGTGTTCGTGAAAATCAAACCCGGGTTAGTTTTGATTTGGCAGTGTACAAGTCAAAGGCTAGAAGTCTTCCAGTTTCTAAGCTGATTCGACTCGATTAATTCCTCGCATGGTTCAAGATAGGGTCGTGGCGGGCTTTGGCAAAGATGGCATTGTGGAAATATGAGTCAAGGTGGAGATTTGTTAAGTATGACTCCTATTTCAGGCAAATTTGAGAAGTAATCTTCTAGTTAAACTCTGTTTATTTGTTTCAATCAAACATTGATTAGTTTAGATTATTTTATTATTATTTGACCTATGAATTTAGCCTATAAATAGGCTTTTTTACAACCTTAGAAAAAACACCCATTAGATATTAGAACTCATAACACATTTAGAGAATTTTGTGTTTACGTTTTGAGGGTTCTTTGTTTTCGAGTTTTCGGGGTTTAGTTTTTATCTCCATCTTTTTTGTACTATTCGTTCTTTTGCCATTATAGTAAAATTATATTTGCCCGTGGTTTTTTATCCTCTTTGGAGGGGTTTTTCCACGTTAAATTTGTGTGTGTTCAATTTCTCAATTTATTCCGCCATTTTTTCTTGTTGCTTAATCGGGTCGATCCTAACATGTCATTTTTTGTCAAGATTAAATTTTCAAATTTAAAAGGGTAAACTACACTACAGTTCACTCAACTATGCTTAGATGTCTTTTTTTATCACTCAACTTTTAAAACTTTCAAAATGGTCACTCAACTTATCGAGTTTGTTGTTTTTGGTCCATTTCCATCAAGTGTTGTCAAGTATTTGTCGGAAGGGTGAGATGGCAGTCCAAAAATTAGTATAATAAGAAATTTAGCACTTAATTTTTACATATTATGTCAATTTAGACGTAATTAAAAAAAGTTAAGCTTCAACATTACAAATTATCTCAAATTGATCCTAATTCTTAATATATATAAATACATATTTTGGCTAGAAAGTAATATGTAATTAGTAATAATTGTTTAAACAACATATATATACAAAATTATATATTTAACATATCCATAAAATTCAATAAAAGAAAACAATTCTATTACATCAAACATTTAATATTCAAAGAATTATTGTTTTTCTCCTTCAAATAATTTTCAAGCTTTTCCTTGTAGGGACCAATTGGGTCAATGAAGAATTTAAAAAGCAGTCTCTTCAAAGAAGATTGACCCTTTCATATTACATGTGAAATAAAACAGTGTTAAAAAAAAAAAAAGCAATTATGTAAAGGAATAAAATATGAACAAATTATTACTCTTTTTTTTTTGTCTAAATTCGGTGATTTGTCTCTCTTTTAAAGATTTTGCCTTTTCCATTAAAAAAAAATCAAAATGTTTATAATAAGAAAATCTCTACTAAGAATGGGAAATGTAAAAATATAAACATTAAAAAAAATAAAGTAAGACTTGTATTGGCAAGTACTTACTATTCTTTAATGCAAACTTTTTATTACTACTAACTATATATATATATTCTAGACATGGAGATAGTATATATAAATATATGAGAAAGTATATATTTTGAACCACGTTGGTTGGTTTGATATCATATATAAATATATGAGAAAGCATATATTTTGAACCACGTTGGTTGGTTTGATAGTCAAGATGTTCACTGTTCTAGATATAGCTTGGCTTCGAGTTGCGCTGGTCACATTACTGTTATCCTCTTATAATTCATCAAAAAAAAGTAGAATTTATTAGCTAAATATATGCCCTTTAATTTGTTATTATATCAATTTTTGGACTTCACCTCACCATTCTACCAAATACTCAACGACACTTAACGGAAAAGAGCCAAAAAGAACAAACTCAATTAGTTTGATGACTATTTTTTAAAGTTTTAAAAGTTAAATGACAAAAAAAAAAAAAACATATCAACATAATTGAGTAACGTAGTTTACCCAATTCAAAAGTATAAAAATTAAGAATGAACAGATTGAAAAACATAAATTAAATCTATAACTTTAACCAAACGAAATTCACTACAAAATTTGACCTAAAGTCAAAAGTAGAATTAAACCCACATTATATAAAATTTTAATTTAAACCCTAAACCCAGTAAATAACAAACTTGTATCCAAATACCATCACTAACCATTTACAAAAGCCCAACCCACATAACTATTTAAAATTAAACAAAATACCCTTACCCTTATATTTGCCTCTGCCGACTTCCTCTTCTTTTCCAGCTATCCTCAGCCGCTGCTTCTGCCGACCAACACTCTGCAACAGTCAGGTTGTCATTGGGATTATTTTTCTTCATAATGGGTGCTAAAAAGGAGAGTAACGATGATGAGATGGACGAAAAAGTGAAGAAGTATCTTAGAGGAGAAGCTGCAAATTTGGAGGTAATCAATGTTTGTGTTTGTTTATAGGATTTTACTTATTTTTATGAAACTTTTCTTTGTTAATTGTTTTCGTTTATTTTCTGCAGGGATTAAAGGACAAGAAACTAAAGGGCCAGCTTGCTGTAAGAGAAGATTTGTACGGAAAATCTGCTAAAACTGCTGCCAAGATTGAGAAAGTGAGTTTGAGCTTCCCTTTTGAGCAATGGGTTCTTTTTATTTCTTAATTTAATTGTCTTTGTATATTTTAATTCTTCTTAATATTAAATTTGCTATTTCTTTTTTTTATTATGGTTTTTTTAGTGGCTTTTGCCAAGTGAGGGTGGTTATTTGGAGGCAGAAGGTATTGAGAAGACATGGAGGATCAAGCAAGAATCCATTGCTCGTGAAATTGATATCTCAAGCTCGAAGAACCAGTATGATATTGTTTTACCAGGTGCCTACTTTCTCTAATGTTCATAATTCGTTTTATAGACATGGTTTTAGTGGTTTAGACTAAGGATTATATGCTAGATTACGAGATAAAATAAGCAATCAGTCAGAAAATTAGATGTTGATTATAACTTGTTTTAAGTTCTATTTGGTTTTAATGTACTCATTTAGATTCTGTCTACATGTGCAGAACTTGGTCCTTACACTCTAGCTTTCACCTCAAATGGTCGGTATATGGCAGCCGCTGGACGTAAGGGCCATCTGGCTATTGTTGATATGAAGACATTAAACCTAATTAAGGAGATTCAGGTATGCACTGCTCCAGCAAAAATCAAATTTTGTAGTTGAAGGGGATGCTGTTTCTTGTGCATATAGTGATATTGTCTGATTTTGCATTTCGAAAGTTCCCAATTTTAATGTTATTTATAAGAAAATTCACCCATGCTTTGACCTAAATCAGCTTGGTGTTGAGTTTTACCATAGTGTTTAAAATACGGGGTTGTTCTGTGGTTTCAATTTAATGTCTGTTCTTGAAGATGGGTGTTGTGTGGAGCAACTTTTCTTACAATTCATTTTACAAGACAAATGCATGTGATTTATGTTTTGTTTCTCATTCCCCCCATTTGCATAAGGCTTTGTTAGCAATATTTAGCTTAAGAAAATGATAGTATGGATCAAAATTTCAAATAGATCTCTGTTGGAGGAATCTAAAATTTATTAGACTGAACTTAATCTCATTAAAACCTACAGCCGATAAGTTCATTTGAATCTGAGTGTCTTCTTTTCTAGTGCAAGGTCCATCGGTTCATTCTCTTGCTCTTATATTTGGCAACCATGCTATATCTGTGGCATCATCTCGTTATGAGAATCTGAATATCCAGCTGTAGTTTTGTTACAGAGGACCTAAGATAGTAGTCGTGGTGAACATTAATAACTGTGATTTTGTTGTTCATTCATGATTATATATTTTATAGACAAATAAATTCAAAAGGATAGAGGCTAATTTTGTCATGTTTGAATGTGCATCTGTCTTGTCATTGCTTTTTGTTAGTCTAAGTCCTCAGTCTGGTAGCATCCCAAGGTGCCCAAGAATTCTGCAAGTTGGAGGAAAGTAGAACATTGGTCACATGCTTTCAATTTTATATAAGTGATCAATAAACTTGATTTACTGCTGCAGGATTCTTTCCTGGGATGTTATTGCTAATATTATTTTATTAGCAAACATTATCATATAATTAGGTGGGAGTATATAATCAATCATAATTGAAATGGTTATTTGCAATTTATACTTTATTCTTGTATTTCAGATTATAGTTAATGCTTAATGTTTATCTCTTACTCAAAAATTAATTGTATGGCATGGATTTGACAGAAGTGGTAATATTATTCTGTCCATCACTAAAGCATTAATTTGATTTACATATAATTGCTTGTTCTTTTTGTTCAGGTTAAAGAAACAGTACGGGATGTAGTGTACTTGCATAATGAACTCTTTTTTGCTGTTGCTCAGAAAAAGTAAGCCTTCTCGTATTTGCAGTGAAAATTTCATTTTGTCACAAAAAACAAAAAAACAAAGAACAAACCTTGTGTTTGCATCTGCACCGAGTGTGCATCTCATGATCTCTATGATTAGTGGTGCATGTGCCTGGACATAGGCCTGCTGTCTGTTGGATGTAACACTGTCTTATGGAAGCAAATCATTTATCTTCATCAGTTATACCTATTTAAAATTTATGTTCCATCTATTAATGTTGCCATATTTCTATTATTATGTCATCAGTATGAAAAATATATGCTGCTAATGAGAGCCCTTCAGAGCTTTATTGGAGTAATGCAGCTAAGGTGCTTATTATTGCAGGTACCCTTATATTTATAATCGTGATGGAACTGAGCTCCATTGTTTAAAGGTCAGTGTACCTTTCTATGAACACTGCTACTTAATTAGCTGCTATGTGCATGGTATTAAGTCATGTATCATCTTCTAGAAACTAGTTAAATTGCTACTCTGTTTCATCTATTTTTTTATATTTTTCTTTGTTACACTGTAAGAAGATTAAAAGCTTTGGTGAGGTTTGTATTATACCTGTAACTTCTTGTTCCAGCTCCCTTTACCCTATAACTTACACTGTTCTCCTAGAAACTTAAAAATTTCTTCTCTTTAGCCCATTTTATCCTTTTTGTTTCTCTGTTGCATGCCCAAGCTTATGAAGTATGAGGCTGCTGTGTATTCTGTGGTTTAGATAATTATTGGGCCTAGCTGTTTATTCTGCAGTTTAGATAATTCATGGGCTCATTAAATCAGATCATGATTCTTTGAATAAGCTACCAAAATCCTTTAGCTATTAGCATAGTTTACACCTTCGGGGTTTGAATTCATTGTTAGCAATTCATTCTTTCTTGGTTGTGAAGTTTACTGTTGATACATTACGCAAACTGAGTTAAAAGATTTTTTTCAGGAACACGGTGCAGTACTAAGACTCCAGTTTCTGAAAAACCACTTCCTCTTGGCATCAATAAACAAATTTGGGCAGCTTCGTTATCAGGATGTTACAATGGGTGAGATGGTAGGCAATTTCCGGACTGGTTTAGGCCGCACTGATGTTATGCAGGTCAATCCATTTAACGGAGTTGTTGCATTGGGTCATTCTAGTGGTACAGTAACCATGTGGAAGCCCACCAGTTCTGTCCCACTTGTAAAGATGCTATGCCATCCTGGACCTGTCTCCTCATTGGCGTTTCATCCAAATGGCCATCACATGGCTACATCCGGGAAAGAAAATAAAATCAAGATTTGGGACTTGAGGAAGTTTGAGGTTATTCAAACAATGCCAGGTCACGCAAAGACCTTGAATTTCAGTCAGAAAGGCTTGCTTGCTGCCGGAACTGGATCATTTATAAAAATTTTAGCTGATTTTTCTGGATCTCAGAATTATAATAGTTATATGACTCATTCTATGGCTAAAGGTTACCAGGTAGGGAAAGTTTTGTTTCGACCGTATGAAGATGTTTTGGGGATAGGACACTCCATGGGTTGGTCTAGTATTCTTATTCCAGGATCCGGGGAACCCAACTTTGATTCTTGGGTGGCAAACCCATTCGAAACATCTAAACAGAGGCGAGAGAAGGAAGTGCACTCTCTGCTTGACAAGCTTCCACCCGAAACAATAATGTTGGACCCAACCAAGGTTGGTACAGTGAGAGCACCACAAAAGAAAGAGAAGCCAACGAAGAAGGAGATAGAAGCTGAAATGGAAGCTGCCATTGAAACTGCAAAGGATACCGACTTTAAAAAGAAAACCAAGGGAAGGAACAAGCCGAGTAAGAGAGCAAAGAAGAGACAAGAGATGATTGAAAGAGCCAAGAAACCATTCTTGGAACAACAAATACAGGAACATGAAACGTCTAGAAAGAAGCAGAAAACCAATCCGGAAACTGAAATGCCGAAAAGTTTACAGCGGTTTGTTCGTCAGAAAGCAGCTTATCTTTGATACGATTGCATTAGCCTTTCTAGAAGATCAACCTGTTTTCGTCTTTCCCACAATTTTGTGCTCATCTGACCTAAAGAAGAATTGGAGCCAGGTAGAGTTAGGCACCATTGAAGTGTATTCTCACTGTTCTATACATACAGAAAAGGAAGCTAGAATTTGCTTAATTTTGTTGTGTTTGAGCATGGAACTTGTATTTTGTAGAATGAATGCCAGAAAACTGTTTTTTAAATCTCGTGTTGAGAATTGGCTTTGGGTATTTGTTCGTACTTTTTTCATGGTATTTTGAGTTGAGATTGTATTTATATCATTCTAGCGGAGGATTTGAGTTATGTTTCAGTATTATAGTTTGAAATAGAGTTTGGGTGGTTCAATATTAACGTCTCCCCGAGTGCTTCGAGGTTAGGGCACTCTTTTTAGAACAACACCGGACTGATCGGGCTATAATTTGGAGTACAGAATGATGATTTATGAATGGGTATGAACAGTTTATTGGTTAAATTAGTGGTTGAATCGATTATTATTTTTTATAAATTATTTAATTAAATTAGATAAATGGATTGTTTGATTAATTTGATCACGGCTGAGTCTTAGGGTAGTTTTTTTTAGAAAACGTCTGACTGATTTATTAACTGAAGGGACAATAGGTAATTGATTACAGCCTTGGAAATGAAAAAAGAAAAACAGCAGCCTAACCCCTATTGGCTACCCAAACGGTGCCTTGAAACTGTAAAGAAAACAAACAAAAAACTAATAAACTACTAATAATTAAAATCAAACGAAATCTTAAATCAACAGCTCTAATCCCTTGATCTATTATCCTTTTCTTTCTCCCCTCTGTACCAAAACCTTATCAGTAAAGAAGGAACCGATTTTCTCCCAACAATCTTTCTTTATGTTTTCACAGTCCCTTAAACAAAAATGAGTTCTTCGGACCAACTCCTTCCCCTACCGTCTGGACTCCAACCATTCCTTAATCGCGTCCTCCCCCTCTCCTTATGTCTTGGGCAATCAGTCTTTCTATTGGCGGTGGCGCCTCCTCAATCCAATATCTGGGTTCTTCATATCTATTACCTTCGTTCGCCATTTCGTGGGCTACTTTGTTTGCTTCTCTAGGTATGTATCTGAAACTCAGAATTCGGAATTTGGGCAATCTCCCTCTTATCTCTTTAATCAAACTGCTTATAGATGATTTTTGTTCCTCCGCTGAGTTGAGTTTTTTTATTACAGTAAGCGAGTCCCCTTCCACGCAAATCTCTTGAAATCCCATTTCCTCTGCCATATCAAGAGCCTGAAGACATGCTCTTGCTTCTGCCGTTGTCGGATCTGAGATATTATCCCAAGGACAGGTACATGCAGCCATCACTAATCCATCTTTATTCCGCGCAATAATGCCTGAGACTGATCTTTTAGTATTTTGATTAAAAGAAGCATCAAAATTTATCTTTATAATGTTTCCTGCCGGAGGTTTCCATTTCTCTTCATGAATACCAGTTGTCTGTTTCGGTAGCTCCCCCAAAACTGCAATTTCTGCATGGTATGCTTTGATGAATGCTAACATATCGCACACTTGACCCCTTATCCCTTCATGGTAGATCTTATTACGATTATACCATATGGTCTAATAGATAATGGTTTTGATTTTGCATGCTTTTGTATTCTGACTGTTAAATTCCTTAACTAACCAGTCTTTCCATATTGGTTCTCTATTGTTCGTTGAGTCTGCTGCATCCATACCTTGCAAGACCTGTTTTGTAAAGCTGCAACCGCGAAATAGGTGATCGACCGTTTCCTCTTCTACTTGGCACACTGGGCATACTGTACTTGCTATCAATTGACGTATGTATAGATTGTATTTCGTGGGTAGAAAATTATTCACTAGCTTCCACATGAATATGCGGATTTTACTAGGGATTTTGAGTCCCCACATTTTTGTAAAAAAGTTAGCACTATCTTCAGTTTGTAAGCTAGGAATTTCTGCTGTAATGATTCTTTTGTACCCATTTTTGACTGTATAACACCCTGTATTGTCGCCACGCCATATGAGAACGTCTTGAGGTCTACTACTCACCAGCGGAATTGCTAAAATGCGCTTCAACTGCTCTTCACCAAACAGAGAACTGATGATGTCTTGATTCCAGGTATTTGATTCTTTATCAATCAAGTCAGCGACTTTTGTAAATCTGGAATCAATGGATCGACACGAATTCTTCCATTCCTGAGTTACGTATCCAAGCATCATTCCATATATTAACCTCCTCCCCGTTTCCCACTCTCCAGCCGATTCCCTCCTCCAAAATGTGTCTTGCTCCCAAAATGCTACGCCAGGTAAATGAAGGGTAAGATCCTAATTTAGCATTCATAAACTCCCCTCTTAGAAAGTACTTCGATTTCATTACACGCGCAAACAAACAATTCGGCTGCGTTAGAATTTTCCATCCCTGTTTTGCTAAAAGGGCCAAGTTAAAAAACTCAAAGTCTTTGAACCCTAAACCTCCCTTCGCTTTGGGGATACACATATCACGCCATTTACACCAATGTATACCTTTGTTTGTTTTAGAATTACGCCACCAGAATTTACTCATCAGACTCTCTAACTCTCGACACATTGAAATTGGGAATTTAAAGCACTGCATAGCATAAATTGGTATAGCTTGTAAAATAGACTTTAAGAATACCTCTTTGCCCCTTGCTGAAAGTAGCCGTAAACTCCAATTTTGTAATGTTTTCATAAATCGTTCTTTTATATCCACAAATGCATGCTTTTTCCTTCTACCTATCATAGTCGGCAACCCCAAATATTTCTCAAGATTGTTTGAAACCCTCACACCCAAAATACCACCCACCTGTTCTTTTACTTCTGGATCAACATTTTTACTAAAATAAATTAGTGATTTATCAAAATTCACTAATTGGCCAGATACCAGTTCATACTCTTTGATTACTGCCTTCATGTTGATAGCTCCTTCAGTTGACGCTTCCCCAAACAGCATGCTATCGTCCGCAAAAAATAAGTGTGACACCGCAATATTCCCTCTCCCCACCTTCGTGCCTTTCAATCTTCCTTCTATTTTAGCCCTTGAAATTAACCGAGAGAATCCTTCAGCACAAATGAGAAATAAATACGGACTCAGGGGATCTCCTTTCCTTAACTCTCTTTGAGGATGAAATTCTTCCACGTTCCTTCCATTCAAGTTCACTGAATACGTCACACTCCTAACACATTTCATAATAATAGAAATCCACTCATTACAGAATCCCATCCTGCTCATCATTTTTTCCAGAAAATTCCATTCAATTCGATCATATGCTTTGCTCATGTCTAATTTTAGCTCATACCCTTTCTTGGATGTCCCTCTTCTTTTTTTGAAAGAGTGGAGAATTTCGTATGCCACAAAAATATTATCTGTAATCTGTCTTCCTGCGATGAACGCTCCTTGGTTATCTTCAATACAAAAATTAAGCACCTTCCGGAACCGATTGACAAGTACTTTGGAGATAAATTTGTAGGTTACATTGCACAGGCTTATGGGTCGAAATTGGTTCATTAGCTTCGGTGAATTAATCTTTGGGATAAGAACTATACTTGTAAAATTAACTTCCTTCATTTCTCTCTCTCCATTTAACGTCTCCAAACAGAACTTAGTTATCTCCTTTCCAACAATATGCCAATATTTCTGATAAAAAATTGCAGGAAATCCATCCATACTTGACGCCTTGAGAGGGGCTATTGATTTAATCGCTGAAACAATTTCATTAGCTGTAAATTCTGCCATTAGATCCCTGTTTTGCTCCTCTATTATACTTGGTTGAAAAGACTCAAGCAAACTGCTGCAATCACTAACTCCTTTAGATGAGAAAAGATCCTTGAAATAATGAGTCGCCATTTTAGCAATCTCCTCTGCCTCTGTTTTTAAATTTCCAAACTCATCCTCCAGTCCCTTGACCAAATTTTTCTTCTTTCGATGTGACACACTACTATGAAAGAATGCAGTATTTCTATCCCCCATTTTAAGCCAATTAGTTCTTGCTCTCTGTTCCCAATAAGCTTCTTCTTTGTCGGCTTCGAGATTCATTTCAATTTTAACTCCTGTAATTTCCTCCAAAACGTCTTCAGAAATATCACAACCTCCCAATTCACTTAATCTGCCATTTAGCTCTTTAAAGCGTCGGTCCCTTCGCTTCCTCTCTCCTCTTGACCAGTCATGTAGACTCCTACCCAGCTTCTTCAATCTCATTAATATGTCTTGATTATTCGCCGTCCATACCTTTTTGATTTGCTCCTCACATTCTGGATTCAAAAGCCAATCCGCATTAAATCGAAATCGCCTTTGTCGCTCGTTATTGCATCTATCTCCATCTCTATTTGTGTTAACTACTAGTGGCCAGTGATCTGAAAAACTGTGTTGTAAATGGCTTACTTCAAAATTTGGGAACATTTCCCACCACTTTAGATTCGCGACCCCTCTATCTAGTCTTTCCCTGATATTATTGCTAACGAGTCTACCTCTTTCCCACGTATACCATTGCCCAGAAAACCCCAGATCGGCTAGTTCACAATCATCAAGTGTTTTTCGAAAAGCATCCATCTGTCTTTCCTCTCTAATTCGTCCCCCTTGTTTTTTAAAAGAGAACATAATTTCGTTAAAGTCTCCGACAACTAGCCATGGCATATTATTCCCACGCTGCAAAGATCTTAATAACTCCCACGAAACCCTTCTGTTTTATTCTACTGGTTCCCCATAAAACCCCGTGAATCTCCAAACTTCCGCATCATTCTCTTCTTCTACCACCACATCAATGTGAGATTTTGAGTAGCTTTTTAAGGTTAGACTTATTCCCTCCTTCCAGCCCAATGATAAACCCCCCCTCGACCCTATCGCATCAACATCAATGCCATTCGCATAACCACATCTTCGTCGTATGGATTCCATTCTCTTGCTTGTGACTTTTGTTTCAATAAGAAACAAAATTTGAGGCTGAATGTGTCTCAATTTATTTTTGAGACGTCTAACCGTTCGTGATTGCCCCAAACCACGAACGTTCCAACTTAGAATTTTCATTGCGTCCGGTCGGCCAACTTATCATTGACCGCCGATATCTCATTGTCAAGCTCTATCATACTCCTCATTTCTCCAGTAATTCCCGAGTCTTAGGGTAGTTTAGTATTGTTTTTTAGAACTATTTTTAAAAAGTGTTGTGAAAAAATGATTTTGAATGTTACTCTTGAAAAGTATTTTTGAAAAATAAAATGTTTATTTTAGACATGGTGTTAATAATGTAACAAATATGCATTTAAATAATGTTTAAATTAGTTAATACTATGATATTTTAGTAAGAATATAAAAATAATATTTTAATATTTTAATATATAAAATATAAATTTTAAATATTTTTTAAGCAATTAATATTAATTATTTATAAAATTTAATTCGAATATATAAATTATATTTTAATATTTAAAATATAATTAAATAAAAATAAAAATTTAAATATATAATATTATATATTTAAAATAAATTTTAATAGTAAAATAATTACATACTCAATATAAATATTATATAAAATATTTTATAATGGCTAAATTATCTTTTATTCTTAAAAATACTTTTGCCAAAAAGTAAAAGTTAAAAAAAATTGTTTTTATTTTTACGTTCAAAAGTATTTTTCAAAAACACTTTTGACGTCAAAAGTTATCTGTTTAGTATTGTTTATGGCTCCAAAAGTACTTTTGACCCTAAAACACTTTTGAGAAGCAATGTTAAATTAAGAGTCAATTTAGCATTACTTCTCAGAAGTACATTTGAAACAAAAAGCACTTTTAAGTAAAAGCATTGCTTAAACAAGATGCTTTTGAGACAAAAAAATGTTTTGGAAAAACACTTTTTTTGACAAAAAAAATTTAACTTTTACTTGAAACTGTTTTTTTTTACCCAAAAACACTTTTGAAAAGTATTACTAAATAGTCTTAAGCCTTAGTTTAGTTGACATCGACATTGTGACTTGAGTTCAAGTGTACTAAAATATATTATTTTCCTATCTTAAAGTTTAGAATGAGTTTAATAGAGGTGATCATGGATTGGGCTACCCGGCCCGGCCCGACGGCCTGCCCTAAAAATAGGAGGGTTCGGGTAAAAATATAGGCCCGAAATATGGGTTTGGGCAAAAAAATGAGGCCCATTTAGAAAACAGGCCGGGCCTCAGGTAAATTTTTTTTGGCCCGGGCCCGGCCCGGCCCGGCTCGAATTATATATTAAATATATATTTTATTTTTAATCAAATATATTTTTTAAATTTACATATTTTTTATTTGTTTTTTTGTTTTAATATTTGTTTTAAAATTTTTTATTTAATGAAAAAAGCTAAAAAAAATTTAATATGGGCCAGACCGGGCTCGGGTTTATCAATTTTCTTTCGGGCCGAGCTTGGACAAATTTTTATGCCCATATTTCGGGCTGGGCCGAGTTCGGGCCTAGAAAACGAGCCTAAAATTTTGTCTGGGCTTAGCCCAAACCCGGCCCGACCCATAATCACCTCTGCAGTTATAAGTAATTTTAAATATTGAATAAAAAAATTATACGTTGAATTTGATTTCCCAAAAAACAAAGTTTGCTGGCTGGCACTTAATTGAATGTTTGATTTTTTCTTTCTTATATACCGATAAACACGGCTTTTGTTGAAATTTGAGTTGCGTATTGGTTTGGCAAAATATCTTACCAGAAAATGGAAACGTAAAAAATATGATTGGTTTTTGGATCATGCACTTACACCCATTTATTATTTTCTTTCTTCTTTTTTGACTCATCTCCATCTTTGTACACCATTGCCAATTTGCCATTGCTTGTAATCCAAACTAGAAAGTGATCATGGGTTGGGCAGGGTTCAGATAAAATTTTAGGTCCGTTTTCTAGGCTCGAGCCCAGCCCGATCCAAAATATAGTCCTAAAAATTTGTCTAAGCCCGGCCCGAAAGAAAATTGATGAACTCAAGCCTGGCCCGGCCCATATTAATTTTTTTTTAACTTTTTTCATTAAATAAAAAATTTTAAAACAAATATTAAAACAAAAAACAAATAAAAATATGTAAATTTAAAAAGTATATTTGATTAAAAATAAAATATATATTTAATATATAATTTGGGCCGGGCCGGGCCCGGGCCAAAAAAGTTTTACTCGAGGCCCAGCCCATTTTCTAAATGGGTCTCGTTTTTTTGCCCAAACCTATATTTCGGGCCTATATTTTTACCCGAATCCTCCCATTTTTCGGACAAGCCATCGGGCCGGGCCAGATAGCCCAACCCATGATCACCTCTAATCCAAACACTATGTCGTGGATTTCCTTGTTTTTTCTTGGTAAATTGCCTCACTTTGTCGGAAGAAGAAGCTAAAAGCTGTCCCCTTGCTGCTAGCTCAATCCCCCACTTTCAGCATTAACCAAGGCTCAACAATACTTAATAACCCTTATAATATATAGAAGCTATTATCAGTTCCCATATGAAGAATTGAAATAAGCAGAGGAAAGGGAGTGAAAAAAAATGGATAAAACCCAGAGTATTCCAACCGTTGATCTTTCAGATTTTCCCGCACAGTATGAGAAACTAAGGCGATCATCTGAAGAATGGGGTTGTTTCAGGCTAGTCAACCACAACATCCCTTTTGAATTGATGCAGGAAATGAAGAAAGTTGTGAGATCATTGCTTGACCTCCCCATCCAGATCAAGCAAAACAACGTCGATGTCATTGCCGGCAGTGGTTATTGGGCTCCCAGTCCTAAAAACCCTCTTTATGAAGCTTTGGGTCTCTATGATATGGCCTCCTCCCAAGCTGTTCATACCTTCTGCTCTCAGTTGGATGCCTCTCCTTCACAAAGGTCTGCCCCCCCCCCCCCTTTTTGATTTTGTCTTCATGGGATTGTTCTTGTTCGATTTTAGATTTTGAATACCCAATTTGAAGTTCATATGATTCGACATGTTCAAATGAATTTCGGTTTGATTTATATTGACCCAGAGACACAGTAGAGAAGTATGCTAAAGCAATACATGAGGTAATCATGGATATAGGTGGAAAAATAGCAGAGAGTATGGGATTGAAGGGTGATTACTGCAAGGAATGGCCTTGCCAATTTAGGATAAATAAGTACCATTTCACCCCTCAATCTGTAGGCTCGGCTGGGGTTCAATTACACACTGATTCTGGCTTCTTAACAATACTTCAAGACGATGAGAATGTTGGTGGACTTGAAGTGATGGACAAATCTGGTGAATTTGTAGCTGTTGATCCCTTGCCTGGCAGCCTCCTTGTCAACCTTGGGGATATGGCCACGGTGAGCTAATCATCCCTTTCTTTAGATGTGGCAGTTCGTGTATTATCGTGTCGTAATCTTCTTGTTGATTCTGATTCAGGTATGGAGCAATGGAAGGTTACACACGGTGAAGCATAGAGTGCAATGCAAGGAGGCGAAAACTAGAGTGTCGATCGCCACGTTCCTCTTGGGACCGAAAGAGGAAGCGGTGGATCCGCCACCGGAGCTGGTGGATTCGGACCACCCGCGGCTTTACAACTCGATCACGTACGAGGAGTACAGGAAGCTGCGGCTGTCGAAAGAATTGCAAGCTGGTGAGGCTCTTGCACTTGTACGTACCTGATCTTAAAGAAAGATTGGGTAAAGCATATTGCAATGTAACGAAAGTCCTCCCCTTCTACCCTTTGTTTGATGAATAAAGCATGAATTTGAATTTCCCTAGAAATGAAGTAAAAAGTAAAAATAATCCATACTAATTTCCAACATATAATTACTGTATATTCCATTGCAAAAGGGGTTGCCTGAACCTCCGGATTTGCATTTTTGCGGAGAAATTGGCCCTAAAATTTTCAGATTGGCCTTAAATCTCTAAGATGTGGCAAGAGGTAAAAGTATCATGATTTTGTATTTTGCTCCTTCCGATAAAAAAAAAAAAAAAAAAGGTAAATTAGTCCTTGTACATTAGATTAAATAATAAATTGATCATTTCAGTTAAAATTTTTATCTATTTGTATTGTTAAAGACTGACGTGACTGATTGAATAATCAGATAGTGACTTGTGGTATGTTATGTATACCTCGTGCCGACGTATGAGGATCAATTTTTAACTATAGAAATGGATAAAATTCTTAGAATGATTAATTTATTTTTTGATCTAATGTATTGGGATTAATTGTTCATTTTTTGAGTAGAAGGGGTAAATTGCAAATTGTGGCAAGATTTGAACATATTTTGTTGCTATTGACTTTGAAAAACTTTTAATAATAAAAATAGATGAATTTTTTAATAGAATGATCAATTACTCTTTGATCTAATGTATAATGATTAATTTGTTTATATTTTTAGTAGAAGAGGCAAAATATAATACCGCTTCTAATGTAATGATCTCTATGGTAATTTTACCATGGCAAGATTTGAACAGATTTTGTTGCTATTGACCTTTAAAAAAGTGATACTGTTTGTGAGCTAAGCTATGTACAAGTTTATTAGTTGTTTATAAATTCGGCTAAATTACGCAGCAGGAAAAAGTAGGTTTAATTAAATCCAAGGCTTCATCCAATTATTTCATTAAGGATCGTTTGTTTATATGTAAAAAGTTTTACGGAAAATATTTTTTGTATTTTCCTGTGTTTCATAGAAAATAGTTTAGTCTAATGGAAAATGACTTACAGGTCAAGCTAAAATAAATCATTTTTTCTGTAAAATGACTTACCCTTTTAAAAAACGTAATATTATTGATAATAAATTAACTTAAATCAAGCTTAATATTATTATATTAATAATAATTTTTATTTTTATTTTTAAATATATTTAAAATATTATATTTTTCAATATTATTAAACATACATATTTAATTATTTTTATTTAGTCGTATAATAAATTATTAATATAATAAATATAATTTATTATTTTAATAAATTATTTAATATTTCAATTTTATTTTACTAATAAATTTTAGAAATAATAATTTTAAATAATATTATTCACATATTATTGAAAATATTCAATATTAATATTTTAATAATAAATATTTATTACAATTATAAATATATTAATAATAAATGTTTTATAGTGTAAAGGTTAAAATATGTCATAAGTCTGTACACTTCATAGATTCTTAATTTAGTCTTTGTACTTTTATTTTTAAGAATTTAGTCCATTTACTTTTCAAATTTAAAAATCAAGTCTAATTATTGACATCGTTAATTTTTTTTGTCAATTTTGTTTATGTCACATTTTCAAATAAAAAATACCCACTTAGTAGTCATGTAATTAAAAAATGACGTTATAATGAATCTGAATTTAGCATAATATTTTTAATATATGCAAAAACCATGTGAAATATAAAATTATAGATAAAAATAAATTCAATTAAACAATGAAAAAATAAGAAAATCTCAAATGTATGTTTGTTTAATTGAAAACAACATTTATGAAATATTTTTAAGAAATCTACCAAACAACAGAAAATATTTTACACAGATTCATCCAAACACTAGAAAATATTAGCTTTTCTAGAAAAGTAAATCATTTTTCAGAAATTATTTTCCGGAAGTCATTTTCAGTGAAACAAACGGAGCCTAAATATTTTGTAAATTTTGAATTCTGTTGACTATTTGCTATTTGTGTCTCTTTCAGATGGGTTAAATTATATATTTATATGATATGATTACTGTTCATAAATAAAATATTATAGGTAAATTCTTATGTACTTTGACACATACCTTACTCTAGGGTTAACACGTGTTTATACGATGTAGGTTTGTCTATATAATAGTGCAAACCCACATCATGCGGTCTCATAGAAAGGTGTGAACATCTTACATGCCAACCCAAAGTGCGAAACATGTAAAATATGGGTCAATACCCAATCGGATGGCGGGTGGGTAAGTAACATAACAAATTCAATTTTTATTATTTGTGTTTTTTTTATTTTCAAACTATGTCCTTTGTTAGGAAAACAAATTTCATATTAATGGAATAAGATATTTATACTAGCATATATTTATGGACCACGTATATATTTTCTATACAATCTTAATTTTTACCCATAATTTTCTTAAATCTTTAAATTGAAAAAGCATACTTAAAAATGCTCACATTTTCTTTATCGATGTAATAATAACACTTATTGAATTAAAGCTCAATCATTATTTATGAGCATATTTTAGAGAATATGACTCTCTTTTTTGAAGATAAGATGTCAAAAAAGTTACGGATGTGTAATTTAAGGACCATAATACTAATATATAACTTTTATACATTAACCTTAATTTTTAATCAACTCTTCATCACCAAGAATTGTTTTGAATTGATCATCTATTAGAAATTAGTTGTTAGAGTATTTACACATATTTGACTCATACTTTATTTAATAATTGAAATTAAATAAGTTTTAACCATATTAGATCACCTTTAATTTGGACTAACCTTTTATAATAATAAATAATAATATATAATTATTTTTATAACATATGCGTTATGTACATATATTTCAACAATCTCCCATTTGGGCCCCACTCCCCAACACAAATATCTTTAAAATTGTTAAAAGTGATTCATCAAAATAACCTTTTAAAATATTTTTAATATTTTGATATATATAAGAAATTCCATATTAAAATTTTAAAATTTTAATCTAGATATATAAATAATCATGTTATATATATATTGAAATACGTTATTTATGTAATGTCCCAAAATTCTCATTTTTGCTTTTGTGAAAATATGACACAAATATGTATCTGCTTCAATGGTTAAATGTTTTGGGAGTGTGTGAGAGGTTCCAAGTTCAAGCCTTGCATTTGGCAATTTTGGTATTTTTTTTACTTAAGCCTTATACCTACTCAGTGGGCTCATATTTAAATGTTTGTAATCCTATATCAGAATGAGCCTATTGGTTCAAGTGGTAAGGATGTGATGTGTTGGAGGTTTGGAGTTCAAATCCCTGCATTAATGAGGGTGTATTAATTTTGCTCGGATATTTGATGGTATTTTGGTTGAACTAAAATTCTGAGGAAGTGGGGAGTAGTGGATGAGTGGGAGGAAAATAAGGGATTTTGATAACTTATCTTTTATTTTCTTCCTGTTCAAAATTTTTATCAGTTTATTTCTCTCCTCTTTTGGAATTAGCGTCGATTTCTGCTTCTTTTCAAAGTCCTGTCGATTTTATTTTTGTTCCTCTCTTTCTCTGGCATGAATTTTGTTTCTCTGTTCCGTTCAATTCCTTAGTTCGTTCTACTGTTATCCGTGCTGGTTCGGTAAGCTTTCTATGTTATTTTGTAGTAGTAGCGTAGCGATTATGGTAGGAATCTAAATTCTGCAAATGGTTGTGTAGGTGAGGGCGATGAATTTGAGGTTTCCGCTTCGACGATTTAGTTTTTGTGTAGACGTTTCTGCGGTGGTAAGTTTTGAGCGTTGCTCAGTTTTAGGCTCGTGGTATTCGTAACTCGTTGCTAATAGAGCGTTGGGTTTCTGTTTTTAGGTGCTAGTGTCTCGGGAGTGCTTTTGTATCAGAACAGTACCAGGTGTGTACCCGAAAATACAGAAAATAGGGTTTTGGCAAAAGTTGAAAACCCCACTATCGACGTCACACGGATGTGTGGTCACCCGTGTGGTAGGCCGTGTGCCATAACACTGGCGTGCGATCGACGAGGCCAGGCCGTGCGCGCAAGACACGACCGTGTGATGGCCAGGTAGGCCATGTGTGACACACGGGCTAGACTGATTTGGGCTGTATGGGTCCACACGGGTAGTCCACATAGGCGTGTGGGATTCTGAGCCAGGCCGTCTAATCCACACAGCCAAGGCCAAATTGGGCCGTATGGGCCACATGAGCGTGTGGGCCCATACGGGTAGGCCACATGGGCGTGTGAACCCATTTAACTGAAATGTGTTCTAAGGTTGCACGGGTTGCCTAAGTCGACTGTCAACCTACTGTTGAGTCGGTAAGCACTACTTAGACCCTTAAATGTGTAAAATGTATGTATAATGTATGTACTGAGCATGATGATTATATAAATGAATAATGAACTGTATGTATAACTGATATTCATGTATTAGCATGTCATATACTGTATGTTGCATTGCATTGGGTTGGGATGTTGATAGTTGGAGGAAGTGTACTAAAAGACTCTTAAACCTATTATTTGGCACTCAGCTACAATTTACTGATTATGTGCCGCATTCGGTACTACTTGGAGTGTGGGGATGGGTGGGTATTCTAAACCCCACATGGAGTGTAGGGATGGACGGAGATGGTGTGTAGAGGCTAGTTGGGTAGTACTCTGTTACTGATTAATGTACATCTAATACTATTACTGTGATGGACTTAGGCCCTAATGTATATCCGACATCGAATCGAAATGGGCTAAGGCCCGAATCACATCGAATCGAAATGGGCTTAGCCTGCATCGCATTTGACTGTTTGTTGTGTTTGACTGTATGCATATTTTCTGTGGGGATTACACACTGAGTTTACGTAAACTCACCCCTTTCTGTTTTATTTGTACAGTTAATCCCCAGACTTAGACGGATCGGTGCGACGGAGGACTCAACAGGGACCACATGACTATTGAACTGATCTAATTCCATTTACGATTTTCAATTCCTATTATTTTGGATAAATTTTTTATGTAATTTGGACTTTTGGACTGGTTGCTTTTATTTTGGGGTTTTTAACTGTTTTCATGAATTTTTAAACTGTGACAAAAACACGGCTTTACTAAACACAACGTTTTTTTCTAAACACGAATGGTTTTCTTATAATATCACGGTTTTAAAAGCTTCCTCCTTAGAATATGTTTTTAAAAGAATCAAACTAACGAGAAAATGATTTCAAAACCAACGAGAGATTAATAAAAGATAATAAATGGAAACGGTTTTAACTTGATAAATTCGGTTTCAAATCACTTTCCATGTGACATCGCTAGATTCGGTCATAACGTCTAGGCCGGGTTTAGGGTGTTACATTTAGTGATATCAGAGTCAGGTTGCAATACTCGGCTGTGGATTTTGGGTTCTAAAATTTGGTTTTTAAAGAATTGGTTTTCAAATGATTTGATATGAATTGACTGAGAATGTGGTACACTGAGTCTCCAATGCTGATCCTGTAAGTATTTTGATAAACTGTTGTAGATAGTCCGTGTTGAAACACTCTAGTTAGTGTATACTAAAGCTGTAGTGAAATTGAAACTGATAGAGACTGTACTTGCGAAAACAAACTCTGAATTTATTATACTGCTTTACATAAAACATCTGTTAATAAATACTGAAACTATAACTGATTCATAAAATTCGTAATACAGATAAATCTGAATAGACATGAGCACACGAGGTATCCGTGAATGTGGTACTAGAGGCCGAGGTAGAGGCCGTATGGGGGCTCGAGCTGAGTCATCTTCTCTGGGCAGCATGCCGAATCTGGACACGAGAGAGACACCTGTGTCACCTGCTACTGAGACTGGGTCTCAGAGTCGATCAGCTGAGGATGACGCATTGTCCCAAGCTATGATAAGGATTCTGGAGAGGGTCGTTGGGCCTAACACTGGAGCTGGGGGCCGAGGGTTAGTTACGGAATGACTCCAGTCGAATGGAGTTGAACTTTTTAGGGGTGTCACAGGAGTCTAATTTGGCTGAGTATTGGTTAGAGACCACGGAGAGGATTATGGGGCGATCCGGACCGCACTTCGAAAGCGTAAATTGAAGGGTGCGATCTCCTTGCAGCGCAGAATGAGGCTTACCAAATGATAGTTGATCTGTTAAGGAGGGCACTCAGCCTAACTGTCTAACTTGAGAGTTTTTTAAGACTACGTTTCCAGAGTAAATATGTAGGAGCCAGTTATGTTGATGCTAGGAGACGTGAGTTCCTAAACCTCACGCAAGGTGACCTATTTGTGGCCGAGTATGAGGCTGAATTCTTGAGGTTGAGCTGCTATGCTCGAGGCATGGTGGCGGATAAGTATGAGAGATGTTTCTGATTCTATGATGGCCTTAGAGATAATCTCAGGGTACTGATAGCTTCACAGAGGGAGCGAGAGTTATCCGTTCTGGTAGAGAAGACAAAGATCGTCGAAGAGGTTAAGCGCGCTGAGCGCCAAAATAAAAACCGTGAGAGGGGTAATAACAAGAGGAATTCGGAGCCCTCGAGTTCGGTATAGAGGCATAAGAAAAAGGCCAGGACTGATGGGACGATTAGAGCTGGACCCCCTGTTGCTCCTACTGGATTGCAGTTGTGTGGAGATTATGGTAGACTCCATCAGGGCGAGTGTTGGAGGAGGACTGGGGCGTGTTTGAGGTGTGGGTCATTAGAGCACCGCATTCAGGTACTACGCAGCCACAAAGGGTAGTTCAGCATCCACCGAGGGGCCGTGGTTAGGCTAGGGGTGGTAACGGTATGGGTCATGGACAGAGAGCACCAGGCAGAGGTGCTGGACAGATTGAGGTGAGGCAACCTACTCTTGTTTATGCTACTCGTCGTCGAGAGGACAGAGATACTCCAGACATCACTACTAATACATTCTTCATTTATGATGTACCTTACTTTACTTTGATAGACATAGGTTCCACACATTCCTATGTAGCTAGCACTGTGTTTGGAAACTTGGAGATTTTAGTTGAGAGTACTTCTAGTGAGGTGACGCTACTAAGTCCACTGGCGCAATCAGTTCGGGTTACCAAACTGTATAGAAGTGTTCTGCTAGAGGTTCAAGGGTCGGTATCTCTGGCTAATCTGATGGAGCTTCCGTTTGGAGAGTTTGACCTGATTCTAGGTATGGACTGGTTGGTCAAGCACCGTATCAGTTTGGACTGTGCGACTAAGAGGGTCGTCTTAAGAACCGAGAAGTATAATGAGGTAGTTATGATTGGAGAATGTCAGAATTATTTGGCTAATGTAATTTCTGCATTGGTGGCTGAAAAACTAGTTCGTAAGGGATATGAGGCATTCTGGCCTATATTAGTGTTTCCGTTTCTAGGGACTCTACTGTAAAGGATATCAAAACTGTAAGGGATTTTCCAGACGTCTTTCTTGAGGAATTACCGAGTTTACCTCTGAATCGAGAAGTGGAATTTGGGATTGAGCTTCTTCCTGGTACAGCTCCAGTGTCTATCGCTCCCTACCGTATGGCACCGAAAGAGCTTACAGAGCTTAAGGCTCAACTATAAGAACTTTTAGACCGTGGTTTCATCCGTGCTAGTGTGTCTCCGTGAGGAGCACCGATACTTTTTGTTAAGAAGAATGATGGGACCATGAGGATGTATATAGATTATCGGCAGTTGAAAAAGCTGACTATCAAGAACAAGTATCTGCTTCTGAGGATCGACGACTTATTTGATCAATTTCGAGGGGCTTCAGTATTTTATAAGATAGATCTTCGTTCTGGGTACCATCAGCTCAGAGTTAAAGATGTGAATATTCATAAGAATACTTTTAGGACTCGTTATGGGCATTATGAGTTCCTAGTGATGCCTTTTGGGTTGGCGAATGCACCGACCGCATTTATAGACCTAATGAATCGGGTATTTTAGCCTTACTTGGATCGATTTTTTATGCTATTCATCTACGATATATTGGTTTATTCTAAGACTAAGGATGAGCATGACGAACATCTTAGGGTGGTTCTTCAGATTTTGAGGGAAAAGTAGTTCTATGCTAAATTTAGCAAATACGAATTTTGGTTACGAGAGGTAACATTTCTAGGACACGTAGTGTCTGTTGAAGGGATTCGAGTCAATCCTAGAAAGATTAAGGCTATACTGGATTGCAATCAGCCGAAGAATTTGTCTGAGATCTGTAGTTTTTCTAAGTCTGGCGGGTTATTATCGGCGGTTTGTGGAAGGTTTCTCACTGATTGCAGCACCCTTAACTAAGCTGCTATGCAAGGGTGTACCATTTGTCTAGACTGATGCGTAACAATCAAGCTTTGAGAAGCTCAAAACTGTTTTGACTCAGGCCCCTGTTCTGATACAGCCTGAATATGGCAAGGAGTTTGTAGTGTATAGCGACGCTTCGCATGTGGGTCTGGGTTGTGTTCTGATGCAAGATGGTAAGGTTGTGGTATATGCTTCTCGTCAGCTTAAGACACACGAGGGGAATTATCTGACGTATGATCTTGAGTTGGCCGCAGTGGTCTTTGCGTTGAAAATCTGGAGAAATTATCTGTACGGTGAGAGGTGTATTATCTACACCGATCACAAGAGTCTCAAGTATATCCTTACTCAAAAGGAGTTGAACCTTAGACAGCTTAGATGGATTGAGCTGGTCAAGGATTATGATTGTACCATCGAGTACCATCCTGGTACGACCAATGTGGTGGCCGACGCTCTAAGCCGAAGAGCGATGTCTAATTTGAGGGCGATGTTTGCTCGCCTTAGTTTGTTTGATTATGAAAGTCTGTTGGCTGAGTTGCAAGTTAAGCCAACTTTGATTGAGCAGATTCGAGATAAACAGTTGGGGGATGAGTCTTTGAGTTTACGATTTTGTCAGATTGAGAGTGGTAACACTACGGACTTTGGGCTGAATAATGATGAGGTACTCTGTTTCTGAGGTCAGATTTCTGTACCGAATGATACTGATTTGAGGCAGTCTATTCTGAGAGAGGCGCATAGTAGTCATTATGCTATGCATTTCAGTGGGAATAAGATGTACCAAGATCTTTGAGAATTGTACTGGTGACTGAGATTGAAACGAGAGGTTACTGACTTTGTGGCACGATGTCTGATATGCCAGCAGGTTAAGGCTGAGCATTAGTTGCCTTCGAGTTTGCTGCAGCAGGTTAAGATTCCCCTTTGGAAGTGGGAGCGAGTGACGATGGATTTCGTTAGTAGGTTGCCCTTGACACCCACTAAAAAGGATTCTATTTGGGTCATCGTGGACCGATTGACCAAATCTGCTCACTTCATTCTAGTTCGAACTGATTATTCTCTGCAGAAGTTGGCGAAGTTGTATGTTTCCGAGATAGTTAGACTGCATGGGGTTTCAGTGTCGATTATTTCTGATAGGGATCCTCGCTTCACGTCTCGATTCTAGAAGAAGTTACATGAGGCTCTGGGTTCGAGATTGGACTTCAGTACTGCGTTCTATCCTCAGATCGATGGTCAATCTGAAAGGGTGATTTAGATACTAGAGGATATGTTGAGGAGTTGTGTTATCGATTTTCGAGGCAGTTGGGAGGACTATCATCCATTAGCCAAGTTCGCCTACAATAATAGTTTCCAGTCGAGTATTCAGATGGCACCTTACGAGGCTCTGTATGGTCGTAAGTGTCGTACTCTTTTGTGTTGGACTGAGTTGGGCGAATGTCGAGTTTTGGGTCTTGAGCTGGTTTCGGAGACCGAGAGTAAGGTTCAACTGATTCGGATCGTCTGAAGGCTACTTTTGAAAGACAAAAGTCTTATGCTAATCTGAAGAGACGTGAGATTGAGTATTCTGTGGGGGACTTCGTGTTTCTTAAGGTTTCTCCATGGAAGAAGGTTTTGAGGTTCGGTCGCAAGGGCAAGTTAAGCCCTAGGTTTATTGGGCCTTAACGAATTCTGAAGTGAGTGGGACCGGTCGCTTATTTGTTAGAGTTACCTCTAGAGCTAGGCTATATTCATGATTTATTCCATGTTTCGATGTTGATTCGTTGCCGCTCTAATCCTACTCATATTGTCCCTGTTGAGGAGATTGAGGTTAGGCTAGATTTGACATTCGAGGAGGAACCGGTTCAGATTCTGGATCGCGATATAAAGGTTCTTCGGAAGAAGTCTATCCCTTTAGTGAAGGTGCTGTGGCGGAATCATAGCACTGAGAAGGCCACGTGGGAGCCTAATGATGCGATACGTCAACAGTATCCTAATATGTTCTGGCCAGGTAAATTTCGAGGTTGAAATTTCTTTTAGAGGGTAGAGTTGTAACGGCCCAAAATTCTCATTTTTACTTTTCTGACAATATGACACAAATGTGTATCTGCTTTAGTGGTTAAGTGTTCTGGGAGTGTGTAAAAGGTCCCAAGTTTAATCATTGCATTTGGAAAATTTTGGTATTTTTTTGACTTAAGCCTTATACTTGCTTAGTGGGCTCATATTTAAATGTTTGTAATCCCATATTAGAATGAGCCTATTGGTTCAAGTGGTAAGGGTGTGGTGTGTTGGAGGTCTAGAGTTCGAATCTGTGCGTTAACGAGGGTATATTAATTTTGCTAGGATATTTGATGGTATTTTGGTTGAACTAAAATTCTGAGGAAGTGGGGAGTAGTGGATGAGTGGGAGGAAAATAAGGGATTTTGGTAACTTATCTTTTATTTTCTTCCTATTCAAAATTTTTATCAGTTTCTTTCTCTCCTATTTTGGAATTAGTGTTGATTTCTGCTTCTTTTCAAAGTCCTGTCGATTTTATTTTTGTTCCTCTCTTTCTCTGGCGTGAATTTTGTTTCTCTGTTCCGTTCAATTCCTTAGTTCGTTTTACTGTCATCTGTGCGGGTTCGATAAGCTTTAAATGTTATTTTGCAGTAGTAGCGTAGCGGTTGTGGTAGGAATTTCAATTCTGCAAATGGTTGTGTAGGTGAGGGCGGTGAATCTGAGGTTTACGCTTCGACGATTTAATTTTTGTGTAGACGTTTCTGCGGTGGTAATTTTCGAGCGTTGCTCGGTTTTAGGTTCGTGGTATTCGTAAATCGTTGCTAATAGAGCGTTGGGTTTCTATTTTTAGGTGTTGGTGTCTCGAGAGTGCTTTTGTATCAGAACAGTACTAGGTGTGTACTCGAAAAAGCAAAAAATAGGGTTTCGGCGAAAGCCAAAAACCCCACTGTTGACTCCACACGGGCGTGTGGTTGCCCGTGTGGTAGGCCGTGTGCCATAACACGGGTGTGTGATCGACAAAGTCAGGCCGTGCGCACAAGACACGGTCGTGTAATGGTCAGGTAGGCCGTGTGTGACACACGAGCTAGATTGATTTGGGCCGTGTGGGCCACACGGGTGTGTGGGTCGACACAGGCGTGTGGGATTCTGGGCCAGGCCGTGTGATCTACACGGCCAAGGGCCAAATTGGGCCGTATAGGCTACACGGGCGTGTGGGCCCACACGGGCAGGCCACATGGGCGTGTGAGCCCATTAAACTGAAATGTGTTCTAAGGTTGCACGGGTCGCCCAAGTCGACTGTGAACCTACTATTGGGTCGGTAACAACTACTTAGACCCTTAAATGTGGAACTGTATGTATGATGTATGTACTGAACATGATGATTATATGAATGAATACTGAACTGTATGTATAATTGATATTCATGTATTAGCATGTCACATACTGTATGTTGCATTGCATTGGGTTGGGATGTTGATATTTGGAGGAAGTGTACTAAAAGGCTGTTAAGCCTATTATCTGGCAGCTCAGCTGCAATTTACTGATTATGTGCTGCATTCGGTACTACTTGGAGTGTAGGGATGGGTGGGTGTTTTAAACTCCGCATGGAGTGTAGGGATGGACGGAGATGGTGTGTAGAGACTGGTTGGGTAGGACTCTGTTACTGATTAATATACATCTGATACTGTTACTGTGATGGGCTTAGGCCCTAAGGCCCGAACTGCTACTGAAACTGAAATGGGCTTAGGCCTAGACTGCATTTGACTGTTTGTTGTGTTTGACTGTATGCATGTTTTCTATAGAGATTACACACTGAGTTTACGTAAACTCACCCATTTCTGTTTTATCTGTACAAGTAATCTCCAGACTTAGACGGATCGGTGCGACGGAGGACTCAACGGGGACCACATGACTATTGAACTGATCTAATTCCATTTACGGTTTTCAATTCCTATTATTTTGGAGAAATTTTTGATGTAATTTGGACTTTTAGACTGGTTGCTTTTATTTTGAGGTTTTTAACTTTTTCATGAATTTTTGAACTGCGACGAAAACACGGTTTTACTAAATACAACGTTTTTTTCTAAACACGAATAGTTTTCTTATAATATCACAGTTTTAAAAGCTTCCGCCTTAGAATATATTTTTAAACGAATCAAACTAACGAGAAAATGATTTCGAAACCAACGAGAGATTAATAGAAGAAAATAAACAGAAACGGTTTTAACTTGATAAATTCGGTTTCAAATCTCTTTCCGTGTGACATCGCCAGATTCGGGTGTTTCAATTTATATATATGTTTTTTTTTTATAAAATTTTGATATATTAATTTTTGTTTTACATATTAGTCATTTTGTGTCATTATATTTTTTTAGATTTTATATTATATTTTAATTACCTTTTATATATCATATTGGTATATGAATAATATTATCGAAATTAGTATGGCATTAATAGCCATTGCTGGAATTACCTTCAAAAGGAAAGTCCAGTCAGAATTTTGGATCAGTAGATTATTTTTTATCTTTATTTTACCTGTTGATTTGATGATTAGTGGTAAAAAGTAAGGTAAATTTTTACAGTACATCCAATACAAATGTCACTCTACTTTTTAAATTTGCGTTCAGTTTAACTCCGAAGATATTAGAAATAAGAATAACAGTAGTGTGATTAGTTATTATAGTAATGAGATTAAAATCATTAGTAAAATAAGTGTTTGAATATAAATGCAACGATAACAATGAGATTTAAAGATGTATTTTTCTACTACATTTTTATATATATATTTAATAATATCTAAAATTTTAATATATTTTACTTAATGTGAAATTTACCCCTAAATCAACTTATTATATAATTTATTTATTCTTTTAAATAAATAGCTTAAATTATTTAAATGAGTAATTAAACATAAATAATTTAAAATACATTACAATATAATTTAAAATAAAAAAAATCAAAGACAATATTTTAAAAAGTTGCCTTCACAAAAAATGGAACAAATTATTACAGGGGTAGAGGTGAAGTCAGAACAATTTTTTAGTAGGGACGAATGAGATTTTAATTTTTTTATAGTCTATACCTTTATAAATTTTAAATGATTATTAATTTTCCATTTTGGGGGGTTGGGCTCCTACCAGTCTCTTAGATTCGCTTCTGTACAGGGGGTTAAAAAATACAAAAATTCTTAAAAATTGGTTTGATGTGAAGAACTGGGGACTTTTTTATGAAAATTTTATTTTGTTTTATGCATTGAATTTGAAAGTTATAAACACTCATATAAAATTGATTTTGTAATTTTCTGTTGTCTTTGTTTGTTGACTTCAATTTCAATTCTTTCACATTAGCAATAAAAAGGAGAAAGAGATGGTTGTCAAAATTCTACAATGGAGAAAAGGAATCCAAACAATGCCTCTACTCTTGCTCTTTCATTATTCATACAATCAATATTTAAGAAAAGTTAACAGACCCATCATTCATTACAATGTCTCATTATATCAATTATTAAAATATTTTGGGTGATATAAGAATTGGTACAATTTCTCATTATATCAATTTAATGGAAGCAAGAAAGGCAAAGTGGATATGCTTAGCTTTATCATCTTTACATAGCAGACTATGTTAGTGATATATCAATTTTTAATTATTTTTTTGAAAACATTATATACTCATTATATAAATTGAAGAAAGTTCAATGCTTTTATACACAAAAATTATTTCATTGTCTACATCTCAAAGTACTTAAGACATCATCAAATTTTAAAACAACATTAGATACTACAATAGTATGTTCTAATATTTTGCATGTTCAAAATAAGGTATCTTCACCTTTCAAGCACAAGAACAAATATACCTTGATATTTCATCATTGGTCCAAGATGTAAATACTCTATATTATTTTTAACTATATTTTCATTCACAACACAATGAAAGTTTAAGTGAAAAAGTTGTATTATAATAAACGTTGATAATGGAAGAAGAATGATAATAAAACAATAAGAAAAGAAAAAAGAAACACACACACATATATTTTACGTGGAAAATCCTTATTGGGAAAAATCATGGGTAGAGGAAGAGAAATTCACTATGTTGAAAAATGCACGATGCAAGAGGAGTTCGACTACATCTATTTAATGGTTAAACAACCCTATTATAATCAATGTCTAATAGAAGAAGTATAATCCTGTACGAATTCAACTTGTGTGGCATGCTCTATACCCCAGTCGCAACCTCAGTCCAGTTCGGTTCTTCGCCCCCACAGATCCCCCTATTTTGCCTCTCTATTTTATTTCTATAACAAGTTATGGGATTCGAGTCACACAACTCTAACAAGTTGTTATAATACTAATGAAAATTCGAGAAGTCTTGAAGATAATAAAATTTTGTTTTGAAGAATTTTGAAATTCATATTGTGGTAAAATGCTTATATTGATAAACGAGTTGATATTTGTTCATTTTCAGATCAAGTTGTTATATAGATTGAAGAGAAAAGAGAACTCAAACATTTTATTTGAAAGAGATATTATAGTTGATGCTCATTTTGAAAGATAACACAAAGTTAAATATTATTTTGATTATTACGATGCTTTACAATATCCTATACTATTTTCAATATCCTTTTTTATGTTCTATAAAAAAGCACAATTTAGTCAAATTTTCTATTATTATTTTAATTAGAGCTTTAAAAAAAAAAAAACTTCAATCCTTGAGAGGAGTTTTTAAAAGCTTAGCCTTAAAAATGAAAAATCTTGAATATTATAATTCATAAGCCTACATCTACTCTCTTCATTTAACCCCATTCAGTGTTTGCCACTGTCCCTACATATTCATTATGCTATGTATTTCTTTTAATTTATTATCTGTTATGGTAATATTATGTTTGTTATGTTTTTTTTTTGGGGGGGGGGGAATATTTTGGGAATATTGTTTCAACAATATGCTTTATATGTATATATATATATACTATCGAACACCCTATATTCGATCTGATCGTTGAATCTAAGATAATGAAATGTCACATTTATTGTCGGAGCAACTACGATTTCCTTTATATTTCAAATATCAAATCATTAAGTTCCAAACTTATTTAAATACATTATTTAATGAAATAGGAGTTATAAATGAGCTTATGAAAGCTCTCATGCTAATCCAATTATGAACGAGGGACTTAAATGTAACATAATCAAAATAGGGATGTATTGTCGCGATACCAAAATATGATGTCATGAACCCAAATGCAAGAGCTTGATGTCGCGACAATTTAGTCCCTGAACTTAATTAACGATATTTCTCGGTTTAATTTTTCAACCGCTCTTTATTATACTTTTGTATTAATTCTGTAAATCTTATTATTATAATCTTACGAATTCTTTTGACGAAGATGAGATTCTGAAACTGTATTTTTCGACACCAACAATAATCGAATTGTCACACACTAAAATTAAAACTAACATAATTGATTATCTCTAGGTAAAACAATTAAAAATTTGATGAGAAATATATTAAGAATTGTTGATAATATATCAAATAAAGAAGTAAGAGGAAGTCAAGTTGGAAAGAAAGTGGTTCTCCCTTCAAGCTTTAATGGTGATTCTAGAAACATGCTGTGTGTATATTATGATGCAATGATCTTGATACAAAGATTTGATAAGACAAATCTTGTTATAACTATAACATGTAATCCACAATGGAAAAATTTACAACGGAGCATAAAAATGGTCAACTTGCTTAAGGTAGACTATATTCGACTTCTACAATATTTCTTCAATGCTAAATATAAACCAACTTAAACCTTTTTTTTTTTTTTTGATATTTTTAATTTCACTTTTGCATGGACAAGTTAAAGAGTATTTTTAAGCCAATAATGTTGTCCATGCAAATTTATTTTTAAGATTATTTAGTTTAAATTTATTTTTATATATTATTTAATTCTTTGTAATTATATATATATTTGCAAGTAAGGGAATAAAATAATACATCAGTATGATTCACCTTCTTTACGTATTAATTTCTCAAAAGATAAAAATACAAATTATTGACAACAGAATCACTACAAATTACTCTTTTAGATTTTGATGTAGTAACAAATTTAAATCTTAAACAAGATGACATTTAATATTATAATTGAAAGAGTTAATTTAAGGAAAAAGTTTTTTTTTTTTTTTATGAACCAAGAGGTATAAGAAAAACATTTCTTTATCAAGTTTTAATTGCACATGTAAAATTAATGCATGTGATAGCCTTAACTACAACATTTAAAGTAGTTGCAATAATATTGCTTGAGAGATGAACTATATATTCACAATTTGTTTTGCCATTAAATCTAAAGAAATAGACTTTTGTGATTTATGTAAATAGGATGTAACTATAGAGGTATTATGAAGAGTATCTCTAATCATATGAGATAAGGCATCCACGGTGAAAAGATTTGCCTTTGAAAATTTGACATTTCATCAAAGTTTCAGAGATATTATGGATGGTATAAAAATTTTGTAGAAAAAATAATTATTTTTGGATGTGACTTTCGTCAAGTGTTGGACGCTATCCCCAATAGTACAAGAGCAGAAACAATTAATGCAAGTATTCAAAAACTTCTTTATTAAGTTAGATGAAAAAATTGACACTAACAAGAAAGAATAGCATTTGTTGATTTGTTTATTTTTATTTAATTATATAATATTTGGTACATTGCCTGTAAATTATTTATACTCTATAAAAAGTGTTAAGGGTTGACATCTTATAAGGGTATAAAAAATATTTTAAAAAAAAGATACATATGACAATTTTTTAAAATTTTTTGTGAAAAAAAATACACTATCAATGTAACCCCCAAACCCGGCCTAGACGTTGAATCCGAAGATGTCACAAGGTAGGATTTTGAAAACAGAGTCATTTAGTCAAATCATTCAAGTCTCATAATTCATATTCGTTTATATCTATTTTCGAAAATGTTATTTAATTCATTTGTTTACCAAAATACAATTTGCAGCGGAAGTTTTAAAGCCATTATATTTTAGAAATCCAGTTCGTGTTTTCAGAAAAAACCTTTGTTTTTGTAAAACCGTGATTTCAGACAAGCATTGCAATGAAAGAGTCAAAAACACATCGTGAACCAAAATAAAACCAACAGTCCGGAGAGTCCCAGAATGACAAACTCTCAATTAAAACAAGAATTATAAATAAAACCCATAGATTACTAAATAAAACAATTCTCGATTAAGTGGTCATCGTTGAGCCTCCGTTGCACTGACCTGTCTAAGTCTGTGGGTTACCTGAACAGAATAGACAAACAGAAGTGAGTTTACATAAACTCAGTGTGTAACCCAACAGAAATAAACATACTATACATACATAATTCACATAAACAGTCAGATTCAGATTCGGACCTAAGTCCTTTACAAATACAGATCACATATTCAGATATGTAAAATAGATATACAGAATCCTACTCCCATCCTCTACACACCAACTCTGACCATCCCAACACACCATGTAGGGTTAAAAACACCCACCCATCCCTACATACCATATTGTGCCATCATGACACGTAACAGATAATATGCAGCCAAGCTGCCAGAATAAAGGCGAAGGTCGCCATTCAGAACACTTCCTCAATGTATAAAACCTCACCCCAAATACAGATACAAAAATAACAGATATAACATGGTTATCATGCTTGTGTACATATAACAGGCATGCTTAAACAGTACAATCAGACATACATTTAGTACCCTACTCAGATCAGTCTATCAGATTACCATAGCACACAAATTAGGGTTTGGTTAGCCCTTACCGACCCTACGGTAGGCCCACAGTCGATCGGAACGATTCGTACAACCCTAGGGAAATTTTTAGAATTATGGGCCCACATGCCCGTGTAGGCCCACACGCCCAGATTGGCCTTGCCCGTGTGGCCCACACGGCCTGGCCCAAAACCTACACGCCCGTGTGGCATGCCCGTGTGGGCCCACACAGCCACACTCACACCACCACACGGTCGTGTCTTGCACACGGCCAAGCCTTCATCAATCACACGGCCGTGTCTCGCACACGACCAACCACACGGCCAGGCACACGCCCGTGTGGCGTCGACAGAATGGTTTTTCGACTTTTGCCGAAGTTTTTTTTTTCTGCATTTTGGGTACACACTTGGTATGGTTTTGATGCTACTACAAACACAAGCCCTCCAGAACCTAAAAATCGACATACCAACGCTCAAAATTAGTCTTAATTCATGATTAAACTGAACTACGAAACCAACAACAGTTTCATTCAAACGACCATCACTTACCCCAACACCCCGAACGATTTCGATTATGATTCTGCTAGAGGAGAACCCCTTTTTTCCTGATTCCCTGCTGCCAAAACTTGAAATCAACAACAGAAAAAAAAGAATAGCATTGATTTGAACAGTTAAAACAATTTTTCCCCAACCCACTCGAAAACACCCCTTACATTTACCAAACCGTGCAAAGGCACCGAAGAACTAAAAATCGGAATTGAACGACAGAATTGTAATGGAATTTCAAAAGCAAGTAAACCAAAAAGAATTTTGCTAGAACACAGAAAATGGACGTCAAAAATTTTGGGAGTTTTCCAGAGAGAGAAAATATCAAAAAGAAAAATAATCTGAAACTACCCAAATCCCCCAAATTTCTCCCCAATATCACACTAACAAACCACTTCCTCAGAATCCCAACTCCATCGAAACTCTATCAATCAACAGAGGAAAAATATCATACACGCTCGCATAGGATTCGAACACAGGACCTCTAACACACCAACTCCCTTGCCACTCAAACCAGCCACAAGGGTAAGGCTTGGATCAAAAATAACAAAATTTGCAAACATGGGGCTTGAACCCAAGACCTGTCACACACACCCAGAACACTTAACCACTGAAGTAGATACACATTTGTGTCAGATATATATAGAATCAGAAATAAATTATTTAGGGCGTTACAACTCTACCCCCTAAAAGAAATTTTGACCTCGAAATTTACCTGATCAGAAAAAATAAGGATACTTCTGACGCATCAAGTCCTCAGGTTCCCACGTGGCTTCCTCAGTGCCATGATTCCGCCATAGAACCTTTTCTAATGGAATGGACTTCCTCCTTAGAACCTTAACATCACATTTCACTATTATGTCTTTTTAAACTTATTTAAACGATGAATAAATAAATAAATTTAATTTCACATTTCACTATTATGTCTTTTTTTTGTCTTTTTATATTTTGCATGCATAGAGAAATTGTGACAAGCAACTATTAGCTCATTGATTGTCTAAGTTTAAACTGAAGATAAGTGGCATTGTAAGAACATTTACATTGCGAGAGAGGCAACTTACTTCAGTAGATAATCTAAATAAGTTTGTAATCCTGTAAAAGAATCAAAGTGATCATTTGATTCAAATACTAAGAAGGATTATGATGTCGTCTACAATTTTAATTGGGGAGATGGCTAGTATTGGCTATCGGAGCAGTTGACTCTACGGGTAGTGACATAGATGTATTCATTGGTAGAATGATACATTGAACTGGACCCAAGATGAATTAATTCTGAATCCATTTGTGAATTAATTCACTTGTGACGTTTATGGTGTGATTTATCTAAATCCTGAGTTAGTCACTGACCATGAATATACAACTCATGTGCTTTAATATAAGTGGATGCTTATGCTCTAAAGATGATCAAACCCATAGCCAGTATGTTGGGTACACGACTTGTGTATGTTATGGCTTTACTAGCATCAGTGGAATTCATAGCTCAATTAAAGAGTCAATAATCTCCTCTCATTGGCATTGTGTGGATTGATAAATATGGAACGTGGTCACAGGTTGCTTATTCTCGAACGAGTAATTTATCACAGTCATTTGTTGACAGTGATTATATTAATTATTAAGAAGACACAATGGTGACAATGAAATAAAATAGGATTGTATTGAGTGAACGAATTTAGCTCAAAGGAATCAAGGATATCATATGAGGGTAATACACACATGACGAGGTCATTGGACAAAGTAGTTGGATGAATTACTTTCGTAAAGAGTATAACATAAGGATTTTTCAATCATGGTACTTCTAATGGACTAACTCCATGATTAAGTAATTGCGAATTATTGGAATGATGCTTCTGGACATAATCGCAATTACTAGAGCCTAATTGTATATGTTTGATTGGTCCCTCCGCTAGCTTAACAAAAGCTCGATCGAACTGCATTTGGATTAGAAGAAAATTCTACGACTTTGGAAATAATTTATTTGAGTCAATTTATTGAATGTGGAATAAAATTATGTGATCGTGAGAATTGTTCAACTAGAGAATTTGATTAAAGAATTTTCTTGAAAAATTAATTTGGAAAATCTAAGTGATTTTTGGGAAATTAATTTTGATCAAGTAAAATTAAATTAATCAAATTAATTACAGTTAATATGATATTTTTAAAAATTAATTTTCAAGTTAGAAAATTGGCCTAATGGGTTATTGAACTTGAAAATTGGACTTGAGATCGTAAATTGGGCATGGAAGCCCAAAACTGAGACCAAGACCCAAAAATTGGTCGAATCAGGCCCCGTATATGAAACCGGGCCGATGGTCCAACCGGTGGCTAGACTGGACCGGTTGGGTCGTCACTGTGCCAAACTGAACCGGTAGCAGCCGAACCGTCTTGGAGTGTTGTAAAGGTGTTGCACCTGCATCACCGGATACGGCGGTGCTGTCGGCTGCGATAGTGACGTTTTGGTGGCCGACGGTGGTTGGTGTAACAACCTATTTTTCAGTGGTGATGGAATAGTGGTTTTGAGACCACGAATTTCAATTGTGTCGACCTTTATATTTTATTTATAGAATATTTATGGAGTCATTAGGGTCGTATTAAAATTTGGTTAAGAAATTTTAACGTTTTCATTGCTAATTAAAGAAAAAGGACTAAATTGTAAAAGATGAAAAATTTAGTAATTATTGCATTTAGATGATTTAATAGCTTAACTAATAAAAATGGAAGGGCCAATAAGGAAATTTGACCTTATTTTTGATAGTGGATGGTTAAATGTTGAATTGTAATATATGTATGTTATAATATTATTATTAGTTAATTATATGATAAAATTAAAACAAATAAAAGAAAAATAAAGAAAGAAAAGGTCATTCGTCATCTTCTTTCTTACATTTCTATAATCGAACACAATAGCTAAGGAGAAGAAGTTTCGGTTGTATGAATTTCCTTGCATGTAAGTGAAATTGATACCCGTTTCTTGTAATTTTTATGTTTTTAAGATCGTTGCAACTAGGTCCAGCTAGCTCGTACCTTCCTTTCTGAATCTGTTAAAATTTTTAGAAGTTTCCATTGATGAATCTTGAAGTTTTTTTACGATAAACATGTTGAAGCTTTGATTGTGGTATTTGATTGTTTTGTGAAGTGATTTTTGTTAGATTTTGATTTAAGGATTAAATTGTTAAAATGTCAAATTTTCAAGATTTGATGGTGAATTTGATGTTTAATAGGGACTATTTAAGGGCCTAGAATATTTGGTTGTAATTTGATTATTAGTAAATGGTCAAATTGATGATTTTCGGGTTAATGGGCTAAATTGCAAAAGTTGTGAAAGTTAGGGGCAATTATGTAAATTTGAAAAATAAAAGGGTATAAAATGTAAAGTAAATTGGAATATGAAATGTAAGCTAATAATTGGGAATTTTACATTTTAGATCAAGACCCTATTGATTTACGTGGAAAAAGAAAAATTACAGAATAGTCTTTGAACTTCTACAATTATTATAACTTAGTCCAGGTAAGTTCGTATGGTTTATAATTTAACATCTATATAAAATGTTTGATTATATAATGTGATATAATAGATATAATTTTTTATAGATGATGTAAAGTTGTTTGGGAAATGTTATTGAATTTCAATACTTGGATCGAATGAACGCGGGATAGAGTACAATCGATTAACGATGTGTTATGTGGGGGAATGGAGTAGAGATTGATGTGGTATGATATATACATTTTTCTCGAGTAGGCTGAGGTTCAGCATTTGTTGTGAACTCTCGTGTTATACTCCCTGTTTTGGTGTGTTTTCGGTTGGACTAGCTCTTCGAAGCAATTGGCATGTTATCGGGTGGATTAGCTCTTATGAGCATCTGGCGTGTTATCGGGTGGATTAGCTCTTACGAGCGATTGGCGTGTTTCGATTGGAATATCTATGTACTCATATTCGTAAGTTGTTCATCAGATCGTAAATCTCTGTATTATAACTTGTTTAATGATTTTGAAAGTTATGACATGTATTTGAGCTTTGAATTGAACTATGCAATTCACCGAGTTGAGATTTTGGATGATAGGAAACACTTGTAGTTGAGTTACTATTGATTGAAATATTGTATTTACTTTGGTAAGATTTATTGTTTTTGTATATAGAACTTACTAAGCTTTAATGAGCTTACTTGTGTTATTTTCTGTTTTTGTAGATACTTTTGAAGGTTGGACGATCGAATCGGCACTCAAGTCACACTATCCATCCGTTTTCGGTAGTTCTTGGAACGTTATTTTGGATTATATGGCATGTAATAGGCTTGTTTGTCATTGTTATTGTTTTGATATGTAAAACTTTAAAGTATGATCTTAAATGAAAGTAGTTAACTTATTATGATATAAGTGAACTAAGTAAGATGTTTTTAGTGCAAAATTATGGTATGTGTTATTGGAATGTTGTGATTGAGATGCCTATGATAGGCATATTGGTTGAATGTTAAATTATGTGAATTAACATGCTTTGGGTGATAGTTCATATTGTTGTAAAATTGTGTATACTTGTGGTACCAATGAGGATACATTGGTTAGGCACTTAGGATGGTTGATCTAGCATGTTTTGAGTTTGTTTAATGTCATTTTGAATAGGTCTTTTTGCTGGTAAATGGATTACTTAGGGTCCAAGTAAGCTTGAAATTGTAAGCTTGACATTTAAGGTTCAATTAGGTACACACGGCCTAGGACACACCCGTGTCACTTGGCCGTGTGCCTCACATGGTCTAAGGCACGATCGTGTGTTTTAACCCAGTATGTTACAAAGCCTCGCACACGGCCTGCGACACAGCCGTGCGTCACAAGTCAGAGAGTTACACGGTCTGGCACACGGCCGTGTGGCCCAACTCAATGAGTTACACGGGTAGGGACACAGCTAAGACACGATTGTGTGTCCCTATTTCAAAAGCTACATGGCCGTGTGTCCCCTATTTTGAAATTTTTCATATTTTTCTTAAAACTTCTGTTTTTGTTTCAAATTGGTCCCAAATTGCTTAAAAGTTATTTTTAGGGCCTCAAAGGCTCGATTTAGGGATGATATGCTTATGTTTGATATGTTTTGAATGTGATTTATTTAATTAATGATTTATTGATAAATGTTTCCTGATTGTACGGTAATGCTCCGTAACCGTAATCCGGCGACGAAGACGGGTTAGGGGTGTTACAATTGGTCTTCGGTGATTAAGTAGTGGAAGAGTTACACTCCTATTGAGACTCTACCACAGAATTAATTTCAGATTAACTATTTCAAAACTAATATTATTTTTATAGTTTAATATTAAATTAAATTTAATACTTATCTTAATAGTATTTTATTAATTTAATATTAAAGTGATTATCTTAATATTAAATTTTAATTTAATGTTTATCTTGTAGATATACATTCTATTATTTTAATAAGATTTAATATTTGATAAATATTAGATTAAATTTAATATTAAAGTGAAATTTAGTCATAGTTGAACTCTCTAAACTCTCCCTATATAAAGAGAGCATTGGGTCATTATTTTACACATTCTTGAATTCAAGAGAAAGTTGTAGAGAGAAAATTCTTTGAAGAGATTATTTTAGAAAATTTTTAGAGATATATTTTCTGATTAACTTGAGTTTAGAGAAATTATGATATTACCCCATCGGTAATATTTGTGAAAAAAATTTCTAATTCGAAGCGAGTCCACACTCAGTAGACGTTAGCTTGAGGATAGCGAAGAAGATTACTCGGTCGAAGCACTCATCCTAAATGAATCGAAAATGTACAATTTTGATTAAGTGTTTATTACTTTAGATATCACAACCAAGATCTTGTTTTGGAAAAAAAATTTAAAACTCTGATTTTTCCCTAGATTTATTTTCCATTGCATTTTCCAAACCCGTTTTTTCCAACAATATGCGCACATGTTTATGATAACTTTATTTGGGCTTTTTCAAGTTTGAGACTATGCGGAGTCTAAGGCTTAAAAGCCTCATGTTTATAAACAAGTCCATGGCCATGACATATGAAAGTTATGAAAGTTCGTCGGACTTGTCGTCTAAGTTTTAGGTCAAAGTATATGCATATGAAGCCTGCGACACAATCCACATGTGAAACACCCCAAACCCGGCCCACGAGCTTTGACCAGATTCGGTATGTTCCTCAAGAAAACCGGTTTCAAATTCTTTTATTACTTAGAGAAAACTGTGCGATTTAAAAAAAAAAACATTGTTTGGGTTGGGCTTGTGTTGAAAACGAATTTAATTCTTTAGATTAAAAAGTTTACTTAACCTTTAATAGGTAAAACTCATAATCATAATAAATAGAAATAAATGGAAAACAATTCAACTATGGCCTTATGGCCTTATTACATCAAATAATTTCGAAGTTATTCAAGTACTTAAATAAAAATAGTAGTTCATAAAATAAAAACTTCATGTTGAGCATGGCCACCACAAGTTCTACCGTCCCGGTCCATCACTGTTCATCACCTGAAAAATGTTCCCACAACGGGGTGAGTCAAACAGACTCAATGTGTACACGACACTAAATCATAATAGAATCAGGCATATCACATATTACACATTCAAAACATAGAATACAGTTATGATGCATTCCCAAACCCAAACCTAATTGTCCATCCGCTACACACCCCGCACACGCCGGTCCACACACCGTGGGACTACTAAGTCGACCCTCCTTCCGCTACACTCCATATTGCGGTCTTAGGTCACCGCATCTTTGTGGTCTTAGGTCACTACTTTCAGATTACATCGTGGTCTTAGGTCACCACTTTCAGATATCACGGTCTTAGGTCACCGTGTTCGTGGTCTTAGGTCACCACATTCACTTCCCCTTTCAAAACAAAACCATATGCCCCATATAATAATATGCATAATATGCCAGAGTTCACATTCTTATCATATTCTCATGTTACAAATAACATTTTTCATATTCCTAGTAGAAGTAGGAAACGTACCTGAGTACTTTGTACCATAACATGGTACCTTAGCCACTTTCATATACTTAATATCACATATTTTAATTAAACATGACCATAAAACATATTAAGAATTAGTGTGGGGTACACACCGATTTGCTTAACAATTTCCTTGAAATCCCGAAATCGATCTACCGCTTAGATCCTTAATCCCTACATTTGATTAATCACTTACTAATTTAATAAAAAGCCATTCGGCCATAAATCCAAATCCTAGTAGGATTAGTATACTTAAACTTACCTTGTGCCGATTGGATTAAAAATCAAATTCAAAACTTCTTTGAGTTCCTTCTTGAAATCGGCTAGCCACCAAAACTCCTAACTAGTTAGTTTTGACTCTTAAAACATATGAGAAATAGATCTAGAATAGCAAACATGGCCTTGGCCGAATGCTATAGACACTTACCTTGTGGATTCTAAATCTCGAAACTCACCGAATAACTAGGGAACACGCGGCCTATGGTGTACCTTCGGGAAAAGAACTTCTCCTTCCTTGTAGTCGACACTTAGTAAATCCCGAAAGATCTCCTTGAAGAATTCGACAGCACCTATGCTTGAAGCCCCTTAAAGATTCGGCTTTTGATGGATTGGAAAGAAAAGAGAATGAAGAATAAAGATGGAGGATCTGGCTATGGCTTCTAATGGAGAGGAAAATATTCGGCTAGGTTCCAACAATTACTTAATCTCGACTTGACAAAAGAAAAGAAAGAAAAGAAGAGAAGAGAGCACTAAGAATTCGGCAGAGAAAGGAGGAAGCACAAATTGATGAGTAGCCCTCCTTCCTTCCTTTTATAGCCGAAATTATCATCTAAGGAGTCCCTTACTTGGCCACCACTCCTCTATCGATAACTTTATCCTTTAATTATCACTTAAAATAAAAGATAATTCAAAGCAACTATCCTTACTTAGCCGAAATTATTAAACTCAAAGTCCCTTACTTGGCCATCACTTCTCCCTTATTTTCCTCTTTATCTCTTTATTCAAATTAAAAGAATTTAATCCAACAATTATCTCTTGAAAATAACGATAAATAAATCCCTTATTTATCCACTATTTATAAAATAATAAAAGCTCCTAATTTATAGCCATGTGCCGTCCACCTTTCTGCTCCTTGTAGCAAAATAAAATTTCTTTTATTTGCTTCCCATGTGACTCGAACTTAGGCCCATTCCTCTTGCATATGGCGCCATTTCCATAGGCCCTAAGTGGCATCTTGGACCACTTTTCCAAGCCTGTTTGTGTGTCAAATTTCACAAACTTTTTCTTTTAAGGCCACCTTGCCTTAATTTCCCCTTTTAAACCTTAAAACTCGTCATTTCTAGGTCATTTCTAAGTTTCCAAAAATTTTCGTTCGGCTCTGTAAACTTGACATTTTCTTACATTTCCAAGTTTCCAGAAATGTTCACTTTCCATTTTCCTTACATTTCCTAGTTTCCAAAAATGTTCACCTTCCATTTTTAAACTTAACATTTCCATACATTTTCGAGTTTCCAAAAATGTTCATTTCTAACTCATTTTCATCCATTTAGGGTTTCCAAAAATATTCAAAATTTATTCTTAGTACCTAAAACATGTTTACTGCACAACTAAACTGAAAATGCATAGGCCCTTTCCAGGATGTTACAGTTCTACCCTCCTTAAAAATAATTTCGTCCTCGAAATTACTTATTGCTGATCGTGGCAATCCTTCTCACCGCACTATGCTTACGCTGCGCACTCGATCTTAATAGAACCATCATACTTTCTAGGCACAATCTCTAAGTTCACGCCCCTTAGAACTCATTTCTAACGTCGCGATTTAATCCGATTAAAGAGTTTTATGCATCAGAATTTTTTTTTTGTTCCACTTATTAACCGCGAACAGTTTTATGAAAAGAGATGTTTAAAAGTGGTTCTTTCGATCAAACAAAGTTCTCAACTCAAATTCACTATTCAGAAAGTCACGTTCACATTCATCAACCAATTATGAACTTTCGCTCATTCGAGAAATGTTGTAGTTTTCATTGTTGTTGTTTTTCCACTACCTGTGGGTATTTTCGTAATGTGTCCTACAGGGGTATTTTCGTAATTTTTCAAAATAAGGTTCCTTGGTGATTTTGTCAATAAGGGTATTTTGGTAATTTTGAAATCCCGGGGGTATTTTGAAAAATTTTAAAATTCGGGGGTATTTCGGTAATTTTGGAACTCGGGGTATTTTGGTAATTAACCAGGTAAGTTTGTAAAGTTTAATAAATCAGGGATATTTCAAAATTTGCAAAACTTTGAGGGTTCTTTTGAGAATTTTACTTTCCAAAACGGTGATGTTGCAAAAATTTTGAAAATCGAGGTCATTTTGGTAATTTTGTGAGTTAAGGGCGTTTCAGTAATTTTTCTCCAAATCAAGGTATTTTTGATAATTTGCAAATTAGGGTTTTTGAACATTTTATAAAGTAATGAAAATTTTGATAAGAACTATGGGTATTTTGGGAATTTCATAAACCAAAGGTATTTTTGTAATTTACCAATAGGGTATTTTTGTAATTTTATAAATCAAAAATTTTTCGAAAGAATTTTGTAAAAATAGTTCTCACAAATTAAAAAGGTAATTTTAAGAGTTTTAAAACTAGGGTTTATAAAAACACGGCTAGTTCCCTTTCGGGTTTTAGTTATTGTGTTTAGCCTATGACCGAGTCCTCTTGGTTAGGGTGAACCAAGCTACGCACTGTGCAGATTCCAGTGAAGAGGAGGTGAGTCACTAGGATCTGCTTAAGTACCAGTGCTCTTCCGGATCCAATCCTAGACATGCGCACAATGGTTACCACACCCTAACTCGGCGCCTTAGTCATAGGTTTGTTTAATGGAATTAAGTCTTATGTGTTTGTGTTTGAGTAAACTAGTCCTAGGGTTCAAGTTCCTATCATGTTATTCTACGTTCCATTCCTCTTCTACCCTTCCATAATTCATAACATAAACCACATAATCACACAAATGGTTAGGGTACTTACGGTGGATCATGGTCGGAGACTTAGGTGCCATGCAGAAAACCCGCTCATATTCAAAAATACTTTCATAAAACTCATTTGGGCTCGATTTGAAAACGTTTTGGGCCTTAGCCCACAGCCGAGAGTTTAAAACTGGCTCGATACAAAATGAAACACCCCAAACCCGGCCCACGAGCTTTGACCAGATTCGGTATGTTCCTCAAGAAAACCGGTTTCAAATTCTTTTGTTACTTAGAGAAAACTTTGTGCGATTTAAAAAAAAACATTGTTTGGGTTGGGCTTGTGTTGAAAACGAATTCAATTCTTTAGATTAAAAAGTTTACTTAACCTTTAATAGGTAAAACTCATAATCATAATAAATAGAAATAAATGGAAAACAATTCAACTATGGCCTTATGGCCTTATTACATCAAATAATTTCGAAGTTATTCAAGTACTTAAATAAAAATAGTAGTTCATAAAATAAAAACTTCATGTTGAGCATGGCCACCACAAGTTCTGTCGTCCCGGTCCATCACTGTTCATCACCTGAAAAATGTTCCCACAACGGGGTGAGTCAAACAGACTCAATGTGTACACGACACTAAATCATAATAGAATCAGGCATATCACATATTACACATTCAAAACATAGAATACAAAAGTTATGATGCATTCCCAAACCCAAACCTAATTGTCCATCCGCTACACACCCCGCACACCGCGGTCACACGTGGGGACTACTAAGTCGACCCTCCTTCCACTACACTCTATATTGCGGTCTTAGGTCACCGCATACTGTGGTCTTAGGTCACCACTTTCAGATTACAGTGGTTTTAGGTCACCACTTTCAGATATCATGGTCTTTGGTCACCGTGTTCGTGGTCTTAGGTCACCACATTCACTTCCCCTTTCAAAACAAAACCATATGCCCCATATAATAATATGCATAATATGCCAGAGTTCACATTCTTATCATATTCTCATGTTACAAATAACATTTTTCATATTCCTAGTAGAAGTAGGAAACGTACCTGAGTACTTTGTACCATAACATGGTACCTTAGCCACTTTCATATACTTAATATCACATATTTTAATTAAACACAGCCATAAAACATATTAAGAATTAGTGTGGGGTACACACCTGATTTGCTTAACAATTTCCTTGAAATCTCGAAATCTGATCTACCGCTTAGATCCTTAATCCCTACATTTGATTAATCACTTACTAATTTAATAAAAAGCCATTCGGCCATAAATCCAAATCCTAGTAGGATTAGTATACTTAAACTTACCTTGTGCCGATTGGATTAAAAGTCAAATCCCGAAAACTTGTTGAGTTCCTTCTTGAAATCGGCTAGCCACCAAAACTCCTAACTAGTTAGTTTTCGGCTCTTAAAACATATGAGAAATAGATTTAGAATACCAAACATGGCCTTGGCCGAATGCTATAGACACTTACCTTGTGGATTCTAAATCCCGAAACTCACCGAATAACTAGGGAACACGCGACCTATGGTGTACCTTCGGGAAAAGAACTTCTCCTTCCTTGTAGTCGACACTTAGTAAATCCCAAAAGATCTCCTTGAAGAATTCGACAGCACCTATGCTTGAAGCCCCTTAAAGATTCGGCTTTTGATGGATTGGGAAGAAAAGAGAAGGAAGAATAAAGATGGAGGATTCGGCTATGGCTTCTAATAGAGAGGAAAATATTCGGCTAGGTTCCAACAATTACTTAATCTCGACTTGACAAAAGAAAAGAAAGAAAAGAAGAGAAGAGAGCACTAAGAATTCGGCAGAGAAAGAAGGAAGCACAAATTGATGAGTAGCCCGCCTTCCTTCCTTTTATAGCCGAAATTATCATCTAAGGAGTCCCTTACTTGGCCACCACTCCTCTATCTGATAACTTTATCCTTTAATTATCACTTAAAATAAAAGATAATTCAGCAGCTATCCTTACTTAGCCGAAATTATTAAACTCAAAGTCCCTTACTTGGCCATCACTTCTCCCTTATTTTCCTCTTTATCTCTTTATTCAAATTAAAAGAATTTAATCCAACAATTATCTCTTGAAAATAACGATAAATAAATCCCTTATTTATCCACTATTTATAAAATAATAAAAGCTCCTAATTTATAGCCATGTGCCGTCCACCTCTCTGCTCCTTGTAGCAAAATAAAATTTCTTTTATTTGCTTCCCATGTGACTCGAACTTAGGCCCATTCCTCTTGCATATGGCGCCATTTCCATAGGCCCTAAGTGGCATCTTCAGACCACTTTTCCAAGCCTGTTTGTGTGTCAAATTTCACAAACTTTTTCTTTTAAGGCCACCTTGCCTTAATTTCCCCTTTTAAACCTTAAAACTCGTCATTTCTAGGTCATTTCTAAGTTTCCAAAAATTTTCGTTCGGCTCTATAAACTTGACATTTTCTTACATTTCCAAGTTTCCAGAAATGTTCACTTTCCATTTTCCTTACATTTCCTAGTTTCCAAAAATGTTCACCTTCCATTTTTAAACTTAACATTTCCATACATTTTCAGGTTTCCAAAAATATTCATTTCTAACTCATTTTCATTCATTTCCGGGCTTCCAAAAATATTCAAAATTTATTCTTAGTACCTAAAACATGTTACTTCGTACAACTAAACCGAAAATCCATAGGCCCTTTCCAGGATGTTACAACATGTATGAGTTCGCCATATCTATGAATCTTCTACTATGAATCTGCATGTATGATTTCGCCATATCTATGAATCTTCTTCTATGAATCCGCAGTATGAGTTCGCCATATCTATGAATCTTTTCTATAAATCCGCAATATGAGTTCGCCATATCTATGAATCTTATTCTATGAATCTGCATTATGAGTTCGCCATATCTATGAATCTTCTTCTATGAATCCGCATGTATGAGTTTGTCATATCTATGAATCTTCTACTATGAATTCGCATGTATGAGTTCGCCATATCTATGAACCCATTTCTACGAGTTCGCATGTATGAGTTTGCATATAAGAATCTACATTTAGAAATCCGCACGTAAGAGTTTGCAGGAATGTTCGTCAAGTTAATCCAAAATGACTCTTTCCACTCGGTGGGTTTTCTGCTAAGATTATATGCAACAAGTCTGTACGAAAAGAGTATATGCTTCATGATCTTTCACAGGAGGAATACTCATGCATTATGTATTGCACCTCTATGTTGTTCAAGCCCAAGCATAAGCTGTGAAATATGAATGCACAAGTTTTTTCTAAGCAAAATCAGTGACAAATTCTTAATTTTGAAATCAGAAGGGAAGCAACTTTATTGTAGGACTCACTAAGTTCCTTATGAACTTACCATGTTTCTCTCCTTTGTTTCAAATATTCCAAATTGTTGTTTGGTGGAAAAAGGGAACTAAGCCAGAGTCTTCAAAGTCTAGCGTGAGCATATCATCTTTCGTTTTATAACATGTGTAGATATTGGGGCAACTTATAAACATTTGGTTTGTACATATTAATTCCCTTGTGATTGATGAAACCACTAATCATCCAACTCATTATTTGTCTTAAAAAAGAGTTAAAGGTTAAAATTAAATCTTTCTTTTTTTGAAATTTAAAAATCTTAATTTAATTATTATCGTTGTTTGTAGTTTTTATTAAAATTTATTAATTTAATATAAGAACTTTTTAAACTTAGTTCAAATTGTAATTAGATGCATGAGACTAAATTGATAAATTTCTATAAAAAATTAATATTATAAGAAATTTGTTTTATAAATATTGTGATTTAATGGCAAAATACAATGAAACTGCTGAATAGTTAATAAATTATTTTACATACCTTGGTAGTTGAAATTTTGAAGCGTCGATCTCCGATTGGTCCAAGATAAAATTATACACTAATCCAATCTAACGTATTCATTCATGAATGATTGCATAAAGAGAGTGTTGCAAGTTTGTTTTTATTTTTTTTAAATAAATTCCCAATTTGTTCATATTCCATCTTTTACTAAATCTAAATGGAATTGGCGCACCACTTCTTCCTTCCTCTTAGTCAAACATTTCATCAATGCTCACATGTGCTTAGCCAGCTTATCATGTATACATGTCCATTAACACACACCTACATGTTTGTTCCTCATGCCTTTCACAAATCTCCCTCTTTCTCGTTTTTACTATTCATCGCCATATTCATACTTAAATATAATATAAATTTTTTATCACAAAAAAATTAACCAAACACCTTACAGTAAGTTTGGATAGACGATAATGTACAGCGTATTTAATTTATTTTTTATCTTACGTTACAGTATTATTATAATATCTAATTTTACCATCATCACTATTTTTGCATTAACTGTAAATAAAATGTACCGCTCATTTAAATTTAATTTATTTGCTGTTTTATTAACATGTAGAGTCAAGAGTTAGCCATTAGTTGATAATTAAGGGGAAAAATATTGGTATAATAATAATTATTTAAATAAGCATTATACTTTTCCTATATTTTTATTTTGAATATTCAATTAATTAAATTTTATAAAAATATATTACATTATTACATGCATTTTAAAAAAAAAATTTATCATTACAAATCAATATCTACTATTTATCATGGTCCAGAATTATCAACAACATTTTATAATTTTGTAATTTTTAAATAAAAATATATTGTATAAATAAACTTTAAAAAATAAAATATCTATTTTTTAATGAAGAGAAACAAAAGGGGCAAAAAAAGAAAGAATATAACTTTTATTATGGTGCAGAATCTTTACTTTAAAATATGCTTTTAATTTTTGTTTTTTTGTTGAACTTTAAAATTTTAAAATATAATAAAAAGAAAGTGGGCCTAATTAATTGGTTTCCATCTTATCAGTCAATTTTGCAGGAGGGAGAGTGCACTTGTGTCAGTGTCTGTCTTCAATCTCCAAAACACACACCTTTTTAATCCAATCAAATCCCACCCTTATTTTCTTAACTATATATTTAAATGTTTCTCATTTCTTTTCTTTTAATTTTTTTTTATTTTCATAAACACAGTTAATTTAACCACAAAATAACTAAATAAAGTTCCATAAAAGAAAATTAAAAAAAAAACATAAACTCATTAACCTTATAGATTATTGATAATTAAATCTGTATAAAATATACAAGTGAACAATTACAACGAATAGAAGGGAAAAAGTTTACCACCACAATCATTAATAACTTTTCTAATTTAGTACATTAAAAAAAATAATGATTAAAATTTAAGTCTATTGTGAATACCGAGTTATTGTAATAATAAAGAGGATGTGGGTTTAAACATGTTTTTTCTCCTATTTAAAATTTAGGGTGGATTTGGATGGACGGTAGAATGCGGTGCACTGCGTTTAGTTTACTTTTTGTCTCACGCTACAGTGCGTTTACTTGCGGTTAGTATAAAAATAACAGTGACGGTAAGATTAGATACTGTAGCGTGAGACAAAAAGTAAACTAAGTGCACCGCACCACACCCCACTGTCATCCAAACTCACCCTTAAAAAATTGATTGCAATTATAATAGTGTAAATGAGATAATAGTGCTAGCAAACTACTTGAGTTGAACTCGAACAAAATTCAAACTCGAATATGTAATTATTGAGCTGAGCTTGAGTTCAAGTAGCTCAAGCTATCGGTCGAACCGAATTTGAATTTAGTGATACTTGATTTGAACAACTCGTGAGCTTTATCGAGTTTTTTATATTTTTATATTATTAAATTACATTATTGCCTTTAATATTATTAACCTTAAGCTTAATTATTTAGTCAAGCTAGTCGAGCTTGAGTACAAAAATCGATAAACGAGCTTAATTAAACTTGAGTTCAAATAACTCAATTTTATCTTGAACCAAGTTTGTGCTTAAAAATAGATGTTCTCAAGTTGAGATCAAGCTTGACAGTATTCAAACTTGACTCGGCTCGATTATGCTCCACATGCAAATAGTATTTTCTAATTTAATTAAAAATTCGAAAAGATTTAAGAATAATTTAAGAAATATGTAAAAATGTTAAATATAACAAATAAATTTTTATCACTTTTTCTTTCAATTTTATTATTATTATCTCCTTCGTCTCTCTCTCTTTCTCTGAGACTGAGAGACAATGAGATTTCATTCTTTTCTTCATTCTATTTCTACCTAAATAAAAACCCTCCTAATCCCCCTTAATTTACGCCTCTTGCCCTCCTCCTCCTTCTCCTTCTTCTTGCTGCTGCTGCTGCTGATGCTGTGTCTAGGGTTTTCCTTGTAGGTTGGGTTTGTAAATATGGAGAGATCGGATGGCAAACTTCCTATCAACTTCTTTCAAACTTCCTCAGGTTTCTTCTTTTTTCTGTTTTCAATCCTTTCACTTGCTTGTTTTGTTCTAAAGAAATTAAATTTTCTTGTACACTTTGGATCTTTATCCATTTTCTTAGCTACCGAAGGGGTCTTAACCGTTAAACCCGCTTTCTTTTTGTTGCCTTTGCTTGGTTACTTGTTTACCTTCTAACAACCAGTCTCTCTCTCTTTTATTTTTCTTTCCTGTTGCATTTAGATATTTTTTTTCTTCTGTTTATTATAATTGGATGGTTTGTTAAGCTATTTGATTGATCGGCTTTCATGGTATTGTTGAATAGCTAATTAGTTAATAATTTTGCAGATAATGCGCATTTTGATGCTTCCCAGTACGAATTTTTTGGTCAAAATGCCATGGAAGAACTGGAGTTGGGAGGTTTGGAAGATGGTGAAGTGGAAGCTCCTGTTTTTGCATCCATTGAAGATGACGAATACCATTTGTTTGATAGAGGAGATGTGAGATTTCATTCCTTTGATTACGAATTGTGCTGTGAATCCATGTTTTATTTGCACTGATCCTTCTGCATTGCTTTGTAGCTACTGCTACCTTTTCCTTCCATTATATTTCTGACCCTAAAATATGTCATAGAGTTTGTTGGTCCTTAAGTTCTTGTTTGTCACTTGGAGCTGTAGCAATGTTGTTTCATAACTTAACATGTGCCAAATTAACACTTTAAGGGGCACCTGAAAGCAGGAGGATGGGCTCATAAAACAAAGCTTTAATGGAACATTTGATTCCTTACTATGTTTGTGTTGTCATGCTTCAAGTGAAGCAGTTATTGTATTATCTTTCTGTTGAACTTTGTTCATGTTATGAAACAATAATGCCATTGTCTTCTGCATTCATGCTAATTGGTTTTACTTTTTGCCTTGTATATATTTTAATTTTTAGTTATTGATTTTGCTGCCTGTCCCTTCTCCTATATGCAGTAATCAATCATGTGCTAAACTCAAATCATGGTTTCAACTTGTGGTGTTTCTTGATTTTGAAATATGACTATTTCAGCTCTAATATACCTGTTATTTAATTTGTAGGTTGGAAGTTTAGGGTCACTATCTGACATGGATGATTTGGCTAGTACTTTTGCAAAGGTTTGTTCTATTCATTTATAAATGTTGCACTGTGATGAATGTCAATAGTTAACCTTTCTCACTAACAGTTGTTTATAAGACTTAATCTGCTTGTTTCCTGAGTTCCTTTGGGCCTTTATGGTTAATCGATTTGTTTTTCTAAAGAATTTGGATTATTTTTCATGTTCTACTGATGTTAACATATATGAAGATAGTTATGTTAACATTGACTTGTGCTGTATCATGTAGAGGACTTTGTGTAAAAGATGATGGTTTAACTTGTGGTCAAGGATGCTAATTATGGGTAGTTTGTGATATCTAACTGTTTTGGCGGAAGGAATGGATCTACAGCCTATCATGATATGGACCCTCGGTAATTAGAAACTTATCAGGCATTAGGGAGAAAAAGCAGGAGATTCTTTGATGCATTTTCTTTCTGATGATCTCATAACTAATGGGACATTTTTGATGTATGAAATGAATGTGAGAGAAATTAAATTAGTAAACTATTGTCTTATTATGTCTGTAACTGTTTTACATTTCAAATTACATTTGTATATGGCTATGAATTTTATTAGAAAAATGTCAAGGAAAGATGGACCGAAACTATTTTGTCTCTCCATATGTGGCTTACCACTTATTATCAGGCTTGTATGTTGGTACCAAGCATGCTTTACCTTTATTATTATTATTATTATTATTATTGTACTTAAGTGTTCATCTAAGTGGATAAACACTGCATATATATTTTCAAGATGCTGTCCACTTAGGTTTCTTTTGGGAATAATCAAGGCTGTGCTTTTGTGCATAGTCTAATTCAGTTAATTAAATCAATCACCTAAGTTATAGTTGTTTAAGGTAAATTTGAGGAATGGCTTGATGGTATCTTAGAGATTAACATGCGTATGTTACAAATTAGGCAATGGAGTTCAAATATTGTGTCTCTTATGACATTTTTTTAATCATTACATTTCATCACCTATATCCAAAAAGCCACATGCTTTGTAAGAAGCTTGTATGATTTGATAAAGGTTGTCTAATTAAAATAATCATTACCAAAACCGACATGTTCTTAGGCAGAGACATATAACATAGAAATAACTTTGCTTTGGATAATTAGTTAAAGCATTGGGTCCTGTAAGCAGTTGTAATTTAAGGGTAATTGGCTAAACAAAAATATCTTTGGGAGATCTTTTTAGATGATCCGATCCTTTTGAGTCTCACCTTGTCTATGCTAGATCTGTTCCTATGACTACTTTAGAGAAATTGAATCCTGACTCTTCCCAACAATTTTGGGTTTAGATGTGAGACCCACTTTTACCTTATATGATAGTGAAATGAGAAAGAGAGGAGTTCAGAATTAATCCTTTCATTATGATTGGATTTTAAAAGTTTTTTTTTTTTATCTGCAGTTGAATAGGGTTGTCACAGGACCAAGACATCCAGGAGTTATTGGCGAAAGATCCGGTTCTTTTTCAAGGGAAAGTAAGTAGAATTATGCCATATTTTATGCCTTTATGTTGCAGTTACAATCTCTATCGATGAATGTACAAAGTAATATCAGTTGAAATTTGAAAAAAAAAAAAAACTTGAAAATCTCGGTGTCAAGCATCCCTCATTGTTATCCCAAGAATATCAGTATAAGTATGTTTCATATTGTGAAAAATTCTTTTCAGGTTCATCTGCTACTGACTGGGCTGTAGATGGAGAGCATTTAAACTGGATGGATCAGCATATGTTTGAAACAGAAGATTCCCAAGAAAGCAAAAGATGGTCCTCACAGCCACAACTCACTTCTGCTCGTTTTTCAGAATCAAAGCCTTTGTATAGAACTTCGTCATATCCCCAGCAGCTGCCAGAGCCTCACTTCTCAAGTGAACCAATTGTTGAGCCCAAACCATCAATCTTCACATCTTTCCCTCCTCCTGGTAGCAGATGCCAACAATCTTCACCTGGCAACCTAAAAGTTCCAGTTCTTACTAGTGGATCTCCGTCACCCTTCTCTGCAGCAAGCCTCTCTTCATTGTCCAACTCCAGTCTTCATCTGGCTGGTGTATCTCATGGATTACATTTTGGTGGTAATTTGTCCCGGTTAACATCTCCTGGCCCATCTTTTAGTAGTAGGTCGCTAAATCATTGGGTTAACCAGTCTGGTCTACTACATGGAGAACGTGCTGGTCTTTTGCATCTTATGTTGCAACAGCAAATACCTCATCAAAATGGCCTATTGTTCCCACAGTTAATGTCACCTCAACAGCAGAGAATACACCATTCAGTTCAACCATCTTTGGCACATTTTGCTGCATTGCAATCTCAAGTTTATAAATCTCATCCTTCACATAAAATGATGCTTGGACTGGCTGATCTTAGGGAACATCGAACTAAATCATCACAAAGAAACAGGCAGAGCATGCGTTTCTCTCAGCAAAGTTCTGATGCTGGTAGCCAGAAAAGTGAGAGTGGGTTGGTACAATTCAGATCCAAGTATATGACTGGTGAAGAGATAGAGAGTATTCTCAAGATGCAGCATGCCGCCACGCATAGTAACGATCCTTATGTAGATGATTATTACCACCAAGCTTGTATTGCCAAAAGATCTTCTGGATCCAGGGCTAAACATCATTTTTACCCATCTCACCCGAAAGAATCACATTCTCGAACCCGTAACAGTGGAGAGCAGCATTTGCATCACCATGTTGATGCACTCGGGAAGGTCCCCCTCTCTTCCATTCGTAGACCCCGTCCTCTACTTGAAGTTGATCCTCCCTTGGGCTCAGGTGATGGTTCTGATCAGAAAACTGAGAGGCCTCTGGAGCAGGAACCTATGCTTGCAGCTAGAATCACCATTGAAGATGGTCTCTACCTTCTTCTTGAAATAGATGATATTGACCGGCTCATACAATTCAGTCAGCCCCAAGATGGTGGGGCTCAGCTCAAAAGGAGGCGGCAGATCCTGCTTGAAGGTATGGCAGCATCACTTCAGCTTGTTGATCCGCTTAGCAAAGGTGGGCATGCAGTTGGCTGTGCTCCCAAGGACGACATCGTGTTCCTAAGATTAGTCTCCCTTGCAAAAGGCCGGAAGCTCATCAATAGGCTCCTTCAGGTTCTCATCCCTGGTAGTGAGCTTATACGAATAGTGTGCATGACCATTTTCCGTTACTTGAGATTCTTGTTTGGTGGTCTTTCTGCTGATCTGGAAGCAGCTGAGACAACTAATGTCCTTGCAAAGACAATTTCCGTGTGTGTTAATGGCATGGATCTTCGTGCACTTAGTGCGTGCCTTGTTGCAGTTGTTTGTTCTTCGGAGCAACCACCACTTAGGCCTCTTGGAAGCCCTGCTGGGGATGGTGCTTCTGTTATCATAAAATCAGTTCTTGAAAGGGCCAGTCAACTTCTAAGTCATCCCTCTGGAAATTGCAGCATGCCTAATTATACTCTCTGGAGGGCTTCATTCGATGAATTTTTCGCCCTTCTTTCCAAGTACTGTGTTAGTAAATATGAGACAATAATCCAATCAATACATAACCAGCCTCAGCCAACCACAGAAGTCATCGGTTCAGACGCTATAAGGCGTGAAATGCCCTGTGAACTTCTACGAGCTAGTCTTCCTCACACTAATGAATCCCAGAGGAAGCTTTTGATGGACTTTTCTCAGCGTTCGGTGCCCATAAACGGATCCAATTCGCCTGCTGGGAGTACTAGCCGAATCAACTCTGAATCGGTAAGGGTCTAATAAAGAAGGGAAGGGTAGCATGCAAATGTTGTGAACAATGCAGTTGATAGGATGTAGAATGAGAGAACAGAGGGGAAGAGGTATGCATTATTGTCCTCCTTCCTCTCTTCTTCCCTTCTCCTAAGATCATGAAAGTTGATCGAATTTATTCTAGCAACGCAAATGAATGTGTGGTGTGATGGGGGAGAGTTGGTGATTGGAAATTGTTAGTGTAGCTTGTGGGGAGCTTTATTTTGGTGCTCTGCTTTGAGACACTCCGATACCAAGGGGAGTCGTAGTATTAGTGGGTTGGAATGAAAATGAATGTACAGTTGGTCGCTTACTGAACCTTGGAAACACTCCTTTTCTATACTGTTCCAATTACAGTAGCTCCGAGGGAGTCTGATGATGTCCAAATTGGGTGGGTTTGTGGCTTTTCTAGTCTACTTGAGTTATTGAAGAGGGGTGGGGGATGAAGGGTGGCTTCTCAGAGCAATTCAAAATCAACCTGTAATAATAGAAAAAGAAATGTTTTATATGACCAGACTTTGCTTTTAATTCTAAATGCAAAGCAAGATTTGTTGCTTGTCTTGTCTTTGTTCTAAACTCTAACCATGCCATCTACATCTTGTGAAATCCTGGTATTCTCTGCGAGATTCCTATGGTATTATAGAGCGTTGGGAGAGGTCTACTTCTACGTTGGAGCCGTCGTCAAGATACTGAAACTGAGCTGCCTACCAATAGAAAATCAGATATGCAAAGACAGCCACCCTTGATTCCATTGTCATCTACAATAGTCGATCAGAAACCCATATCAAACTCTGTTAATTAATAAAAGCTAAATAAATAATAAAGTTTAAAATTTTAATAAAAACACTAGTGCTCGTGAGTGAAAATAAAGAATACTGTAGGAGTATCTTTTAAGAGAGTAAAAATAGCAATAGTGAATCAATAAGAGATATAGTTTCATATTTTTAATTAAAAAAGTTAATTACTTATGTGACTTTAGTTTTTATGTATATAAATAAAATTGCGATTATCTTCTAATTCTTCAATTGAACATGATGGGATAAAATAAAATAATTATATAGTTAGAAAGATTTAACTTGCTCTCTAAGGAAGAATCTTCAGTGAAATTTCAAACAAATTGAAAAAGGAAAACTTGGGTATAAATATTATGATTCACTCAATACTAAACTCGTGTTTCATCATTGAAGGAAGCATGGCAATGCCACCAGCAGCGGCTGATATTGACGTTGAAAGACCACTTAATCTGGTCGGAATTCTAAGTGTTGTCGCTTCTTTCCCCATAACAGTATTTATAATTTACATCATAAGGACTTGTTATGAAAAAGCCAGGAGGCAGCTCCGACATCCGACTCAAGACATTGAGGCCGGCCGTCAATCCATGCGGCAACCGGCAGGGACCGTTGTAATATACAAGAATAATATCATTAGCACGCAAGAAACTACAGCCAAAGAAGAAGAAGAGAGTGGAAGCAAGGATTGTGCAATATGCCTGGAAGAACTGAAAGAAGGGGATCGTTGCAGGATGTTAAGCAAATGCCGACATGTTTACCATCTTTCTTGCATCGATCGATGGTTGCTTAAGCACTCCCATTGCCCGCTTTGTCGTGCTTCTATCTGCGCTTCCTGATCTAACTGCTTTTCTTTGCATTACAATTGTTTCATATTTTAATATTCTATTATATTCGTGTATAACATTTTATCTGTTCTTCAACATTCATCAATGGCTGCGGTTTGTTAGTTTGATCTCTTTTTTTTTTTCTTTCTTTTTTTTTGTTCTTTCTAGTCCTCCCTTTCAAGTGTTTCGCAATTAAAAAAAAAAAAAAAAAAAAAACAATGAACATGACATTGACATGATATGTTTAAACTTGGTTACATGAGATGTTTGGTGCACATTTTGTAATAGATTTTGATACTTTCTATAATTTGTGGTATTAACTTCAAAAAATAATAATAATTTGTGGTTTTTTATTTTATTTTATAATTTGACTTTTGTGTATGAGCAAATTTAAACTCTATATTCTAAATTTTTATTTTTAATTTTAACATCTTATATGAAAAAATATATCATGTTAACTTATTATTTCCAGAAAATACTAAAAAAAAAAAACCATAATTATTTCCTATTTTTTAAAACCAAAGAATAAATAATAATAATAATAATAATAATAATAATAATAATAATAATAACTAATTCTCAATTTCGCAATCCAATCAATTCGATACCATTCTCTGAATTTAGATTTAGTTCAAATATCATTGATTATTTTAGTTAACGAATTTATCAATCATCATTTGGATATATTCCAAAAATATATGAACTAAAAATATCAAAAATTGAAGAATAGTGATTAACTCAACAACTTATGCACAATACAAAACTAGTAGCCGAATATAACTATTTAGGACATGACTAAAATTTCAAAACTAGAAAAAGAAGAATCAAATTAGAGTACAAAGAACTTATGCAAATGTACAAGTGGCTGCACAGTCAATACTTTCTATGTTTTCTGAATGTTAATTATTTGTATACAAAATAAAGTTAAATGATCAAATAACTAATAAGTTTTGTAATAGCAAACTATTTCTGAATGGCACATAAAGGTGAGTAAAAATATACATATAATAGATATAATAAACTGGGAATGTGTCATATTATATCAATCCTAAAAAAGCCAATGCTTTCTTCTTGGTGCTCTGGTAGGAACATCTGTAAACATACATAAGTATATGGACTTCATTCATCTGGCCGATGAAATAGCAAGAATTGGGTGACAGATCAAAGAATAAGAAATGAAAACTACTAAAGTTGGTCTCACCTCCACTTGCATACAATGAATTGTAATGTACTTCACTCCAGAAGCTCAGCCAAATTTCTAGAATACACAATAATAAGCAACTTTTTATTAGGGTTTTCTTCAATAATTACATTACCATTAGCTGGTAAAATAAAGGAGAAAGAGAGAAGGCATCATTGGTTTGTCGCATAGTAAATCAGGCAAGACATAAATAATATCTACCTCTAGTAGGACTTGCTTGTTTGGGCATGATCTCGATGTAGCAAGTGTCACGAAAAGAGGTGACCAGACAAATTTTGGCTCCGAACTGCAGTTGATACATAGAAACCCAATGAAGCAGCTAATAGATAGAATAACAAAATAAGCTTATTGCAAAGAGGTTTGAGCATTTCTGCATAAGCTTAACTTAATAAACTTTAGACAACCACATACAAGCACTTGAAAAAGTTGCATAGTAAGATTATGGAACTAATACACAAATGGAAATGCCTTTTCATTCAATTTCATTAGCATGGATTATCATATCCATCTCCTGCAAAAGACAGATTAAATGCTATAACCTTGTAGCTCTGCAACTAATTTTTATCCAATCTCCACAAACTACTTGATGAAGAATATGTTTGAGGAGATAGAATAGAAAGAAAATGGAGGATAAGTAGAGAAATAAAGTGAAACAAGCAAGGGGGAAAAAAGATGGAACACTTTACTAAGGTTGTAAATGAATAGAACATTCATTGAACAGTTTAATTTATGTTGATTATCAAGCTAAATAAACGAGCATTAATAAGATTTGTAGATTTTGAGGTTTGTTTATTAAACGAACGGAACATAAACAAAGCTTGTTTAGTTCAATTATATTCATAAACAAGCTCTTTATGTTCATTTAAAACTCATCTAATAAATTATTTAAAGCTTGTATAGACCTCGTTAATTGTTCAATTATTAGATAATTAATAATATAATTGTTTGTGAGCTTATTTTATTTATTTATAATATAATTATTAATATTAATCTTTTGATTATTTTATATCTAAGTAATAAGATATATGATTATTTATTGTTTGTTTGTTTATTATTTATGAACATATTTTTTATTTGTTCACGAACATGTTCCCTAGTCAACGGCAATTGGAATGCAAGTAGCAGAGAAAGTCTGCCATGTCTACAAAGAGGATGTTAATGATGTAAATTTCTCCAAAATTAATTCAGTTTCAAGGATAAAAACAAAAAATTCCATTTAATATACTAATGCAACATGTTTTTACAAATCTAATATAAGAGCATAATGTGCAAGTTTAATGTGGTGGACATGGACTTCTTTTAAAATGGTTGCAGACAAAGTAGTGTTTCATTACATAGCTTGTGTGGGCTTAACTTGGCTACTTCAGGTTCAACATAACTCTTCAAATTTCAGATATAATGGAAGATCCGAGCGACTCATTTTTTCGATGAAACAAACAATATACAGTAGCTTGCGAAAAACACATTTCTACTGGGTAGTAACAAGAAGTCATTCTAAGGAGTCAAGAAGAGAAAATTTCAACTTACTCGGTCAGCAGCTGCTTGTAGAGTGACATGATCTCCCCATTCCCCGGATCTAGTGGAACACAAAATTTTGCACTAAATGAGTTAGTATTCACACATTTTAAATTATTAAAAAAAAAAAAATCTTTTCTACGCATCCAGAGGAAATTAAAAAAGAATCAATATCTAACTTTTTCATCTTCTTCAGGTAGCCTTTGTACTTCATTGGAACATAGCCTTCATACAACTTTTTGGAATGCTTTAGCTGAGGAAGAAGAAATTAAATGTAAATAGAAAAGAATAATAGAGAGTCAATAAATATAAACATAAGAACAAGAATTCTGTTAAAACTAACGTAATGACAATAGAGAACGATCGCAAAGCAATAAGAAAAGAAAAATAAAACACACCGATTTTACGTGGAAACCTTTCGGAAAAAAAACCACAGGAAGAGAAAAAATTCACTAATGTTGAGAACTGAATGATACAAGAGGAGTTAGAATAAGTGTAGTTCTATACGGGTTCTACTTGTGCTGCATGATCCGTTGGGGATCTGTTGGGCTATAGCCTCGGGCCTTCGGCCCTCGACCTTAAGCCCTCCATAGATCCCAAGGATTCAGGTCACACAACTCTAACAAATTCTAATCTCACTTATTGTTTATCTAACCAACATTATGAAATGGCATGACAGTTTTCAGAGATAGAGATGATAACAGAGTTGAAATAAAAATAGGGTAAGGTACCAAATTGAAAATTTGACTATAGTTAGGTATATCAAATATGAACTTAACCCTTATATATTACCAAAAAGATAGTGCTTTGTTCTTTCAATAGGAACATAGACATCATACATGTGTAGGTAACTAGGTATCAACATACAAACATACGTGGAAATCTTTGAGATTTAGAATTTGTATTAACGTGTGTTTTATAATTCAAGTTGGTAAAAATATTTTGTTCCTGAGACAATTTCAGAAAATGCATATATCAAATTGTCAGACTAAATCTTTTATATAATGTCTTCACCATATCCCATATAAGCAGAGACATAATAAATCTCACAAACAAAAGAAAAAGATGCCTAAAATAAAAGCAATGAAAATCACCTATTTAAACAAGGAGAAATAACAAGTCAGAGAATTTGCTAAGGGAAAGAAGCTTCTTTATCTATTAGGATAATATCTCAAAGTAAGTTGAGAGGAGATGTTTGCATTTGTGGAGTAGAAAAATCTTACCTGCTTGACAATCTGCCTCCTAACATGTTTGTGGTAGTCTGGATTCCGGAACAGCTGATCTGCTAATGCTCGAAACTACCAAAAAAAAAAAAAAAAAAAAAAAAAAAAACATCAAGAAAGATTTATCAAGGAAAACAGAGACAAAATAATGCAAATAATCATTAACTTCACATTGAAATCTCATTGTTGCATATGTGTGCATCTGTGCATGGAAATATTTATAGGTATAATATTCATGATAGATGTGGGTATAAAAAGTGAGGATAGAGAAAGGATTAATCCTAGCAAAAAAGAAAGACCTGGCAATTTCCATCACCCTCCATTTGCAATTCAGCTAAACCATAAGTAGCCAACCTGAACAAGAAAAAACATATGATAACTAAATAAACACAAACCAATATAAATGGATATCTGAAATGTAGAGTGTGAAAGGCTGGATATCATATAAATCTCAACCACCATGTCAGGAATTGTCTCTTCAGGTTAATGTTGTATTTGATATGTTGCCAGAACTCGAGTACAAGTGTCAGGTATGGGCATGTATCTGTGTGTCTGACATATCAACTATAAGGAATCAAACACACAAGGATAGGATAAGGCTATAAAGGATCTGAAATGAGAATGCAAGAGCAGGGATTCATCCAAATTATTTTATTAAGATGACTCGTATGTTACTCTTCCAGTAGTTTTAACATTTTTTTTATGAAAAGAATATGTATTTGTTACGTTATGGTTTCAAATATTTAAAAGAAAGCAGCATTGGTAGTCCACCGAAAATGCCGAGACCAACCAAGAGCTCATTTTGTGCTCTTGTTAACCACAAAATTAATAAAAACAAACCCGATAAGGAAGGCAGTTGGTTTTAGCCTTTTAGGAGCCATATAATGCATCAAATTATTAAAAATTATTTCTCAAGAGGATTTTCCAAACTTGAAGTCAATCAATCTCCCTCCATCCCTCCCTCAAAAGAAACAGACAAATTAAACATCATAGCAAGCACAGAATTAAAGACTAAACTGCAGTCCAAACCATTTTATTTTTCTAAAACCCTAAAGTGGGGCAGACTACAAGTACTGAACAACCTAAAATAAGACGATCAATGAGAAATTGATATAGTGATTATGATAAGATCGCAACCTTTCAGACAGTCGCTCATGATCTAAGGTTGCATCATTCACATCAGGTATTTCCCCATTGACACGAGGAGTGTGCTGTCAATAAAATGATCATGTCAACAATAATCAGACAAATAGAAAGTAATGCAGGTGAGGACAGACATTGAATTAATCATTATAGTAGCCCAAAATAGGCTTAATAGTCTTTTGAAAACCATGTTAGATTGAATTCACAGTTTCCTAATCAAGTGCAAGAGAGACAAAAAGGTAGTACTATGGCACTAACTTACTCTTTGGTAGACTCCTATATCTATGGTAAGAGATGTTAAAGACAAAAGGACCATACCACTCTTCCTAGTCATGCTGCACTTGTACTTTGAGTTGTCATAAAATTACAACAGAAACAGAAAATGCACAAAGAACATGTTTTAACCAATTCTAATGATCAATGATCTATTTCATATTATGAGAATGTCTGCTTCAGGCAATGGCAATTATGCAATAATAATGCATATAACTCAAGGACCGAGAAAACAAACTATAATGGGAAAAGAAAACTTTAGAATGAAGCAAAGAAAGAAATATTGCTGGAATCTCAGAAGGGATGAAAATAACACAATGTTGAACAATTATAGGCACCTATTGTAGGAGACATATACTTCCTAAAGTTTCCAAATTATAGCATTTCATTCAGCAGAACATAGTCCTTGTGGAATTAAAGAGAAGAAAATAGATTGCATTTTAGGAAATAAACTACTACGGCAATGCAATGCCGTACAGTTTTAAAACAATTGCAAATAGTTTTTCAACAAAGTGACCAACTAACAAATAAGAGATAAGAGATGATTATACCGGAATGGAATCCAGATGAGAGAGTCGTTTTCCAAGCTTGGCATTGTAGTGCAAGTTTTCCTCTTCTGCTAAGATGCTTGCTATGGCTTGGTCATCCTCTGTATCTTGGAAACTGCTATTCACACTCGAGCTGGAGCTTGCACTTGCATTATTGTGCTGCCCTTCACTCATACTGTCTCAAAAAAAATATCCAGCCAAGAAAACATGAGATTGCAAGAATTTAGGCCATCAATTATACTGATAGGAAAAGGTTGATAACCCTCCAAATCAAGCAAACACAATATCAAACATAAGAACATCAATCAAAAGCTAACAATCATCCATGATCCTAAAAGCTTAACAGCAAATCCTCAAAAGTAAAAAAGAAATCCCTAAAACCGTCGCTTAAAAATCCAAGTTATCCAGATGCTCAATGGGTATGTTAGAAATACCCATACCCTAAAAAACCCAGAAAATAAAAGACAAGATAATGGTTCCTAGAATAGCTCTTCTTATATTCCATATAAGCATATGATAGATTAAAAAAGGGGTAGGATCATTTAACTGTGATACTTATAACTCTCAGCTGAAATGGATTGGGAGAAGTCTATCCTAAACAAAAACAATTCCAAATTAACAATGAATTTCCTATAATTATCTTTTTTTTTTCTTCCATTTTCTCAGCAACCAAGCAGAGCACGAGTCATCCAAGTAAGACAGGAGCAACGGAATGAACATAACTGTGATAACAAAAACAAAAAACAGCCATTGCCATAGCCATAGCCACATAAAATCCAAAAAAAAACGAATTGGAAATAGAGAATACCCAGAATAAAAAAATTGAACAACTTTGGGAACTTGTTGATGTAGGATTGAATAGTTCGTTCGATCTTCTCAGCTGAAGCTGAAACGTTTTCTAATCGTATCAAGCTTTGCTTACTTAAATAAATGGAAAAAAAAAAAAGAGGAAATGGTCAAAATAGTTGTCTGAAAAAATGTCTGAATTTTTACTGTTATTATTACAATAAGTCAATACGTAGTATAAGAAAAAAAAAAACAAAAAAAGGGTGAAATTCTTTTTGGTGGATATAAATGAAATATTTTTAAATTCATAGTGAATTATTAAAATTATAAGGTGTTATATTAATGCAAATGGATCCCTTGAAAGTATATATATACAAACTTATAAGTATATATAATTATAGAATAAGTTAAATTAAAAAAATAAATCAAAACTAAAATTTTGTATTTAAAAATGGATTAAATTGAATTTTTAAATTGAGAAAGAAATTTGTTAAGCAATTTTCCGTTTTGTTCCATAAAAGGGGATAATCGAATATTTTTATACATAACTACTGTTCATAGAATTGACGCTCTTAATAGACTCTATACATGTTGGACACGTGTACTGTTCTAGGATGCTTGTTGGATACTCCTTAGACATATGTGAGTTGAGTCCGTGAGCTCCCCTTGCAAGCACCCCTTGCTGACTTAGTACTATGAGGCTTGCACGTATCTATCTGGTGGGCCCTAACCGGGTCGCGGTAAGTGACCCGAATCTTATTTAGTTTTCGGGTTGGTGATCATAAGCACATAACAAGATTAAAATGAAGTATTAAGATTTTAGAAAGGACTAAAACTGCAATTAATGGTTGAAGCCTATAGAATCGATATGCATCCATACAACTCACCAGAAAATGAAACTTGAGAATTGTTAAGACATTATCCTTAAGAAATGTTAAACGTATTAATAAACTTTACTTGTATGGGTAGACTTGGATTGGACCAAACGCCATTCCCACACGCTTCTGCATAATTTCTTCTTTCATTTTTTCTATTGAGTCCTTACAATTTTAACATTATATCAATTATGTCCATTAAATATCTACTCTAATCTAAAGCAAAGCGTGTACTTATAATATGTAATCTTCTTTTTAATTTAAATTATCCATGCGATAGGTGCAGACATGTTTACAAAATAATTCATGTATCTTAAATATGTTCTATATCATATTTGAGCTGGCCTTTAAAGTTCAAACTAATAGTTAGGCTGATGAAAATACTTGATTAATATGATATTATTACTTTAAGGACGTGCAAAGAATTAAGAATTTGTTACCAAATGAAATCCTTCTAATGATATGGCTCTCGGAGATTTTCTCTTCAATAGTCTTTTTATTTTGAATTATGTATGATATTATTATTTGTTTTGTTTTTTTTTTTTTTTTCTATTAGGATCAATAGAAGTGTTGATCTTATTGTTTTAAGTACTTTGCTTGATATATTTATTCAAAGATTGTATTTTAATATTTATATATATTCCTACTCAGTCCTCCGCTTTCATTTGTTGTTAAACCAAGCTTTGCAATTTGATGAAGCACCTAAGCAAAAATGATAGAGTAGTGAAGGAAATACCAATCATCCATTCCTCCTAAAAGAAAACATAAGGAAAAATAAAGAAGAACAAAATAAACAATAAATATATAAATATAATTAGTGCGGGGAAAGATAGAAGATATGTTGATTGAAAATAAGTTATGAAAAAAAGTAACAAATCTTCATGTTTACATGTTTTTGCAATATAGTTTCGATATGTTCTATAGTGACTATGTCAACGTTAGATATGCTATCCAGTCATTATTTATTTTAATATTAATCTCATTAAAAGTTCTTATCATATTTGCTTTTTTTTTTATATCTAAAACTATCCAAAACCTCTCTCCAACTCTTAAATAGAATGATAATACGCTTCAGTGTACTCGAACCCATATTTTCCTACATTGACAATAATATCGATATCAATCGAGTCAAGACTCAATCAACTATAATTATCAATATTGTCACATTCAATCTCAAAACCCTATTTGAAGTAACTTTATTGCTTAACACTTATAATTATCAATATTATATAATTAGTAAATAAATATCTTTTTTTTATGTCTGTAGAATACGTTAAAAAATAAATTACATTTTTTTTACGAAAATTAATTACATTTATCTTTTCTTAAATATTTGACTTATTTGAAATACAAAGTTGCTTTGTTTTTAAACTCTTTTTTTTCTTTTGTTTCTTTCTTTGATAAAGAATAAAAATTGAATTCTCACATTTTGCAAAACTACATTTTAAGAATTGATTAATTATGTTTTAAATAATTTAGGCTATAATTTCGTACATCACATCATTGGTAAATTTTCTATTTTTGAGCATATTTAATATTACTATTGTTTTTTTTAAACTTAATATTATTATAATAAAATCTTAATAATGGAAATAATTTAAGGGTTAAAGGACAAAATTTCAGATTTCTTTAATTATTATTGTTGATGGTTCTCTCCTCCTTCCCTCTTATTGGTATTACTCTTCGTATTTATAAGGTGTGATTCTTTGATGGGACGTGTTAGAGGATAACTAGATGCCATGCATGAGGACACGTTATCCCCCTTAGACCTGAAATGTATCCTCTGAGGAGTTCCTCGAAGAGGTATCCTTGCAGATGTACAAATAAGGAGGTGGCAAGCTAGCTGAGGTTCCTTGATCAGGTCAGATTTCGGATCACCCGGGCGAACCGGATTTCAGGTTTGTGAAGTATTATATAATAATTTGTCCCTCACCTTGTCGAAGAAGAGTTATAAAATGACTCTTCTAAGACAGGTTTACATGCCTTACTCGTGTAATTGAGGGCTTGTTACATAAATTTTAATTGAAACTTACTGAGCAAACTTTGTTGCGTGACAGTGACATGTAAACTTCGATTCTTTGAGTGGTGTCACTGATGCTGATTTGGTTTTTTTTTCTCTGTTAAAACTGTCACTTAATTTAGCATGTAACATTGGGGATAACAGCGGTGTGTATAGTGAGCAACATAGCGAAAATAAAGTGAATTGTATGGAAAAAATACATGCAGTATAGTGAAAATATGGAGAATTATATATCAAAAAATTAGGCGAGCTGTTCAGCAAAAATTCGGTGAACTGAATCGTGAAAATACAACGAGCTATACTTTGAAAATATGACAAACTGTACAACAAAAATTTAGCGAGTTATGCTTTAAAAATAGTGCAATTGGTACTGCAAAATACTACGTGTTGTATTGTGAAAATACTGCAAATTGTATTGTAAAAATAATGTGAACAATGTTGCAAAAGTATCTTTAGATCGCATTGTAAAAGTATCATGAATCGCATCAAACACTAAGTCAATTTTCTTAGGGTTTTGCAACTTTAAAATTGAAATCAGTTGCATGAGAAAGTTGCGATCTTAAATCGGCAACTACAAGATTATGGAAATCTTGTAAGTATAAGGCTGCTATATTAAATCGACGAGTTGAAAGATTTCAAAAATCTTGTAAGTATAAGGTTGGGATCTTAAGTCGTTAAACTGCAAGATTCGAAAAATCTTGCAATCTTAAATTGGCGGGCCGCAATATTCGAAAAATCTTGTAAGTATAAGGTTGCGATCTTAAATCGGCGAGTCGCAAGATTTGAAAAATCCTGTAAGTATAAGGCTACGACTTAAATCGGCGAGCTGCAAGACTCAAAAAATCTTGAAAGTATAAGGTTGCAATCTTAAATCGGCAAACTGCAAGATTTGGAAGATCTTGTAAGTATAAGGCTGCGATATTAAATTGACGAGCCGCAATATTCGAAAAATCTTGTAAATATAAGGTTATGATCTTAAATCAGCAAATTGCAAGATTTGAAAAATCTTGTAAGTACAAGGCTGCGATTTTAAATCGACAAGCCACAAGATTCAGAAAATCTTGTAAGTATAAGGCTGCAATCTTAAATCGGCAAGTCGCAAGATTCGAAAAATCTTGTAAGTAGCGAATTGAGGGAAGAAGAAAATCGTGGAGCAAATTAAAAGAATGAGAAAAATCGTGCCAATTTTATTCTTAACCGTTCTACTAACAAATCTGCCAAAATAAAGGAGAGAGAAACCCTAAAACGGTTTCACTAAATCTCCTCGTTAATTACTAACACTCATCGCTAACTCGTCATTTCACAATTCACCACTTCGCATTCTAGCTCGTAACATACAAGGTTACTGTCTACTAAAAAATGGAATTATAATAATCAACAAAAGCAAGCTTGATATATTAAATCAAGTTATGGATATGTACCTTCTCGTGGACTCGTGCTAGGGCCTTTGAAAGCTTGATGGAGAACCACCCTGCCAATAGTTCTTGTATTGTCCCCCACTTTGTATTTGCAAACTCTACGGGCGTACCCTGGTTGCCTACGAGTATTTGGCCGCTCCCTAGCTTGCTTATCTTCCTGGTGAAAAGAATGAGTTGACCTTTTGATTTCCTCCACTTTTTCGAACTTGTGAGCTCTTTCATAAAGGTCTGCCAGGTTTTGCGGTCTGTTACCTGTGAACGAATACTGAACATGCTCACTCAACACCCCCATGATGAAAGCATCAATTGCCTATTGATCTTCTAAGTTTTTTGTATTCAAGGTCGCCATATGAAAACATTTTATATACTCATGCAAAAACTCCCATTCCTTCTGCTTGACCAACATTAAGCTTATTGGAGTACTCATGATTGTTTTATGGGCACGAAATCTTTCCTGAAACAACTTACCTAGCTATTTAAAGCTCCTAATAGAGACTTGTGGCAAAGAAAAATACCAATCCTTAGCTCTTCCCTTCAAAGTCGTGGAGAAAGCCTTGCACTTCCCAACATCCGAAGCTCCCAGAACATTCATGTAGTCGTTATACTGCATCTATAACGTCCCAAAATTCATGTTTTTGAATTGTTAAAACATGACAAGTGAATTGATTTGGTTCAGTGGTTAAGTGTTAAATATGAGTGTTTGAGGTATTGTTTTCAAATACCTTCCATTTAATTTTTTATTAATTTTGTTCCAACCCCTATCTTTGAACATTTAGCTTATATATATTTTTGCTCAATTGTTGGCAAGAATGAGCTTGTTAGTTTAGTGGTAAGGCTTCAACTTACCCAGAGGTCTTGTGTTCGAATCCTCCTACGTGCAAAGCGAAAAATATTTTTGTTCTTCTTTAAATGTGTTGATCATGTGTTAGTAGTTAAGTTAAATTTGAACTCTGGATAATCTGATAAGTTGTCAGAAAATCGGTTTGGTTAGGATATTATTTTTTAAAAAAGAATTAAAAATATTTGCCCAAAAATCTCTCCTACGTTCCCACACTCTCAATTTGTTGTCCATTTCCCCACTTCCTCAATTTTTCCCTTGTTTCAAATTTCATCCTTCTTTTCTTTCTTTTGCCGAAATTGCTTCCTTTTCACATTTTTTCTGGCCTTTTTTCCTTTTATTGATTTCGAATCTAGTTTTAGTGTGTTGTGGGCGCTCTTCCCTGTTCTGGTATTGGCTATGCGTGATTGAGGTGTCAGGTAAGAGTATGAATTATTGGGAGTGATGTAGTATTTTAGGTTATTAAGTTTTTAAGGTGAGGAAGTAATCTTTCAATTGGTTCTTGGTACTTAATCTAATTGTTTTGATGCAATGTTAGAAGTAGATCGTGAGGCCTACGACGTTTCTCCAGCGAATTAGGTTCTTTAGGCTATTCTTCGTTCAAGGGTGAGTAATCGAAGCAAATTGGGGGCTGTTTGGTTGTTAGGGTTGAATGCCCTATTGTTTTGGCTAAAATTTTAGGAAGCAAAGGTTATTTCCTTTTAATCGATTCTCATTCTGTTTGCTAATTCGTTAAGTTGAATGTTGCTTTTAGGTGCCGAAATTACAGCTGTTGTGTTGGCACCGAAAAACGACAAGGTGTGTACCTTCTGTCTCGAAAAATAGTGAACAGCGCATAGCCAAAAAACCCACTATAGATGTCACATGATTGTAAGGGCCACACAGGCATGTCTTAGGCTATGTGCTAGACCTTGTGGGCTACATAGGCGTGTAAGCCCATTTTTTTGTAAATTTTGGTTAGGGTCGTAGTTGAAGTGCGATTTGAGGTTAGTCACTTCGTAGGGTCTATTGTGCGATATGTATGACCTCTGTATATAAAATCTGATACTTTGCCTCTATATGTACAACTTTTGATAGCAAGTTAGTATGTTCTGATGTGTAAAACATGTATGATATGTGTGTATCTGGATATCTTAATAGTGTTTGCATGTGCATTGGGGTGGGATTATGATGTGACGGAGGAAGTGTTGTTAGTTTAATGATATTCCCTATCTGGTGGTTTTAACCACATATCTATTTTGGTAGCTTGACCACACTTATCTGATTTTAGCGGATTACCGCACGATTTCTGACAACTTGACTGCACTATTCTGAAAAGTGACATACACTCACTTATAGGTGTGTGGGGTTGGATGGTTATTTATTACCCTAATTAGTGTGTAGGGATGGACGGGGAAGGTGTAAAGTGAATGGGGGTAGGATCTGTATCTGTTCTGTATTAAGTGCTGCATTACATGATATGCTATGCCATCCGTATCTAATTTGATAATTATGTTGCATTGCATCATGTGCCATGCTATGTATTCTGTGTAGTATTTGACTTCTATATGAATTATGCTATCTGTTCTGCTTTTATAGGCTGAGTTACACACTAAGCTTGTTAGCTCACTCTTTATTTTTGACTTCTCAGGTGATCAACAAACTTAGGATCGGGCGGCACATGGGAGCTCGGATTGATATTCCAATTTTTAAATAAGGCAGTTTATGCTTTTAAACTATTATGGACTTTTTCGGGTTTTCTTTTACTGTAAACTATTTTGGACTTTATTTTTCGTTTTTGATTTGTTTCTGTCAGATTTAGTAATTATTATTTTTAAACTGTGAAACTATTTATTTTTACAATTCAAGTTACATTTTAAAAAATATAATAACTTAGAAATTTCCGCTGCAAAATAAGGTAATCACTTAAGTGATTTTCTATAATGAAATAAATACTTTTTACGAGTATTTTTTCTAAAAATTGGAAAGCGATTTACCAAAATTAACATTGTCAAAACGTACATTCTTGAATTCAAAGTCTGGGTTTAAAATGAGTTCATGTAATTCCTCAAGATTCGGCCATAACGTTTAGGCCGAATGTGGGGTGTTATAGCATCAGATGTGGTCGTGGGTCCCTTCTTCCCTTGAAGACCTCTTTTGGCACTTTAAACTTCGAAGGTAAGCCCATTGTTGTAATTTCTGAAGCTAAAGGATTGTTAGAATAAAAGACCCAATCCATGTCCTTGACGTGAGGATGTAGCACCTGGATGACTCGACGCAAGGTATCCATTTCTTGTTGCCATTACCTTGCATGTATGTACTCTATAGCCCTCCTCCTACAAGGGTATGTTGTTATCATGATGACTAGAATGGTCTGATTGCATCTTTCACATCATCTCCTCGTTTCGTCTGAGCTGCTCTTGATGAAAAAGTTGTTGTTGCTCATAACTAACATTCTGTTGCGACATTTGTTCCTTCAATATGCACACTTGGTCTTGCAAATTTGTAAGCTATTGCTGGGAGGTCCCTTGGTCGAAAGGATTAAAAGTTTCTTGATCCGAAACGAAGTTAAGGTTAAAATCCTAGTAAGTATCCGACTAACTCGGGTTGCCAAATTTTCTAGCCGGTTAACAAACCAACCGGTGAAAATATCAAGCTCTTGCGGACGGTTATCGGTTTCATCTCTCATGTTTTGGTGTGAAAATGGTTGGGTGAGCCATGTTGACTTTTGTTTACTTTGATGGTCGGAAATGTTTCTACGCTCACCGCACCAATTGTTGATGGTCCTCTCTTCCTCCTCTCTTCATAGGATTACTCATTGTATTTATAAGGCATGGTTCTTTGATGGGACGTGCTAGGGAATAACTAAGGTGCCATGCATGAGGACACGTTATCCCCCTTAGACCTGACATGTATCCTCTGAGGGGTTCCTTGAAGAGGTATCCTTGTGGGTGTACAAATAAGGAGGTAGCGAGCTAGCAGAGATTCCTTGATCGGGTCAGATTCCGAATCACCCGAACGGACTGGATTTCTAGTTTGTGAAGTATTATATAACAATTATGTATATTATTATGATAAAAATGTTGTTTGAACTTTAATTAATATAATGTGGTGTGTTTAAGGAAACAAAAGGTCATATTAATTTAATATAAAAGTATTAAAAATGATTAAATTTATAATTAACAAATTGGATACATATAATCAATATGACATGTGTCAAACAAATAGGAAGTCAAATTCAACCGAAGAAACTGTCCTCCTAAAATTCTTACCATATATACTTATGTATATTGTAATATAATATATATATATATATGATTTAGATTATACATTTTCTGAAAAATATATTATTTATTTAAAGAAAACATAAAAATGTTAAAAATACTTAAATAAATAGTTAAATTAAATATAAAATATGAAGTAATATGTTGGCAAATTATTAGAATTAAATATTCAATTGTAATTATATTAATTTACTTTTATAATGAAATTAAGAAAGAAAATAAAAGTTATTTTATTTAGATTTAAACTAAGAAAGAAATTGAAATGATTATTATAACTTATTTTTCTAAAAATTCAAATGGAGTTAAATGAAATAAACTAATTAGATAACTTTAAAAGGAGTTGAAAATATATATTTTATAAATATAGACTAATAATAAAAAGTATAAAAAAGAATAAAAAAAAGAAGAGAAAAGCTATTATATACCTATTTACTCATAAGACTAATTAACTTTTATTACAAAATACCTAAATTTCCCTAAGTTTCAATGCCTAAATTAATTTGATTGATTTTTTTATAATCTAAAGTACCTTTATTGATTTTTATACTACCTAAAATACTTCTATTAACTCTTAAGGGCTTCTTAAGAGCTGATTTTATATAATATATAGATATAGATTAATTAAAATATAATAATTCAATTAAAAATTATTAATATATAAAAATTAGTGGCATAAAAATTTGTAATAAATTAGCTAATATACTTTTTAAATATGGAGAGTTGTAGATGAATTAGAATTATATAAAATGGGTTAAAAAGTCAAAAGGAAATTTTTGGAGAAAAATAAGGAAATAATATTTTTTAAAGAAATATATATTAAAAAATCTATAGGAAAAAAAAACTTAGAAGACAAAACATGCAAAATTAATTGAGTTAATTAATCAGGCATTATTTTATTAAATGAGAATACACACTAAAATATCCATTTTTATCTTTATTTAGTTAAAAGACTAAACTAACCTTATATAATTAATTAAAAGATCGAACTAATCCTATTTATTGTTAAGACTCCCTTAAGAGTTGGTTTTATATTTAACTAGGAATATAACCTCGTGTTGCAAGGTTTGATTTTTAATAATTTAATATATAAATATTTTAATTAATTATTTTTAAATATAAAAAATATTTTATATATTAAATTATTATAAATTTAATTTTATGCAATTAACAAAGTCATCATCTAAGTCATAAATAATAAGTTTTAAATTTGAAAAGTTATACTAATTACTTTAATTGAATGATAACTGATGTTCAAGACTAATTATGCCTTGAGATTCGAAAAAAAATAAAGATTCAAACCATCATCAACTTCATGAAAACTAATAAAAAATAGTTTGACTTAGATTAAGATGATCTAAGAGGTCACGTTTTAGACACCTAATAATTAAATACCAAATCATATTATTTTAGAGTATATGAATAATATAATAGATTAAGAAGAAAAAAAAAACTCATATTACTATTATTTAACTCTAATAAACAGAATAGTAAACAAAATTAAATACCCAAAGGGTTTGTTTACCCTCATGGCTTGTGAGTCCTAAGAGGACTCACAATTAAATTTTAACTATATATTTCTAATTTTGTGTTCGAGATTTAATATCTTGATTCAATAAAATAGTTTAACTTAGATTAATATGATCTTAAGAAGTAACATTTTAGACACCCAATAATAACATACCACAACATTTTTTAGACTGTATGAATAATATAATATATCAAGCAGCACCAAATTAACTTTTATTACTATCTTTTAATTCTAATAAACAAGCAAACAAAATTAAATACCCAAAAGGGTTTGTCAACCCTCATGGTTCGTAAAGTCCCAAAGAGGAGTTACAACTAAATTTTTTAACTTTATATGTTTTGTTTTGTGTGTGATTTTTAAGATTGAAGTTTAATAAAAATTAATTTAATTTTTTTAATAAGATTGCAATGTAACGCCCCAAAATTTTTATTTTTGTTTTTGTGAAAATGTGACACATTTGTGTATTTGCTTCAGTGGTTAAGTGTTTTGGGTGTGTGTGAGAGGTCCCAAGTTCAAGCCCTACCTTTGGCAAATTTTGATATTTTTTTGATTCAAGCCTTATACTTGCTTAGTGGGCTTATATTAAATTATTTGTAAAACCATATTAGAATGAGCCTGTTGGTTCAAGTGGTAAGGGAGTTTGTGTCTTGTGTGGAGGTCCTGTGTTCAAATCCTGGCTCGAGCGTGAATGCTTATTTTTGCTCGGGTTTGGGTTAGAAGTTTCAGTGGGATTCAATTTCTGAGTAGTGGGTAGTTGTGGTTGAGAAAATCTGGGATATGCTCTCATATCTGATATATATCTTTTTCTTTTAATATTTTTCCCCAAAAATCCCTAGTTTCTTTTTGACATTTTTCACTTTCCAAACAAGGAAAATTTCCCAAATTTGTTTCGTCTCCCTTACTCTCTGGCAGCGAGTTTTTCTTTTCTCGTTACTTCCATTCTTCGACTCGGTCTCTAATTTTCATTTTTGTGAATTCTGAACGTTTGTTTTTGGCGTAATCGGTAAGTGGGTTGGCATTTGCGATTCTTCCTATCGTTTTTGTTTTCAGAAGGTTGAAATGTTGCTGTCTTTGTGGTGTAGGAGAAGTCAGTGAATTGTGACTCTTCGTCTCGTTTATTAATCGGTGTTAACGATGTTCTTTTGACGTCGGTAAGTTGACAGTTTGGTCGTATTTATGGTTTGCAAATTAGTATTTATAGTCACTAAATCGATGTTGGTATACTGATTTTAGGTTTCGGAAGGCTTAGGAGTGATTCCACATCAAACCGATACAGATGTGTACCCAAAACACAAAAAAAATAGGATTTGACAAAAGCCGAAAAACCCCTCTGCCGATGCCACACCACCGTGTGGTAGGCCGTGTGTGATGACACAGCCGTGTGATCGACGAAGGCCAGGCCACACGGCCGTGTGATGGCTGGAGTGTGGCCGTATGGGCCACACGGGCTAGACCGAATTGGGTGTGTAGGCCACACAGGCGTGTAGGCCCACTCGAGCATGCCACACGGGCATGTGATAACTGGGCCAGGCCCTGGGATCCACACGGGCTAGGCCAATCTGGGCGTGTGGGCCACACGGACATGTGGGCCCAAATTTTTAAAATTTTCCCTAGGGTTGCATGGGTCGTCCCAAACGACCGTGGGCCTACTGTAGGGTCGGTAGGGCTAACGAAACCCTAAACTATATGATCGATTTGACTGATATTCTATACTAAGTATGATAGTATATGCATGTTATATTTGTATGTAAGCATGTCAGCATGGTTAATCTGTATGTCTGAAACTGAAAATTCTGTATCTGATATTGGGGTTGGGATGATATATATATACTGGAGGAAGCGTTCTGAAAGACAAATTATGCTTAATATCTGGCAGTACAGCTGCATTATATCTGATATGTGCCGCATCGGTACAGCGTGGTGTGTAGGGCTGGGTGGGTGTTTTAAACCCCACATGGTGTGTAAGGATGGTCGGAGATAATGTGTAGAGGATGGGGGTAGGACATTTGATATCTGATTTTGATCTGTATATCTGTATCTGTATCTATATCTGTAATGGGCTTAAGCCTGAATTTGCATCTGTCTGATTCTGATATTCTGTTGTGTGCATGCTTAATTCTGTGGAGTTACTCACTGAGTTTACGTAAACTCACTCTTTTCTGTTTGTCTGTACAGGTAACCCACAATCTTAGGCAGATCGGTGCTACGGAGGACTCAACAGTGACCACTCACCGAAACTATTTTATTTGTTTTAACTTTTATTTAAGTTTTGCGTTACGATTTGGGAGTTTGTATTTTCTGGGACTCTCTGGACTGTTTTAAACTGTTTGGCTTTGGTTTTGGATTTTAACTTACTTTTCGCTATGACGGTTTTATCTAAAAATATGATTTCTAAAAATATCGAACGATTTTGCCTAAACTTAACGTTTTTTATAAGCTTCCGCCAAAAACACGTTTTATCTCTAAATGAACGAAGGAAAGAGAGCTTTGAAAATTAATAAAAGTGATAAAAGCTAATAAACTGGGAAGGTTTTAGCTTAACGATAACGGTTTTCCAATCCATTCCATGTGATACCTCCGGATTTAATCATAAAGTCTAGGCCAGGTTTAGAGTGTTACATTTAGTGGTATTAGAGCCAGCTTGCAAAACTCGGCTGTAGATTTTGGGTTCCAAAATATGTTTTAAAGAACTAGTTTACAAATAGTTTAAAATATTCTGATTGAGAATGTGGTCCACCGAGCTTCCGGCGCTAATTCTGTAAGTATTTTCGTACTTAGCTAAAACTGTTCTGAAACACTATAGTTAGCATCCTCTGAAACTATGCTGAGTTAGTTAGAAGACTAAAACTTCTGAAACGATTTTGAACTTCTGATAATCATGCATAAAATATTTGTTAATAAATATTGAACTGATGCATAAAACTCTTAATGTAGATAAACTCGTTTTAGATAATGAGCGCACGAGGTATCCGTGGACGTGGTACTCGAGGCTGAGGTAGAGGCCGTAGGGGGCTCTAGCTAAGTCTTCATCTCTGGGCAGCATACCGAATTTAGACACTAGTGAGACGCCGGTGTCACCTGCTACTGAGACTGGGTTTCAGAGTCGATCGGCTGGAGATGACGCACTGTCCCAAGCCATGTTGAGAATATTGGAGAGGGTCGCTGGACCCAACTCTGGATCTGGGGGCCGAGGGTCGGTAATTGAGTGACTCCAGTTCAATGGAGCTGAGTTATTTAGGGGTGTCACAGGAGTCACCCCTAATGTGGCTGAGTACTGGTTGGAGGCCACCGAGAGGATTATTGATAATCTGGATTGTACCTCTAAGCATAAATTGAAAGGTGCAGTCTCCTTGCTTCGCGACGAAGCATATCAGTGGTGGATGACAGTTAAGGAGGGCACTCTGTAACACCCAGACCTAGTCAATACGACACAACCGAATCTGACATGCCACGAAGGAAAACGTTTTGAAAAAAATTGAGTTAACGATTAAATTTTAGTGAAAAACTCTTTGTTGTTCTATGTTTGTAGAAATCAGGTGTATAATACATTTAAAACTAATAATTTACTTTGAAATTCCGTAAATAAATCTTTAAAACTATGTTGCAGATCCATAGATTAGAAAACCTTTTATAATTTTTAAAGAAACCCAAGCGATTATTTTAGAAACCGTTTCTAATTGAAATTTGGAAACTTAACTTTTGAAAAATAGTATGAGTTATCGAAAACACTTAAGTTGCCATTTATTAACAAGAGATTTGTATTACCCGATGGTAGGGATTGAAAACCATTACGACTTGTAGTTTAGAAAACCTTGCGCTCATATTATTAAATTAATCAAGTGATATACTTAATCATGTTTAGAATAAATCCAAAGCATATAAATAATCCAAAAACGTAATTTAAATGGCCTTATTACAAACCCAAAATAAAAATAGAACCAAATTTAAATAAAGTAAAGTATCCAAACCAAAGTTCATATAGAACCGAATTTATTTAATGCATGGCCACCTCGAGTCTACCGGCTCCTCATCCGCGATCTATGAATCACTGAAAAGATAAGGGAGAAGGTGAGTCACCAAGACTCAGTGCATATATCCTTTCCCGATTAATATATCATACTTACACAATTTATAACCAAGCAAAGATATAAATACAATGCACCCAAACCTAGCCATCCATAACTCCCTTTTCTACCCCGTGTGGTACCAAACCACTGGTGGTGCTAAAACCACTGGTGACCCAAAGTCACGATATCCAATATTGTGGTGCTAAACCCTTTGGTGACCCAAAGTCACGAATAATAAAGTTGTGGGGCCAACCCACGTGTGATACCAAATCACCGGCGACGATCCCATAATATCGAATGTGGGGCCAACCCACTATGGTACTAAGCCACTAGGATGAGTCGCTATGAGGTGCTAAACCTCCGGTGTCCCAAAGACACGAAATAATCGTGGTACCAAACCTTTGGAGGTGCCAAACCTCCGGTGTCCCAAAGACACGGATATCAAATCCTTCCCCTCCTCTCATATCACCTAAACCAATGTAACATTTAAACAAATCATGCCATTATACTTTATTAGAATTCACTTAGCAAATATATCATAATTCATATCATCATGCATCATATTGCAAAAGTCATATCGAAACGGACTTACCCGATTCATTGCTCATACCCTTACGGTATCATATCAAGATCTCACGATTTCCAACTTTAATAACATGATTAGTATATAAATAAATATATATCACCGAATTATAAAGTGTGTAAGATACACACCTGTCACTAACGAAAGTTCTAAATCCCGAAGACCCGATCTACCGCACTAGATCTCCTTGTCCTACATTCGGCCAAACCACAAAACCATTAACAAGGCCATTCGGCCATACCAATAAATCTTAGTCTCATTAACCTTTGGTTTTTCTCAACAACTTAAAGAATATTGAACCAACATGAATCCTTACCACTTGACTTACCAACTTCGATTGCTAAAGAAATAGGGCTTAGATCGATTGCTTCCAAAATCCCGAAGAGCCTAAAAGAAAATTGGTTCCTAAGAATAGTTAGAACCTTGCTAACAAATGCCCAAAAATTCGACCTTTGCCCTCATAAGAAATGATAGAGAAAAGAAAAGGAAAATCGGGCAAGACACTTACCTATCTTCCAAAATCGATTATAGAAGAACCCAAAGAAAATCTACCCTTGATGATTTTCGGCCAAGATAACACCAAAAGAGAAAAAGAAGATTCGGCTATGGTGGAGAAAAAGAAAGGAAAATAAAACTGAAAATGAAATAGGAGAAGGAGGATTCGAAAATAAAAGAAAGAAGAACATGGAAGGAGAAAATAGAATGAAGATGGATGTTTTTAATTTTGAGCAAAAGTGAAAGAAATGTGATTTGGGAAGGAGGAAGATTCGGCCAAGAGAAAGTAAAAAGGAAATGTGGTTTTGAACAAATATCAAAAGAAAGAAAAGAGAGAGATGGGAGAAAGAGGTTCGGCCAAACACCTTGTTTACCGAAAAAGAAAAGTGCACAAAGTGCTAAGTGTGGTTTTGGTTTCAAAAGGAAAAATGAAAGAAAGAAAATAGAATTTGGTTCAAACAAAAATGAGAGCTAAACCAAAAGAAAAATTGCACCTAATGCCTAAGGTACATTCGGCTAAGGAAGAAAATTTTGGAGAGGAAAACAAGAAATGCCAAATGGTGCTCAAAATGCTAAAATTGACCAACCAATTCCCCCCCAACTTCCTATCAACATTCGGCCACCCCCCTAGCCACACATGCCGTCCACATTCATGGACTAATGGCCTTAGATTAGTTTCCAAAACACTCTCCATCATCCAAGCCCTTTGTCCCCCCATCCTTCCATAAATCTTAAGATTCTTATCCCAAAATACAAGCTTTCCTAAACTAATATTCAACTTGTCATAAAAATTGAAAGTCCAACCTTCCATAATTAGAGCTTGGCCGACACTTAATGTTAGGATGCATAAAAATAAAGTCTTCCAAATGCAATCCATGCTATTCGAACCATTTCCTCGAGCAACCATCCATGCGCCATAACCACCTTGCCACAACTCCTCATGTGCTAAATTTAACACTTAAATTAACTTAAGTGTCAAGTTCACCTAATCCACTTCACTAAATTTTAATACTAAGAATTATTCTAGCTTCATAAATAAAATCAAGCCTTCTCAAGACTATGCTAACACACAAAATTCATACCAGAGCCAACACAAATAACAAGATGATACTCTAATTTTTAGGATGTTACAATTCTACCCCCTTAAGAAAATTTTGTCCTCGAAATTACTCGATCAAAAGAGTTGAGAAAGCTACTTTGTCTCATCACATCCTCCTGTTCCCACGTAGCTTCTTCTACGCCATGGTTCCGCCATAATACCTTCACTAATGGAACCGACTTCTGCGCAACACTTTCACATCTCGATCTAGAATCGTGACCGGTTCCTCTTCCACCGCTTGATCTCGAACTCACCTCTATTTCCTCATCGCCACGACATGCGATGGATCGAACGATAGCGTCTAAGCATGGAGACATGGAACACATCATGTATCCGACTCGGCTCACGATGGCAACTCGAGCTGATAGGCTACTGGTCCCACTCGTCTCAACACCTTATACTGCCCAATAAACCTTGGACTTAGCTTGCCTTTTCTCCCAAATCTTAACACTTTCTTCCATGGTGAGACCTTGGAAAAACCTTGTCACCCACGGCAAACTCTATATCCCTCCGCTTGAGATCGGCATATGACTTCTTCCTATCCGAAGCTTCCTTCAGACGAGCTCGAATCATCTTAACCTTATCCTCGGTCTGCGCAACCAACTCGGTCCTAACATCCGACGCCACCCAACTCTGCTCAAAGATGTAGGTGTGCGACACCTCCTACCATACAACGCCTCATATGGTGCCATCTTAATGCTTGCTTGATAACTATTGTTGTATGCGAATTCAGCTAATGGCAAAAACTCTTCCCGGTGCCTCTCGAAATCCAAAACACAATCTCTCAACATATCCTCTAAAATCAGATAACTCTTTCCGATCGCCTCGCCGATTGTGGATGAAATGCCGTCTTGAAATCCAATCGCGCATCCAAATCTTGATGTAACGCTCTCCAAAACCTCGACGTAAATCTAGGATCTCTGTCTGAGATGATCGACACTCGTACACCATGCAACCTTACTATCTCCGCCACATACAACTTAGCTAACTTCTGAAGTGAGTAATCTACCCTTACCGGAATAAAATGAGCCGACTTAGTCAGACGATCCACAATCACCCAAACTGAGTCCTTCTTACTTGGCGTAAGGGGTAATCCACTGACAAAGTCCATAGTGATCCTTTCCCACTTCCACTGTGGAATCTTCATCTACTGAAGTAACCTGACGCAGAATCGATGTTCCGCTTGACCTGACGACACGCCGGACATTTACCCACAAACTCGATTACCTCCCGCCTGCACTGCCACCAAAAGCGCTCTCTTAAATCCCGATACATCTTGCTACCTCCGGGATGCATAGCATATGGGTCGCATATGTGCGCCCCGAAGAATCCTTTGCCTCAACTTAACATCCTTCGGCATACAAGCTCTCCCTTGAAAACACAATACTCCATCACTGGACAAACTATAATCCTCTAAACCACCATTCTGAACCTGCAACCTCTGATCATTCAAACCCTTATCCTCTAATTGTTTCTCCTTGATCTGCTCTAACCAAGTCGGCTTGACTTGCAATTCTGCCAAAAGACTCCCATCGTCATATAAGCTAAGATGAGCAAACATCGATCTTAAGTCTGATACAACCTTACGGCTCAACGCGTCTGCCACCACGTTAGCCTTGCCCGGATGATACTCAATCGAACAGTCGTAGTCCTTCAACAACTCAATCCATCTACGCTGCCTCAAGTTCAAATCCTTTTGAGTCAAAAGATACTTAAGACTTTTGTGATCCGTGTAGACTATCGATTTCTCTCCATATAAATAGTGTCTCCATATCTTCAAAGCAAAAACCACTGCAGCTAATTCCAAGTCATGCGTCGAATAGTTAACTTCATGTGGTCTCAACTGTCGAGATGCATAAGCCTCTACCTTCCCTTCCTGCATCAACACACATCCCAAACCAGTATGTGATGCATCACAGAAACCGTGAATTCCTTGCTCGCCTCAAAGTTGAATCAAAACCGAGCTTGGTTAGAATCTTCTTCAACTTGTCGAAACTTCCTTGCTGCTTCTCACCCACACAAATGGAACTCCTTTCCTCAATAACTTGGTCATAGGTGCTGCGATTAAAGAAAATCCTCTACAAATCTTGGTAATACCCCGGACTTAGAAAACTCGAATTTCAACCATCGACTTAGGCGACTTCCAATCCAACATCGCCTCAATCTTCCGAGGATCCACTCTAATCCTCGGTGATACTACGTGACCCAAGAAAGTCACCTCCTAAGCCGTAACTCGCACTTACTAAATTTGGCATAAAGTCGCTTTTCCTCGAATTTGCAACACTACTCGCAAATGCGCATCATGCTCCTCCTCCGACTTTGAGTATACCAAAATATCGTCTATAAATACTACGACAAACCGATCCAGGCCGCTGGAATACCCGATTCATCATGTCCATGAATGCCGCCGGCGCGTTAGTCAACCCAAACGGCTTTACCGTAAATTCGTAGTGCCCATACCGAGTGTGAAATGTCGTCTTATGGATATCACCTCTTTCACCTTTAATGATGATACCCGCACCTTAAATCAATCTTGAGAAAACCATCGCTTTCTTAAGTCGATCAAACAAGTCATCTATCCTCGGCAAAGGATACTTGTTTTTGATCGTCACTTATTCAATGGCGATAGTCTATACACATCCGCATCGAACCATCCTTCTTCTTGACAAAAGTACCGGCGCTCCCCAAGGCGAAACACTTGGCCTGGATAAAACCTCGATCCAACAACTCCCGAATCGAGCCTTCAATTCCACTAATTCCTTTGGCGCCATCCTATACGGAGCAATAGACACTCAGCGTAGCTCGGGTAAATGATCTATACCAAATTCAACTTCACGATCCGAGGAGGCGATCCGGAAGTTCTTCCGAAATACGTCAACATATTCATTTACCATTCGGACATTCCCACATGAGACTCCTTAGCTTCCAACGCACACACATGAACCACAAATGCCTCACACTCTTCCCGACCAACTTCACGACTTTCGACGCAGATACTACGTTGGATAGATAATCTCTTCTATTACCTATCATAACCACCTCTTCACTCTCGGTGACTTCAAAACCATGCGCTTAGCGGCGCAATCCAAACTTGCTTGATACTTGACCAACCGGTCCATCCCAAGAATCGATCGAACTCCTCAAACGGCAGTTCCATCGGATCGACTACAAACATTACCCCTTGGAGTTCTAGGGTACATCTCTATACAAACTTATTTACTTCTACAGAGTGACCTAGAGGGCTGGCATGTCATCTTCCTAGAAGTAGTCTCTCGAGTCAAGATTCATAGTCTCTACTATGCTACTAGCAACATACGAATGTGTCGAACCCACATCTATCAAAGCCGTATATGGTACACCAAAGATTAAGAACGTATCGCTTATGACGTCAGGGCAAGGTCGCCCTCCTCTCGACGCCTCTCATTGATACACCAAACCAGTGTCTTGCCTCGGTGTTGCTCGCACCTCGCCCGATGCTCGCGGCCTCGACCGAACCATTACCTCCTCTACCATTACCACGACCTCTCGTGGTGGTGACGGTCCCTCATTCTCGAACCGAGCACGACCTTGACCTCAGATTGATTCCTCGCTAGCTTACGTGGCGGTCCCTCACACGATGATCCAAATGAGCCACACTCAAAACATCCTTTCCCTCCGGTCCAACATTTCGCCCCAATGAAATTTTCCACATTGGTTACACTGTCTTTGGTCCTCGATTAGCGATGAACAGGCCTCCCAGCATTGATTTGGCCCACTCGCCTAACCTCTTTCGAGAATTACCGGTGACCGAATGATCCAAAACCTCTCTTATGTTTATTCTCGCGTGACTCGCCTTACTGATTCCTTTATCCCTTCAACTATCTTAGTCTTTTCAATTAGCGCAGCAAACTCTCGCTCCCGATGTGGAGCAATCAGCAATCTCACTCGCCCTCAATCCATCTTCGAACCGGACACATCGCTCGTGTTCAAGCCACGATACCTCCGAAGATACTGGCTCAATCTTAAAAATTACGCCTCATATTACGATACGGACTTACTCCCCGGACCAAACTCGAGAAATGCCTTACGCTGCGCATCAATGTAACTAGACCCAACATATTTCTTCCGACACGCCTTAAAATAATCCCAAGTGAGATCCTCCGTTGTAGCACTATTCCGCTGACCGTGAGCCACCACCGATATGACTCATCCCGGAAGAAGTGACACTATCCCTTTCAGCTTTTCCTCAGCATTCAGATCCAAGTCATCCATGATTCGCTCCGTCGCCTCTAACCAATACTCTGCCGTACTAGAGCCACACGAAACACCTCGAAATACCTCAGCTCCATTGGCTCGAAGTCGCTCAGATACGGATTTCTGAACTCCCGCGCCTCCTCCTATTCTAGCTACCCTCTCAAGAACTCGCAGCATCGCCTGAGATACTGCATCATCCCCCGTTTGATCCTGATGCTCAATTCCAACATTGGTGGTGGGGGTGGTGGTACCTCATTTTGGATCCTTGACTGCACCTCACCGGCTCGGACACGCCATCCTACCTCGACCGCGCCCATGAGTAATATGACCCGGCCTCGAGTACTCATGTCTAAAGTCTCGACTTATCCGATTTAAAAGTGTTATGCATTAGTCATTATTTCACTTTCTTTAAAGCACGCTTTATGAAAATTTTTTAATAAGAGGTTGTTTCATGAAAGTACATTCAACCTATAGTTTTGGGTCTCTAGAGTAGTTTCTACTACTATACGGTCATGCCATCATCATTATAATCATATCATTAAAAGTAATGATTTGAGATACTTACAGGTGGATCGGTGTCAAGACTCGGTGCCATGCCTTTCCAACCATATAAATTTAAACAAAACATTTTAAGACTATACTTTAAATCATTTTGGGCCTCGGGCCACAGTATGAGCTTTTGAACTTGGCTCGATACCAATTTGTAACACCTGGACCGGCCAATACGACACAACCGAATCGGCATGCCACGAAGGAAAACGTTTTGAAAAAATTGAGTTAACGATTAAATTTTAGTGAAAAACTCTTTGTTGTTCTATGTTTGTAGAAATCAGGTGTATAATACATTTAAAACTAATAATTTACTTTGAAATTCCGTAAATAAATCTTTAAAACTATGTTACAGATCCATAGATTAGAAAACCTTTTATAATTTTTAAAGAAACCCAAGCGATTATTTTAGAAACAGTTTCTAATTGAAATTTGGAAACTTAACTTTTGAAAAATAGTATGAGTTATCGAAAACACTTAAGTTGCCATTTATTAACAAGAGATTTGTATTACCCGATGGTAGGGATTGAAAACCATTACGACTTGTAGTTTAGAAAACCTTGCGCTCATATTATTAAATTAATCAAGTGATATACTTAATCATGTTTAGAATAAATCCAAAGCATATAAATAATCCAAAAACGTAATTTAAATGGCCTTATTACAAACCCAAAATAAAAATAGAACCAAATTTAAATAAAGTAAAGTATCCAAACCAAAGTTCATATAGAACCGAATTTATTTAATGCATGGCCACCTCGAGTCTACCCGGCTCCTCATCCGCGATCTATGAATCACTGAAAAGATAAGGAGAAGGTGAGTCACCAAGACTCGAGTGCATATATCCTTTCCCGATTAATACATCATACTTACACAATTTATAACCAAGCAAAGTATATAAATACAATGCACCCAAACCTAGCCATCCATAACTCCCTTTTCTACCCGTGGTGGTACCAAACCACCTGGTGGTGCCAAACCACTAGTGACCCAAAGTCACGATATCCAATATTGTGGTGCTAAACCACTGGTGACCCAAAGTCACGAATAATAAAGTTGTGGGGCCAACCCATGTGTGATACCAAATCACTGGCGACGATCCCATAATATCGAATGTGGGGCCAACCCATCGTGGTACTAAGCCACTAGGATGAGTCGCTATGAGGTGCCAAACCTCTAGTGTCCCAAAGACATGAAATAACTATGGTACCAAACCACTTTGGAGGTGCCAAACCTCGGTGTCCCAAAGACACGGATATCAAATCCTTCCCCTCCTCTCATATCACCCAAACCAATGTAACATTTAAACAAATCATGCCATTATACTTTATTAGAATTCACTTAGCAAATATATCATAATTCATATCATCATGCATCATATTGCAAAAGTCATATCGAAACGGACTTACCCGATTCATTGCTCATACCCTTACGGTATCATATCAAGATCTCACAGTTTCCAACTTTAATAACATGATTAGTATATAAATAAATATATATTACCGAATTATAAAGTGTGTAAGATACACACCTGTCACTAACGAAAGTTCTAAATCCCGAAGACCTGATCTACCACACTAGATCTCCTTGTCCTACATTCGGCCAAAACACAAAACCATTAACAAGGCCATTCGGCCATACCAATAAATCTTAGTCTCATTAACCTTTGGTTTTTCTCAACAACTTAAAGAATATTGAACCAACATGAATCCTTACCACTTGACTTACCAACTTCGATTGCTAAAGAAATAGGGCTTAGATCGATTGCTTCCAAAATCCCAAAGAGCCTAAAAGAAAATTGGTTCCTAAGAATAGTTAGAACCTTGCTAACAAATGCCCAAAAATTTGACCTTTGCCCTCATAAGAAATGATAGAGAAAAGAAAAGGAAAATCGGCCAAGACACTTACCTATCTTTCAAAACCGATTATAGAAGAACCCAAAGAAAATCTACCCTTGATGATTTTCGGCCAAGATAACACCAAAAGAGAAAAAGAAGATTCGGTTATGGTGGAGAAAAAGAAAGGAAAATAAAAGTGAAAATGAAATAGGAGAAGGAGGATTCGAAAATAAAAGAAAGAAGAACATGGAAGGAGAAAATAGAATGAAGATGGATGTTTTTAATTTTGAGCAAAAGTGAAAGAAATGTGATTTGGGAAGGAGGAAGATTCGGCCAAGAGAAAGTAAAAAGGAAATGTGGTTTTGAGCAAATATCAAAAGAAAGAAAAGAGAGAGATGGGAGAAAGAGGTTCGGCCAAACACCTTGTTTTCCGAAAAAGAAAAGTGCACAAAGTGCTAAGTGTGGTTTCGGTTTCAAAAGGAAAAATGAAAGAAAGAAAATAGAATTTGGTTCAAACAAAAATGAGAGCTAAACCAAAAGCAAAATTGCACCTAATGCCTAAGGTACATTTGGCTAAGGAAGAAAATTTTGGAGAGGAAAACAAGAAATGCCAAATGGTGCTCAAAATGCTAAAATTGACCAACCAATTCCCCTCCAACTTCCTATCAACATTCGGCCACCCCCTAGCCACACATGCCGTCCACATTCATGGACTAATGGCCTTAGATTAGTTTCCAAAACACTCTCCATCATCCAAGCCCTTTGTCCCCCCATCCTTCCATAAATCTTAAGATTCTTATCCCAAAATACAAGCTTTCCTAAACTAATATTCAACTTGTCATAAAAATTGAAAGTCCAACCTTCCATAATTAGAGCTTGGCCGACACTTAATGTTAGGATGCATAAAAATAAAGTCTTCCAAATGCAATCCATGCTATTCGAACCATTTCCCTCGAGCAACTATCCATGCGCCATAACCACCTTGCCACAACTCCTCATATGCTAAATTTAACACTTAAATTAACTTAAGTGTCAAGTTCACCTAATCCACTTCACTAAATTTTAATACTAAGAATTATTCTAGCTTCATAAATAAAATCAAGCCTTCTCAAGACTATGCTAACACACAAAATTCATACCCGAGCCAACACAAATAATAAGATGATACTCTAATTTTTAGGATGTTACACACTCAGCCGGACCGTCAAACTTGAGAGTTCTTTAAGAATACATTTTAGAGAAAATATATGGGATCCAGCTATATTGATGCTCGCAGACGTGAGTTTTTGAACCTCATGCAAGGTGATCGATATGTGGCCGAATATGAGGTCGAATTTCTGAGGCTAAGCCGCTATGCTTGAGGTATGGTGGCATCAGAATATGACAGATGTATTCGCTTTGAGGATGGACTTAGGGTTCTGATTACTCTACAGAGGGAGCGAGAGTTTGCTATTCTGGTTGAAAAAGCTAAGATTAATGAGATGTTAAGCGCGTGGAGTGCCAGAATAAGTACACAGAGAGAGGTAAGAACAAGAGGGATTTGAAGCCCTCTAGTTTTGTTCCGAGGCTTAAGAAAAAGGCTAGATCTGATGGGCTTGTTAGAGTGGCGACCCCTGTTGCTTCTGTTGTTCCTACTGGGTTACAACCATACAACAACTGTGGAAGACGCCATCTGGGCGAATGTTGGAGGAAGATTGGGGCTTGTTTGAGGTGTGGGTCCCTTGAGCACCGCATTCGGGAGCGTCCACTGAGGGCTAATCAGGTGCAAGCTCCGGCATCAGGTCCCGCGCAGCCACAGAGAGTAGTTCAGCAGCCATCTAGGGGCCGTGGTCAGGCTAGGGGTGGTAATGGTATGAGTTGAGGGCAGAGAGCACTGGGCAGAGGTGTTGGTCAGACTGAGGCGAGGCAGGCTACTTTGGTTTATGCTGTTGGACGCCGAGATGACAGAGATTCTCCTGACGTCATCACCGGTACGTTCTTTATATTTGATGTACCTTATTTGGCTTTGATAGACATAGGGTCTACTCATTCATACATAGCTAGTATTGTATATGGAAACTTGGGGATTTTGGTTGAGATCACTACGAGTGAGGTTACCGTATTGAGTCCGTTGGGGCAATCTATTCATGTTAGCAAGCTGTATAGGGACGTTCCCTTAGTGGTGCAAGAGACGATATTTCTGGCTAATTTTATGGAGTTATCATTTGGGGAATTCTATTTGATTCTGTGTCTGGACTGGTTGGTCAAGCACCGAGTTAGTCTAGATTGTACGACTAAGAGAGTCGTTCTGAGAACTGAGGAAAGTGAAGAGGTGGTTGTAATCAGAGAGCATCGAGACTACCTGTTTCATGTGATCTTTGCACTGGTAGCTAAGAAACTGGTCCGGAAAGGTTGTGAGGTGTACTTGGCCTATGTAAGTGTTTCAGATTCTGGGGACTCTTCTGTTAGGGACATCAGAATAGTAAATGATTTTTTGGACGTCTTTCCTGAGGAGTTACCGAAATTACCTCCGAACTGAGAGGTTGAGTTTGGGATTGAGCTTCTTCCGGGTACAACTCCAGTGTCCATCGCTCCCTACCGTTTGGCACCGAAAGAGCTTACAGAGTTAAAGCTCAACTGCAAGAGTTTTTAGACCGTGGCTTCATTCGTCCGAGTGTGTCTCCGTGGGGAGCACCAGTGCTGTTTGTTAAGAAGAAGGATGGGACCATGAGGATGTGCATAGATTATCGACAGTTGAATAAGCTGAACATTAAGAATAAGTATCCACTTTCAAAGATCAAAGACATATTTGATCAATTCCTAGGGGCTTCTGTGTTCTCTAAGATCGATCTTCGTTCAGGGTATCACCAGTTGAAGATTAAGAAGGTGGATGTGCATAAGACGACATTTTGGGCTCGTTATGGACATTACGAGTTCCTAGTTATACTTTTCGGGTTGACAAATACACCGGCCACATTTATGGATCTGGTAAATCGAGTATTTTAGCCCTATCTAAATCAGTTCATCGTGGTCTTCATCGATGGCATTCTGGTTTACTCTAATACTGAAGATGAGCATGATAAGCATCTTAGAGTAGTGCTTCAGATTCTGCGTGAGAAGCAACTTTACGCTAAGTTAAGCAAGTGTGAGTTCTGGCTTCATGAAGTAACCTTCTTAGGGCATGTAGTTTCTGATAAGGGGATTCGTGTAGATTCGAGGAAGATTGAGGCTGTACTGGATTGGAAACAGCCTAAGAATGTATCTGAGATCCGTAGCTTTCTGGGTTTGGCGGGATACTATCAACGTTTTGTTTAGGGGTTCTCTGTGATCGCTGTGCTATTGACTAAGCTTATGCGTAAGGGTGTGCCATTTTTCTGGACTAGTGCACAACAAGGGAGCTTTGAGAAGCACAAGTCTGTTCTAACTCAGGCTACTGTTCTGATACAGCCTAAATCTGGAAATGAGTTTGTAGTATATAGTGATGCATAGCATGTCGATTTGGGATGTGTGCTGATGCAGGATGGTAAGGTTGTGGCTTATGCGTCCTGTCAGCTTAAGACACACGAGGGGAACTCTCCGACGCATGATCTTGAGTTGGCTGATGTGGTCTTTACACTAAAAACTTAGAGGCATTATCTATATGGTGAAAGGTGTGTCATCTACACCGACCACAAGAGCCTCAAGTATCTCCTTACTCAGAAAGAGTTGAACCTTAGGCAGCGTCGTTGGATTGAGCTACTCAAAGATTATGACTGTACCATTGAGTATCATCCTGGTAAGGCCAATGTGGTGGCCAATGCTCTAAGCTGAAAAGTGATGTTAGATTTGAGGGCGATGTTTGCTCGCCTTAGTCTATTTTATGATGGGGGTCTGTTAGCCGAGTTGCAGGTTAAGCTGACTTGGTTTGATCAGATTCGAGAGAGACAGTTGAGGGATGAGTCATTGGGTTTACGGTTCCGTTAGATTGAGAGTGGCAACACTTCAAATTTTAGACTGAATAATGATGGGGTACTTTATTTTCGTGGTCGGATTTGTGTACTGAACGATGAGGATCTGACGCAGTCTATTTTGAGGGAGGCACATAGTAGCCCCTATGCTATGCATCCCAGCGGTAATAAGATATACCGCGACCTCTGTGAGTTGTACCGGTGGCCAAGTTTGAAGCGTGAAGTTATTGACTTTGTTGCTCGTTGTTTGACTTGTTAGTAGGTTAAGGCTGAGCATCAGTTGCCTTCGGGCTTGTTGCAGCCAGTTTAAATTCCTTTGTGGAAATAGGAGTGAGTAACGATGGACTTCGTTAGTGGGTTACCTTTAACACTTACTAAAAAGGATTTTGTTTGGGTCGTTGTGGATTGGTTGACCAAGTCTACACACTTCATTCCAGTTCAGACTGACTACTCTCTATAGAAGTTAGCGAAGTTGTACATTTCTGAGATAGTAAGACTGCAAGGGGTTTCTGTCTCGATCATTTCTGATAGAGATCCTCGCTTCACTTCTCTGTTCTAGATGAAATTGCACGAGGCTCTGGTTCAAGGTTGGACTTCAGTACTGCGTTCCATCCTCAGACTGATGGTTAATTTGAGAGGGTGATTCAGATACTGGAGGATATGCTTCAGAGTTGAATGATTGATTTCTGACGTAGTTGGAAGGATTATCTGCCGTTAGCCAAGTTCGCTTATAATAACAGTTTCCAGTCTAGTATTAAGATGGCACCTTACGAGGCTCTATATGGTCGTAAGTGTCGTACTCTGTTGTGTTGGACTGAGTTGGGCGAACGTCGAGTTTTGGGTCCTGAGTTAGTTTCTGAGATTGAGGATAAGGTTTGACTGATTCGGGATTGACTGAAGGTAGCTTCTGATAGACAGAAGTCTTATGCAGATATGAAGAGGCGAGAGATTGAGTATTTTGTGGGGGACTTCATTTTTCTCAAGGTTTCTCCATGGAAGAAAGTTCTGAGATTCAATCGTAAGGGCAAGTTGAGCCCTTGTTTCATCGGGCCGTATCAGATTCTAAAGCGTGTGAGACCAGTTGCCTATCAGTTGGAGTTACCCCCTGAACTGGACTGTATTCATGATGTGTTTCACGTCTCGATGTTGAGACGGTACCGATCTGATCCATCTTACATAGTCTCCGTTAAGGATATCTAGGTTAGGCCAGATTTGACCTTTGAAGAGGAGCCGGTACAGATTCTGGAGCGAGACGTTAAGGTTCTTAGGAGGAAGTCCATTCCATTAGTGAAGGTGCTGTGGCAGAATCATAGCACTGAGGAGGCTACTTGGGAACCTGAGGACTCGATGCGTCAGCAGTATCCTCATCTATTCTGATCAGGTAAATTTTGAGGTCGAAATTTCTTTTAGGGGTAGAGTTGTAACGCCCCAAAATTTTTATTTCTGTTTTTGTGAAAATGTGACACATCTGTGTATCTGCTTCAGTGGTTAAGTGTTCTGGGTGTGTGTGAGAGGTCCCAAGTTCAAGCCGATATTTTTCTAATTCAAGCCTTATACTTACTTAGTGGGCTTATATTAAATTATTTTTAAAACCATATCAGAATGAGCCTGCTGGTTCAAGTGGTAAGGGAGTCTGTGTGTCACGTAGAGGTCCTGTGTTTGAATCCTGGCTCAAGCGTGAATACTTATTTTTGCTCGGGTTTGGGTTAAGAGTTTCAGTGGAATTTAATTTCTGAGTAGTGGGTAGTTGTGGCTGAGAAAATCTAGGATATGCTCTCATATCTGATATTATCTTTTTCTTTTAATATTTTTCCCTAAAAATCCCTAGTTTCTTTTTGACGTTTTTCACTTTCCAAACAAGGAAAATTTCCCAAATTTGTTTCATCTTTCTTACTCTCTAGCAGCGAGTTTTTCTTTTCTCGTTACTTCTATTCTTCGACTCGGTCTCTAATTTTCATTTTTGTGAATTCTGAACGTTTTGTTTTGGCGTAATCGGTAAGTGGGTTGGCATTTGCGATTCTTCCTATCATTTTTGTTTTCAGAAGGTTGAAACATTGCTGCCTTTGTGGTGTAGGAGAAGTCGGTGAATTGTGACTCTTCATTTCGTTTGTTGATCGGTGTTAACGATGTTCTTTTGACATTGATAAGTCGAGAGTTTGGTCGTATTGTGGTTTGCAAATTAGTATTTGTAGTTGCTAAATCGATGTTAGTATACTGATTTTAGGTTTCGGAAGGCTGATGAGTGATTCCGTATCAAACCGATACAGGTGTGTACCCGAAACGCAGAAAAACGAGATTTGGTGAAAGCTGAAAAACCCCTCTGTCAATGCCACAAGGCCGTGTGGTAGGCAGTGTGTGATGACACGGCTGTGTGATCGACGAAGGCCAGGTTGTGCGCAAGACACGGCCATGTGATGGCTGGAGTGTGGCTGTGTGGGCTACACGGGCTAGACTGAATTGGGTGTGTGGGTCACACGGGTGTGTGATAGCTGGGCCAGGCCGTGTGATCCACACGAGCTAGGCCAATCTGGGCATGTGGGCCAAACGGGCAAGCCACATGGGCATGTGGGCCTAAATTTTTGAAATTTTCCCTAGGGTTGCACAGGTCGTCCTAAACGACTGTGGGCCTATTGTAGGGTCGGTAAGGGCTAACGAAATCGTAAACTGTATGATCGATTTGACTGATATTCTGTACTAAGTATGATAGTATATGCATGTTATATTTGTATATAAGCATGTCAGCATGGTTAATCTAAATGTTTGAAATTGAATATTCTGTATCTGATATTGGGGTTGGGATGATATATATATTGGAGGAAGTGTTCTGAAAGGCATATTATGCCTAATGTCTGGCAGCACAGCTGCATTATATCTAATATGTGCCGCATCAGTACAGCATGGTATGTAGGGCTGGGTGGGTGTTTTAAACCCCACATGGTGTGTAGGGATGGTCGGAGATGGTGTGTAGAGGATGGGGGTAGGACATTTGATATCTGATTTTGATATGTATATCCGTATCTGTATCTATATCTGTAATGGGCTTAAGCCCGAATCTGCATCTGTCTGATTCTGATATTTTGTTGTGTGCATGCTTAATTCTGTGGGGTTACACACTGAGTTTACGTAAACTCACTCTTTTTTGTTTGTCTGTACAGGTAACCCACAGTCTTAGGCGGATAGGTGCTGCGGAGGACTCAACAGTGACCATTCGCCAAAACTGTTTTATTTGTTTTAGCTTTTATTTAAGTTTTGCATTACGATTTGGGAGTTTGTATTTTCTGGGACTCTCTAGACTGTTTTAAACTTTTTGGCTTTGGTTTTGGATTTTAACTTACTTTTCACTATGACGATTTTATCTAAAAATTTGATTTCTAAAAATATCGAACGATTTTGCCTAAACTTAACGTTTTTTTATAAGCTTTCGCTAAAAACACGTTTTATCTCTAAATGATCGAAGGAAAGAGAGCTTTGAAAATTAATAAGAGTGATAAAGGCTAATAAACTGGGAAGGTTTTAGCTTAACGATAACGGTTTTCCAATCCATTCCATGTGACACCTCCGGATTCGGCCATAACGTCTAGACCGGGTTTGGTGTGTTACATGCAAAATTCCTAAAACCCTAAAATTCTAGACCCCTAAACAGTTAAAATTAACCATTAAATTTTAAATATTAAATCCTAAATCTTATCCATACTTAAATCTTAACTCCTACGTTAATCTAACCTTTTCCCTAAAAGCATAATTCTTAAAATTCAAAATTCTAAACCCATCAATCATATCATAAACCATAAATCTAGTTGAACATAAAAAATTCATAAACCTTGTGTTGCTATTATTATTTGTTATTTATATTTAATTTAACAAAACTAATTAAGGTTAAGATATTGTTAAAAAGATTTTATTTAGTACTGAAAAACAAACTATAACAGCCTAATTTCGATGAAATCGGAACAATAGTTTCGGGAACACAAATTCAAGCCGAAAATAAAATTTATTTTTATTTATTTTTATGGTCTTTAATATGATAGAAATGTCATGTGAAAATTTTGATAAGAAAATTTTACCGATTATGTGCTTAATTACGAGAATGACCAAATCGCCTAAAATGCAAAAGTTGAATTCTACTAGCTATAAGGATCAAATAGCTATGGAATTCAAAACTTAAGGTCCTTATAAGGTAATTAGAACATTAAAGAAAAGTATGCAAATATTTTGGTGACTCATCCATGTAAATTTAGAAAAAGGGTAAGGACTAAATTGAAAAGTGAAAATATTTAATTAATTACAAGATGATAAAAGAGATATTATCTTATTTTTCTCATATTCTTCCCAAAAATAATACATGGAAACCCTAGGAGAGAGAGAAGAAACTTTCATGGCCAAATTGGGTAAGTTTCCTTGGCCCGTTTTTAATAATTTTGATATTTTTGAAACCGAGATAACTTAATCTATCAATTTGGGGGATTAATTTGAAAAGTTATCAAAGTATGGAAATTAGGTCATGGATGTATATGTTGAAAATTTGAAATTTATGGTAGAAAATGAAAGGTTGTTGATAGATAAACAACTTTTACAAAGTGATTTTTGATGAAAACATGATTTAGGGACTAAAACGCAAAGTGGTGAAAATTGATGAAAAATTATGAAATTTGTAGAAAATATGTGCTGTAAATTTTATGTTGGAATTTTAGGTAAGCTTGGAATAGGGAGTAAATTGCATAAATTTCATTTTCCGAGCCTAGGGACGAAATTGGAATTTATGGAAAAGTTAGGGGCAAAATGGTAATTTTGCCTAGGATGTAAATTGAGTCCACATGAATATGAAATGTGATAAATTGATGTTAAATTTACTCGTATAGATCCAGATAGACCAAATTCAAAGTTAGAACGAGGAAAGGAGGAAAATGTTGGATTAGTAGATTTTACGTAAACGAACATTTGTCGAGGTAAGTTCGTGTAACTAAATTATGTATATTCATATGCTTGTATTGAATGTGTATATGTGTGAATTATTTGAATGTTATATATATGAACTTTGTTACATGATCAAGAATACTTAACAAAAGTTAAGTCCTGTAAACATATCCGAGAGGTACCAGATAAATGATAATGCCTGATTTAAATGATAAAATGTTATTCTTGTACTTGGTTTGAATAGTGAATGTGATTAAAGGAATTATTGGATACAATTGTGATAAATAGATGAAATAATCACATGGGTAATTATGTCCGGAAAATGTTAAATCCCGTTTGAGTAAATGAAAATCGATGGTTATGTGATTTCCCAAAATGAATGAGGTCCTGCATTTGTTGCTGACGGGGTTTAGCTCGGACGAGTAATTCTATTGACCTCATTTATGAAAAGATTTAGCCTGGACGGGTAATCCTGATATAAGTCCTCTCGAGCATATGTTATGAATTGAATTTAGCCCGGACAGGTAATCCAAATCAAGCTCTTTAGAGCATATGTCATAAAAAGGATTTAGCTTGGACTGGTAATCCTATTTTTATATATGTGGCTCGAGAGTGTACTCTCTGAAATAGTACCTTATCAGTATCATTGGACATGAATTGACAGATTCTGTTTCATACACTTCGAATGTACTACCTGTGTATCCATCAATATTTTGAATAAATTCAACAGGTAAAAGTTCTTGACATGAGAAGATATGAATAAGAAATGAGTTATTACACATATCGGCCTGAAACATGTGAAAATGACTATACGTGATAATTGATTTATGGAAATATGAAATGATGATATTGTACATGGAATTTATTTGATGAGTATGTACATCCTTGATTATAGACTTGTACACCTTGAGTGTACTAATCGTGACCTTGATATTTCGAGAAATATGGGTAAAGTTCTGATATGCAATGATTTGAACTCGAGATGAACTATTATGAAATTATACTTGTAATATAAAGAGATGATTTATACATGTTAAATGAATACATGTTGTAGACAGCATATGTGCATGGAAACTTGATCATTGTTGAGCCCATATATGTTTGTGATGTTGTTATGGAATATATGACTAACAAGGGAAATGAGGATATGTGTAGGGCTTGAGGGGAAATTGATTGAATATGCCTTATATAGTTACCTCAAAATAGAATGAATGGTAAGTTAAGTACCATGTTATACGAACTTACTAAGTATTTTATGTTTACTTAGTTTTATTTCCTTGTTTTAGAGTAAATCAGAAGCTCGTTGGATTGGAAACTTTGCGAAGATTACTCACACTATCCATCGGCCTATATCGGTATATATGGTAAATCAATTATGATTTTAATGGCATGTATAGGTTATATTGGCCATAGGCATGTAAATGTAAATGATTATGGTATTCTAGCCATTGGAATGGCTAGTGATGATTATGTTTTGGTATGTGTATATATATATATGTTAAGTTGTTAATCAAATCATGTTTAACACATGGATTGAATCAAGGTAAGATAGTAAACATGTATGCATGAAATGATATGCCATGTTGAAGGATGGAAATTACTTAATTTGAATGCTTGAAATGGTTGGTATTTGGATGTGAGTTAAGTGCAGGTCATTGGTGTGGTTTTGGGTGAGAAATGAAGCTAGAGATGGCTTTATTTCGTCCACGCAGGCAGACACACAGGCATGTGTCTAGACTGTGTGAGACACACGGCCTGGTACATAGGCGTGTGGTTAGGCCGTGTGTCTTCTGCACCTTAAATTTGAGAAACAGAATGCTCAGAATTGAGCACATGGGCAGAGACACGGGCGTGTGTCATAGCCGTGTAGGAGACACGGCCTTAAACACGAGCGTGTGTCTTGGCCATGTGAGACCTGCACTTAATTTTGAAAGAATTTAATTAACCATACGGCCTAGCACACGGGCGTGTGGCATGGCCGTGTGCACAAGTCAGAGAGTTACACGGGGTCAAACATGGCCTGTAGTAGGGGCGTGTCCCAGGGTCACACTGGCGTGTGAGCCCTACACATTGGAAAATTTTTGTAATTTCGCGAAAATTTCTTAGAGTTTCCTATTAAGTCCCGACTCGATTCTAATGCTTGTATTCGACCTTGAGGGTCCATTTAAGGGACAATATCAATAATTTCGGTTAATGAATAGTAATTTACATGAATTATTTGAAAATGGTCTAAAAGTTTCGGTAATACTCCGTAACTTTGTTCCAGCGATGGATACGAGTTTGAGGTGTTAATTTAGTGGTATCAGAGCTACGGTTTAGTCGGTTCTCTAACTGAACGTAGCATATGTGGAGTCTCGAAATACATGCCAATATATAACTTGCAATAGTGTGATATCTCCCGACTTTATGAAAATTATTTTGCAAATAGAAAGAGATGCTTTCCAACCAAGCTAATTCCGATACTGCTGAAAGTGATACTTACGTGCCTGAGGAAAAATGTTGCTTATGATGAAATGGGACTTATAAGGGTATGAAATAAATATTTTAGAATGGACATGTTAATGATACACGTTAAGTGATATGTGTGTATTTATGAAAGTTAAGTTTTGAGGCTCTACGATCTCCACCCCCTTACTAGTATAGTTTTATACAATGAAATTCTTAAGAATTATATTGATTAAGTTTACAAGCATGGAACTGAAGAGCTCAGTGGCTGAATGATTAATAATGTAGTAATAATTGAGAATGGGTTCGAAAGTAAATGTAACACCCCAAACCCGACCTAAAAGTTAGGCCCGAATCTGGCGTGTCACATGGAAGTGTTTTTGAAAACCCTATTTCTTGTTGGTAAAACTTGTTTGAGAGTTAAAGCCTCTTCGTTAAAACTCAAAACACTTAAACAAATGCTATCCACTTGAAAACCGAATTACTTTTAAAACCTTATCTATTTAAAATAAACAATTTACGAAAATGTGATGTTTAGAAATAGAGTTGCAGAAGCATTTTGAAAACGTTGCGGAAACGTAGTGTTTTAAAAACAGTTACCATTTTGGAAATCGTATTCCACCTTTAGCAGTTAGAAAACATCATAAAAAAATATCAGAAATAATAAGTTAAAAATAAAGAGGCCTTATTACAAAATTATTAACCCAATAAATTAAAAGAAAATGAAATAAAGTCGCTAAGTTTAACTTTAAAGCATATCTGACGTGTGGCTACCTCCGAGTCCCTCGCAGCTCCGAACCATCTAAGACTGGGGATTACCTGCACAGTTAAAAATAGGGTGAGTTTACGAAAACTTAGTGTGTAATCCCCTTACTAGAGTAACGATCAAGATATCTGTAGAAATGTAAAGCGATGCAGGCCAAAGCCCTTTAATGAAGAATAATGATGCAGACTAGTTCAGAGCTTACATGGGCCAAAACCCACTACAATATCATTCGGGTCACAGCCCATAACAGAATCATTTGGGCCTAGCCCAAACAAATAACAGAACAAGTGGGCCTAGCCCAATATAGTGACAGATCTCATAGTGGATATGCAATGGTATGAGGATGCATCCCAACCCGATCCAGCCAACACACCACTCGTACCAACCAACACACCATGTGGGGATAAAATCGACCCACCCAGCCAACACACCAAGCTTAGCACCAGTTGCGGCACTAAGTCAACAGAACGGCTTGGCGCCGTAGACAGAACGACTAAAAGCCATAAATGTCACAACAACGCTGCCAGTTAACAAAATGGCTAAAAGCCGTAAACAGAATGGTTATAAACCATAATCAGGATGGCACAGAGCCATATTTATTGCGTAGAAAATTTGAAAGCCTGTATGCGAGAAACGGCAATGAAAATTTGTACACTTCCTCCGTAACTTTGTCCCAACCCCATGCAATATGTCGTGTATGTCATGCTCAATCATCACAGGTGTATGCAAAATGAACATACTCAGTAACAGTCATTTAGAACATATATTACAAGCATATCAATCACACGACCACAGTCAAGTTAGTTAAAACACAGTCTACGATCACAGTCAAGTCATGGCACAAAATCAGTCTTTTACCCTTAGGGGCAAAATAGTCATTTACCCTATAAGGGTATTTCGATAATCCTACCCTTCAGGGGTATTTCGATAATTCTACCCTACAGGGGTATTTTGGTAATTTTGCAAATCGAGGGTATTTTAGTAATTTGCAAACTGGGGGTGTTTCAGTAATTTTGCAAACCGAGGGTATTTTAGTTATTTTGCAAACTGAGGATATTTTAGTAATTTTGCAAACTGAGGGTATTTCAGTAATTTTTACAAACCAAGGGTATTTCAGTAATTTCACAAATTAGGGGTATTTCGATAATTTTACAATCCGAGGGTATTTTGGTAATTTCACAAATCAGGGGCATTTCGATAATTTTGCAATACGAGGGTATTTCAGTAATTTTACAAATCAGGGGTATTTTGGTAATTTTACAATCTGAGGGTATTTTGGTATTTTCACAAATCGAGGGTATTTTGATAATTTTGCAAATCGGGAGTATTTCGATAATTTCACAAATCAGGGGTATTTTGGTAATTTCACAATTCAAGGGTATTTCGATAATTTTGTAAACCAGGGGTACTTCGGTAATTTTGCAAATCAGGGGTATTTCGGTAATTTTGCAAATTTGGGGTATTTCAGTAATTTTGCAAACCAAGGTCTCAGCGACCCAACTAAAGGTCCACCTTCGCCTCGAGCGACTTAAGTAACCCAAACATACACAACGGTGTAAATGGGCCTAGGGCCCATTACTCGGCCCAAGTGGGCTCACACGTTCATGTGGCCCATTTAGCCCAAATCTAGCCACAGATATGAGATTCGCATAGTCTAGTCTAATATCTACTACACAATCATACAATTTATTCATAAGAACACAATCGTGGCCCAAACAGCCTAACCCACAAGAACACTCATGATGGCCTCAACTATCGCGTCGAAGCTCCTACACGTGTGCTCGCACGCTCGTGTGGCTACCATCGCCGTGTAACTGACATTTCGGCATTTGCCACTCTACAGCTAGAGTAGTGCGAAATACACACTTGATAGGAATCTGGAGTTGATCCGCGCTCCGACCACTCCTATGCCCAACGCCAACCAAGGTATGCTTACGTTCCTCATAGATCGCTCTATTTAAAGCCAACTTCTCACCTTCCCTCATGATAGCTTCCCGATATGGGATCCCTCCTTCAGCAGAGTTTAAATCCATCACAACCACTTCCCGTCCCAACTTAGCAAAATAAATATCCCTTTTTGCTTGCAATGGGATTCGAACCCTTGCCCTCTCCTATGCTCCAGACGCTACATGCCACCACAACACAAGCTCCTTTTGTGTCTAAAATCATGCGCAACTAAATATAAGTCTATGGGCCAAAGTCTAAGTTCATTTAAAAGGAAATCAAAATGAATTGCAAGCGCCAAGACTTGAACCTTGGACCCCTTGCTTCCTCTATGGCGGCACTTCCTTGTCTCCCATGTGGCGCCAGTTGCCACTAGACCACAACTCCTTTTGTGTCATTTTTCTTCACATTTTATTCTTAAAGCCTACTTACTAACTCCCAGGGTTTTATTCACCTAAAACTAAAATTTTCCTAAAGCCCAGGTTTGATCCCGGGACTTCATGGAAGCCCCCTAACCTTCCAATGATCCCGGGCTTTATGGAAGCCCCCTAACCTTCCAAAATCACTCACCTAATAGGTCCAACTTGCACTAGTGCCGTTCTCTTATTCTCAAAAATTTTAAACGCTCCCCTACCCAAGGCCCAATAGGCCCATTTCTACTAGGCCCAAATTTAAGGTGTTATAGTAAAGACTGTATTAAAATACATATAAGATTTGTTTGAAGATCATTTTGAATATGTGATGTCACTATTAAGGAAGAAGTTATTCATGTTTGACACAAATATCTGACTGCTTCAGTGGTTAAGTGTTCTGGGTGTGTGTGAGAGGTCTTGGTTCAAGCCTTACCTTGGGTAAATTTTGGTATTTTTCTAACTTAAGCCTTATCCTTGCTCACAGACTTATATTTAATTATTGGTAAACCATATCAGAATGAGCCTGCTAGTTCAAGTGGTAAGGGAGTTGGTGTGATGAAGGTCTTGAGTTCAAATCCCTCTGTGTGTGTAGGTGATATTTTGCTTGATTTTGTGTCAGTGGTTTGGTAGAATTTAAATTCTGAGGAGTTGGGTGTTAGTAGGTTAGTGGAAAGATAATTAAGGGATTTGGGAAGTTATCAGATTTCATTTTTATTTTTCGAAAATTTCGGCTTTCTTTCCCAAATTCAGACGTTCTTCTTCAAATTCTCTCTTCTCTTCTGCCGTTTTCTTCCCTTACCTTTGTCAACGAAATATTTTTTCTTCTCCTTTCGCGTTCACCCTTGTGCCTTAGTTGGTGAACGTTCTCGTGTTAGTAAGTGTGGTGTCGGTTGGTGAGTGTTAATTTTCGGTTGGAAAGCATTTGTAGAGGTTATTTTGGAATGTTAGTGTAGTGTAGTTTCTGATTCTTGCTTCTACAACTGTTGGTGTAGGAGAAGGCTGCGAATAGTAAGTTTCGCTTCAATTGTTTGGACAGAGGCTTTTCAACGGCGGTAAGTCGAGGTTCTGTTGAATTATTGTCAATTTGTTAATAAACCCTCTAAATTGGTATTGGGTATTCTGATTCTAGGTTTCAGAAGGCTCGAGATTACTTTAGCATCGGATCGATATCAGGTGTGTAACCAAAACGTAGAAAAATAGGATTTGACGAAAGCCAAAATTGCATTCTGTTGATGCCACACGGCTGTGTTGTAGGTCGTGTGATAGGCCGTATTCGACGACACGGCCATGTAATCGACGAATACTAGGCTGTGCGCGAGACACGGCCGTATGATGGTCGGGATGTGGCCGTGTGAGCCACACGAGCTAGGCCAAATTGGGTGTGTGGGCCCACACGGGCCTGCCACACGGGTGTGTGGATTCGAGGCCAAGCTGTGTGATCCACAAGACAAGGCCAATCTAGGTGTGTGGGCCCATTTATTTGAATTTTTACCTAAGATTTCACGTGTCGTCCCAAACGACTGTAAGGGCTGAATAAACTCTAAACTGGATTATTTGATTGTTTGATATACTGATCTGGTTTGGATACTGACACATGTCTACTTGCACTATTATTTACATATCTGTTATTTATGTATGCTTATATGAAGCATGTGATCATGTTAGACTGTTTATCTATATTTGTATAATTCTGTATCTGATATTGGGGATGTGATGATATATATTGGAGGAAGTGTTCTGAAAGGCAATTTACGCCTATTATCTGGCAGCATGCCTACATTTTAACTGTTATGTGCTGCATCGGTACAATATGGTGTGTAGGGATGGTCGGAGATGGTGTGTAGAGGATGGGGGTCTGATTCTGAATTCTGATTTCTGATTCTGATTTGCATATATATATCTGAACCTGATATGGGCTTAGGCCCGAATCTGTATCTGTATGGTTCTGAATTTTTGCATGTGTGCATGTTTAATTCTGTTAGGTTACACACTGAGTTTACATAAACTCACCCCTTTTCTGTTTGTTATGTACAGGTAACCCACAGAGTTAGGTGGATCAGTGCAGCAGAGGAGTCGACGGTGACCACTTGCTATTACTGTTTTGTTTTGTTTTATGGTCTTATTTAAGTTTTGGCGTTGAGATTTGAGAGGTTGTATTTTCTAGGACTCTCTTGACTCTTTACTCTGTTTGATTTGGTTATGTTTTTTTTTTTTGGGATTATCTTGCTTATTACAATGATGGTTTTACCTAAAACATGATATTTCTAAAAATACGAACTATTTTCCTTAAACACGACAATTTTTTCCTAAGCTTTTGCTAAAATGATACGTTTAAAGGCAAGTCGAGTAATTGAATATATGTTTTGAATTATATGGAAGCAATTATAGGTTTATAAGCTTAAGGTTTTTATCGAGTTAGCTCCATTTTAAAAATCCCTTCCATGTGACATCTCCAAATTCGACCATAACGTATAGGCCGGGTTTGGGGTGTTATATTTAGTGGTATCAGAGCCAGGTTGCAAAACTCAGATGTGAATTTTGGGTTCCAAAATATGTTTTAAAGAATTGATTTTCAAATGGTTTAAAAATATTTTGATTGAGAATGTGGTACACCGAGTCTCCGGCGCCGATCCTGTAAATATTCTGAAACTTAGATAGCTTATTTTGAAATATTGTAGATAGCATACTTTGAAAACACTATAGTTAGTACTCTCTAAAACTATAGTGAAACAGATAGAGACTGAAACGTTCGAAAACAATACTGAACCTCTGATATTTATTATATAAAAAATCTGTTAATAAATATTGAACTGATGCATAAAGCTTTTAATGTAGATAAACTCGAATCAAACAATGAGCGCACGAGGTATCCGTGGACGTGGTCCTCGAGGTCGAGGTAGAGGCTGTAGGGGGCTTGAGTTGAGTCCTCATCTCTGGGTAGCATGCCAAATCTGGACACTAGTGAAACACCTATGTCACCTGCTACTGAGACTAGGTCTCAGAGTCGCTCGGCTGGGGATGACGCACTTTCCGAAACCATGCTGAGGATATTGAAGAGGGTCGCTGGCCTCCATTCTAGATCTGGGGGCCAAGGGTTGGTAACTGAACGACTCCGGTCTAATGGAGCTGAGTTGTTTAGGGGTGTCACAGGAGTCGCCCTTAATGTGGTCGAGTACTGGTTGGAGGCCACCGAGAGAATTATGGATGATCTAGACTGTACCCCTGAGCAGAAATTGAAGGGTGTCTCCTTGCTTCGCGATGAGGCATACCAGTGGTGGTTAACGATTAAGGAGGGCACTCAGCCTGATCGTCTGACTGAGGAATTCTTTAAGATTGCATTTCAAAGCAAGTATGTGGGAGCCAGCTATGTAGATGCCCGCCGGCGTGAGTTTCTGAATCTCACGCAAGGTGACCGATCTATGGCCGAGTATGAGGCCAAATTTTTTAGGTTGAGTCGCTATGCTCGGGGAATGGTTTTTATCAGAGTATGAGAGGTGTGTTCGTTTTGAGGAAGGGCTGAGAGATAATCTGAGAGTTTTGATAGCTCCACAGAGAGAGCGCGAGTTTTCTGTTCTTGTCGAGAAGGCAAAGATCACCAAAGATGTTAAGTGTGTGGAGCGCCAAAATAGAGATAGAGAGAGAGGTAAGAACAAGAGGGATTCAGAGCCCTCGAGTTCTGTGCAGAGGCCTAAGAAAAAGGCCAGATCTGATGGGCCAGTTAGAGTGGGGGCTCCGGTTGCTTCAACTGGGTTGCAGCCTTGTGGAGATTGTGGTAGATGCCATATGGGCTAGTGCTGGAGGAGGATTGAGGCTTGTTTGAGGTGTGGGTCTCTTGAGCACTGTATTAGAGAGTGTCGAAATACTGTGCAGCCTCAGAGAGTAGTTTAGCAGCCACCTAGGGGCCGTGGCCAGGCTAGGGGTGGTAACGATTTGGGTCATAGGTAGAGAGCACCGGGCAGAGGTGCTAGTCAGACCGAGATGAGGCAACCTATTTTTGTTTATGTTGTACATCACCGAGAGGACAGTGATGCCCCTGACGTCATTACCGATACATTCTTTATATTTGATGTACCTTTCGTGGCTTTGATAGACATAGGGTCAACTCACTCATACATAGCTAGTACTGTATCTGAAACGTTAGGAATTTCTGTGGAGAACACTATTAGTGAGGTTACTATACTGAGTCTGTTGGGGCAGTCTGTTCAGGTTAGTAAACTCTATAGGGATGTTCCGCTAGAGGTGCAAGGGATTGTTTTTCTGGCGAATCTGATGGAGCTTTCGTTTGGGGAGTTCGACCTAATTCTCAGTATGGACTGGTTGGTGGAGCACCGAGTCAGTTTAGACTGTGCATCTAACAGGGTCGTTATGATGACCAAGGATAATGTGGAGGTGGCTATGATTGGTGAGAGTCGAGACTATCTGTCACATGTGATTTCCGCGCTAGTAGCTGAGAAACTGGTTCGAAAAGAGTGTGATGTGTACTTGGCTTACGTAAGTGTTTCTGATTTTGGGAACTCTTCTGTTGGGAATATCAAAACGGTAAAAGATTTTCTGGACGTCTTTCCTGAGGAGTTACCTGGATTACCTCCTAATTGGGAAGTGGAGTTTGGGATTGAGCTTCTTCCGGGTACGGCTCCGATGTCCAATTCTCCCTGCCATATGGCACCAAAAGAGCTTACTAAGCTTAATGCTCAACTGCAAGAGCTTCTGGACTGTGGTTTCATCCGTCTTAGTGTGTTTCCATAGGGAGCACCAGTGCTATTTGTTAAGAAGAAGGATGGGACCATGAGGATGTGTATCGATTATCGACAGTTAATCAAGTTGACTGTGAAGAATAAGTATCCGCTTTCGAGGATTGACGACTTGTTTGATCAGTTCAGAGGGGCTTTTGTGTTTTCGAATATTGATCTTCATTCTGGGTATCATCAGTTGAGGGTTAAGGAGGCTGATGTACATAAGACTGCATTTAAGACTCGTTATGGACACTAAGAGTTCCTAGTTATACCTTTTGGATTGACGAATTCTCCGGCCGCATTCATGGATTTGATGAACCGAGTGTTTTAGCCTTATCTAGATCAGTTCGTCGTGGTCTTCATCGACAATATTCTGGTTTACTCTAAGACTGAGGATGAGCACGACGAGCATCTTAGAGTGGTACTACAGATTCTTCGACAAAAGTAGCTCTACGCTCAGTTGAGTAAGTGTGAGTTCTAGTTACGTAAGGTAACCTTTTTAGGGCATGTGGTTTCTGCTGAGGGGATTCATGTTGATCCTTGAAAGCTTAAGGCGATGCTAGATTGGAAACAGCCTAAGAAAGTATCTGAGATTCGTAGCTTTGTATGTTTGGCGGGATACTATCGATGATTTGTTGATGGATTTTCTCTGATTGTAGCTCCTCTTACTAAACTTCTACGTAAGGGTGTGCCGTTTATCTGGACGGATGCACAACAATCAAGCTTTGAAAAGCTTAAGTCTGTTTTGACTCAGTCTCCTATTCTGATGCAGCCTAAATCTGGTAAGGAGTTTGTGGTCTACAGTGATACTTCGCACGTTGGTTTGGGGTGTGTTCTGATGCAAGATGCTAAGGTTGTGGCTTATGCATCCCGTCAGCTTAAGACACACGAAGGGAACTATCCGACGCATGACCTGAGTTGGCTGCGGTAGTCTTTGCATTGAAAATCTAGAGGCATTATCTGTATGGTGAGAGGTGTATCATCTATACTGATTACAAGAGGCTCAAGTATCTCCTTACACAAAAGGCGTTGAACCTTAGGCAACGCTATTGGATTAAACTATTTAAAGAATATGACTGCACTATAGAGTATCACCCTGGTAAGGCCAATGTGGTGGCTGACGCTCTCAGCCGTAGAGCAATGACTGATCTGAGGGCGATGTTTGCTCGCCTTAGTCTGTTTGATGATGGGAGACTGTTAGCCGAGTTGCAAGTTAAGCCGACTTGGATTGATCAGATTCGAGATAAATAGTTAGTAGATGAGACTCTGGGTGTACGGTTCCATTAGGTTGAGAGTGGTAGCACTTCAGATTTTGGATTAAATAATGATGGGGTTTTATGTTTTTGAGGTCAAATTTTTGTGTCGAATGACTCTAATTTAAGACAGTCGATTTTGAAGGAGGCGCATAGTAGCCCTTATGCTATGCATCCCAGTGGTAGTAAGATGTATCGTGATCTGCGTGAGTTGTATTGGTGGTCGGAGTTGAAGCATGAGGTTATGGATTTCGTTGCTCGTTGTCTAACGTATCAGTAGGTAAAGGCTAAGCATCAGTTACCTTCGGGTTTGCTACAGTCGGTTAAGATTCCCCTTTAGAAATAGGAGTGAGTGACGATGGACTTTGTTAGTGGGTTGCCTTTAACACCCACTAAGAAGGATTCTGTTTGGGTGATCGTGGATCGATTGCCAAGTCTGCTCACTTCATTCTGGTTCGAACTGATTATTCTCTGCAGAAGCTAGCGAAGTTGTACATTTCTGAGATAGTAAGACTGCATGGGGTTCCTGTTTTGATTATTTCTGATAGAGATCCTCGCTTCACTTCTCTGTTCTGGAAGAAATTACACGAGGCTCTGGGTTCAAGGTTGGACTTCAGTACTGCGTTCCATCCTTAGACCGATGGTCAATCTGAGAGGGTGATTCAGATATTGAAGGAGCTTCAGAGTTGCGTGATTAATTTCTGAGATAGTTGAGAGGATTATCTGCCTCTAGTTGAGTTCGCCTACAATAACAGTTTCCAAACTAGTATTCAGATGGCACCTTATGAGGCTCTGTATGGTCGTAAGTGTCACATTCCTTTGTGTTGGACTGAGTTGGGCGAACGTCGAGTTTTGGGTCCTAAGTTGGTTTCTGAGACTGAGGATAAGGTTCGACTGATTTGGGATCATCTGAAGGTGACTTCTAATAGACAGAAGTCTTATGCGGATCTAAATAGGCGAGATATTGAGTACTCAGTGGGGGACTTCGTCTTTCTTAAGGTTTCCCCGTGGAAGAAGGTTCTGAGGTTCGATCGTAAGGGTAAGATGAGCCTTAGGTTTATTGGGCCGTATAGATTTCTGAAGCGAGTGGGACCGGTTGCTTATCAATTGGAGTTACCTTTGGAGTTAGACCGTATCCATGACATCTTTCACGTCTCGATGTTGAGGCAATACCAATCAAATCTGTCTCATGTTGTTTCTGTTGAGGAGGTCGAGGTTAGGCCGGATTTAACTTTTGAGGAGGAGCAGGTTTAGATTCTGGATTGCGATCTTAAGGTTCTGCGGAAAAAGTCCATTCCATTAGTGAAGGTGCTATGGCAGAATCATAGAACTGAGGAGGCCACGTAGAAACCTGAGGACTTGATGCGTCAACAATATCCTCATCTGTTCTGATTAGGTAAATTTCGAGGTTGAAATTTCTTTTAGGGGGTAGAGTTGTAACGCCTCAAAATATTTTTTTATGTTTCTGTAAATGTTTGACATAAATATCTGACTGCTTTAGTGGTTAAGTGTTGGGTGTGTGTGAGAGGTCTTGGGTTCAAGCCTTACCTTGGGTAAATTTTGGTATTTTTCTAACTTAAGCCTTATCCTTGCTCAGGGGGCTTATATTTAATTATTGGTAAACCATATCAGAATGAGCTTACTGGTTTAAGTGGTAAGGGAGTTAGTGTGGTGGAGGTCCTGAGTTCGAATCCTTGCGTGTGCGTAGGTGATATTTTGCTTGGTTTTGTGTCAGTGTTTTTGTAGAATTTAAATTCTGAGGAGTTGAGTGTTAGCGAGTTAGTGGAGAGATAATTAAGGGATTTGGGAAGTTACCAGATTTCATTTTTATTTTGTATTTTTATTTATTCTTTCTTTTTCAAAAATTTCAGCTTTCTTTCCCAAATTCAGACGTTCTTCTTCAAAATTTCTCTCATCCTCTGCCGTTTTCTTTCCTTACCTTTGTAAACGAAATATATTTTCTTCTCCTTTCATGTTCTCCCTTGTGCCTTAGTTGGTGGACGTTCTCGTGTTGGTAAGTGTGGTGTCGGTTAGTGAGTGTTAATTTTCGGTTGGAAAGCGTTTGTAGAGGTTATGTTGGAATGTTAGTGTAGCATAGTTTCTTATTCTTGCTTCTGCAATTGTTGGTGTAGGGGAAGGCTACGAATAGTAAGTTTCACTTCAATTGTTTGGACGGAGGCTTTTCAAAGGCAGTAAGTCGAGGTTCTGTTGAATTGTTGTCAATTCATTAATAAACCCTCTAAATTGGTATTGGGTATTCTGATTCTAGGTTTCAGAAGGCTCAGGATTACTTTAGCATTGGGTTGATATCAGGTGTGTACCTGAAGCGTAGAAAAACGAGATTTGATGAAAGCTGAAATTACAATCTGTCTACGCCACACGACCATGTGGTAGGTAGTGTGCGATGACACGGCCATATGATGAATGAAGACCAGGTAGTGCGCAAGACACGACCGTGTAATGGTCGGGGTGTGGTCGTGTGAGCCACACGAGCTAAGCCAAATTGGGCGTGTGGGCCACATGGGCATGTGGATTTTAGGCCAAGCCGTGTGATCCACACGGGCAAGCCACTTGGGCGTGTGGGCCCATTTATCTGAATTTTTCCCTAGGGTTGCACGGGTCGTCCCAAACAACTGTGGTCCTACTGTAGGGACAGTAAGGGCTGAATAACCCCTAAACTAGATTATCTGATTGTTTGATATACTGATCTAGTTTGGATACTGACGCATGTCTACTTGCACTATTATCTGCATATCTGTTATCTATGTATGCTTATATGAAGCATGTGAGCATGTTAGACTGTTTATTTGTATTTGTATAATTCTGTATTTGATATTGGGGATGAGATGATGTATATTGGAGGAAGTGTTCTGAAAGGCAATTTACGCCTATTATCTGGCAGCATGCCTGCATAATAATTTTTATGTGCCGCATTGGTACAATATAGTGTGTAAGGCTGGGTGGGTGTTTTAAACCCCACATGGTGTGTAGAGAATGGGGTTAGGATTCTGATTTCTGATTTCTAATACTGATTTGCACATATATGTCTGAATCTGAGATGGGCTTAGGCCCGAATCTGTATCTGTATGGTTCTGAATTTTTGCATGTGTGCATGTTTAATTCTGCTGGGTTACACATTGAGTTTATGTAAACTCACCCCTTTTCTATTTGTTCTGTATAGGTAACCCACAGAGTTAGGAGGATCGGTGCAGTGGAGGACTCGACGGTGACCACTCGCTATTACTGTTTTGTTTTGTTTTATGGTCTTATTTAAGTTTTGGCGTTGATATTTGAGAGGTTTTATTTTCTGGGACTCTTTGGACTCTTTACACTGTTTGATTTGGTTATGGTTTTTTTGGAATTATCTTGCTTATTACAATGATGGTTTTACCTAAAACATGATTTTTCTAAAAATGCGAACTGTTTTCCTTAAACACAATGGTTTTTTCTTAAGCTTCTGCTAAAATGATACGTTTAAAGGCAAGTCGAGTAATTGAATATATGTTTTGAATTAAATGGAAGCAATTATAGGTTTATAAGCTTAAGGTTTTTATCGAGTTAGCTCCATTTTCAAAATCCCTTCCATGTGACATCTCCAGATTCGACCATTACGTCTAGGCCGAGTTTGGGGTGTTACAGATTCGCTAAATGTCTATTATTCAGAGACAGAGTCTGTGTATTGAAGAATTTGGAGCTTGTACGGAAAATTCTATATGAATGATCACAGTTGTACTATGGTTGTTTATCCGGAGAATGATAAAATGCATAATGATTTGAAAAAGATGTATTAGTAGCTCGGATATGAAATTTGGTATTTCTGAAATTGTATTTAAATGTTGGATGTACCAGCAAGATAATGATGAAACTTTAAGGATGGTTATAGCCAGCGAAGATACCGAAATGGAAATGGGACAAAGTTACTCGAAATTATCCTGGTCTATGAAAACGAAAGATACGATTTGAGTAATTTTCGGTTGTTAGATGAAGCCTGCACATTTTATCCTGGAATGAATGGATTTCTCACATGATAGATTGCTTGAACTACCTATTTTTGAGATTGTCAGATTACATGATGACCTTTTGTTATTTCTGATAGAGATCTATAGTTCATATTCCAATTTTGAAACAAGTCAAAAAAAAAAATTTAGGTATACGGTTACATTTTAGTACCGTATTTTATTTTCAAACGGATGATTAATCTGAACATATGATTCAGATTTTGGAAGATATGCTTCGATGTTGTGTACTTGAATTTGAAGGTAACTGAGAAAAATATTTGCTTTGGGTTGAATTTGCTTATTATAATAGTTAACAGTCAAGTGCAAAATTATACTGTACGAGGGTTTATATGGACTCAAATGTAAAACTCCGGTGTTTTGGACGGAGTTCAGTGAGAAAAGATACATGTAGTAGTTTTAATTCTTTGAAACCGAAGAAAGGTGAAAGTGATCTGAGACAGTTTAAAAGCAGTATTTGATCGTCAGAAATCTGATGTGGATCTAAAATGAAAAGAAATAGAGTTTTTGATGGTAACAAGGTATTTCTGAAAATTCATCATGAAAGAAAGTTATTTAGATTGGCTGTTCAGGCAAAAATTAAGTCTGCGGTTTATCGGGTCCTACAAGATCATTGAAAAGAATTAGAACTGTTGCATGTTGATTAGTATTATCATCAGAGATCGACAAAATTTATAATGCTTTTCATGTGTATATGCGTTATGACAGAATCGATCAAACCCATCATCTGTTATTACTTTGATAAATGTTAGATTCAGCCTGACACGACTTACAGTGAGAGATTGATTGAAATTCTGGCACTTGAAGAGAAAAACTGAGAAATAAAAAGGTAGCATTAGTAAAAGTTCTTTGACAATGACATGATATAGAATGAGCTACTTAAAAACTGGAGGAAACTATGAGAAAATAATGTCTGAATCTCTTTACTGGTAAAATTTTCGAGGACGAAAATTTCTTAAAGGGGGAGAGTTGTAACAGTCCAATTTCAGTGAAATCGGAACAATGGTTTTGGGACCACAAATCTGAGTCGAAAATAAAATTTATTTTTATTTTATTTTATGGTTTTTAATATGATAGAAATGTCATGTGAAATTTTTGATAAGAAAATATTACCAATTATGTGCTTAATTTCGAGAAGGACCAAATCGCATAAAATGCAAAAGTTGAATTCTACTAGCTATAAGGATCAAATAGCTATGGAATTCAAAACTTAAGGTCCTTATAAGGTAATTAGAACATTAAAGAAAAGTATGTAAATATTTTGGTGACTCATCCATGTAAATTTAGAAAAAAGGGTAAGGACTAAATTGAAAAGTAAAAATATTTAATTAATTACAAGATGATAAAAGAGATATCATCTTATTTTTCTCATCTTCTTCCCAAAAATAATACATGGAAACCCTAGGAGAGAGAGAAGAAACTTTCATGGCCAAATTGGGTAAGTTTCCTTGGCCCGTCTTTAATAATTTTGATATTTTTGAAACCGGGATAACTTAATCTATCTATTTGGGGGATTAATTTGAAATGTTATCAAAGTATGGAAATTAGGTCATGGATGTATATGTTGAAAATTTGAAATTTATGGTAGAAAATGAAAGGTTGTTGATAGATAAACAACTTTTACAAAGTGATTTTTGATGAAAACATGATTTAGGGACTAAAATGCAAAATGGTGAAAGTTGATGAAAAATTCTGAAATTTATAGAAAATATGTGCTGTAAATTTTATGTTGGAATTTTAGGTAAGCTTGGAATAGGGAGTAAATTGCATAAATTTCATTTTCTGAGCCTAAGGACGAAATTGGAATTTATGGAAAAGTTAAGGGCAAAATGGTAATTTTTCCTAGGATGTAAATGGAGTCCACATGAATATGAAATGTGATAAATTGATGTTAAATTTACTCGTATAGATCCAGATAGACCAAATTCGGAGTTAGAAAGAGGAAAAGAGGAAAATGTTGGGTTAGTAGATTTTACGTACACGAACATTTGTCGAGGTAAGTTCGTGTAACTAAATTATGTATATTCATATGCTTGTATTGAATGTGTATATGTGTGAATTATTTGAATGTTATATATATGAACTTTGTTACATGATCAAAAATACTTAATAAAAGTTAAGTCCTGTAAACATATCCGAGAAATACCAGATAAATGATAATGCCTGATTTAAATGATAAAAATGTTATTCTTGTACTTGGTTTGAATAGTGAATGTGATTAAAGGAATTATTGGATACAATTGTGATAAATAGATGAAATAATCACATGGGTAATTATGTTCAGAAAATGTTAAATCCCGTTTGAATAAATGAAAATCGATGGTTATGTGATTTCCTGAAATGAATGAGGTCCTGCATTTGTTGCTGACGAGGTTTAGCTCAGACGAGTAATCCTATTGACCTCATTTATGAAAGGATTTAGCCCGGACAGGTAATCCTGATATAAGTCCTCTCGAGCATATGTTATGAATTGAATTTAGCCCGGACGGGTAATCCAGATCAAGCTCTTTAGAGCATATGTCATAAAAAGAATTTAGCCTGAATTGGTAATCCTGTTGTTTTTATATATGTGGCTCGAGAGTGTATTCTCCAAAATAGCACCTTATGGGTACCATTGGACATGAATTGAAAGATTTTGATTCGTACACCTCGAGTGTACTACCTGTGTATCCATCGATATTTTGAATAAATTCTACGGGTAAAAGTTCTTGACATGAGAAGATATGAATAAGAAATGAGTTATTACACATATCGGCCTGAAATATGTGAAAATGACGATACGTGATAATTGATTTATGGAAATATGAAATGATGATATTGTACATGGAATTTATTTGATGAGTATGTACATCCTTGATTATAGACTTGCACACATTGAGTGTACTAATCGTGATCTTGATATTCCGAGTAATATGGGTAAAGTTCTGATATGAAATGATCTGAACTCGAGATGAACTATTATGAAATTATACTTGTAATATAAAAAGATGATTTATACATGTTAAATGAATACATGTTGTGTAACACCCCAAACCCGGCCTAGACGTTATGACCGGATCTAGCATGTCACATAGAAGGGTTGTTTAAAAGTTACGCGTTCGTTAAAAACTTCGTATTCTTTCAAAAACTCCAAACTTTGTTGTTTGTGAAATTTCGATTTGCTTCAATGCTTTCTTGTAAAGATGTTATTATTATTTTCGAAAACTTTGTTTATAGCAGAAATCAGATTCAATGAATTGTGGAAACGTGATATTTTGAAAACAGTTATTGTCGTTTTAGGAAAACCCAGAGTTTAATCATTTATAGTTTAAATTTAACTGAAATGAAAGTTTAAAAGAAAAATAAAATCCAATGGCCTTATTACATAATATTAAACCCAAATTAAAATAGTCATAACTAAAGTAAAATCGAATTTACTAATTTTCGTGAAAAGTACTCCGATGTATGGCCACAACAGAGTCCTCCGTAGCTCCAAATCCTCTAACGCTGGGGATCACCTGCAAAGTTAAAGCAGAGGGGTGAGTTACGAGAACTTAGTGTGTAATCCCTTAATCAATCATTAACTGGGCCCGAGCCCATACGGAAGCAGACTGAGCCGAAGCCCTATTCGATAACAAACTGGGCCTTAGCCCTATAAACATGATAATGCAAACAATGAAATGCAGCCCAACCCAATAATCCATCTGCTACACACCCCCGTACCAACCCTACACACCTGTGGGGACCAAGTCAGCCCACCCAGCCCTACACACCAATATGGCAGACAAACTGCTAATCACATAATTTGTGGCGGAGCCACCAGAATAACAGAATATACGTGGCATGACCACTACACAGATTGTGGCAAAGCCACCAGAATACACTTCCTCCGATCATCAACCCAGCCCATGCAACATAATATAAATGCAGTGCATCATACATACAAAAGTGTAAATGAAGCATATACATGATAACCAACCATAATCAAGGGTATAACGGTCATTTACCCTCTAGGGGTATTTTGGTAATTTACCTTCCAGGGGTATTTCGATAATTTTATCACCTAACGGCCTTTCCGAAGGCCTACTGTCGCCCCGAGCGACACATGACCCTTTTTGGGTCTCTACAGAACTATTGGGCCTGAAATTTGTTTCAGGCCCAAACGGGTCCACACGCTCGTGTGGCCCAATACACATGGTTTCGGTCACAGCTTTGTAGATTTCGCGATTGAGCCTATCATTTGATAGCTTTCCAACACTTTTTCCCAAATGGGCCGGATAGCCCATTGGGCCCATTTGGCCCGTTTTGGCTTGATCTGGCCCGTTACAGCCCCAGTTTCGCGAGAGTGCTTGTGACACTCTCAACGACTTACCGTCATTATTCGTATCTCGATTTACCACTACGAGCGTTCGCACGCTCGAGAGGTCACAGATACTAGTTTTTCGACTTTTCGGCTTTTGGCCGAGTCACAGAACATTTGCAAGCATGCATTCAGAGGGGTGTGAGATTACACACCTGATTACGTAGAGCACTATAAAATCGCGAACATTGTCACCTAACATAACACACAGTTAACTCTATTAACAAAAGAGTTGGGAGATCTTTAATCTAAACACCTAACTATGAAATTACTAACACTTGCCTTCACTAGATAGAGCAACTGCGATTTGCCTATCTAAACCAAATGCCGATGCCCTTCCACAACCCGGCGGAAAGTCCCGAACCGATGACACCTTCCGCCGCTTAAACTTGGAAGCATGGGATATAAATCCATTTCCATTAGACACTTTTCCTGATCCCCCTCAGACTGGCTAGCACTCGCCTCCATGAAGAACTCTTGATTGACGAAATCAAGATTACGAAAGAGACAAGAGGAACACACCATTACCAAAAGAAACCGAATGGAATCCAAGTTATAGACAAAGAGAGAACTACAACTTACCGATTGCCACACTCCTTGCAGAACTGTCGATGGAGAGAAAAGAAGCTAATTACCGCACAAGGGGAAAGAGAATATGTATTCGGCTATGGAGAAAGAAAAGGAAAGGAGATGGGAGGAAAAGAAGAAAAAGAATAAATGAATAAGAAAAGATGGGCAAAAAGAGTTTCGGCCTACTAGAAGGGAAATAAAAGAAAACTCTGAGAGGAAGAGAGGAGATTGTGATTCAGCTTTAGCTAAACAAAGAGAGGGGAGAAGAAGATGAGTGGAAAGAAAATGTTGTAGTCGTCCAAAAGAAGAACCGAAGGAAGAAGGAATTTGGCAGCAAAATACTAATGAAAAGAAAAAGAGTAGTCAAGAGAAGACTAAGAATTCGATAAAGGAGTAATGAAAAGCAAAGACTTGAAAAGCTAGCAAGTATCCCAAAATGCAAAATCCCTTGAAAGAAATTAGAGGACTTTCGGCACTCTCACACTAACACCAACTGAAAAAGAGAATGCACCCCCCAAAAAAATGCCATCCTTTGGCCGAATTTTCCCTAATCAACCTCCCCACATTCTGCCAACTCTTCCCCCAATTGAATCCCACGATTTTCTCCCCTTTTTCCTCCTCAATACACTCTCCATCTCTCATTCAAACTCACCCAACAACCTTGACCAATTCAAACACTTCTCCATCAGTATTTGATTCCAACACATCCTCTTGTCTTCTCCTGAACAAAATAAAAGCCTTCAAATTGCCATCTGTGGGATTCGAACTCCTTCCCTCCTTGCTCTCCCATTGACGCTACAGCCTCCTTGCCAAATGCCCAACTTGTGTCTCCTAAATGCACCTAATTATTCTTAAGCCCTACTGCCAACAGCCCTATCCACTAAAGGCCAAAAATGAAAATTTTTCCTATGACTTAACTTGAACCCGGGACTTCATAGTACCCTCTAAACACTCCAGAATCACATACCTAGTAGGTCCAACTTGCATTAATGCCATTCTCATATTCTCAAAAATTTTAAACGCTCTTACACCCAAGGCCCAATAGACCCAATTCTACTAGGCCCAAATTCAGGGCGTACATGTTGTAGAAAACATATGTGCATTGAAACTTGATTGTTGTTGAGCCCATATATGTTTGTGATGTTGTTATGGAATATATGACTAAAAAAGGCAATGAGGATATGTGTAGGGCTTGAGGGCAAATTGATTGAATATGCCTTACATAGTTACCTCAAAATAGAATGAATGGTAAGTTAAGTACCATGTTATACGAACTTACTAAGCATTTTATGCTTACTTAGTTTTATTTTCTTGTTTTAGAGTAAATCAGAAGCTCGTTGGATTGGAAACTTGGTGGAGATCACCCACACTATCCATAGGCTTATATCAGTATATATGGTAAATCAATTATGGTTGTAATGGCATGTATAGGTTATATTGGCCACATTGGCTTGTAAATGTAAATGGTTATGGTAATCTAGCCATTGGAATGGCTAGTGATGATTATGTTTTAGTATGTGTGTATATATATATATGTTAAGTAGTTGATCAAATCATGTTTAACACATGGATTGAACCAAGGTAAGATAGTAAACATGTATGCATGCAATGATATGCCATGTTGAAGGATGGAAATTGCTTAATTTGAATGCTTGAAATGATTGGTATTTGGATATGAGTTTAAGTGCAAGTCATTGGTGTGATTTTGTGTGAGAAATGAAGCTAGAGATGGCTTTATTTCATCCACACGGGCAAACACACGAGCGTGTGTCTAGACTGTGTGGTACATAGGCGTGTGGTTAGGTCGTGTGTCCCCTGCACCTTAAATTTGAGAAACAGAATGCTCAGAATTGAGCACATGGGCAGAGACACGGGCGTGTGGCAAGTTAGAGAGTTACACGGGGTTGAACACGGCCTGTAGCACGAGCGTGTCCTAGGGACACACGGGCGTGTCCCAGGGACACACGGGCGCGTCCCTTGGACCACACGGGTGTGTGAGCCCTACACCTTGGAAAATTTGTGTAATTTCGCAAAAAATTCTTAGAGTTTCCGATTAAGTCCCGACTAGATTCTAATGCTTGTATTAGGCCTCGAGGGTCCATTTAAGGGACAATATCAATAATCTCGGTTAATGAATAGTAATTTACATGAATTATTTGAAAATGTTCTGAAAGTTCTAGTAATACTTCGTAACTCTGTTCCGGCGATGATAATGGTTTGGGGTGTTACACAGACATGATATTAATTAGAATTTAAAAAAAAAATGAAGTAGCACATTTTTATTGAAGGCTTAAAGAGTTAAATTTTTGGATCATCCTAATATTGTAACCTCCAACTCAATCTAGACGTTAGGCTCGAATTTGGAAGATTAAATTAGCCACCGAAATGGCCGAAGAAGCTATCAGAGTTTATAAAATAGTCATTTTAAAATATTTGTTTATCTTAGAAGAAAACTTAGCCTATTTTTAGAAAAACTCATGAGTTAACAAAAAAAAAATGATTAGTTTAACATATTTCTTGTAACAATGATTACCGTTGAAAACTTAGTTAATTTCTAGTTTAGTTATTAGTCAAAGTTTAATTATAACCTAGTACCTGGAAGGTGATATTCAATTTAGTTTTAATTAAGTTCGATCAGAATTATTTCATGGTTAACCAAATCTAATTCCATGTTCAATATCCTAAATTCAAAAATAAAAACCATGCATGCTAAACTAACCCTAACATAAGTCTCATGCCATAATTTTAAAAAGACAATACAGTTCTGAAATAACAAAAATTATAAAAATAAGCCTAATAATAATTTTATATTAAAGAATAATTATGAGCCCTCCGTATGTCGTGTCCGCGTCCTAATCTAGTGGGTTATTTGTAAAGATAGAAAATAAGGGGGAGTGAGCTTTAAGAAGCTCAGTGTGAGTTTGATTACAGGAATGCCAGTGCAACGATTAAGCATACAAAATCACGACTTATAGAATAATTCACAGTAATAATTTCAAAATATCAATATTTCATATCACTCATCAATATATATGTCATATCAGAAATATCAGTTTTGTATGCACATGCTTTATGAATGAAATAAAGTTTTGGTTTAACAGAAAATATCCTACCCCACTGCTACACACCAAAGTAAGAGTTCCCTAGAACTCATCCGTCTTTACACACCGAGTAGTGGATAAACCACAAAAATTGTAGGTTAATATGCTACTAGATGGTTGTGAATGCACAACATATTTGCATATGAGAGATGCTAGAATGTGGGTGGATGAACCATTGGTGTTGTAGGTTAATACGCTGCCAGATGGTTATGAATGCACAACATATTTACAGATAACAGCTGCCAGAAAATAGGTCGATAAACCACTACTGTTGTAGGTTAAAAAGCTGCCAGATGGTTGTGAATGCACAATGTATTTACAGATAAGAGCTGCCAGAATATCTGTGGATGAACCACCAGAGTTGTAGATTATTAAACTACCAGAACTTCCGCCTTCCAAAGCGTCCCACCCCATGCAATGCAATATGACATGCTTATAACAGATCAATACGGTAGCGAATAATATGCTTATAACAGATCGATATGGCAACAATGGGTATGCTTTTAACTAATCAATATTGTAGCACAGGGCATTCTTATCATGGATTCAATTTAACGGTATCATAAGGCAAGCTGAACATGAATTAGAAATATAGATGCAATAAACATATATATTATTCACATGTCACGCATGAATCAGTAATAAATCAGATGATCAGATCATGAATTCCAATATCCATATTATCAAGGGTTCAATGGAGTGAAATAAAACACTAAAAATAGTTTAGGGAATATCTTAATGACTAAACTGCACATAATGTAAATTTTTGGGCAAAACTATAAAATAGGGGGCACACGGTCGTGTGGCCAAGCCGTGTGGAGGGGTTACATGGGCATGTGGTGAGACCGTGTAACATATTGTGACCATGTGACATTTGCAAAATTTTACCTACAAGGGAGGCACAACAGTATTGCAGGCCGTGTGGAGGGTTCTTGTCCATCTGAGATTCGAACTATCCTAGGGTTTCAAAGGTACATGGTCATGTGAGGTGTCGTATGGTCCACCCGAGTGGTCCACATGCCCGTGTGGCCCTATTCCTAGACACGATTTGCCCCGATTAACTTGTAAAAGAACACACACCTTTCACCAGAAGCTCGGTTAACGTTCCATATGATCAATGTAATGCCCCAAATTTTTTTTTGGGATTTTTAAGTGTGTTTGTTTGTCAAATAAGTTGATTGGTGTGTTAGTTAAGTGGTTTGGAGTTATGCTTTAGGGATTGAGTTTGATTCTTGTTGTAAGCATATGTATGTTTTTATTATTTGTTTTTGTTAGTAATTGAGTCCTTTTTGAATTGCCAATTCTGGTGGTTGGGTGGTTATCGGATTTCTTATTTTATTTTTATGATAATTATAAGAATACCTAAATTTCCTCCTATTCATAACCATTTACCCCCTTTCACTTGCACATTCTTCCATTTTCTCTTGCTTGGTTTCTTTTTTTTGTTCGGTCAATTTTCTTTACCCTTCTTTTGGGTGCTTTCTTTTTCTTTTATTTTGTTATTTTAGGTTTCTTTCTCCTTTGCTATTCCTTGAACATTGCCAAATGTTCGTGCGTTTCTTGCGTGGATTACTACGGCTGCTGTGTAAGTTTAGTTGGTTGCTCATCCTGTTGTTTTTCTTTAATATGTTGGTTTTAGTTATGTTCTTCAGCAATGAGGGTCTATATTTTTATAACTTTATTCGATGTTTTGATTGGTAATTTTTGTGATGTTCAATTAGGCGAAATGCGTGAAAATCCTAACCCTCCAGCGGAGTAGGTTCAATTTTTCGGTGTTGTTACGAGGAAATAAGTAATTGAATTTCATTTTAGGGGTTGAAAATTAATTTTAAGGAGGTTATCTTGCTTGAATATTGTGGGTTAATTCGTATCAAGTGATGAACAAATATAGGTTTCTTTAAGTTCCAAGAGCGTGGTTAATCATAGTTACAATCAAGTGTGCGAAAACGACCTAGAAACTCATACAAAACTCGACAAAATTACAAAAATAAAGGCTATTTTGAAACTGCCCAGTGACCACATGGCCATGTGTCAGGCTGTGTGGTGGACCGTGGTGCCACACAGTCATGTGAGAGACCATGTTGAGCATACAGCCGTGTGAAACTGTGTAGACCGTGTGGACCACATGGGCTAGGTTTTTGGGCTGTGTGGGCCACATGGTTGTGAGGGCCTTTTGCCCAATTTTAGGGCCCGGATAAAGGTTGTTTGAGGGACTCAAATTTGGGTCTATAGGCATCGTATCGGGCTAGAAAACTATAAGTTTTTGTAGTATAAATGAGCTTAAAAGTTACAACAAATAGGATAAGTTACATTTAAATTAAATGCTATGATTTGATCAACATGAAATATGTGTGTAAGTATGCCTTGGGATGTATGATATGTGTATGTACGCTTTATGATTATGATGTGAATATGTTTGGGGCGGGTTATGATATGAAGGAGGAAGTGTATATGGCAGTTCATACTGCAAATAGGTGGCTAGACCACAAACTTATGTTTGACAGCTCAGCTGCAAATATATGAGTGGCAAACCACCACAATTTGGTGTGATTGGATGGATGGACTCATGTAGTCCTTTGTGGTGTGATTGGCTGGTCAGAGATGGTGTGTAGCATTTGAGGGTAGGACATGCTATGATATGATTCGATATGATATGACATCACATGACATGCTTTGTTACTATTCGGTGAAATATGATAAGTTATGACTTGTATTAAGATCCGACATAATAAGAAATGTTTTGACACTAGTTATAAGATGATTTAACATATGTGTTCGCTTGCATTGTGATTTTGGGCCAAATCACACACTGGGCTTTAAGCTCATGTTTTGTTTGCTTCATTATTGGTAATCCTTTGACTTAGGATTGGATGGCTGCACTGGAGCTAGATCTTCACATTTGGGTTTAGGTTCCATGGATTTTGTTATATTGTTTAGTTTGGACATTTCAGACTCTATTTTGGGTTTGTTTAAGTTTTGGACATTTTATATTTGGTTTAGATTGTTAGGATTATATTAGTTTTTACCATGATAAGCTTTAACCGGTTAACTACACTTAACTTAAGATAACTAAAATGAATTCCGGTTTTACAAACAATAAGTTTTAAGGTTTTTCTGCTGCAAACTTAACCATAAGTTTTTGGAAAAATGTTTTCTAACGCGAATGTTTTAAGTAATTTAACTTTGATTTTCGTTATGCAAACAAACTGAGAACTTAAGGAAAACAAATAGTTTTTTTTAGAAAAAAGAGTAATCCGTAAGAACTTTCTTATGTTGAAGCATATTTTCACCAAGTCCTACATCAGTTCTTTTTTTTATAAACGTTGTGACCTTCATAATCCGGCTACTACGTCTAGGCTGGGTGTAGGGTGTTACAATCAAATCTAATTCGATGCACCTAGAATAGGTCATTTAAATGACATTTATACACGAGTTAATGATTGATTTCATGATTCGTCAAGATTATCAAAAGATTCAGCAAGAACTGGAAAGATCGTTTAATCGATCGCAACATTAGTGTTGGGTAAAAATTCTATAAAAATTCAGGATCTAAACTTTGGAACGAGATGGATTTACCGTTTCTTGGCAAAGATCGGTATACTATTGACGACAATTACAAAATCAAAAGAACGATTGAATGGAGGATGATTTGATTTAGGAATGTAAAATAATTATCAACAATTAGGATGGAAATATGGTCTAAAGAAAAGGGAAAAAAATAAATAGAAAGATGGAGAGAAAATTCTATTAGGATTTGAAAATGGGCAATATGAAAATCTAATTAGGAAAAGAAGAGAAATGATGGTGGAATTCTAATTCTATTGAAGTTTTGAGAAAGGGCAAGATAAGAATTATAATTAGGAGAGAATTGGGTAAATTCCTAGGGTTTGTAAACCCTTGGGGCGTTACTTGCAATTTCCCCAAAGCTGGCCGAATTTCAAAAGAAAATGGAAGGAAAGGGCCTAGTGTCGAACCTAAGAACAAAAGAGAGAGATACAAGCACTTTAACCATTAAGCTTGAGGCCTATTTCTTATTTATTTTAGACGCTTAATCGTATATATGTATATTTTGGGGCGTTTTTGCTGAAATTATGAAATAAAAAGGGAAGAAGGCTGCTCGAACTTGGGTCTGGAGGGACTCTAGTTCTTTAACCATTGAGTCTATAGCTCATTTCTTTATTAAATTTTGGGGTGTGACTTTTCCCTAGTTTGTCAAAATTTATAAAATGGGAGGAAAGGGCTTAAACTTACATATTCTTTATTAGCTTAAACATTTACTCAATTTTTTATTAACTTATTTAGCTTATAGTTCTTAGCACATTCCACTTTAGTTTATTAATACTCATAGTCAAGTCTCATTATTAATATTTTAATTTATTTCACCCTTAGTAAACTCTAGTAAAATGACTTAGATACAAGGAATTCATCTAAAACACCAGAGAGCACAAAAGTGCTTAGTCCTAAGGCATCATATCACATCCCTCCAAAACAAAAAGGACATATAATCTCTATTGACATGTCAGTTATATCCTACAATTTCAAGAGATCACAAGGCCAAAATATCCACAATTACCCATATTTAATTAATATTTCAATGCACATAACCTTTGTTCATATTCATCCAATCACAGCACAATCTCATACACAATACATGCTTATCGGACTCACATTTAATTGCACTCTAAGTGCCACAATAGTGCTCATTGAGCTATCATATATCATATATCATTTTTGTGTGTTAAAAATAGTATATCACATATCGTATTCACATTTCCCCCCCCCCCCCACATATTACCTGTTGTAATAGCATCACACAACACAACTTAACTTACTTAGGCATGACTTAAAAAAAAAAGAAAAAATATAGGAAAGACTTACTCCTGGAACTTAGGATGGGAGTTTAGGTTTAGGAGAGGGAAGAAGAAGATGGTGGGAATTCCTAGTAGAAGACTAATTTCCCAAAAATTGGGCAATTTTCCGTTTTGGTCACTCATTGTTTCTCCCCTTTTTCAATTAGGTCCTAACTCAATTAGAACACACTAATTTCAAATTAAACCTCGTAATCAAGTTTCATTTTTAATTAATAAAATAAAACCTGGTTATATTATTTTAATACTTTAATTAATTATTTATGAACTTAATTTTGATATCCATTTCAAACCCTCAATTTATTTACAAACGCACAAAGATAACCTTATAAATGGGGCGTGATCACTCTCGATTTTCACAGACATAATTCTTCTAACCTGATTTTTGGGGTGTGACAAATATAATTTAAATTTATAAAGAATATATATTTATATATAAAGAAATTGAAAATTTTAAAGATTTATAACTTTACAAAAGAGAATAAAAAAGTTAAAAAGGAAATTGCTTAATGAATGCGGCCTATAATTTGGGAAAAAAAATCTTTAATCCAAATTTGTTGGGAAACTATAATTAAAAAAATTTCAAAGCTAAAAATGTAAGAACCCATTTATGGCCGGGCCCATACCAATTAAAACAAAAAATAAATAAAATATAACAATCTCAAAATTAAATGTCCAGTCCATTACAAAATTTCAAACCCAAATACAAAAGCCCAATCGGCCCAAACCCTAGCCTACACTAGCCGGCCTAAATGACCCAATCTAGAGAGCCCGAATGGCCCAAATAGTTTCAACAGATAGAAACCCTAAGGGTTTCAGAAGCAATTTTGCGCCGCGCGCGTGCCTCCACGCACGTCACCACGCGCGCCACCACGCGCACGCCACGCGCTCGCTCCTCCACGTCGGCCCGCCTCCGTACAACGCCACGCACGCCCGTACCTGTGCAAAGAAAGGACAAACGACAGCAAATCAAAAAGGAAAAACGATTGTATTTATTTTAATTATTCTTTTTTCGAATTCGGATATAAAAATCGAGGCAAAAACACTGTAAAAGGATTACGATTTTCAAATACAAAAAAGAATACCAAAGCAGAGGTATTTCTTATTTTTTCAGTCTATTTTTACTTCAAATGTCATGCATGCACTGAGAAAAAAGAATAAAAATACAAATTTTTACCCTTTTGTGACGATTGGAGTCCCGAATACGAAGCGTTTTTGGTTGTTCTTCGACTTTAGTGAGGGATTTGAGTATTCGGTTTTGTAAATTTGGGTTTAGGGCGTCCGAAGGGGTTTAAATCGACGTCTTTTGGGGTCTCCGACCACCGCGCACGATGGAGGACGGCGGCGGAGCACAACGACTCGATGATCGGAGCTCGGCCAAACCTTGGCCGGTGCTCGGAGGGCAGAGATACCCCTTGAGAGGATTTAAACTTTTTTTTTTTGAAGAAAAGGTGTTTGAAAATGAATTTTTTTGAGGTTTTTAATATTTATAGCCCCTCGGTGCGACGTCGTTTTGGTATGATCTATTAATGACCAAAACGGCATCGTTTAAGGGCCGTACCCGCGCGAGTGACCCGACCCGGGGAGGATCTGCGCATTTTTATCGTTGGTCCATTTGCGCGCCAGGTCCTTCCGCGTTTGCGGTAGGTCACAATGGAGTCCCGTACTCGTTTTTAGTTTAACCCCGTTTGTTTTGTTGTTGTTTTAATTTGGTCCTCGAGCAGTCAGATGACCAGTCTTTGAACGGCGCCGTCTTGAGTGTTTGTGATAATTTCCCAATGAATCCTCGTTTGTTTGCGCATATGCTAATCTGGTCCCTATTAGTCTGTTGTTATTATTTCCACTTTAAGGCTTGAATTTATTTTAAATTTCAATTTTGTCTATTCTCCTAACTTATTTATTTATTTACTTTTCAAAAAAAGGTTGTGTTTTATTATTATTATTTATTTTAAATCTTTCCATATATATATTATTTACTTCGATTATTTTTTTATTATTTGAATTTCTTTTGTGTATATCAAGCTTATATAATATTGGCTTTGACATTCATATATATTAGTAAGTTTAAATTATTTTTATAAATTATTTATTTTAAATTCTTCTTTACGTATTATTTATTTTAAAATTGTTTTATAATTATTAATGTTAAAATTTTGCATTCTACTTTTATCAAATTGTTCCACGTTTTGTTATTCATGACAAAATTTTTAGATTACCTTATATTATTACTATTTACAATAGTTATTTTAAATTGGTCTTCATATATTATTTATTATCATTTGCCTTACAATAATCGTTTTAAACTTTACTTGTTTTTTGGTTCATAGTTTGATTATTTATTTCTTAGATTGGTTGAGTGTAAAATTGTACTTTCTGTAATTATTGCTATCATTGTGCGATTCGTAATTCTTAATTTGTGCTTATTGGTTATTTGTGATTCATTAAAATAATATTTGGTGTATGTATTGCCATTTTGCTTTGTATACTATCATTCCATCGCATTTTATTTATTTAAAAAGTCATGTTTTAACACCGTTCAAGTTTTAAGATCATTTTACTCAAAGTTTTTAAAATAAGGCAATGCTCGTGTTTGGACACTTCGAGAAAATCGTGCCCTAACTCACTGGGTTCCGATTCTTCTCGTTAAAACTAAACAACCAAGTACCCTTTTCCTCTTCTAATCAAAACGCATAAAAATTTTAAACAAAAAAAACTTATTCTCGGAAATTTGAGACATTGTGTCCTAACTCACTGGATGTGACGTTTTATCATCTCGAGGTAAGAATTTCAAAAAAAAGGGGCAATATTCCGTATTCGGGAATTTTGAGAAATTATGCTCTAACTTACTGGGTTCTAATTTTTCATAAAACCCAAATAACCAAATATCCTTTTCAAACTTTATTACACGGGTTTTAAAAATCAAAAGATAAGGTCAGTTTCGAGAATATAAGTTGTTGTACCCTAACTCACTGGGTATGACATTTTATTTCTTCGAAATAAGAGGGTTTGGCATATAATATGATTCCATTCAAATGTATCTTAAGTAAATGGATCGTAATCTAAAATCTTTTCAAATTTTCGGCATTAAGACATTAAATAATCGATTAGGTACCAATTTTGGGCGCTACGAGGGTGCTAACCCTTCCTCGTACGTAACCGACTCCCGAACCCATTTTCTCGAGTTTTTGTAGACCAAAATATGTTTTAATAAACCAAAGTTTTATTAAAGTTTTCAATTTCAAGATGATCCGATCACACCTATAAAAAAGGTCGGTGGCGACTCCATTTTCATTTTAAAAGTCGATCCTCGTTCGTTTTTTCCAAACTACAAAATGGTTTCGATAGAAAATTTTAGGGATAAATCTCAAAACTACGTATAACTTTGGTCTAATGTGCAATGTTATACATGAATTTTAATTTTGTACAATTTTATACTTGATATTTTGATTTGATCCATTTTTCACAAATTATTAACATCATTATTGATATAACATTTTTTATACCCAAAATAATTATACTTGTTTAATATACAAATAAATTGATGTATTCATTTCTTTAAATGTGTACAATTGAATAAAAATCAAAATTTTATGTATACATTTCAACCAAAATCAAACTTTAATGTATATAATTACACAAGATCAAAATTTATGTATCAAATTGCACATTAAATCAAAGTTCATGTGATTAAAAATTTTGGAGAGAAATAAAATATTGGTAAAAAAATTAATGCGCAAAAAATAAAATTTTTACAATGAAATGAAACGGAGGAAAATTTAAGGTTGTTTGTGTGAGGAAGGAGAAAATTATTTTATAGAAAGAGTCAAAAAAACTTGAATGTTTTTATAATTCATTTTTACTTTAATTTTAGTTTTATGGCATCGTCTCTCTCCTTTTATGAATTCCTTTTTTCACCTTATTTATATATTATTTAAAAGGAAAATAAATTAATAAAATTATTTAGCAATTTAAAATAATTTTAAAATAATATTTTTAAACTGTCTCTTGAAATTTAATTTCACAATTTAATTATTTAGATACAAAAAGCACTGGGATTATAATTTAAATATGTGATACATTTCAATAGCATAGGTATTTATTTATATATTTTTGCATCTAACCATGACATGCTGATGTTATTTTTTAATTCGGCTTAGACGTTAAATTTGAATTCGAGAGATTACATCAATCACCGAGATAACTTAGTATGATCGGAGTTTATAAAATAATCGTTTTAAAAAAATTACTTATTTTAGAAGTAAGCTTAGCCTATTTTCAGAAAAAAAAAAAACATATGAGTTAATAAAAATAAATTAATTTTAAAATTTTTCTTGTAATGGTGACTATTTTGTAAACTTAGTTAACTTATTTATTCTTCCAAAACTCGCTTATAACCTAGCAACGGAAAAGTAATATTTAGCTTATTTTTAATAAAAACCGAAGTTCATGCATGCTTAATTAATATTCATATTTCGATATCCTAAAATCAATTAAACATCATGCATGCTAAAAGAAAACAAATCCTAAATCCTATGCCACAATTCAAAATAAATTATTACGATCTTTGAATAATAATAAGATGCCAAATAATAACTTAAAAATATTTTATAATTTAATTATTTAGATATAAAAAGTAATGGGATTATAATTTAAACATTTTGGAAGGTTTTTATTTTTGTATAACTTTTTTTTTATTTTTCACTTTTAACTATGTTGAAATTTATTTATTATTTAATAGATGCATATTTAAATTCTAAAAAATAACATGTCCTCTCACACAAACCACAACTTGAATCTGTAACATGGATTATGAGAATATTCATGACCAGTAGGCGGGGTTCCTAAAACAACATTTAGAGATAGATTTTACTTTTTTGATATTTGAAAATTAAAAACCTTTTCAAATAATTTACATGTGATACATTTCAATAGCATAGGTATTTATTTATATATTTTTGCATCTAACCATGATATGTTGATGTTACTTTTTAATTCGGCTTAGATGTTAAACTCGAATTCGAGAGATTACATCAACCACCGAGATGGCTTAGTATGATCGGAGTTTATAAAATAATTGTTTTAAAAAAAATGTTTATTTTAGAAGAAAGCTTAGCCTATTTTTAGAAAAAAAAAACATATGAGTTAATAAAAATAAATTAATTTTAACATTTTTCTTGTAATGGTGACTGTCGAAACCATTTTTTGTTTGGAAAACAGTGATCAACTTTAAAATGACAAATGGAGTCGCCACCGATCTTTTATTCGAGGTGTGATCGGATCACCTTGAGATGGATTATTTTAATAAAACATTTTGGTTTATTAAAACAATAATTTTAGTCTACGAAATCTAAGAAAATATGTTCGGGAGACAGTTACGTACGAGGAAGGATTAGCACCATCGCAACGCCCAAAATTGGAACTAAATTGATTAATTAATGTCCTAACGTCGAGAATTTGAAAGGATTTAGAATACGATAACTTTAAATAATTGAAGTGGATATTGAAATTCTCTTATTCTGAAGGAATGAAATCTCACGCCCAACACGTTAGGGTATGACATTTCAAACCCTCGATATCAAGATCATCTCGTGATTTCCAAAATTCATGCATTGAAATTTTTTAGTGGCGTTTTAATAAAAAACGCCGCAAATATTATACATTAGCGGCGTTTGAAAGAAAACGCCGCAAAAAATTAAGCAATAGCAGCGTTTTTGGCCCAAACGCCGCTAAAAAGGAGCAATAACAGCGTTTTTTGTAACACCCCAAACCCGGCCCAAACACCATGACCGGATCTGGCATGTCATTTAGGGAGATTTTAAAAGATGTCGCAATTTCGGAAAATATTTTTCTTGAGTTTAACACTTTATTCGAGAAAACTAAATGGTTGGATGATTTGTAAAAGATATACATTTTATATTTATGCCTTAGTGGATTAAAAACCGAAATTTGATACATGCCTTAACTTAATTAAAACGTAAAATGTAAATATCTAATAATAATAAAAGCCCAAAACAAACGAAAATATGAAGCTAGTGGCCCATGGCTTTATTACAATGAAATTTAAACCCACTAATTAAAAATATTAAAAATAAATAAACTAGTAAAGTCTTTTCTTTGAATCAAAATAATCCTCGCATGGCCACCTTCTTGCGCTTCTCTCTAACCCGGTCCGATGCACTAGGTGCTACCGAAAGATGTTAAATAATGGGGTGAGTCGCGAGACTCGGTGTGCAACCCTCGTGCACCATCATTGGGCCTTAGCCCCCACGTAAGTATAACAAAGTATAATATATCGAAAATATGCAAAGCCCAACCCAATCCTAGGTTTCCATCCGCTACACACCACCCTTACCGCCAATCACACCATTGGGGATTTCTACAATCAACCCACACCGCTACACACCATCGATGGCGGTCATGCTGCAGAGATAGTCGCTCATCGCCGATCATGGCAATAGCCACTACAATGCATCATGGCAAAAGCCACTACAATGCGAGATCATGGCAAAAGCCACTACAACAGAACACTTCCCCTTTCATCAATCACCCAACCCCATGCAATCACGTAAAACCCAGCATACATGTTCATCATACCAAATCGACAAAAACATTCACTTTAGAATGACAGAGATCACTAACACGGTGATTCGCCTTTACCCTCATCGGGTTTTCAATGACCATGCAGGTATTTTGGCATTTAGCGAATATAATGATTTATAAACATATACTAACAAGCAATCCAAATGGTGTGAGAATGTTACACACTGATTAATACGTAGGACTACCCTCTATGTCGATACCCTCGCTAATCGGATCTCATCGCCTTTGTCTACAACTTTGCTCAAAAGCCTAAGAACGCGAAGATAAGGCATCTCCTATATTCGCCAAGGGTTAGTGTTTTACCCAATTATATGCTTAAATTAACAGATCTCCTTACCTTGAAATCCCGAAAGTGATACGATCCAAGGGACTCATCGAACTCTAGCTTAGAAATCTAAGCGATTGAATCCCCTTCAAATCTCTAATGCCGCAAATGATAGAAAACACCCGATTAGTTAACCATATAGCCATTCGGCTAAGATCTCTAAAAGCCGGAAAAGAATACACAAATCAACATTTACCTCTACAGATGATTTCGGCTACCCCCTTGCAGAAAGATTCGGCAATCTCAGAAGAAGATCGAAGCGTAGAAGAGTATAGATCTAGGAATTTCGGCTTTTAAGAAAATCCCGAAAAGATGAACAAGAGAAGGCTGATGTGTTTTTCGGCTTTTAAAAGAATTGAGTGAGGAGTTTCAGTTTCTGGCAGAAAAAGAGAAGAAGAAAAGTAAACAAGAAAAAGGCTTGGAGATTTCGGCTAGGAAGAAAAAGAATGGAAACAGATTTCGGCAGCAGAGAAAACTGAGAGAAAGCTTTCAGAAAAACTCACAAAATTTCGGCATTTTCTTCCCTTAACTAGCCGTCCCCCCCTTTTACACATAGAGTCCAAATCTCGACCACCTCTAGCCTCCTGGATAGCCTCTCATCTTTTCCCTTATCCTTATCAGAACTGACATCCAAAAGAGTCCTACATCACACCACTCCTTCCCCTTTTTTTCCAGCTCATTATCCACTTAAATAAAACATTAAAAATCCCTAAATTTTAGCCTTGTTGCCGTCCCCCCTAGCTCTCCTTGGGCTGCCGAAATTAGCCCAAAACATGGGCTCCAAGCGGCCAACACTTGGGCCCATCCATCCACTAGTGACGCCACCTTCTGGCTTCTTTGAAGCGCCGCCCAAACTTTGGGTCACAAGCCCACTTGCTACTTTTAAACACAGATACCTACCTTTAAACCCTATAATGCCCCAACAGAAAAATTAACCAAGGCCTCAGCCCAAACCTGAGCCCAATTCGCATCTCAAATTCTCAAACCAACACATTAAACCTACACACACCAAAATGCACAGGCCCACTAATTCAGGATGTTACATTTTTTGCCCAAACGCCGCTATAGATCTGAGCATTAGCGGCGCTTCCTTAAAAACGCCGCTATAGATATGAGCATTAGCGGCGCTTCCTTAAAAACGCCGCTATAGATCTGAGCATTAGCGGCGTTTTTATAAAAATGCCACAAAATTTTGAGCAGAACAACGTCGTTTATTTTTTGAGCTTTAGTGGCGTTTTTTATAAAAATGCCGCAAAAAAAATATTTTATTTTTTGAGTTTAGGGTTTAGAATTTATGGTTTAATGTCTATGGTTTAGAGTTTTAGGGTTTATGATATAATGTTTATTATTTTGGGTTAAGGATTTATGTTTTATAGTTTAGGGTTTAGGGTTTTATAGTTTGAGGTTTAAGGTTTGGGGTTTAAGGTCTAAGGATACTGTTTGAAAACTGAAAAACATTTGAAATTTACTGAGGTTCATGCCATTTTGTACTACACCCATATTATTTAATATAAGAATATAAAATATATGTTTTGTACTACACTAACATTGGCCACATGAATTCCCAAAAATTTGGTCTTGGATTATGGTTTAAGGTTTGCGGTTTAGAGTTTAGGGTTCAGATTTTATAGTTTATGATTTATAGTTTGGGGTTTTGAGTTTGGAATTTAGGGTTTGATGTTTGTGGTTTAAGGTATAATATTTAGGGTCTAGGATTTATGATTTAGGGATTAATATTGGATTTTTTAGAATATAAATCAAAATAAGATAAATATAAATTATTATTTTAAAAAATATATATCAAAATGGGTTAAATCCCAAAAGCATACATGAACAATGGTTTAGTGTGCAATTGTATACATGAACTTTAATTTGATCTAGATCTTGTAAAATATTAATACAATTATTGATATAATTAACATCATTTCTTATTTATATATTGCATACATAAAAATTTATATTTATTCAATATAAAAATATATTGATGTATTTATATTTTAAAATAATGTGTATGATTAAATCAAAATTAAAGTTTCAACTATAATAAAAATATAATAAAAATAAAAATTCAAAAAAATGGTAACCTCAACACAAAAATTTTAAAAGAAAAAACATAAAAAAATATATATAAGTTAAAAATAAAAAAAAAATTAAAAATGTGTAATAGTAACATTTTTGTAAAAAAAGGCCACAAAAAATGGACCTATAACTATACTAGCATTTTATTAAAAAAACGCCGCAAAATTTGATACACAAATAAGTGTCATTTTTCCCCTCCTAAAAAAACTAAGTTCACTATCTATAACTCCTATTTTTATTTCCCCAAACCCTAAATTTCCTAAGTCCCCAAAATTTCCCTTTATCGGTTTCCCAAAATCCCCAAACTAAAATCCCCCAAATCGATTTCCCCCACCGATCTTCGTCCATATGTTAGCACCGATTTTCGCCTTTCATTTCAATCCAGTTTTCCTCGTAAGTCACTATGCAGTTTGGACTTTAATGGCAATGGTGCTAATGGTGGAAACGAACATGTATGGGAAGGAGAAGAAAGGGAGTCTGTCGGCGATGAGAGACACGGCAAGATCGTGGTGATGCTCTGAGGTCCAAGTTTGACGGCGATGAAAGAGGAAAGATACGAGTGACGTTTCTCGTGAAGCGGTGTTCTTTGGTGTCGACTCAGTGCGATGGTGCGAGGGTGTAGAAACGATGGCTGGTTGAGCGGCGATGGCGGCGACGCTATGGTGTTAAAGGGGTTAGGGGAATTGATTTATGTGCCAGAAAAATGGACACCATTTGATGTCATATTTCTGTATTTTCTGCCTGCTTTGCCATTCGAACTTGACCAAATATTTGCGGCACTGGCGAAACGTTGTTCATCAGGTAATCCATTTCTAATTTTTTTAGTTTTGTTCAGATACTGTTTGCTTGCTATAACTATTTCTGCATATAATTTATTGGCCATGTTCGTTGCTGCATCAACCGTTCTTACATTTTGGATACCTAACAACTGTCCAAAACCAGCTGCAGAGACCGGTTCCACTGATGCACAAGCCGGGCTGCAGTTTCAGCAAGTCGGTCAATAAACCCAGTGCCTAATCCCCGGTAAATCATCAATGAACTCAATGCTTTTCTTGTTGGAAATAAACTCCAATGTGCCATTATAAAAAATAAAAATAAAAACAACTTTGTTAATGTATTCAGATTGGGCATCAGTTGGTAACATTTAGAAAGTTAATTAAATGTTAAGAATATTTTGTGTTATGGATTTCAACCATTTGATTGGTTGTTAAGTAGGTTTTGTAATATAATCAAAACTGGTAATGATCTAAATTGGTGTCATGAAATTGAAAATGTCCAAAAATTTTTTTGGGTGGAAATGCAACTCATAAGCTTTTACAATTGAAAATGTCCATAAACGTCTCCTTTAGTCCTTTTGGCTTTTACTACTTAACAAGTCATTTGAATTCTGTGCACCGACAGTACCTATATTTACCATAAACCCCATATGGATGTGGTTAACGAACGAGTAATAACCGACAGCTTGCACCCATATGGATGGAGCATGTACCTCTGTGTCTCAGACTCTGTACTAAAATGCTTTTATAAGCTTCACTTGCAACTCAACAACTGACCTCTCTCTTCTCCATTTGATGTGAGAAGGATCTTTCTTTCTTTATTCTGCACATCTTAACCTTAACCACATCATAAGATAGAGATATCTTAAACGATCGAGTTATGGAGACTGTCTTTTCAGCAGCAAGTAGATCCATTTCCAAGCTCATTAGCTTCACCGCTTTGCTTCTTTTCTTGTTTTCCTGCTCTACTTTCACTTCTACTGGTAAGTTTCCACTTCTACTTCAATCTGGTTCTTTATTTACTTCAAGATAGTTGGAGCTTGAATGTTTTTTCAGTGTTTTAGTTTTGGAATCTGCTTTTTGTTGATATAAAAAGGCAAATTGGGTTATATTACCATCTGTATCCAAGACATAGAACCTATCAACATTTTTGTTAGCAGTTGATGGATATGATATACTTAATAAAGACTGAAAGATTTGGGTAATACAAGAGAAAGATTGGAATTTATTATTGAGTTATCATTATTTTATTTATTTATTTCGGTTTTGATTTGAAATTTATTATTGAATTATCATTATTTTATTTATTTATTTCGGTTTTGATTTGTTATTTTTAATGGATTTTCGTTTTTGCCATTTGAAGTAAATGGATGGCCACTAATCAAACATAATTGTTATATGTAACAGAAAAATAATGTATCTTTTTCTTTTAAATACTGTCCCCCTTTAAAAAAAATCAAGTACACTTTTTGTTATTTTTGTTCTGACAAACTAGACTTGCATAAAACCAAATGGAGCCTCAATTTATCCACCTTGGGTATGAACGAAATGAGTTTTATTTATTTATTTATTTAAATAATACATACATATATATTATGATGCTTTTATGGGTGAGTGTAGAGTGAAAAAGTTGGATTTCACCCTGAAAGTCATTGGTGGTGACATATCAACTATTCCAGGACTTTCTGATGCTATTGAGGTTTGTGTGACTTTTGACATTGGATTATCCTTACTACTTCAGTTTGTTCTTTTGTACTGTATCAATCAACTTCGCCAATTCTTCTTATTGTCTTTATTTTTGCATCAATTCTTCTTATTGTCTTTATTTTTGCATCATTGTTCCACAAACAGAACTTTTGCTTTAAATTTTAGTTTGAGATATCCGCTTTTTGTTTTTGTCTGCTCAACATAACAGTATGTCTTGGACATTTAGTTTGTAAATTTTTTCAATATGTTATGAGAGAGGGCAGAGAGGAAGACTGAGGATTTTGAGAGTTTAAATTCGTCAAATTGAATCAAGATCCCCGAATGAAGCCTTTGGATCATTATTTATAGTCCAACAAGAGAAATTACAAACGGTAGTGGGAAGTTTTTAGGATATAGTTATATGAGAGTGATATAAAACATGAGTTATAATTTGTATTTCTAGTTAAGGATAACAAATAGACAGTCCAAAGTGCGTATGTTAACTTAGAATTCTGCATTTCACTTGCTAGTTTTGCAACATTTTTTGAGCACTGAGATGATTAATCTAGCTTCTGTTAAACTTTAAATGTGCATATGCCTTGCATTCAAGTTATAATTGATTTCCATGGCGTCCATGATTCACATGGTGATTTATTTAGGCTATATGTCGTGAGGACATTGATTACCTTCCTTTAGTTGTATAACTTCTGATTTATTATTGGCTTGTATATATGTTTTCAGCAACTTAGTTTAATTACTTTAGTACAGAGACGTTTGCTTTTCAAGCTGAGATTAACAGCTTCTTAGTTTAATTATCAACACTTTCTACAGCAGCAAGGAGATCTTTCTTCGTGAGCTCATCAGCAATGCTTCTGATGTAAGTCCTGCTCTTCTCTGTTTTAACTTTTTTTTTTGGTCGTCAATGTGGAGATGTTTTTTTAATTACTTTATTGTAATTTTAAGGTATGGTTAATTGGATCTAATCTTTTTTGCTTTAATGCTTGTTGGTTTTGTTTGCTTTTTTGTATGGAAACAAAATTTGGGTTTTTATTTTCTCTTTGTTTTTAATTTATAGGCAGTGCTCTGTTGGTTGTTTATTTCAATTGAAAATTACATTTGTTAATACAAGCTATCATTCTGTCATTTGATTTTTTTATTATAATTTTAGGAATTTATAGTATGAAAGTTTAAGATTGAAATGCAAATGGTAGTCTTTGAATTTATGGTTTTCGAAGTTTGATTAAACCTGCAAATCGTTAGCATAGAAGTGGGTTTTAATTTTAGGTTTTATGATAAATTTAAAGCTAGTATCATTTAATTTAATTATTAAAAATTGTGGTTTTAGGCATTGGGCAAGATTAGATTCGAGAGTTTGACGGACAAGAGCAAACTTGATGCTCAACCCGAGTTTTTTATGCACATTGTCCCCGATAAGACAAACAATGCTCTATTGATCATTGATAGCGGTATTGGCAGATAATGAGGCAGAGACGTATCGATAGAGGAGCCTTAACTCTTGCTTCTGCCGAAGTCAAATTCCAAATTGATACTGAGACTCATGATCCTCTTGATATTGGTTTGTTGCCTAATGCCATTTGTTTTACTCTTAATCTGGAACACGAATCAAGATATTTTAACATCAATTAGAAGAAAAAATCAGTCCATCCACGAAATGATCCTTTTTGTCTGTCTGTCAGCAACCATGAGTTGTTACAGTGAGACAATGGAATTGTATCATGATGCTAATTATTGCTCTTGACCCAATTTTTCAACATGATAACATACCCTAGATCATTTTTAAAAATTTATTAAGATCTTCCTATAGTTGGCTATGTTTGAGGTGCTAAAGGTAGTAACTAGACATGAACATGGAATCTAATATTTCATTTGTGGTTCATTATGAGTTTATAGTTTCTCATTAAAACAAACAAAAAGGTGATCTCAAAAATTGCTGCAAGCAGAATATGTTCTGCAGACTATGATGTCATGTTTTAGGAACCATATTTTAGAACTTTTTCTGTGTAAACCTTTTTTGTTTAATAAAAGGTTTGCATAACGCTGGTTTTCTTCTATTAGTTCGCTGTTTCTGTCCTTTCAATTCCTATGCATTTGGCCTTTTCTTCATTTGTCCAATGGTGACCAGTAGTAATTAAGAATTATGATCAAGACAATACTAATTAAATTAAATAGTTTTGAGATCCCAAAGTCCAGAAAGAATGTTTTTCATTTTTGGTCATGCCTCAAATTTTTTCTGATATCTGAGTTATTCATTCAGGCATGTATCAGATTCGAGAAGCACCAAATGGTTGAGGAATTCATGCTTGCTACCAATGTTTCAGTTGCCAAACAAATCCGTGATTGTTTTCCTTCTTGTTTGCTACTAAGGTAAACTTGTTTTTTCTGTACTTCTTTGCTATAATGTTCTTGTGGGACTTGCATTTCTATTATACCTCTTCTTTCATTCACTGTCTAGTTCTGGCTTGTGCTTATGATTTAACCATAAGGTTTATCACATCAAAAAAAATTATTTTATTTTTGTAAATGCCAGCAGAAATCCTAACCAGTTTATGATCTTGCGTAAATTTATATCACTGGAATTATTTATCATATGATAAATAAGATTGCATGTTAGTATTTTTAATGTGAACCACTTGGTCCAAGATGGTGTTTAATCATAAAATTAGCATTAGTTGATGATAATTGTCACTATTATACATCGTGTAATCTCTTCAACAATCCAGATTATTAATGGAAAATTCCAGTGTTGTGGCTATTTCTTTGACATTGACACTGCTGTTGTTTGACACTCGGCCTTGCCTCCCTGACATTAATTTTTGGTTCAGGCGGCATCCAACTCCCACCAGAGAAATGCTTGAACCTTTGTTGTGCACTGCTGCTGCCATTGGACTCAACTTGGATGTTTCATCATCAAAGGCGTTGGCTGATTCCCTTGACCGTGCTGTGGTATGGTTCCTATTCATTATATATTTGTCTCACAGTTCAGCTGACTTACCACCTCAGATGATTCCTTTTCTAGACATTTCTTCATCCAACTTCTTGCTTGTCTGGCTTCTTTTTTTTTTTTCCATACTTGGGACATGTTCATGTATTTGTTTGGCCTCTCTCTTTCATAGTTGATTCTTACATCTGAACCCGAGTTATTTATCCACATTGTCCCCGATAAGACAAACAATACTCTATCGATCATTGATAGCGGTATTGGCATGACTAAGGCCGGTAAGTTTTGTTATTACTTCTTGTGCATTCGGTTATTCACTGAATTTTAATCGAGAGAGGTTCTAATGAGATTGTGTCTTTTTATTCAGATTTGGTGAACAATCTTGGTACCATTGCTAGGTCCTGGACTAAGGAATTCATGGAGGCATTGGCTACTGGTGCTGATGTTAGCATGATTGGACAATTCGGAGTTGGAATTTACACAGCTTAATTGTTTAATAGGCTCTTTGTTTAATTGTCTTTGGTCTTTGGATTTGACACCACCTATTTTCGATGAGTGAGAGCCTGATTTTTCTTGTGAGTTGGATAAGCTCATAACATAATATAGACTTATGAAATTTCTTGTGTATTGGTTGAGTTTCTATTTGTTTGTTAAATAGATTTGTGCCCCTGGAACATAAATGGATTTGTATAAGAACTGTTATCAAAGTAATGCTAAAGGATTTGTTTAAGTGGGTAGAGGGATAGGAATAGATTTGTATATGAACTGTTATCCAATTGAAGCTTGTTTGCGTGCTGTGATAATAGTGCTGCTCTTTTATATAATATTTTAATTTTTTTTATTTTTTATGACCTTTAGTGGCATTTTTAGGAAAAAGTGCCGCTAAAGACATGGCTTTTAGCGGCGTTTTTGGGAAAAGTGCCGCTAAAGGTCATGTTCTTTAGCGGCGTTTTTGGGTAAGCGTCGTTAAAGGTCATGTTCTTTAGCGACGTTTTTGGAAAAAACGCCGCTAAAGTCTTGTTCTTTAGCTTTGTTTCTGGAAAAGCGCCGCTAAAGGTCTTGTTCTTTAGCGGCGTTTGTAGGAAAAGCGCTGCTAAAAATCATGAACTTTAGCGGTGTTTGTAGGAAAAGCGCCGCTAAAGAACATGAACTTTAGCGGCGTTTTTGGGTAAGCGCCGCCAAAAGTCATGTTCTTTAGCGGCGTTTCTGGGAAAAGCGCCGCCAAAAGTCATGTTCTTTAGCGGCGTTTGTGGGAAAAGCGCCGCTAAAGATCACGACCTTTAGCGGCGTTTTTTCACATAAACGCCGTAAAATTTAGCGGCGTTATCTTTAGCGTCATTTTTTGTGGCGCTTGTAAAAGGGCCACAAATAGTTTTAGCAGCGCTTAAAAACGCCGCTAAAGGCCTAAAAAAATGCCGCTAAAAGTCTGTTTTGCTGTAGTGAAAGGATACTCGAGGATCTGGTCATACGGAAAAATCGAAACCCAGCATGTTAGGGCACAATTTCTCAGATTTGCAAACACAAGATATTGCCTTGTTTTTAAAGCTAAGGAAACACGAATGAAATCTTAAAAGGATATTCGGTTATTTGGTCAAACGAAAAACCAAAACCCAACACGTTAGGGCACGATTTCTCGAATTTCCAAACACGAAACATTGCCTTATTTTGAGGAGTTTTCAAATGGGCGATTCAAAATCGACTTATAAAGTATTTATTTGGTTTGTTTGGAAAAAAAAAAAAACATTTGAACAAGTAAGTTGGAAATCTCGATTGCAATGCAATGATAACAATGAAGTATAGTAGTAAGCATGGAATAATAATACATGACAATGATGTTATAAAAACAAATAATTTCATATGAAAGAACACATTAAGGTATGCACAATAGCAATGGTCTCACATCAACATTATGCAAATGCAACAATAATATTCGAAATCTTATGAATTAAAAACAATTCCAAAAGAAATTCAAAGCAAATTACAAACAAACATAATACTACATAAACGAGTTCAAAAAATATATATTTTTTGAAATAGGATATTTAAATACATAATATGCAAAATAATTTAACCAAAACGTGCTGATCCGAAATTGATAATATATATAAAATGAAACATAATATAAATAACATATGTATATAAAAATAATAATATAGGGAGGTGTTTGAAATAAACCAAAATATAATGAAATAAGATCTTTAAAAGAACAATTATATATTTATATAGATTTAAAATGAAAAATATATATATATATATATATATTTAAAAGAAAATACATACATAAAATTATATGAAATTAAGAATATATACATAAAGTAAGATAGTTTTAGTACAAATTATATATGTATATATGTATAAAATAATACATAAGAGTATTTAAATTAAATATTATACAAATTATTGAAACAAAGAAACATATAAAAGAACATTTTGGAATTAAATATTTATGTAATAAGTTAAAATATATACAAATGAAAGTATAAAACCAAATAAAACATTATAAAATCAATAAAATAAACTCAAAATAATTTGTTAAAACAACTTATATAATAAATAAATTTAGTTCCATAAAAGAAAATTGAAAAGATTGTGCACGAAAACTAAAAAAAAATACTTAATTGAAATAAAAATAAAATTAACAGGCTGTTTTATAAAAAAATTATTCAAACAAAGTCAAGGACTAAATTAAAAAAACGCTCAATAATCGGGGGTTAAGGGTGGGTTTGGATGGGCGATTGAGTGCGGTGCAGTGCGTTTAGATTACTTTTTGTCTCACGCTACAGTATCGCTACAGTATCTAATCTCACCGCCACCGCTGTTTTTACACTAACCGCAGATAAACGCACCGCCCATCCAAACCCACCCTAAAATAGCAAATATTTAAACAGCCAAAACGTAGTGTACAGACTGGACTAAATTAAAAGGGCACACAAATCCTCGAGCAGAATTAAAAAAAAAAGAAATAAAAAGAAAGCCCAATCAAATCTTAACACAAAACAGAGGGGTTGAGCGCGCAATTATCCCATCACCGCCAAAACGCGCAGATTCTATGGATGCTGGATCGGGTCAAATCGGGTCGCCCAATACGGTGTCGTTTTAAGGCTATTGAGATGAGCCCAAACGACGTCGTTTCTTTAATGTGAAATATTATCCCTAAAATCAGATTAAAACAAATCAGCCATCTTTTTTTTAAAACAAAACCCTAGCCCCCCTTTTTTGCTCTCCTTTCCGCCGAAAACCCAACCCTCTTCTCACCATCGAACCACCACCTCAATCGGTGGTCGGTGGTGAACAATCCCCTTTCATTTTTATCCCATAAAAAAATACGCCAAAGACGGAGCTTTGACGACGCTACCCAAAACAGGTACTCTCCTGTTCCCCTTTATTTTTTATTCTTGCATGCAAAGAAAAGAATCGAATCGAAAACTTGCAAAATTAAATCTGAAATCTCAAAGAAATTGAAATCGAAAATCACCTTCTCGATCTATTTTTTTTATTTCTTTGTATTCTGTATGCGTAAGTAAAAATATATTACATCACTCTCTGGCTTTATAGCCGAATAACAAATGCAAAACAATCCCTATTTTTTTGTTTCTTTCTTCATTGTCTTTGTTCTTGGTTGCAGGTACAGAGGCTCGGCAGTGTACGGAGGCCGTACGCGCAGACGTGGAGACTCACGCATGGTACGCGTGTGAGGAACGAGGTAGCCCAAACGTCTGGCTTGGGGTTGCGGCGCTATGCAACTCCAGAAACCCCTAGGGTTTCTGGAAAGGTTGAAAACGAGGTAGCCCAAACGTCTGGCTTGGGGTTGTGGCGTTATGCGACTCCAAAAACCCTTAGGGTTTTTGGAAAGGTTGAAAATTTTGGGCCCTTTGGGCCTCGTAATGTATAGGGCCGAAATTTGGGCCAAAATTGGGCTATTTTTTTTAATAATGGACTGTTGTGTTGTAATGGAATTTTATAATTTTTTTGTTTTATTTTTAAAATTGGTTGATGGGGTTTTGTTACTCGGGCCCGGGCAAATTTGGGCCTGTACAGCTGCCCCTATTTGCTCGTTGTCGTGTAACGAGAATAGAGCAAAGACTTAAAAGGGCCAATTTTGCCCCGTCTCACCGAATCCTGACTTCTTTCGGTGCTTTTCCTCTTCGAGTAGCTTCATTTCATCCCATTGTATCTTCAGGGGCCTGGGAACTAGCGCTTCAATCCAACTCAAGAAAATTAGACTTGTAGCCTCAATCTGCTCCACCGCAACTTCGGGGAGATGAGATTTGCTATTTTCAGTCTGCTCCACTGCAACTTCAGGGAGACAAGGTTTGGTTTGGTAGATTTGATCCGACCTACTGCAACTTCAGAGGTATAGGATTTGTAACTTCAATCTTTTCCATTGCAACTTCAAGGAAATAAGATTTGCTGTCTTCAGTCTGCTCCACTGCAACTTCAGGGGGATAAGGTTTGGTAAATTTGATATATTTGATCCGACCTACTGCAACTTCAGAGGTATAGGATTTGTAACTTCAATCTTTTCCATTGCAACTTCAAAAAAATAAGATTTGCTGTCTTCAGTCTGCTCCACTGCAACTTCAGGGAGATAATGTTTGCTATCTTCAGTCTGCTCCGCTGCAACTTCTGGGAGGTAAGGCTAGTGGCTTCTATTTACTCCATTGCAACTTCAGGAAGATAAAGTCTGCCATAATCAGTGGCTTAAATCTATTCCATTGCAACGCCAGGGAAATAAGATTTGCTATCTTTAATTTGCTTCGCTGCAACTTCAGGGAGATAGGGGTAACGGCTTTAATCTGCTCCACTGCAACTTTAGGGAGATGAGATTTGCCATGGTGAATTTGATCCGACCTACTACAACTTCAGAGGTATTGGACCTGTGGATTCATCGATCTTGTTACACCGTTCTTTGGGGAACATGACCTGTGGAATCAATTTATGGATTTATGCTTATGCATAATGATTAGGATGCCATGATCGGAATGAATCAAATGCTCTTAGCTAAATGTATTATGGATGACATTTGCATGAATGCAAAATGTGATGAGAATGATCCTTTGTGGAATGAATTGAATGCTCCTAACTAAATGTATTTTGCATGAATGCAAAATTTCATGAGAATAATCCCTTTTTAAATGTTTAGGGTTGTCATTGCTCATTATTCTTCAAGGTTGCGTCACTAACGTAATATCCTTTCTTTTTGTTCAACCAACATTTTTGACAGCAAATTCGAAGAAATGGTCACTATTTAGAGTTTCCTTCTCAAACATTTCCAACCCTTAGGCTTGGTGAGTTCTAAATAAAAGTCCTGTTTCAGGTTCTCGTATTATTTAGAAGTTTTCAGAGTAATATGCAAAACTCCTTTTTGCGAAAGTATTATTAGTCCATTAATAATTACTTCAATACAAAATGCTTGAAAATAATCATAAATGGACAAAATGGAATTTATCAGAAACAAAATCTGAAAAGAATAAGTTAATTAAAGGAAGCAAACATTGCTGGAATACAAAATGATTAGGGGACAAGATAGGTGCCCCCGATATCGCAGCCTGAGCTTCTCTGTACAGACTTTCTGAAGACCATTTTAAGCTCAATATGTGTTTAGGAGATCGAGAGTACTCTGCTGACGGTCCAAGACGTAACATCTCTCCTCCTTCTTAATTCAGGTATGACAAGATTATTGCATTCCCCATCGTTGATTGCAATTTGAGCCGCCCTTTTCGGGTTTTCGACTCAAAACCCCTTTGGTCTCAAGGCACCATTTGCGGGTTTTCACCTTGGCCTCTCCGTTTTTCATTTTCATCATTTTTTTTAGAGAAGGTCTCAAAGCGCCCTTTGCGAGTTTTCACTTTGGCCTCTTTTCCTCTTCAAGTATAGTACTTCTTGACTGAATCCGAATTTATAGGATTGGGTAAGTTTTTCCTATCCATCTCAGCCAAGATCAGTGCTCCTCCGGAGAAAGCCTTTTTGACCACATAAGGTCCTTCCCAATTTGGCATCCATTTCCCTCTGAAATCCTTTTGTATAGGGAGGATCTTTTTCAAAACTAAGTCTCTTTCGTGAAATTCTCTTGGGCGAACCTTTTTGTCATAAGCTCGCATCATTTGCCTTTGGTATATCTGACCATGACGGGTAGCCCTTATCCTCTTTTCCTCAATCAAGTTCAACTGATCGTATCGAGACTGGATCCATTCCGCTTCATCTAACTTTAAATCTAACAAGACTCGAAGGGAAGGAATTTCAACTTCGATGGGTAACACTGCCTCCATTCCATAAACCAATGAGAAAGGAGTTGCCCCGGTGGAGGTACTGACTGATGTTCGATAAGCATAGAGGGCATATGGTAACTTCTCGTGCCATTCTTTATAGGTTTCAGCCATTTTCCCCACAATCTTCTTAATATTTTTATTGGCTTCTTCTACTGCACCATTCATTTTTGGACGATACGGTGACGAATTGTGGTGCCTGATCTCGAATTACCTGTAGACCTTCGCAATCGTGCTGTTGTTCAAATTTAACGCATTGTCGGATATAATCCTCTCAGGCATTCCATATCGACATATGTTTTTCTTTTTTAGGAATCTGCTGACTGCCGACTTAGTAACACTGGCATATGAAGCGGCCTCTACCCACTTGGTGAAATAGTCGATGACTACAAAGATGAACCGATGCCCATTTGAAGCTTTTAGAGAGATCGGCCCGATGACATCCATGCCCACATAGAGAAAGGCTAGGGGAAGTCATAACATGCAAAGGTGAAGGAGGTACATGAATTTTGTCTCCATAGATTTGGCATTTGTGACATGTTTTAGCATAATTGATGTAGTCTTCTTTCATGGTAGACCAATAGTATCCGAATCTCATAATTTGTCTAGCCATTGTGAAACCATTGGCATGTGTTCCACAAACACCCTTGTGGACTTCTTCCAGAATTTTCTTAGCTTCAACAGCGTCCACACATCTCAACAGTATCTGATCCTTTCTTCTTTTATATAGGATCTCCCCGTCTAAGAAATAGTCACATGCTAGTCTTCTCAATGTCCTCCTATCGTTCTCGGTCGCTTGTTCAAGATATTCACGATTTTTCACGTATCGCAATATATCTTGGTACCAAGGGTGATCATCCCTTTCTTCTTCCTCCACATTGTAACAATGAGTTGGGGCCTCGTAAATACTCATTTCAATGGGTTTTACATCCTCTTTTTTGTTTACCTTAATCATGGAAACCAAAGTAGCCAAAGCATCAGCCATTTGGTTTTCATCTCGCGGGAGATAATTGAAGGTAATGTCATCAAATTCTTCAATCAACCCTAGAACTACCTTCGATAATTGATCAATTTGGGGTCTCTTGTCTCCCATTCACCTTTCAGTTCGTAGATCACCAATGTAGAATCTCCATATACTTCCAGTACTCTAATTTTGCAAAACTATGGCTGCACGGAGTCCCATGATACATGCTTCGTATTCTGCCATGTTATTCGTACAATCAAAATCCAACTTGCATGTGAACGGATAATGATCTTCATTTGGGGATACCAAGACTGTCCCAAATCCATTGCCTACAGCATTTGATGCTCCATCAAAGTTCAATTTCCAAAGGTGATCTTTTGTAGCGTCTTCTTCAGTAGTTGCCACATACATTAATTCTTCATTGGGGAAGTCAAAGTTCAAAGGCTCATAATCTTCTAGAGCTTTGCTGGCCAGAAAATCTGCTACTGCACTTCCTTTCACAGCTTTTTGGCTCACATAAACTATGTCAAATTCAGAGAGGAGAATTTTCCATCTAGCCATCCTTCCATTCAAAGCGGTTGACTCCATCATGTACTTTAGAGGGTCCAATTTTGAGATTAACCAGGTCGTGTGATATAGCATGTATTACCTCAATCTTCGAGTCGTCCAAATTAAGGCACAACACAATTTCTTAATTGGCGAATATCTCATCTCTCACATTCAGTGAATTTCTTACTGAGGTAGTATATCGCCTTTTCCTTTCTTCCCGAATCATCATGTTGACCCAGTACACATCCCATAGAGTGATCAAACACTGTCAAATATAAGATTAATGGCCTATCCGAGCAGGGGGTGACAATACTGGGGGACTTGACAGGTATTGCTTAACCTTATCAAAAGCTCTTTGGCATTCACCATCCCACACACCTGGGTTGTGTTTCTTAAGAAGACGAAATATGGGATCACATTTCTCAATTAGTTGTGAAATGAACCGAGCGATGTAATTCAGTCTTCCAAGGAAACCTCAAACTTCTTTTTGGGTGCACGGCGGAAGCAATTATTGTAGAGCTCTTACCTTATCTGAGTCAATTTCAATTCCCCTTTCACTGACTACGAAGCCCAGCAATTTTCCAGATCTAGCTCCAAAAGTACATTTCATTGGATTGAGCTTTAGTTGGAATTTTTTCAACCTCAGGTACAGTTTCCTCAAAACTCGAATGTGTTCCTCTTCTGTTCTAGACTTTGCAATCATATCATCAACATAAACTTCAATTTCTTTATGCATCATATCATGGAACAAAGTCACCATAGCCCTTTGGTATGTAGCTCCTGCATTTTTCAGCCCAAATGGCATCACCTTATAACAGAATGTTCCCCACAAGGTTATGAAGGTAGTCTTTTCCATGTCTTCAGAGTGCATTTTTATCTGGTTGTATCCCGAGAAGCCATCCATAAAGGAAAACAACGAATAGCTCGCCTTATTGTCTACTAAAGTATCAATGTGAGGCAAAGGGAAATTGTCTTTCGGGCTGGCCTTATTCAAATCTCTATAATCTACACACATTCGTACCTTCCTATCTTTCTTAGGGACAGGCACAATGTTGGCTACCCATTCTGGGTATTTGACTTCCTGCAAAAATTCGGCGTCAAATTGCTTTTTAACTTCTTCTTTTATTTTTAGCACAATGTCAGGCCTCATTCTCTGGAGCTTCTATTGAACTGATTTGCAATCCTCTTTTATGGGGAGGCGGTGCACAACAATGTCAGTGCTTAACACCGGTATATCTTGGTATGACCACGCAAAGACATCTTTGAATTCTTGAAGGAAATCTACGAGGTCTCGCTTCGTTTCTTCGGTTATGCACGTTTCAATTTTCACCACCTTTCCTTCTTCCAAGGCCACAACCTCTATTGACTCTTTATAAGGTAGAATTTGTTTTTCCTCTTGTTCTACCATTCTTAACAAGTCTGAAGATAAGCCACAGTCCACGTCATCTTTAAAGTCCTGGGATCTCTCTAAACACATGTCTCGCTCAAAAGGAAGTTCTAATTCCCTAGCAGCGTTACTCGTGTCGTTGATATTCGGGGGTCTGTCGTAGGTACAAAGGAATATACAAAGAACGAATAAATTTAAGAATAATTATTTGTATAGTATGATCATGAATGAAGAATAACAGAATATTTGGAATAAAGAATAATTGTCTGTATAATATGATTATGGATGAATTGGAAAGAATAAAGAATATTTGCTCAAAAGATGCATTTTCATTGAATTAAAGATTTTTGGGCTATAAGCCTATTTCACAAAGGATGATTATTACTCCTAGGCCTAGAGCAATAAGTGTTCTGGGACATTACTCTGAAATAGTTCTAAACACTATAGAAATCTTTTCCGCAGTCCAATTGTCCAGAACGTTCCCCGGCTCAAAGGGGCGGATGCCCGACAAGTTTCTTCTTCCGGTTCCCTCCCCAGATATGGCATTGATGTACGAGTTTTCCAACGTACCCCCCATGGTTCCTTTTCTTGGGGTCCCTCGCTCAGGGTGAATGATTCCTCCTGATACAAAGGTCTTGGATATGTGGGGAAAGATCATTGGCTCCCACTTGATTTCCTCCCCACTCAACTGTGCTCTTCTCCTCTCTTGCTTCTTTTCGAGTTCCTTCTTTCTTTGTCTCACGTCTGGCTTAAACTTTAAGCCGAAGTAGTCTCGTTTGTCCTTTAGTAATGGTACCTCAACCTTTCCTTGGAGGTATCTCTCGAGTCCTTTCACCAGTAAGGCCCCTTTTCCAACAGTTAACTGCAGACCCATTTTTGTAGTCTTGGATATTTTAGGCATCGGGATCTTGTTCCCTTCGACGACGAATGTGGCATTTACAATTTCCAATGATCGAAAAGAACATTCGATCGCTTCGTCATTTTCCTCTAAATATGACGCATTACTGGTCATGGCTGCAATGATGTCTTCTTCTGCGTTTATGGTTACTAGTCGGCCTTCTATTACCAATTTCAGCTTTTGGTGAAACGTAGACGGAATAGCCCCTGCTGAGTGAATCCATGGCCTCCCCAATAGGCAGTTATAGGAAGGCTTGATATCCATTACCAGAATATCCACCTCGTATGTGTTAGGGCCGATCAAAAGTGGTATTTCAATTCTGCCCATTACCCTTCTCTCTGTGCCATCAAATGCCCTCACTATATTCTGGCATGGCTTCATATGAGAACTATCCAGTGGCAGCCTATTTAATGTGGATAGGGGCAAGACATTTAATGCCGAACCATTTTCAATCAAGACTCCCGGTAATGTGTATCCCTTGCATCGAGTGGTGACGTGCATGGCTTTTGTAGATCCCCTTCCTCCAGGCGGTATTTCATCATCATTAAAGAAGATGAAATTATCGGCAGTGATGTTATTGACCAGACGATCGAGCTTGTTGACGGAGATGTCCTCCGTGACATTAGTTTCATTCAATACTTTCATTAATGCATTGCGGTGGGTTTCCGAGCTTAAAAGCAAGGCCAGTACCAATATGCGAGCTGGTTGTTTGTGCAGTTGCTCCACGACGCTATACTCGCTATGCTTTAGAAACTTCAGGAACTCTTTAGCCTCTTTCTCGATCACCGGCTCATTGACAGGCGATTCAGACTCAGCTGTGTTCTCCATGATAGATTTTCCTTTAATAGACTCAGTTTTTGCAGCTGGTGTATCATAGCGCTTCCCACAGCGCGTGTAAAAACCCATCTCTTGTCCTTCTTCTGAAGCGTTGATCAGGTTCTCCTTTCCTGGGATCGTCACGTTACAGTCATAATTCCAAGGAACCCTTTTGCTATCCTTGTAAGGAAATGCTACAGGTTTTTGAATTATAACTCGTGGTGCTACTTGTGTTCCGGCTTCATTGACTCTTGGCTTCGAGATGATCACTACTGGGCGGCTACCCTTTTGGACCCTTTCCATTGATCCTTCATCTGAAGCATAAATCTCCCGTCCTTCTGATCCCTCAATCTCCTCGTAAAATTCCATCTCTTTATTATCCATCAAATTTTGCACTATGGCTTTGAACTCAGTGCATTCCTGGATTCCATGCCCTTCTCCATTATGGAACTTGCAATGGTTCCTCTTTCCTTCAAACCTCTCTTCCGAATCCAATATGATCAGTCCTCTCTCCACCATCTCCTTCCAAACTGTCTCAATAGAGTTTTGACTTCTGCAACCTCATACTTGACTTTCCTGCCCCCACCTTCATTTATTCCATTTATTCATTGATCAGTATGATTAGGTAAGGGGTTTCCCGCTACATTTGGTACGGGTGGGTCGTCAAACTTTACGATCCCCATTTTTATTAGCCTTTCAACTACTTTCTTGAACGCAGTGCAATTTTCAATTTAATGCCCCACGATTCCAGCATGATATTTGCATTGGGCGTTTGTGTCATACCTCTTGGGAAATGGGGGTTGCAGTGGTTTTAAGTAGAAAGGGGACACCACATGTGCATCAAAGAGGTTCTAGTACAGCTCTTTATACGTCATGGGTATAGGTGTGAACTGTATCCTTTCGGTGTTCACCCTTGTGATGGAATCTTGTCTCGGGGGACCCTGATGATTAGTGGTTGTTGTTTTTGGCTGGCTCAATGTGATCGCTCTCGAATGAACCTTGTTATACGTACTCGTATTATTCACCTCATTCTCCCTCCTTCTTGGGGCCGATCTCTTGGTGCCTTCCCCTGCTTCAATCTTCCCACATCTTATCGCATTTTCTATCATCTCCCCAGACATTACGATATCAGAAAAGCTTTTAGTAGCACTTCCCAATATGTGGTTGATGAATGGAGCCTTCAAAGTACTGATGAAGAGGATAGTTGTCTCTTTCTCTAAGAGTGGTGGTTGGACTTGCGTCGCCACCTCCCTCCATCGCTGGGCATACTGCCTGAAGCTCTTGTTTGTCTTCTTCTCCATGTTCTGGAGTGTAATCCTGTCGGATGCTATGTCTGTCACGTGGCTGTATTATTTTAGGAAAGCTTGAGCCAAGTCTTTCCATGAACCAATTTGGGAACAGGTTACCTGATTGTACCATTTGGCCGCAGACCCGGTTAGACTGTCTTGAAAATAATGGATTAATAACTAGTCGTTGTTGACATATCCTGTCATTATCCAATAGAACATCATTATGTGAGCTTCAGGACAGCTAGTCCCATTGTACTTTTCGAACTCTGGCATTTTAAACTTCAGTGGGAGCACCAGATCTGGGACCAAGCTTAAAATCCTTCGCATCAATCCCGCAACGGTAATCAATAGTTTTCATTGCTTTAAACTTCTCCTCCAGCCACTTACACCATTCTTCTAATTGCTTTTGTGATTCTGTTATTGCTCTTTCCTCTTTTACCACTTCATCCAAATCAGGAACAATTGGATTATTTGAATTATTGCCAAGGTTAGAGCCTGAACCAGCCTGAAAGTTCATTGGTATCGAGGCTCCGTCCTGAAACTGTTGTGGTCTGATAGTAACAAATGATCTTTGTGGATTTATCTCGGGTTGTGCCTATACATGCGTTGGAGTAAAACCGGGAGGATATTGAGGATCTTCATTATCCATGGTGCCTTTCCCTTTGTCCATCCTTCCTACCAGTAGTTGTGACAATTGAGCCATCGTGCTTCTTTGGGACTCTATCATTTGATCCCTCATCTCTTGCTAGATCTTAGCTATCTACTCTTGCATCTGAGCCTGTATTTGGTCTTGCATATCCTTTTGCATTTGCTCTAATTTTTCTAGTCTTTTGTCCATTGACTTGGTCTTTTTCCTTGTGCCGTAAGGATGCGTATTTGGTAAAGTTTTGTCGGTTTCCAGGTTACTGAAATAATTTTTAATCAATTAGAATCTTTCAATGACCTTTAATGCATATGAATGAAATGAAAACGAATGCAAATGCATGAATGCAAAGAAGGTGTCGGTTCTGATTCAATTTCATTTAGAAAACTTTACTAGAAAAAAAAGTTCTTTACATAAAATCAAGTTACAAATAAGGCCTTGCCCTAGCACCTAAAGCTTTAATTTTCCTAAGCAGTGAAGCTAGCTCCTGTCCCCGATCTGACTACAACTCATACTTTACACTCAGTATATCTGCTTGTACTCCCAAAGTTTGCAGGTGGTCAGCTATCTCTCGAATTTGGGTTATAGCTTCTCCCATAATGTAATCCCTATTTCTAACTTGACTCTGCGACTGATGAAGCTGCTCTCTCCATCGTTCTTCACTTGTTTCGAAGAACTCAATCCGGATTTCACAGTTCCATAATACTGCCTCTAATTCTTCTATTTTCCCTTTCATTTCTTCTATCTCACTTAAGCTTGCTCTTAATTCTTTCACAGAATTATGACTTCAGTGATGATGAAGAGATTTCTCGAGTTCCACTACTCTAGCCCTTAACTCGCTTTGTTCATTTCTACTTTCTGAGGGACTTTTTCCACGGCTTCATTTTGTGCTTGTGCCTCTCAAAATTTATCTTCCCATTGATCAGCCTTAGTCCTTTCCTCCTGAACCTCCTGACGCCACTGTTCTGAAGTTTTTCCTAACCCAGCAGTCCTCATTGATAGACGTATCTTCTTATAGTCTGTCTTTAAACTATCCAGATCCTCATCAACCCTATTTTTCCCTTTTCTTAAATTCTCAGCCTCTACCTTCTGCACTTCCACATCTAATCTCAAGTGCATTTTTTCTTCCTCCAGCTGCTCAATCTTTTTCCCGAATTCGAAACTCTTCTTTTCAAAGTCCTGTCTTATAATCTCCAGTTCTGACGGGACAACTTGTAAGTATTCTTCCATTGATCGAGCATCTTTTAAACTCGGCTCAGAAATATTATCATTAATCCTTTTGCTAAACCATTCGCTATACTCAGGCGTCGTCATAGAACCAACAGCCAATCTCTTCATCCGTCGAGTCTGCTTCCAAGCATCCGAAATCTCTCGAACCTTTTTCTTATAATTGTCCTCTATATATGAGAACTCACATTGAACAAGCCCGTAAGTTGCCGGTATAAATTACCTCGACTTATACTGCCTTCATACAAGCAAATGAGTGTATCTAGTGGCCCCCCAAATTCCAGGCAAAGGTACGTAATCAAAATTCCCACACCGATAAAGGATCTCGTCAGGGACCATCCAAAAGGCTCTCTATTCAATATCCTCCTCTTTGAGATTTTGAAGAATTGCCATCCACCTTTCTTCTAAAATATCATCTCTCCTTTGCGTACCTACTTCCTCCTTCAATGGGGAATGACTCTCAGAGAAGACCCGGTAAGAGACCTTGTTCACCTTCAAAAAATGTCCATGAAACCATACCAGTAACAGCTGCGCACATCCAATAAACCTACCTTCACCTGCCCTCCGACACAGGCTCAAAGATCTGAACGTCTCAGCCAGAATTGTATGTACAGGTGTGACTCTTTTATCGAGACGATCGAATTAATCAGTGACTGCTTCATCTATATGCCTTAGGGCTTTAGGAAAAATCATCAGACCATAAATGCTCAAGGCAAAGATGTCAACTTTCTTTTTTACATCCGGATGTGCTAAGATCAAGTCTCTTAAAATCATTCAAGGAATACATTTTCCATCCCTTTTCTGTTGAATTTGAGCCGTAACCCAAGGTTCACTCATCCCGGTAATATTCATTAACTTCTTCACAAAAGTTGGGACATTAGCGGCCCTAGAGTAAGCTTTATAGACTTGGATCCTTGGACAATGTAGCAAGGTCATATATTCCTCCATAGTGGGCACCAAGTCTACCTTCTCGAAAGTGAAACATCTATAGGCAGGGTTCCAAAACTGAGTCATAGCCCGAAACAAATGCTTATCTACCTTGACATCCAACAAATAGGGTATATCGCCATAATTTTGGTAGAACAATTGCTTAGTTCCCTCGTCCTAATGGGCCCATATGTCTATCAATTCTTGCAGCTCATTTTGTATCACACTGATGAGGGTGAAGTCCCACAACTCCGATGTATATCCTTCAATTAGACTATCCCCTTTATCTAGTTGTAACTTCTCTGACCATGTGCAGACGGCCGCATTATCCTCGACTCTATCAAGAAATTCATTCTCCATGCTAAGTCTTGTAACTTAATAACCAAACACGAATCGACTCCTTTTTAATTATGCAATGTCATGCAATCACAAACAAAAACACACAAGTCAGTATCAAATAATCAGATTTTTAGGCAAACGAAAAATAATCAAACACCTATATGGATAACCACTAACATTTAGCATTACTACATCTGGTGAGTTCCTATGGTTCACTATATGAGGTAGAGTTCTAAGAAAAAGGGTACCTGAACCAGTAGATTCCTCGATCCTCACCCATTATAGGCTCATGTGGATCAAGTTTGGTTCAGGGGAATACATTTCCCTATGGCCATGCGGAGATGAAAATCTCACGAAGACATAGGTATGGATGTATCCCGGAAATAATCCACTAGCCCATGCGGAGGTGAAAACCTCACAAAGGCATACTCCCACTTAAAGGTGTAACCACAACGGTCATACAGTGCAATGCCAAAGTATTTTATGAGACTCGACATTGTTGCAATCATAGCACCAACAAATGCATAAAAAGAAACATGATTTTTTAAAACGATTTTCCAAATTTTCAATCAAAAGGACAAAAATTAATCAATCTATGGCCTGACTCTCAACCTGTCCCCAGTGGAGTCGCCAAGCTGTCGAAACCATTTTTTGTTTGGAAAACAGGGATCGACTTTAAAATGACAAATGGAGTCGCCACCGATCTTTTATTCGAGGTGTGATCGGATCACCTTGAGATGGATTATTTTAATAAAAAATTTTGATTTATTAAAACAATAATTTTGGTCTACAAAATCTAAGAAAATAGGTTCGGGAGTCGGTTACGTACGAGGAAGGATTAGCACCCTCGTAACCCCCAAATTTGGAACCAAATTGATTAATTAATGTCCTAACGTCGAGAATTTGAAAGGATTTAGAATACGATAACTTTAAAAAATTGAAGTGGATATTGAAATTCTCTTATTCCGAAGGAATGAAATCTCACGCCCAACACGTTAGGGTATGACATTTCTAACCTTCGATATCAAGATCATCTCGTGATTTCCAAAATTCATGCATTGAAAATTTTTTTAAAAGGATACTCGAGGATCTGGTCATATGGAAAAACTAAAACCCAGCATGTTAGGGCACGATTTCTCGGATTTCCAAACACAAGATATTGCCTTGTTTTTAAAGCTAAGGAAACACGAATGAAATCTTAAAAGGATATTCGGTTATTTGGTCAAACGAAAAATCGAAACCCAGCACGTTAGGGCACGATTTCTCGGATTTCCAAACACGAAACATTGCCTTATTTTGAGGAGTTTTCAAATGGGCGATTTTAAAATTGACTTATAAAGTATTTATTTGGTTTGTTTGGAGAAAAAATATATTTGAACAAGTAAGTTGGAAATCTCGATTGCAATGCAATGATAACAATGAAGTATAGTAGTAAGCATGGAATAATAATACATGGCAATGATGTTATAAAAACAAATAATTTCATATGAAAGAACACATTAAGATATGCACAATAGCAATGGTCTCACATCAACATTATGCAAATGCTAACGATAATATTCGAAATCTTATGAATTAAAAACAATTCCAAAAAAAATTCAAAGCAAATTACAAACAAACATAATACTACATAAACGAGTTCAAAAAAAATATATATATATATATATTGAAATAGGAAATTTAAATACATAATATGCAAAATAATTTAACCAAAACGTGTTGATCCGAAATTGATAATATATATAAAATGAAATATAATATAAATAACATATGAATATAAAAATAATAATATAGGGAGGTGTTTGAAATAAACCAAAATATAATGAAATAAGATCTTTAAAAGAAAAATTATATATTTATATAGATTTAAAATGAAATATATATATATATATATATATATATATAGATTTAAAAGAAAATACATACATAAAATTATATGAAATTAAGAATATATACATAAAGTAAGATAGTTTTAGTACAAATTATATATGTATATATGTATAAAAAAATACATAAGAGTATTTAAATTAAATATTATACAAATTATTGAAACATAGAAACATATAAAAGAACATTTTGGAATTAAATATTTATGTAATAAGTTAAAATATATACAAACGAAAGTATAAAACCAATTAAAACATTATAAAATCAATAAAATAAACTCAAAATAATTTGTTAAAACAACTTATATAATAAATAAATTTAGTTCCATAAAAGAAAATTGCAAAGATTGTGCACGAAAACTAAAAACTACTTAATTGAAATAAAAATAAAATTAACAGGCTGTTTTATAAAAAAATTATTTAAACAAAGTCAAGGACTAAATTAAAAAACGCTCAAATAATTAGGGGTTAAAATAGAAAATATTTAAACAGCCAAAACGCAGTGTACAGACTGGACTAAATTAAAAGGGCGCGCAAATCCTCGAGCAGAATTAAAAAACAAAAGAAATAAAAAGAAAGCCCAATCAAATCTTAACACAAAACGGAGGGGCTGAGTGCGCATTTATCCCATCACCGCCAAAACACGCGGATCCTATGGATGCTGGATCGGGTCAAATCGGGTCGCCTAATACGGTGTCGTTTTGAGGCTATTGAGATGAGCCCAAACGACGTCATTTCTTTAATGTGCAATATTATCCCTAAAATTAGATTAAAACAAATCAGCCATCTTTTTTTTTTAAAACAAAACCCTAGCCCCTCTTTTTTGCTCTCCTTTTCGCTGAAAACCCAACCCTCTTCTCACCACCGAACCACCACCTCAATCGGTGGTCGGTGGTGAACAATCCCCTTTCATTTTTATCCCATAAAAAAATTATGCCAAAGATCGGACCAGTGTTTACCATAGTGGCATGAGAGGGCCTCGATTTCCCCTTTGGGTGTGACTTCGACGAAGGAGACGGAGCTCTGACCACGCTACCCAAAACAAGTACTCTCCTGTTCCCCTTTCTTTTTTATTCTCGCATGCAAAGAAAAGAAACGAATCGAAAACTAGCAAAATTAAATCTGAAATCTCAAAGAAATTGAAATCGGAAATCACCTTCTCGATCTGTTTTTCTTTTTTTTTTATTTCTTTGTATTCTGTATGCGTAAGTAAAAATATATTACATCACTCTCTCTGGATTTATAGCCGAATAACAAATGCAAAACAATCCCTATTTTTTGTTTCTTTGCTGCTGTGCTGTTCTTGGTTGTAGGTACGGAGGCTCGGCAGTGTACGGAGGCCATACGCGCAGACGTGGCGACGGGCGCGTGGTGCGCGTGTGAGGAACGAGGTAGCCTAAATGTCTGGTTTGGGGTTGCGGCGCTATGCGACTCTAGAAACCCCTAGGGTTTCTGGAAAGGTTGAAACTTTTGGGCCCTTTGGGCCTCGTAATGTATAGGGCCGAAATTTGGGCCAAAACTGGGCTGTTTTTTTTAATAATGGACTGTTTTGTTGTAATGGACTTTTATAATTTTTTTGTTTTATTTTTAAAATTGGTTGATGGGGTTTTGTTACTCGGGCCCGGGCAAATTTGGGCCCGTACAGTGACTATTTTGTAAACTTAGTTAACTTATTTATTCTTCCAAAACTCGCTTATAACCTAGCAGCGGAAAAGTAATATTTAGCTTATTTTTAATAAAAACCGAAGTTCATGCATGCTTAATTAATATTTATATTTCGATATCCTAAAATAAATTAAACGTCATGCATGCTAAAAGAAAACAAATCCTAAGTCCTATGCCACAGTTCAAAATAAATTATTACGATCTTTGAATAAAAATAAGATGCCAAATAATAACTTAAAAATATTTTAGTAAATAAAATTGAACCGAGACCCTCAGTGTGTCGTGTCCGCACCCTAACTTGGTGGGTTATCTGTAAAGATGGAAATTAAAAAAGGGAGTGAAATATGAAGCTTAGTGATAGTTCAGTCACAAAAAAAAGAAAAAGAAAAAAGAAAAGAACAAAACAACAAACAAACAAAGCACATGGATTAGCAATTTCTGAGATTAAACACAACCATAAAGCACTTCAGGTTAACGATTTTTCACATAAAACACATCACTTCACTATCTCGGTATTCATAGTTTCATGCTTATGAATGCAATGCAGTTTTAAATTAACAGGAAAGTCCTACCCAGCTCCGCTACACACCTCACTTATGAGTTCCCCAGAACTCATCTACCATATCACCCCGAATTGTGGATGAGCCACCACTGATTTGTAGATAAAATGCCACTTTGTAAAGGAAAAAAGTGTGAGTAAACCACTAGTATTTAGATAAAAACATTTGCAGTTATTTCCACTTGTTGTGAGTGCACAACATGGTTGTAGATTAAACAAACTACCATTGGGTTTATGGACAAGCCACATATTTACAGTTACTACCACTTATTGTGAGTGCACAACATATTCGCATATTAAACAAATTGCCACTGGGTTTTGTGGACGAGCCACCACTTGTTTGTAGATTTAATAAATTGTCACTCTTCCTCCGTACAATGTCTCATCCCATTCAATGCACTATGTCATGCTATGTAACAAATAACTAGTAGTAGATATGTAACATGTACTCAATTTATCACTAACACATAACATGTTTTTCATGTTCTTCGCAGGGCGGTAACAATATTATCACTTTCAATTTAATAGTTTCACTTTATCAGAAAACACATAACATTCACGTATCATGCGAAGTAATAAGGGCACTTAAGGCATTAAACACAAATTTCAGAATTCACCCAATATCAGGGACTAACTGAGCAAGGATAAACTGTAAAAACAATTTAGGGAATGTACAGGGATTAAACTGAACATTTCATACTTCTACATAATATTAATAATTTCAATCAATTAAACAAACTACCACTGGGTTTGTGGACGAGCCACATATTTGTAGTTACTGCCACTTATTGTGAGTGCACAACATATTCGCAAATTAAACAAACTGCCACTGGATTTTGTGGATGAGCCACCACTTGTTTGCAGATTTAATAAACTATCACTCTTCCTTTGTACAATGTCCCGCCCCATACAATGCACTATATCATGCTATGTAAGAAATCATCACTAGTAGTAGATATGTAACATGTACTCAACTTATCACTAACACTTAACATGTTTTTCATGTTCTTTGCACGACGATAACAATATTATCACTTTGAATTTAACAGATTCACTTTATTAGAAAACACATAATGTTCACATATCATGCGATGTAATAAGGGCACTTAAGGCATTAAACCCAAATTTCATAATTCACCCAATATCAGGGACCTAACTGAGTAAAGATAAACTCTAAAAATAATTTAGGGAATGTACAGGGATTAAATTGAACACTTCATACTTTTGAATAATATTAATAATTTCAATCAATCAATCATTTATTCTAGCCTAAATCATTCTGTTTGGGACTTATTTGAATAAAATAAAACACTAAAAATAGTTATGGAATCAATCATGGACTAAACTGAACAAGATATAAAATTTTTGGTTAAACCTATAATTTCTAAAAAATAGGGGCACATGGTTGTGTGACTGGACCGTGTGGAGAGGTTGCATAGCCGTGTAATAGAATGAGGCCATATGGAAATTGAAAAATCGAGGTGCATGGGAGACGCGACCGTGTGGCAAGCCATGTGGAGGGTCCTTTTTCATGTGAGAAGTGTAAACCTAGGGTTTCAGGGGGAACTTGGCCGTGTGAGTGGGCTGTGTGGTCCACATAGGCAGCCCACACACACGTATGGCTAGCCATGTGGCCCTATTCTAGGCTACGTTTTGCCCAATTTTCTCATAAAAAAATACACACCTAAGTTTCGAGGTCTCAAACGCCAATCGTCACGTAAAATTCTGATCCGGGTCACCTACAACAAGTCTTTCAATTGACAATATAACACCCCTTACCCGTCTCGATCACTGGACCCGAGTAATAAGATGCTACGATATAATTCAACAATTCAATAAATACCTTACTTAATGAAAATTCAATTATTTCTCAATAAATTATGGATATAAAGAAATATATTAAATAATTAGAATTCTACAATGACCAAATTACAAAATACAAGCATATAGTAAGATTGGATTGTAAAATTTTGAAGCTAAAAGTCAGTAATAGAAATTCATAGATGGTATCGATACTAAATCGATAACTTCTGAAAATCGATAGCAAAATTCAATTCTATTTACTTGAAAATCAATGGCATCGATGTTTTATGAAAAAGTATCGATACTTAAATAAAAATCGATACCATTTTGGCATTCTGTTTGTTTTAAAACTATTCATAAGGTCAGGTATCGATAGCAGATGCCAAAATATCGATACCTAGTTTCAAAATGGTAAAATATCATCTTTAAAGAGTTTATACCATGCCAAATTTACCAACCAATCAAAGACAATAATGTTACCTATTCAAACACCTGATGACTAATCAATGTGCCCTCATTGACACCACAATTCAAGTATTTAACCAATCTAAAACAAACAACCAACCATCCAAACTCTCATTCATACTAAATTGCCATACTTAAAACTATTACTCTAGCTACTTAGCTTACCAAAAATTTAGAGCTAATCACATGCAAAACAACAAGCTTAACTATACATTCCAAAACATGGCTAAAAACCTTAACTATATGAATATATACATTGAAACACTTAGTATTCAAAATGTCATTCCATTACTAAGCTACTATCAACTAAAAGACCTCCTAGGTACATGCCATAACAAAATAAAATATCACCACACTTGAGTTCAGGATTGTTGCTGGATGCTGAGTTGACGAGAGTTTGAAATGTATCTAACTTGTGTACGGAAAACAAAATTGTACACTAAATAAAACACAGTGGTAATTCAATAATTCGAACATTTAAAAACAAGATATAAATACATGTAAATGCTCAAATTAATTTTTTCTATCAATTTAAATGTGCAATTTCATGATATCCCTATTTTACTTTATTCAAATATCCATTTCCAATTTGGTTTTAACATACATATCAAATCACAACCCTTACTATATCAATAGCCATTCATAAATCATTTGATAATTTAATAATGTAATGGCACGATCCAATTCACATTATAGATCCATATTCCAATTGAACATAAATAATCTATGTTCATAGCTCAATCAAAGATTCCATTTCATTTCATTCCGTATATTACATTTCCATTTCACATATTTAAATTTCTCCATTCACAATTATTTCCCTATTAACACGACTCGGAGTTAGACGGATACGCGGATCCAACCAACACACCAGTTGGCACCCAGTGCCTTATTAGATAAATTCGAATTCATGACTGTGTCCAGTGCTGTAATAAGTTGACACTCGATGTCTCATCGGTTAAACCGAAGAAAATTGACACCCAATGCCTCATAGAATCGAAGTCGAAGTAATCCCTGAACTCATCCTATCCTATGGCATGCCATCTATTTCGACTTAGCCCGGAATAATTAATAGGGTTCTTATTTCGTATTCTTAATACCAACCAACATATTAAATTCACATATATTTTCAATATTTACATGTTTATATACATTATTCAACTTAGTAACAACCTTATTTATTCCAACATATATACTCTAACTCATACATTTATACAATTATATATATATCTCAAATATGCACAATTGAGCCTTCATAATCAACCATCGATTCAAATAAGTCTAGTTGAATAAAATTCTCACCTTAAATGCTTACCTTGGCAATTAAATCATCATGCAACAATTTATAATTTAGTTTGGATTATAGAAACACAAACCGTATATTTCGAGCTACTCGATATCGACCTAATCTTTTCCCTTTTTACTTGAGGATTTCGGAATGACATTAGCTATGGAATAAAACAATTAAAATAAATTAATAATACACACTTCAATTCTCATTAAATTTCAAATTTTATACTACATTTGCTTAAACTTCAGTTTAGTCCCTAAACCAAGACTAATTTAACCTCCACATTTAGCCTCAGATTTTTATACTAATTTCACTCTAAGCCAAATTTAGCTCCCTACTTTTTAAATTCTACCCCTTAGTTTTGAATTTTTCACAATTTGGTCCCTATTGCTCAAAATCAATAATTAACTCCACAATTTAGTCATTTCCCACTTCTAACTTAAAAATATATCAATTTAATCTCTAAAACTCTAACTAATCAACAATGGTAACATCTTAAACAATACAAAAATTTATAATATAGATCAACTAGCTCTAAGTACTAAAATTCCAAAAACATGAAAATTTTAAGAAAATGACTAAATTATACTAACCAATATTGAAATTAAACCTAAAGCCCTTAAGCCGTGCGTCTCTTTGTTTTCTTATTCTTAGCTTCGAACAAAATAGTTGCATGGAAGAATTCTCTTTCATTCCATTATCTTCCAATTGCCTTTTTTTTTTCATTTATTTATTTATTATATTATATTTCATTATAATTTGATATAATATTTATTAAGGTTGACATAATACATACAACTTATATATATAATTTATATAAATCATATCATTAAAGACCGTCCACTACAACTAAGCAAAGGTATAATTTCTTTTTAAGTCCTTTATTTCTATTTTACTTTATGATTTAATTATAATTCAATCTTTTAAATTTAACGCGATTTATTCCATGTACCTTAATAAATCTTAACTCATGAAAATTACTTATCCAAAATTTAATTCACCTCTAATATAACTCCGTAAATATTTAATAAAAATATTTACGGATTCGGTTTACGGTAATAGAGTCCCGAAACCATATTTTTTGACACCACTGACTTTTAGGTCGTTACAGACAAATACACAAGAATAAATATCAATTTTCAAGAAAAGTCAATATTTCGAGAAAAGTCGACAAGATTCGTAAAAGATCGTTTAGTCAATCTTGAAATTGTTGAGAACAGGAATTCTACAGATATTTGAGATCTAATCATTAAGATTTGGAATGTTCTTACCGAGCTTGGCACGTTTGAGATGAAATTTGACATTGTTACGCTAAATCAATTAGAAAGTCGATTCAACGGGGCTCGATTTCAAACTCGGGATCAAAATAAAATCTCCAACAATGTAAAGAAAGTAATTGCAAAGGGGAAGATGAAGAAGAATAGGGGAAGAAATGGGGGAAAAGCAAAGAGTTCAATTTAGGGTTGTAAAAGAATTAAAATTAATGTATAATTAGGAAAAATATTTAAATACTTAGGGTTTCAAAATTGGAGGGGTTGATAGGGCAATTAGCCTTTCTTACCGACCAAAAAAAAAAATAATGGAGAGGGAGAGTGGCGTGACTTAAACCTAAGTATCAAGGGGAATGCAAGTCATTATCATTTGGGCTACTACCCAATCTTAACTTATTCCTACCACATTTAAAATATAAAGTAGTTGGATTTTATTCCTTGGTTGCTAAAAACAAATAGAAGAAAATGAGAGAAGTGTAGTTTAAACCTTGGTTTTTTAGTTAATATACTAAGCTTTTAACCATCAAGACTAACATTTTTTGGTTATTTTTTACAACTCACCCTTTATATTTTGAGATGTTACAATTTTATTCTATATTATTTTATTATTTTCTTAAGTTCTATAACTTCTAATTTTTTTAGGAATCCAATAACTCATATATCAATTCATTCAATAAAAAAATAAGATCTCAAATCCATAAATCCATTTGAGTTCAACAATTGAAAAATGGGTGATATCTACAGTTCTTACATTTAAAAAGGGTAAATTGAGAAAATGCAAACATTTTCATTTTGCATCTCTCCACGATGTTGATGTTATTTTTGTTAAATAAATATACAAAATTTAAGCAAATAACTTGTTATTAATTAATTTATAGCTGATATAATTTAAAATGAAGAATTAAATATATAAATGGTAGAATAGTAAATCAAGATATGATAGAAAACTTAATGAATCATAAATTAGGATCTATCATGTCAAATCATCAAGAACAAAACGATAACAGAACTAGATGCGAGAGTGTACCTAAATCCATGAGTTCCTTGAAATTTTTCGGATTTTGGGGATTTGATCTTCTAAATTAGCACACAAGAAATCTTGAGAAGGTGACTCTCTCTTTTCTAAAGATGAGATATTAGAAAAGTTACCTTGTTGTGTAATTTGGGGACCATAACCCTAATATATAACTTTGACACATTAGTCCTAATTTCTAATCAGCCTATCATCAATTAGAAATTAATTACTAAAGTATCTACACATATTTGATGCATACTTTATTTAATAATTAAAGCCCAATAAACTTTAACCAAATTAGATCACTTTTAATTTGGGCTAACCTATTATGATAGTAAATAATAACATGTAATTACCCTTATCATATATGTGATGTCTATATTTTCCAATAATCTCCCACTTGGACCACATATATGTACTAATTATTCTATAATTACATGTCATTATATAACCTTATGAGCTCAAAATTTTACTATCATATCCAAAAGGTATTTCGAACAATCTCGTCCATTAATTATGTTAACATAGAACCAAGACGACTTTCATTACATATATCGTAACTAAATCCATCCCTGATCACATATATTAAAAAAAAACAAATGACATAGATCAAGTATGGATGTGTAGCATGTAAATTACATGCAATATGATCTAAACATGTCTATTTCCAACTGGTCTTCCTTAAACCTTAGTGAGATCAAACCTTACCAAAATCAGAGTGTGAATAAACCAAATAAAATTTATTTCTATAGAAAATAAACATAATATCCATAAAATGAAATAACTAAAAATGTGTCTATAACATAAAAGCATTTAAATTACAAACTCCCACTAAAACCAAATATCCTTAAATGACACTACACCCATATGAATAGTGTGCTCATGAAAAACCTTGGGTGGAGTCCCTTAGTAAGTGAATCCACAATCATGAAGATTTTCCTAATATGCTTTATAGGCACCTAACCACTCTAAACTTTTACTTTAACAACTAGGACCTTAAAGTCTATGTGCTTTGACTTTTATGTGCTCTTTTTGTTATTGGAATAAAGGACTACCAATTATTGTCACAATTTACACCCTAGTGACAAAATTTTGCATCAATATTCCATCAAAATTGGAGTTTGTATACCTGATGATCTCTAACTTACCAAACATCCGATATGTGAGCATGTAATGTTTTTTTTAAAGATACCCCAAAACCCACTTAGCTGCTATCCAATGATCCATACTAGGGTTCCTTAAATATTTGTCTAACATCCCAACAATGTACACAATGTCTGGACACGTACATACTTGAGCACAAATTAGACTCCCCACTCTTGAGACGTAGGGAATCTTATGCATTTCCTTAATCTCAAAATCATTCTTGAGGTACTGGTCGAGACTTAAACTTATTATTGACAAAAAATATGCCATTAACATATAAAACCAAATATAGAACCTTACTCCCCACTCTTGAGACGTAGGGAATCTTATGCATTTCCTTAATCTCAAAATCATTCTTGAGGTACTGGTCGAGACTTAACTTATTATTGACGAGAAGTCTGCTTAAGCCCATAGATGAAGTTCTTTAACTTGCACATCATTAACTTTGCATCATCAAACACAAAATTTCTAGTTGCACCATATAAATGTATGATTAATGTTACCATTGAGAAACCATTAACTTAACATTCATCTGATGCAGCTTAAGGTCAAAATATTCCACTAAAGCCATTATAACCCTATCTCTAGTGGACCTTTTTAATGGCATTCGTTCTTGAGGTTGTTGAGTTTGTTCTTCTGGAATAATTACCTCATCTTGAATAGGGAGTTGTTCAACATTGTCTTGTTGAGGTTCTGGATTCACTTCTTGATCAATGATAGGTATGAGAACTTGAACATTATCAAAAGTGATAGCAGGAACTGAGTTAGAATCCAATTCCTCCTCAAAAGCAATGTATCTAACCTTATTTCTCCCTTCAAACTCATCATCCTAAAAAAAATTGCAATTCTCATCTAAAAAATATTTCTAATTGTACGATCATAAAACTCATAGACCCTAGATCGCTCAGAATAACCAATAAAGTAGTTGTTTATTATTTTGAAGTCCAATTTCTTTTCATGTGGCCTATAGGGCCTTACTTCAACTGGACATCCCCAAATGTGAAAATGCTTTAGACTAGGATTTCGACCTCTCCAAAGCTCATAAAGTGTTTTTTTTTTTTTTTTTTTTTGCAATTGCTTTAGTTGGTATTTTATTCAAAATGTAAGCGTTGTCTTTAAAGACACTAACCAAATGAGCACTTTCAGACTTGTCATGTTTCAACATTTCTTCCTTTTACACACAATGAGAAATGAGCTCATTTAGAGTCCATTTCTCCTTTTGGCAGTTGTAACTAATTTTATATTGGTTAAACTGTGTAGAAAGCGATACCAAAACCATAAGACCAAGCAATTCCTCAAAAAGGTCGATCTTAAGTGACTTAAGTCTTGAAGCAACATGGAACATCTTTATAATGTGCTCCCTCACGTTTCCTTGACCCTTACACTTCATAGACATCAAAGAAGGTAAAAGTGATGTCATCTTAACCATATCATTTTTGGCAAAACGTTTCTCAATTTCGTCAAGAAAACACTTGGCCTGAGTAATCTTTTCAGATTTTGTGCCCCTAAAGGCTTCTGGAATGTTATGCTTAATGATCATTAGATTCATACAATTTGAACGATCCCACATCTTAAAATCTCTCTTAACATCAGGGGTGCTTTACATAATGAGAGGTGCAGTGTAACACTCGAAAAATCGACCCAAAATTTTTGATCAGATTCTAGAGGTCACATTGGCCACCGAAATGGCCCAGAACAAAATGACGTTCAAATTACTAAATTCCTTTTCGAAAAGTATTTCTATTTCGAGTTTAACTAAATTCAGTACAAACTTAATTTTTGTTTTGCAAATCGTGATTTAATTACCATTAAAATTAAAATAAACCAATTTGTTGTTTCTTTGTTTGGTTTACAATTTCCTCAAAATCTTGCTTACGTTAATCAAAGTTTCAAAATCAGTAGGACAACGGAAAAATCTGTTGTTCACGTCATAATAGAAAACCCTAAGTTATTCCTTAAGAAAAACCAAGTGATTATTGAAGAAATTAGCAAACCAATTAGCGAAAACCATGCATGGAATTTAATTTTTTTATTCAAAACCGAAAACTCAAAACTTAACAAAAGTTCCAAAAGAAAAACTCATGCCATATTTCATATAAAATTAATTACAAATCCAAATAAAAACTGTTAGTTATGTCTTTTGAAACTTATTCAAAACCAAACCAAAGTGAGAAAAATCCTGAGACCTCCGACTTGCTAGATCCACAGTCTAACCTCGCGAAATACCTGAAAATGAGAAACTAAGGGAGTGAGCTACGAAAGCTCAGTGTGAGTCTAAAACAATCACAATTAAATAGTAATGGAATAACACCTTGATTGCAAGTTAACTAACCAAACAAACTTAAATTATCGAAACCCAAAACATAAACAGAAATCATCACAGGATAACGCATAATATCACTAATACACATAACATATATGAATAACGAAATTAGATGAGGAATGATACAAAATCCCACCCAGCCAACTGCTACACACCATCTCTACAATCCCACATACACACTAATAAGGGTATATTAGACCCTTTCCAACCTCTACACACTACATTGGGTTATGGTGGACCCATCCATCCAATTCATACCACGAGGAGGTCATTTCCTCGATATTATTAAGCAGTCAAGATGCTAACATTATTATGGTTTAACTGCCCAATAGTATCAATGCAGTGTAACTGCCACAACAAACTTCCTTCTCTTCGAAAACAAATCCCAATCCCAAATGCAGATACAAATGCAAACCTTATAAAAAATGCACACGGATTCACAGAATAGACTTAGTCATTTTTAGTTTCCATATTAAATAACCATATATGTTAATCAATCTAATTTAACTAAAATAGAATCAGACATAGTTGTATACAATTTTCAAATTACAGAGCAATAGCAAACAATTACCATATATCGCATCCAAATATTTTTCCATTTATCACCTCATATAAACACTTAAGTAAACACTAAAATTTAATATTATAAGCATACATAAATAAATTCAAGAAATAATGGTGTTCCAAACACGTCTACAGAGGCTTAAACATGCAAAAATTCAACCAGGGACTAAAATGAATCAATTTGAAAAAATTGTGCCAATACTGCAAAAATAGAGCCACAGGACTGTGTGTGTAATGTCCCCAAAATATGAATTGTTATTTGTTAAAATCTATCATAAGTAAGTGTTTGCTTCAGTGGTTAAGTGCTTTGAATGTGTTGAGATCGAGTGTTCGAGTCCTTGCGTGAGCGGATGGGTATTATTATTTTTAATTATGTTTGGGCTGCCCGGGTGATTGTGTTTGAATTGGATTAAAATTCTGGATAAGTGGGTGGGTTATCAGATGGGTGGTTGCTTAGGATGTGGGGGTTGGGTTTTTTTTTTTTTTCAAATTTGAAATATTATCCTTTATTTTTTTAAAAAAATTTAATTCTATTTTGTTTTTCCCAAAATTTGCTACCCTTGTTCCCACGTTCTTTTTTTTCTTTGGTTGGCTTCTCCCTTGTGTTTCTTCTTCTTTCTTCTTTCCGTCTAGTCTTTTCCTCCAAACCAAATCCAAGTGTTATCACTCCCTTCCAATCCTCACTATTGTTGCACTCATAATCTATTTTTGGTTTTCAATTCCTAGTTATGGTTTGATTCGGTAAGTAATTAGAGTAAGTGTAGTTCTATTTTATTTTTATGGTTGTGGAATAATTTGGGGGGTTTTTGTTATTCTTGTAACGAAAAGTTTTATTGATGGTGTTGTTCGTCTTAATGCTCGATTAGGGGAGAACCTTGAATTGAGCGGTGCTCTTCCAACATTTTAGTTGCTTTTAGTTGTTGTTTTTGAGGGTAAGTTATTGGGTTCGTTGCTATTAAGGTTAATTCTTTGAGTTGAGGCTTAAGTGTTTTTGTTGGTGTACATTTTGGCATTTGCATTTTAGTGGTTACCTGTTATTCGTTGAAATGGTTATTATAGGTACGGGAGTGTTTGTCTTTAGATTCGCATAAAAAATCGACTAGGTGTGTAACGATAAACTCGAAAAACAGCGAACGGGAAAAGCTAAAATTGGGCACTGCCGACGCCAGATGGCCATGTGCCAGGCTGTATGGTAGGCCGTGTTTGACACACGGCCGTGTGGACCACATGGGCGTGTGTGGGCCGTGTGCTAGGGCGTGTGGGCCCAAAATTTAAAAATTTTCCCTAGGGTCGTACACGTCGTCCTAATTGACTGTAGGCCTTCCGTGGGGTCGGTATGTGATTAAATATGCTATAAAACATGAAATTTTATCATCTGTTATTATGAATTTTGATACTAGTAAGTGTATCTAAGATGTCATATGATAATTCAAACTGAGTGTGATGTTAAATACGTACATGATTTGCATCTGAAATGTTATGCATGATTTTTGTTCTGTCTATATCTCATTCTAGGGTGGTATATATATTATGTGGAGGAAGTGTTTTTATGAGAGACGATTTCTCGTCCATTATACTGACAGCACTACTGCAAATATTTTGAAAAGTGTCATATCGACACTAAGTAGTGTGTAGGGCTGGATGGGTCTTTAAGACCCTACATGGTGTGTAGGGATGGTCGGAGATGGTGTGTAGCGGATGGGGGTAGGATTGTAAATTTTCATATGATTCTGATTCTGTATGAGACATACATCTCTATCTTCTCTGCTATGTAATAAATTTGAAGTTAAATCTATGATTCTGTTTTCTTTCAAGTTACACACTAAGTTACGAAAACTCATTTTCTATTTGTCTGTCACTTTCAGGTAACCCTCAGACTTAGGCGGGTCGGTGTGACGGGAGCTCATTTATATCCATATTTTCGTAAACTCAATTTATTTAAATTTGACTTATTCAAATTTTTGGTTTGAGCGTTTTGTAAATTTTGGACTCTCTGGACATTTGGTACTATTTTTGGTTTTGAATTTTATTTTCGATTCTCTTGTGGTACTGATAAAACGATTTATAAAAAATGTATGTTTTCCTGCAAACAATCGATTTCAAAAAATCAAATCTGGATTTTCAAAATACAATGGTCTAAGAATTTTTGCTGCAAAGTAACTGATTTTTTTTTGAAAACGTAGTTGAACATGGATTCAGCTGAAAATCTAACTAAGAATAATTTCTACTGAATTGGAGTTTTCTGTAACAAAATTTGTGCTGATTTTCAAAGTTTTCGGAAAGCTAAATTTTCAACCATTTTATGTAATCATTTCAGATATGGCCATAGCATCTAGGCCGGGTTTGGGGTGTTACATTTAGTGGTATAAAAGCTAGGTTGCAAAACTTGGGCTGTGAAATTTTGGGTTCAAAATTGTATTTAAAAAAAAATAATGTTTTTATGAGTAAAGTTTATTTTTAAATGAATCTAAAAAGTAAGTTTGTGGAATATCAAGTCTCCGGCGCTGATCCTGTCAGAACTTCTGACTTAGAAATACTTTAGTATAAAAAAATCTGAAACGATTAAATTCTTAATAATATAGTTAGAGATTGAAACATTTTTGAGATTCCTAAAATTTCTTTTGATAATTATTTGAAGCATAAAATACTTGCTAATAAATACTGAAACCAATACATAAAACTTCATAATGTAGATAATCTTTAAATACGATGAGTACTCGTGAATCACGTGGATGCGGTACCTTAGGCGCCGTTGGCGCCGTAGAGGGGCTCGAGCTGAGTCGTCCTCGATGGTTAGTTGCCTAATATAGATACAAGTGAGACACTGACTACACCTACTACTGAGACTAGGTTCAAAGTCGTTTAGATAGGGACGATGCATTGTCTCAAACCATGCTTGGACTGTTGGAGAGGGTGATAAACCGTAAAAGTAACATATTTTAATCCCACATTTAGCATAATTTTGGATGAATTATCCCTTATTTTATGTAAAAAGGTGCTCTTAATGCTTTCTTTTCATGTTTTATACTCAGGAAAGCACTGGAGGATGAAAAGAACAAGAAACGGGCTTAAAATGAGCCAAATGGGCCAAAGCACGAAATCAACACCGCCTGGGCCCAAGATCACACGGCCGTGCCTCCTCAATAATACCAAACACGGTCTAAGCCATGAAATACACGACCGTGCCTCATTAATGAAGTCTGAACACGGCCTAAAGATGATTCACACGGGCGTGTGCCATGGCCGTGTCCCTGCTGCAGAAAAGAGCAATTTCAATCGGATTTGGATACTTAGGGGCAAATAAACACATTCCAAAAGCCTATAAATACACCCTAAGTATGACCTAAAAGGGGGAGTCGACAGGGGAGTCGACGGGAGCCTAAAGCTACCGTCTAAGGGCGTCTTGCTAGGCCAAAGAAGGTAGATTTGTGGAGATTCACTCGGGGATAGCCAGTTGATCCATCTCAAAAAGCCGGAATTCTATTCAAGACGGAGGATCTCCCCTTCAATTCCTTCAGGGGGTTTTAGGGATTTCTTATGTTTTGTTTTATCTTTTCTTCTGAGATGTTTTCTTTTATTGTTATGAACTAAACCCTCAGATACCTGAGGGGGATGAAACTTAGATGAATCTTGTTATCGTTTGCTGAACTATATGATAAATATTTGAATTGTTCTTAATTATGTGTGCTTAATTCTTGTGTTAATATTTCGCGGATATTAATTCAAGTTGGATGTGCTTAGGTGGAGGAGCAAAAGTCCCTGCCTAAGAGTAGATCTAGCATAGTTAAGCGGAGTTGATCACGCGCCTAGAGATAGGGTGACGAGGCGTTGTCGGATTAGGGTGAAACCTAATATGGGAGTCCATAGATCGAGTTAATGCAATTCTAGGGGTTTTAATTAGAAAGAGATTTCAATTAATCAACCTAGGGTTAGACGTTATTCTCCTCGAGAGAGGGTTTAATATAAATTAGGGAATCTCACGGATCAAGTCAAATGAATAAATAAATGCAGTTGAGTTAGATAACAAGTGAAGTCTAGGTGGATTCTTCCTTGGGTGTCGTCTTAATTAATTGGTTTTTCCTCAAGTATTCTCCCAAATTCATTCTTCTTTGTCTTAGAGTCTTTAAGTTTAGTAGTTAATTAATTTAGATTAAACAACCATTCGCTTAATTGTTAGGCTAAATAATAGAAAGAAAGTTAGTATTAGTACTTTTAGTTCCTTTGGGTTCGACATTCCTGTCTTGCCTTAACTATACTACTGTTCGATAGGTGCGCTTGCCTCAATCGTTGTCATAGTTAGTTTCCAGGTTCGATCATTATCTTTATAAATTTAAAACTCTGACTTCACAGCAATCAAGTTTTTGGCGCCGTTGCCGGGGAACTAAAATATTAAGAACACTCTATTTTTATTACTTTAGCCATTTTTATTTTTTTTCAATTTTTATTTGCTAATTTTTCTTCTTTTATTTCTTCTTCCTTCCAGGTACCTCTAGTTTATGACTAGAAGGAACCCGAGAGGACCACTAGTATATGCGGTGATATTGAAGCTACAGCTCACAGGAATCGCATGAGAGAAATTAGGCGAGCCCTAAATTACAGAGAAAAAAAGAGCGAGAAGACGAATCCAATCCTCACGAAAGGATGGGCGAGAATAATCCACCACCCCAAGATGTGGTAGAAAATAATGCTCCACGTACTATGTATGATTATGCTAAACCTCATTTAACAGAGCCGAATCAAGTATTGTTAGGCTGCTATAGTCGCTAATAATTTTGAATTAAAGCCTAACACTATACAAATGATTCAACAATTTGTTCAATTTGATGGTTTGCGGGGACGGAGATCCAAACACTTATATAGCTAATTTTTAGAGTTCGTGATACCTTCAAAATAAATGGCGTTTCTGATGATGCCATAAGGCTTCAGTTATTTCCCTTTTCATTAAGGAATAAAGCCAAACAGTGGCCAAAAGGGTCAATTACCACATGGGATCAAATGACCGGAATTTTTTTATTAAAATATTTCCCACCGGCCAAAACGGCCAAATTACAGAATGATATCTCTTCTTTTGTGCAGATGGATTTAGAGACATTATACGATGCATGGGAGAGATATAAGGATATCTTGAGAAGGTGTCCGCACCATGGTTTACCCTTGTGGCTCCAAGTCCAAACTTTCTATAACGGTGCAAACCCCTCAACGAGGCAACTAATTGATTCAGCCGCCGGTGGAACCCTGAACAATAGAACTCCTGAAGCAGCCTACGAGTTTATTGAAGAGATGTCACTGAATAACTATCAGTGGTAGGTTACAAGGACAAAACCATCAAAATCAGCCGGAGCCTTCAACATCGATGCAGTAACCATGCTATCAACACAGGTAGAGATGATGAATAAAAAGCTTGATAGCTTGTGTTCTTCGCAGGTACATCCAGTAATGCAGTGCGACGCAAGTAGAACTATGGCAAATCCTGAGTACCCACCCTACCAACCGGGCACAGAGAACGAACATATGAACTATATAGGTAATAATTTCAGATCTAATAATAATCCTTATAGTAATAATTATAACCCAGGTTGGAGGAACCACCCAAATTTTTCATGGGGAGGACAAGGTAATCAAGGAAATCAAAGACAACAACCTCATCAAAATTTCCAAAATCAGCCTTATCCACAGGAGAAGAAGCCGAACCTTGAAGAGATGCTACAAAATTCATGGCAGCTACAGATAACCGTCTCCAAGACACTGAGACCACCCTTAAGAATCAACAGGCATCAATTAAAGGGATCGAGAGCCAAGTCGGGGAACTCACTAAGACAGTTGGACAACTTACTAACACGGTTGGACAACTTGCAAAGATAATTTCCGAACGACCGCAAGGGCTTCTACCAAGCAACACTGAGATTAACCCAAATAAACAAATCCAAGCCATATAAGCTCAAGAAAGTGAAGGGTTAGACGAGCCCAATTCAAAGCAAGAGAATGTGGTCAAAGAAGGTAAGGTTGAGGTAAGTATTAATAAGCCAAAACCGGTAATCAAAGAGTACCAACCTCGCATACCATACCCTGAAGCATTAATGAGAGACGACACAGAGGAACAGTTCGGTAAGTTTCTTAAACTTTTAAAGAAATTACATATTAACTTACCGTTACTTGAAGCTCTTTCACAGATGCCAGATTCTAGAAAATTTTTAAAAGAACTTTTGACGAACAAACGAAGGATAGACGAGGCACCACACGTGGAACTAAACGCAATGTGCTCGGCAATCTTGCAAAATAAACTACCACGAAAATTAAAAGATCCAGGGAGTTTTACAATTCCATGCTTAATTAGTAGTTTATCTATTGATAATACGTTAGTTGATCTAGGGGCAAGCATAAATGTCATGCCTTATAAATTGTTTAAACAACTAGGTCTAGGGAAACCCAAGCAAACTAGGATGAGCATTCAATTAGCTGATAAAACTGTTAGAATTCTTAGGGGTATAATCGAAGATGTACTCGTAAAAGTTGAAAAATTCGTATTCCCAGTAGACTTTGTCGTCTTAGACATGGATGAGGACAATAGTATCCCCCTAATCTTAGGAAGACCATTTTTAGCAACTGCCAGGACTAAAATTGATATTGATGCATGAGAACTCATACTTCGTGTAGGTAACGAGACAGTCACTCTCAAAGCTCTTGATTCGGCTAGAACATCGAGTAACCAAGGTGAGAAAAAAAATTCTATTCATAACCATTCGGTTAACCCTTCTTTTCAGAAACACGGGAAAGAATACAAGCTGAACCCGATTCTATACCATGTGCCAACAAAGAAATAAACACACGAAGAACAAGGGATTGGATCGATGATCTAGGCAGTGGAAGACGCATTTCAAGGAAAAATTAGGAATACACGAAGCAGAACCAGAGCCACTCCACGAAGCAAACAAATTCAAAATCGGAGATCAGGTATTGATAGAAAAAATAGACCCTCGAATATCTCCTCCTGACCCTAACAAAAACAAAGAAATACTGTTTAGGGTAATCAGTGTTTTTCCATACGGAACAGTCGAGGTAAGTAATCCTATTTTTGGTACTTTTAATATAAATGCATCTCGACTTAAACTCTATCATGATAATAAAACTGATAGCATGAGGAAGGACTTTCAACTCCTCAAACCACCCTGACGATACAAACGAGAGGTAAGTCTAACTTAAGACTTTAAACGAGTGCTTCTCGGGAGGCAACCCGAATACTAACCCCATTAACTTTTACATTTTTATTTTGTCTATTTTATCTTTTCTTTATAGTATCTAACTTTAAACGAACCAAAAGTGCAGATTTGTAGGCCACACGGCCTTACACACGGTCGTGGCCGTGGCCATGTGGAGGTACAGAATCGCCGTACTGACACGGCAGAGAGGGTACAAGTCAGAAAGAATCAAATCTTTGAGTCATGGACTCAAACCACCAACCCACGGGCATCGACAAAATGCCACGGCCGTGCGACGCAGTCGTGGACGACACTGACTTAGCACCAACGGGCGTGGTGACCTGAGCATGAGTGTGGGAGAAACAAACGAAGCCCACCACGGCCGTGCGATGCGGCCGTGTGACTTAGCACGCCTACGGTACACGGGGGTGGGGTTGTACCAGGCTTGAAAATCTATTTAAACCCCCTCCTTTTTCTCTTCTCCTACTAACTCTCAACTTTTCACCCCTTTGCAACTTTCACCCTTCTTCCTCCTTTACACCCTTACACCATACATTCTTAGCATTCTTCATTCTTATAGCATTCTTCTCAACCCTTTTGGCCATGTCGAAGAAACGGAAGGATCCCAGCACAGTCTCCCTCAAGGAGACCGATACATATAAGTTCATACCGGCCGCTTCAATCATTCGACGAGCCAAGGATATTTGAGGCCATTTAGTTTTATTTCATTTTTCTCTTTTGTTTCAATTTCCTTATATTTACTTCTCTTTTGCTTAATTTAACTTATTTTACTTTAGTTTCTTAATTTTAGGTTCTAAAGGCTGCTAGGGAATCACACCACGACCACCACCATATCCCCAGCCTTAGAAATCCCCAGCCTTAATTTTAGGTCCATTTATCTCTTCTTTTAATTTTAGTTTCATCTTTATTTTTCTTCACTTTAGCTTGCTTTTCTTTAATTATTTAATCAGTATAGTTTTAATTATTATTATTATTATATCCTGGCTAATCCTCCACGAGCTACCCAATTTCTTCATCTAGCGCAGGATCGTCATCAAGAATGCCCCTCCAACTTATCTTTCACCTCCAATTCAAGGAATTCATCCAAAATTCAGGAAGTTTCACCTCTCTCCATATCTTTTGAATTTATACTTAATTTTCTATATATATATCTTTGTACATTGAGGACAATGTACATCTTAAGTGTGGGGGGTGAACAACCTAAAAAGGTGCCTAACTTTTTTCATTATTCTCAAATTTCTGAAATTAGGTGCCAAACTTTTTGCATTATTCTCAAACCCTGAATTATGTCTTGTTTCTTAAAGTAAATTTCTCATATTATCATTAGAATGAAATTTCTATGATTCATGATTTTTATTGATATGTCTTAGATTAAGTCATTGATAATTGTGCATTGATATTTAAATTCTAAGAATACTAGAGAATCAAGCATGATAAGTCTATTTTTTAGAAATTAAAAATTTTCTAGGTTGTCTACCTGAATTTGAATATTACTTTGAAGTTTGAAATTTACGAGGTTGATATCAAAATACCCATAATTTTTGTGAGATTTTGAGCCTTATAGAGCATAAATTCTTTTTCTTGCTCACTTCATTGATTATGAGTGTGTCAACATTGATTAGTTATTCTAGAACTTGCATCGATTATACTTGTCGAGACCACATCTTTGATTTGACATACAAAAATGATAAAGGCACCTAGGGTTTAACCCACTTACTCCACTAAAAACCTACCTTCATAATTAACCCCTAGTGAACCCCTTTGATCCTAACAAACCTTTTTATTGGCTCACCCACTAATTTTAACCCAGAAACCCTTTGTTATCACCATTCCTTTTGACTACCCTTATATCGAGATTTGATTTGATTAATAGCCTAACTATGTTTTTTTATTTCAGTAATTTATCCTTTGTTATGTATTTATGATTTGTTTTTTTTAAAAAAAAGAGAAAAATCAAAAGTATATTCATTATTCATTATTAGTTGTGATTAAATGAGCTTATACGTTTGAATTCCAAATATTGAAGAAGAAGCTCGTATTATTAGTATTATTAGCTTTCAGTTGATGTAAGTACTTTTATTTAGTTCATTGTTTTTGGTTAGGTAATTTTTCAGGTCGATCTCGATTCTAACCCTCTAATTCAGCCTTTAACCACACCTTTAACCCAAGCCCCATTACAACCCTATTAAAGACCTTTTGATTTGTGCATCATTTCATATTACAGTGGTGGAGATTTGATTTTCATGCAAGCCTATGGGATTAACTTTTCAGGTTTGACATTTGAGTGCTTAATTCCGAACCTTAAACACTTCGAGTGATTTGAGTGAATCTTTTGTGAGGATGTTAATCCTTGTAGGTTTTGAATCAGAGGTAATTATTTAGATGAGGGGAAACACCTATGTTTTGTGCTACAAATCTATGACTTATATTGTTTGAATCTTTAGGGCTCTTTGAGTTGAATTATCCATGTATAAATTATCTATGAATTATGATGGGACATTGTTGATAGGAATATTGAATTATGGAAAGTTCATTTTAATTGTAAGTTGAGAATTTTGCTTGAGGACAAGCAAAAGCTTAAGTGTGAGGGTATTTGATAAACCGTAAAAGTAACATATTTTAATCCCACATTTAGCATACTTTTGGATGAATTATCCCTTATTTTATGTAAAAAGGTGCTCTTAATCCTTTCTTTTTATGTTTTATACTTAGGAAAGCACCGGAGGATGAAAAGAACAAGAAACGGGCTTAAAACTAGCCAAATGGGCCAAAGCACGAAATCAACACGGCCTGGGCCCAAGATCACACGGCCGTGCCTCCTCAATAATATCGAACACGGTCTAAGCCACGAAATACACGGTCGTGCCTCATTAATGAAGTCCGAACATGGCCTAAAGACGATTCACATGGGCGTGTGCCATGGCCGTGTCCCTGCTGCAGAAAAGAGCAATTTCAATCAGATTTGGATACTTAAGGGCAAAGAAACACATTCCAAAAGCCTATAAATACACCCTAAGTATGACCTAAAAGGGGGATTCGACAGGGGAGTCAACGGGACCCTAAAGCTATCGTCTAAGGGCGTCTTGCTAGGCCAGAGAAGGTAGATTTGTGGAGATTCACTCGGGGATAGCCAGTTGATCCATCTCAAGAAGCCGAAATTCTACTCAAGACGGAGGATCTCCCCTTCAATTCCTTCAGGGGGTTTTAGGGATTTCTTATGTTTTGTTTTATCTTTTCTTCTGAGATGTTTTCTTTTATTATTATGAACTAAACCCTCAGATACCTGAGGGGGATGAAACTTAGATGAATCTTGTTATCATTTGCTGAACTATATGATAAATATTTGACTTGTTCTTAATTATGTGTGCTTACTTCTTGTGTTGATATTTTGAGGATATTAATTCAAGTTGGATGTGCTTAGGTGGAGGAGCAAAAGTCCCTGCCTATGAGTAGATCTAGCATAGTTAAGCGGAGTTGATCGCGCGCCTAGAGATAGGGTGACGAGGCGTTGCCGGATTAGGGTGAAACCTAATATGGGAGTCCATAGATCGAGTTAATGCAATTCTAGGGGTTTTAATTAGAAAGAGATTTCAATTAATCAACCTAGGGTTAGACGTTATTCGCCTCGAGAGAGGGTTTAATATAAATTAGGGAATCTCACGGATCAAGTCAAATGAATAAATCGTGCAGTTGAGTTAGATAACAAGTGAAGTCTAGGTGGATTCTTCCTTGGGTGTCGTCTTAATTAATTGGTTTTTCCTCAAGTATTCTCCCAAATTCATTCTTCTTTGTCTTAGAGTCTTTAAGTTTAGTAGTTAATTAATTTAGATTAAACAACCATTCGCTTAATTCTTAGGCTAAATAATAGAAAGAAAGTTAGTATTAGTACTTTTAGTTCCTTTGGGTTCGACATTCCGGTCTTGCCTTAACTATACTACTGTTCGATAGGTGCGCTTGCCTCAATCGTTGTCATAGTTAGTTTCCAGGTTTGATCATTATCTTTATAAATTCAAAACTCTGACTTCACAGCGATCAGAAAGTCGCTAGGCCTCATTCTAGTTTTGGGAGCCGTGGGCCGGTAATTGAACGACTACGGTCTAACGGTGCTAAGTTGTTTAGGGGCATCACTAGAGTCGCCCAGACTATGGCTGAATATTGGTTAGAGGCCACCAACAGGATCATGAATAACATCGACTACACCCCTGAGTAGAAATTGAACGGTGCAGTATCTCTGCTTCGAGATGAGGCGTATCAGTGGTGGTTAACGGTTGAGGAGGGTACTTAGTTGGATCGGATTACTTGGGATCAGTTCAAGAGTGCCTTCTAAAGTAAATATGTAGGGGCGAGTTATATGGATGCTCATCGATGTAAGTTTATGAACCTTACCTAGGGGGACAGGACTATGGCCAAATTTTTTAGACTGAGTAGTTATGCTCGTGAGATGGTGTCAACTAAGTATGAGAAGTGTATTCGCTTCAAAGAAGGGTTAAGGGATAATCTGAGGGTTATGATAGCTCCACAAAGGGAGCGGGAATTTTCCGTCTTGGTGGATAAGGCGAAGATCGTTGAGGAGGTTAAGTGCGTTGAGAGTGAAAATAAAGAGAGTGAGAGAGGTAAGAATAAGAGGGATTTAGAGATCTCTAGTTCTACTCAGAGGCCTAAGAAATGAGCCAGATCTGATGGGCCATCAAGGATTGGGGTTCTAGTTGCTCCTACTGTGACTTAGCCATGTGGGGATTGTGGTAGACGCAATTCGGGTGAATGTTAGAGGAGGTTGGGAGCATGTTTGCATTGTCGGTTGATGGAGCACCGTATCAGCGATTGCCCACAATGTTCTGATCAGATGCAAGCTTCAACTCTGGGATATGTTTAGCCACAGCAAGTAGTTCAGCAGCCATTTGGGGGTCATAGTCCAGCCAATGGTGGTAATGGTATGGGCAGAGGGCAGAGAGCACTAGACAGAGGTGCTAATCAGACTGAGGCGAGCCAGCCTGTGTTGGTTTGTGCTACTAGGCATCATGAGGACAGAGACGTCATTGTTGTTATTTCTGGATTGGGGCACACGCCCGTGTGGCTGAGAGACACGCTCGTGTGACTGAGGTATACGACCATGTGGGAAAACCATGTAACTCTCTAACCCCATGTGTTAAAATTTCATAATTTAAGAGAATGGGAGACACAGCCGTGTGGCTGAATAACATGCCCGTGTGACAGAGGCACACGACCGTGTGACCAGAAGACATGCCCGTGTGCGATCAAAAAATATTTCCCTACAGGGGGTTACACGACTGTGTAACCAGCTTGTATGACACACCCCAGGCCGTGTGACTCATAAATTTACCTAATCTCTAAGCGGCACACAGTCATGTGAACCGCCCGTGTTCGGCACACACCCATGTGGTTTGTAAACCACCCCAAACTCTGCTACGATTCACAAATTTTGACACCAAAATGATCCCTAAATTACTTAAGTTTAAGAAACACACCTTAAAGCACAATTCCCAACACCAAAGATCAACAAGTTTGCTTCCAATTCACCAATATGTAAGCTGAATTTAACCAACATACTAACCTATAAGTATTTAACCATATTGGTACAAAAGAATCGAATAATAAACTAAAAAAACAATTCTCACAGTACACCCAATTCAATTTTATGTCGAGCAAATACACAGAAGACAGTCAAACTGTAAAGAATCGAAAAATACGAAAGCTTTAACGTAATGGGGAATCGACACAAAATTGCTCAAATTTATGCAAATATCAATAGTGAATCAAATGAAAGAAATTGAAAATCAACGAAGAATGACAAAATGAAAATGATGATAAACAAAAATAACACAGTACTAAGAAAATTCTAATAACAGAAATTGAAAAAAAAATGAAAAACTACTGACGTGAGAAAGAAATGGGAATGTGAGAGGAGTTTTAGGGATTTATTTTATTATATATATTTTCAAATTCCAAAATAAAAATAAATAAGATCAAATTTATCAAAACCTTTCAAATTTTTATAAATATGTATTTTAAAGAACTGAAACCAAAAGTAAAATAAAATAATTCCCACTTAGCACACACGAGGACTTGAACCCAAGACCTAAGGGAAAATTGACGCTAACCATTGAACCACTAAGCTCAATCTACTCCTAAAACTCAAACAAAAACATAAGAGTCTATACGAAACCACAGACTCACATGCAAAACTTAATTCTTCTAACCCAAATTTCGAGATGTTACATGCAGGTTGTTCTTCCCTTAGTGCAAGGTCTATGTCCATACAACCAAACACTATAAGTAAGTGCCTTTTCCATTCCTTAAAATTAGTCTCATTAAGCATGAGTATAGAATTTATATTAGCAGATATTGTTGTAGTAGAAGATGAACTAGCTAAATATAGAACAAATAAAAACAAACTCACATCAATATTCATAAGTAAACAATAAATTCAAGATAATGGTAATCCCATCTCAAGATACCAAACACAACATTAATATTAAGTCTTTGGACAATAATATTAACAGTAAGTGATACTCTTGTTGTGGCAATCAAATACTGACAATAAATTATGTTAAACAATTAATTAATCTTTGGACTTATTTATTGTTCACATAAAATACCTTGACAATTATCACCACAGATGTTGTTGAAATTCTGCCAAACATTAAATTACCTTTGGGTCAAGTAATAAACGCATGAATCACAAAAACATATAATCATCTTAATATTTTAAATAAATTAATCTACGCAAAAGAGGTCACTTTGGTGGCATTTTGTGTAACACCCCAAACCCGGCCTAGACGTTATGGCCGTATCTGGCAATGTCACACGATAGTGTTTTTGAAACCTCGTTGTTACAATGAAAACATTCCATGTTATTATCTTTAGTAAACCTTTGTTAGAACTTAGAAAGTCATCTTTATTCATTTAAAACATTTGTTTTAAAACATCCCTCGTTGCGGAAGCTTTAATATAACAGTCTAGGTGATCATGCGTTTAGATATTACTTTAAATTTTTGAAAACCGAATTTCCTACGACCAGCAGGTATAAATTCATAAAGTAAAATAAATAAATAAAAACCCAAATTTAAAACCAAAGTCCCAGAGAGTCCTTAAATTACAACCCAAATAATCAATAATAAACAAATCATAACTCGTAAACTGAAAATCATGAAGTCCAAAAATTACTGTTGTCACCGCTGAGTCCTCCGTCGCACCGATCCGTCTAAGTTTGGGGATTTCCTGTGCACATTGAACAAAAAGGTTGAGTTTACATAAACTCAGTGTGTAATCCCGTAGAAACAAACAAACAATCGCATTATTCACAAAGGTACAGTTGAAGCAGTCTTGGGCCTAAGCCCTTTCGATGTATTAGTGATGATTTGGGCCTTAACCCATCACAAAGATCGTAGCATTTATGGTTATGCAAGAGAAAAATCCTACCCAACCAGCCTCTACACACCATCTCCATCCAACCCTACACTCCATGTGGGGATATAATCAACCCACCCATCCCTACACTCCAAGTTATACCGAATGTGGCACAATCTGATGAGTTTGCAATTTGAAGTCACAAGAATTAGGCTTAAAGCCTTTCAGTACACTTCCTCCGGATAACAACCCCCAACCCAATGCAATGCAACACACAATGGATGACATGTTATTATGCAATTTTAGTACATATATTCAGTTCAGATATTAACATGCCAGTACAGATATCATTTAGTCAATTTCACACATTTAGGGGTCTAAGTAGTGCTTACTGACCCTACAGTAGGTTCAAAGTCGACTTGGGCGACCCGTGCAACCATAAAAACATTTCGGTAAAAATGGGCCCACACGCTCGTGTGGCCCACACGGCCTAAATTGGCCTTGGCCGTGTGATCCATTTTTAAAGTAACCCATTCTAGCTCAATGCTCATATATGTTTTCACTATTTACTTATATGTTCATTCAAAGCTGTCTACTTGAGTCATTATCACTAAATTATTTATATCTTGAACTACAGAATTCCAAATTAAGATCTGCTTGATGTTTTTGAAACTAGACTCAAATACCTTTTTACCATAAAATTTTCAACATTTATAGTTTATCAAATAAGTACATTAAAATCTTTAAAGTTATCCCTATTTTGCTGTTTGACAGCTTCATCCTTTCCTTACTAAAAATTATTTATCTCTTAGTACGAAATTTAGATGATGTTTCCGTTTGTTTCTATTGAAAATAGACTCATTAAGGATTTAAACATATAAATTTAAGCCCATAATTATTTTTTTACATTTTTTATGATTTTCCTAAGTTAGAACAGGGGAACCCAAAATCATTTTGACCTTGTCTCACAAAATTTTTATATCTCATGATTTACAAATCCATTGCTTACACTGTTTCTTCCATGAAAAACTCGACTAAATAAAATTTAATTTAATATTTTATTCAACCTCTAACTCAATTCTCACTATTTTTGATGATTTTTCAAAGTTAGAATACTGCTGCTGTCCAAAACTATTTTAGTGCAAAATGTTGATTTCCAAGTTTATAACACCTTTATTTTCTTTCTCTACAATTTTTCGCATCATTCTCTTATTTCTCTTATTTCTCGACAGCAAGCAATTTTGGCTTTTCACCGAATCCCATTTTCTACGTTTCGGGTACACACCTGGTATCGTTTCTACATAAGCACTCCTAAGCCTCCAGAACCTAAAAGTCGACCAACATATCTCCAGATTAATCACTTAATTCATTTTTAATCAACAAATTTCAGAAGGAACTCGACTAAAAACCTAGCAAAACCCTTACCTTGCTTGAGTAACCACGACTTCGCACAATCACAGCGTCAATTCAAAACCACCAGCCCTTTGATTAACTCATAAAAACCAAAAAGGAATCCCCCTTTTAAAGATTAACCACAAACGATTAAGAATAGACAAAATCGTTACTTACCGAACACGCGCAACCAACGATGAACAACTGAATGAATTGGAAAAAAAAAGAAAGAAACGAAAGGGGAAAAATAATGGAAATTTCGACAGCAACTAGGGGAAAGAATCGACAGAGGAGGGGAAAAAAGAAGAAGAAAACGTCAAAAAATGTTTGGGGAATTGGAGAGAAAACCGAAACTCTACACTCTTTTTTTTTGTAACAAAAAGATAATCAGATTATTTTCTGATAACCTCTCCCCAATTATCTCCTAAAATCACTCCCTATCAACCTACTAAAACACAACTACTCAGAATTTTACCCCAACACAACTCTTAGCCGAAATTGGAGCAAAAATACTGTCTCCACGCCATCACAAAAAATTGAACACATGACTTCCAACACTCCAACACTCCGCTCAACCACCAGACCAGCAGGCCCATTCTGATATAAACTTACCAACAATTAAACTTAAGCCCTTTGAACAATGTTAAGGCTTTATTTATAAAAATACCAAAATTTTCCCAAGTAAGGCTTGAACTTGGGACCTCACACACACACCCAGAACACATAACCACTGAAGCAGATAGACATTGTGTGTCACACATACATGAAATCAAAAATTAAAATTTTGGGGCGTTACATTTTGTTTCAACTAATCTATTTAAAATATTAGACATCCTTAATTAAAATTTTAAAGCCAAAATTTGAATTTATTTGTTTCATAATAATTATATCTTAATTTCATCTTTCAATTAAATTAAAATATAATTGTAAATATATGATTGAAACATATTTATCAATTAAACATGCATCTCATACATTGAATCAATCAAAACATGCATATATTATATATTCATATATAACAGAAACATATATATGAATTAAACACCCATCTTATACATGGGAACCAGTTTCAACCTAAAATTCTTGAATTCAACTTGGTCTTTCGAAGCAATTATTCTGGCGAGAAATCAACTATTATTTGAAGCAATAAATGACTTATTGGTCGTTTAATAGCAACAAAATATAAACGACTTATTGGTCGATAAAGTACAGCAAAATTAATTATTTATCATAAATCTCAATTAGGTGAAATATCAAAACCCTAAAATTTTAATATGAATTCAAGATAATCAAGATCTAAAAAATACTTTAATATGAACTTTCAAAGATCAACATATATATCCGAAATATAAAGCCCATAAAATTTAATGAATCAAAAATAATCTTAATCAATTCCCAATGATTCGACATAACCTGGCTCTGATACCACTTGTTAGAATCGTAAATAAAGATATAATATAAAACTTAATGAATCATAAATTAGGATCTATAATGTCAAATCATCAAGAACAAAACGATAACAGAAATAGATGCAAAAGCGTACTTGAATCCATGGGTTCTTTGAAATTTTTCGGATCTTGGTGATTTGATATTCCAAATTAGCACAAAAGAAATTTTGAGAAGGTGGCTCTCTCTTTTCCAAAGATGGGATATTAGAAAAGTTACCTTGTGTAATTTGGAGACCATAACCCTAATATATTACTTTGGCACATTAGCCCTGATTTTTAATCAGCCCATCATCAATTAGAAATTAGTTACTAGAGTATCTATACATATTTGACCCATACTTTATTTAATAATTAAGGCCCAATAAACTTTAACCAAATTAGATCACTTTTAATTTGGGCTAACCTATTATGATAGTAAATAATAACATGTAATTACCCTTATTATATATGTAATGTTCATATTTTCCAACAATAAAACGTTTAGTCATTTCTTATACATTATGTTTTTAATGAATTCATCCTCATATTATTTATTTATTTTTTAAATTTCATGAATTCATTTTTTCTTAAAAATCCAATAGGTTTTGTATTTTCATTCATTCAGTAAAAAATAAAAAAAATGAAGTTGCAATCACTTTAAAAATAATAAAAAATAAATAAATGTTATAAAATAATAATCCAATAGAGAGATTTTTATTGCATTTCTCTTCTTTTCTATCATCCTTACAAGTCGTATATTCCTATATATATAGGGAGATTAGACTCTTCATTTTTAATATATAAATAGGAAAGGGGTTACAAGAAGATAAAAGGTAAAGAGTTAAGGAAGATGAAAGGTGAAAGGTTAATGAAGATGAAAGGTTGAACATCCACTTAATACCATTCATAACACTCCCCCTTAGATGTTCATTGTATAAAGGATATGTCTCATTAAAAACCTTAATAAGAAAAACCCTATGAGACAAAAACCTAGTGAAGGAAAAAAGAGTACATAATCCTTTAATACACAATTTTTCACAGCTTTAAAAGAAAAAATATAATGCGAATTTATTCCCCCTCAAGTAAGCATCACTAAAGATCTTTGAAACGACAAAATCCAATGTTGAAAATTAACTTCTCAAGTGTAGCGGTATGGAGTGCCTAATTGAATTCTCGATTATTATTTGCATTGGGTGAGGGGTGTTACAACAATGCATATTTTGCTTGTAACATCCCAAAAATCGGGTGTTAGTAGAATTGGGTTTATGAATCGAGAGAGAGTGGTCATGCCTTAATTTTTAAGATTATCTATGCATTTTTAGGAAATAAATGATGGTTAAGTGTTAGTTAAATGTTCCCTGAAACCCAAGTTCAAATCCCTTCTCTCTCACCAATTTTATTATTTTGCATATTTTGCCTTAAACCCTAGTATATGACATGCCTTGTTTTTAAAATAAATATTGCAAATTAATTTCAAGAATGAGGAAAAAGCTTAATGGTTAAAAGAAATATGAGAAAGCATGAAATTTAAATGAGGTCCCAAGTTCAAATCCTTTCCCTTGTGAAATAATTAAATTTTGCAAAATCCTTTTTTTTTATGTGTGTGCCATCCATACCCTTAAACCCCAAGTATAAATACAACTTTTCAATGTATTTTTCAGAATTTAATTCAATTTTTCCCTGCCCTAGCCGTTCACCCTCTTCCTCTCCTATTTTCTCTTCAATTTTCTTTCTTTCTTCCATTGTTGTCGTCGCCTACACCTCCCATTTTACCATCTCTTTCTTCTTTTTGCATCAAGATTCTGCACCATCTCCTTTACTCTATTTCTGCCATTTATCCTCATCTAAATCAACCCTAAATTTGAAATCTTGAACCCCAAGATCGATCCCGAACATTGCCAAGAAAGTGCCATTGTCGTTTCTCTCAACTAGCTTGGGTAAGATCTCTTTTCTCTTAAATTTCTTGATTAATCTTGTCAATTAAAAATCAAAATTTCCATATATTGACTTTGGGTCATTTTAAATGATTTCAAAGGTATTTTTCCATATTTTAATGAGATCTCAAACCATTTTAAAAGTAAGCCCAATTTTGGCTACCATGGGTGGTGGTGCATAAGCCTATGTGCAAGAAAGGGGGCTGTTTTGTTTCTGGGGTCTTGCCCATATTTTTCCAATATTAAATTGTGTTCTTGAATCCTTCTAATCAGTCTTTAATCACATTTTAATTAGGTAGAGACGTTCTTTGTAACACCCCAAACCCGGCCTAGACGTTATGGCCGAATCTGATGATGTCACATGGAATGGGTTTTGAAAACGAAGTTTGTCTCGTAAAATAGTTTCAGTTAACTAACTCATATGCTTTATCTCCATTTAAGAAAACATTAATTAATTGGTTTATTTGTAAAATAAAAATCTTATTTACAGTGGAAGCTTTAATCGTTTAGGTTCGAAGTAACAGTCGTGTTTTTAGGAAAACCATTTTTGCGTAAAAACCGTTGTTTTAAATAAAACATTTTCGCTAAGTAATTAAATAGTCAAATAATCCAAAAATAACCAGTTAAAAACCAAACTGTCTAGAGAGTCCTCAAAAATTACAACTCTCAATTGGAAACCTAAGTAAAAATTAAACCATAAAGTAATTTAAAGCCATTTAGCAGAAGAGTGGTCACCACTGAGTCTCTGTTGCACCGGTCCGCCTAAGACTGAAGATTACCTGATAGAAAAACAAATAGATGTGAGTTTACGAAAACTTAGTGTGTAACCCAACATAATTAAGCGTGCAAACATACAATAATCATATACTGATCGCTGTGAATCAGAGCTTTAAAATTTATAAAAAGAATGATCGAACCTGGAAACTAACTTTGACAACGATTGAGGCAAGTGCACCTATCGAACAGTAGTATAGCTTAGGCAAGACCGGATTATCGAACCCAAAGGAACTAAAAGTACTAATACTAATGTAAAACCCCAAACCAGGTCTATGCGTTAAGACGAGATTTGGTTTGTCACACCGAACGAACATCCAAAATTCTCTAATGATTTAAGTAAAACAGTAATGCAAAACCTTTAGAAGTAAGGTTTAATAAAAACTAAGTACAATGATTAAAAATTTATGAATTAAGAAAAATACTTGTTTGAAATCTTATATATATTAGTCAAAACCTTAACGTAGTTTTAAAAGAATTTGAAAGAAATTGAAAAGTAATTTAGGTGTCCAAAATTGTTATAAAACATAATATTTTTAAGAAAACTTTATAGATTTAACATAAGCCCATATTAAGAGTCTTAAAATAAAATTAAATCCATCCACACATAAAAATCCATAAAAACATAATTAGAGGCCTTATTACATCATACCCAAAATAGTAATTAAAATAAGTAACTTAAATAAAGTTTATAGTTTATAAAACCCAAGCTCGTAGTATGGCCTCCACCAAGTCATCCCCGGCCCAAGTCCACATCAATTTCCATTACCTGAGATGGATAATAAAATGGGGTGAGTTACAAAGAACTCAGTGTGTAACTCACTTACCACCATTATTGGGCCAGACCATCAAGGCATTAATTTAGGCTTGAGCCCAATTACAAATTTTAACAATATAAAATGAAATAAATTATATAAAATGCATGTAAAATGAATTTCCCAACCAAGCCTAATTTCCATCCGCTACACACCCCCGTACCAACCAGCACACCTGTGGGGATCAAGTCAACCCACCCCGCCAAACACACCAATCGTAGGCATTAAGCCTTTTTAATAATATTGTAGTGCACTACCCAACTAGATTGTGACATAGTCACCGAACTAGAGGCATTAAGCCAAATTTGTGGCAGAGCCACCGAACTAGATTCATGGCCACAGGTCTTACTTCTCTTCATCATGTATCCCATCCCATGCAATTACGTATGAATAACAAACTTTAATCATAAATAATTTATCAAGTAACCCATAATACAAATGAGTTTTTAATCAAACTTTTCATTTGGGCCTATTAAACAAAATAGTATTTAGCCCGTAAAGCAATCTAGCGAACTTTGGCCCATATTTGAACTAGAAGGTTTTGGCCCATTTTATCGATCTAGCGGTTTTAGGCCCAATTTGGCAATCTAGCGATCTTTCGGCCCAATTTAACAATCTAGCGATCTTTGGCCCAATTTAACAATCTAGCAATATTTGGCTCAATTTATCGATCTAGCAATATTTGGCTCAATATATCGATCTAGCAATATTTCGGCTCAATTTATCGATCTAGCAATATTTTGGCTCAATATATCGATCTAGTAATTTTTCCGACTTTAACCGTTTTCATGCATTTACACAAAAGTGTTAATTATCGATAATTTTCGATTTTGCCATTTTTACGATTTATCATAATACTTAATGTTTAGTATCTAACTTGAAAGATAAGTGTGAAGTTACACACACGGTTATAGTGAGAACTAGACTTTCCGCTCGTCAACACCTATACGTATCACGATAAATTAGAATCACTATATTTTATTAACGAAATCAATCTTAGAAAATAACGATCTAACTTTTACCCTCGGATTTTGAACTACTTCTACTTGTGGTTTCTCCCGATTGATGGTTCGTTAATCGAATCAAATCCACGAACAAATAATGGTTCGGGAGTACGAACGACTTCAAACAATTGATTCTCCTCGGATGAACGTCCACAACCCGGCGGGAAATCCCGGATTGCTAAAACAGTCCTTCGCTTAAACTTAGGGGGAATAATGGAACCTTCCTTCTTCCGAACACTAAACACCGCCCTTTTCTTCCCTATCTTGATTGTCTTCAATGACAAAAGATCATTAGTCCAATCTAACATAATATCGAAAACAATATGACCAAAGGTTTTTAGGAGTGAGATTTCCTTACCACAATATCCTTGTTCCACAAAATGAGAGTCAACCAAAACGTTCCCTTAACACCTTAAATTGATTCCAACGTTCTATGTTACTTACGAACACTTGATTTCTGATCTTCCGTTATCTCACTAAAGTATAACAAATAAAAAGCGTTAATAGAATGAGCGTTTATTTCGATCTAAGAAAGCCTTCATACCACTATCAAGATTCGCCATGACAACTATTAACTAACATGAACTAAAAAGAATTCTTACCTATTGTCCACGGTTGAAAAGAGAGGCGATTGAGAAAGATGTTTATGAATAGTGAAAGATTCGGCTATGATTAACCAAAGAAAAGAGAAAATGGTTGGCTATAGCTCACTAACATTCGGCCATGAGAAAATTAATGGAGAAGGTATGAGTGAAAAGAAATAAAATATAAGAGAAGAGATGATGATGATGTTTGGTTTTCAAAGAGGAGAAAAGAGAAAGAAAAGATGTGCTTAGGAGCAAAGTACATTCGGCAATGGAGAAAGAAAACAAAAAGAAAGGAATGGCCTTTTGGTACTAGCAATTTCGGCACTATGAAGAGGCACAAAAGAATACTAAAGTGATGAGCAAAAATGACCAAATGGTCAAAAGAATTAGGCTTACCAAAAGATCAAATTCAGCCAAAGGAAAAGAGGTTGAAAAGAGAATTGCAAACCTTTGCACAAAATGCTAGGAATGACCAAAACAAACTCTAAAACCTTGCCAAACTACTAGCATATTCGGCCAACCTCCCCTAAGTCCACATTGCCATCCAAATTCATGGTCAAATGGCCATGAATGAGTTTCCAAAACCTTTTCCTTGATACATGCCTTATGTCCCCTTATCTTTCTAAATTTTCTTGATTCCATACCATAAGTTATCTATTTCCTTATTCCTTTAGTCTACTTACCAAAAATGAAAAGTCCAACCTTACCATATCTATTGCTTGGCCGACACTTGCTATACAAGTGCAAAAATAAAAGTTGTCTAAATGCTATACAAGGGATTCGAACCACTCCCCTCATGCAATATCTCATGCGCCAACACAACCTTGCCATTTACTCATCTTATGCTACTTTTTAACACTTAATTTAACTTAAGTGTCAATGCCACTTGCTCCACTTCAATAAATTCTCAAACTAAAAATTATTCCATAACCGAATAATTCTATACTCTTCTTCAGGACTATCATAGGCACGAAAAGTAATAAGAAAATTTTTTTCTCCTTTATAAACTAATCACCAAAACATGTAATATATCAAGACTCGAATTTTTAGGGTGTTACAACTCTACCCTCCTTAAAGAAAATTTCGTCCTCGAAATTTTACAGTTGAAAGAGGTGAGGGTATTGTTGCCGAATTGCATCCTCAGGCTCCCACGTAGCTTCCTCCACTCCGTGATTACGCCATAAAACCTTGACCAACGGCACGGTTTTCTTTCTTAGCACCTTAACATCTCGGTCTAAGATTTCCACTTTGGTTCCTCCTCAAAAGACAAGTCCGAATTCAACTCCACTTCTTCTACGGGTACTATGTGCGAAGGATCCGATCTATAGTGCCTCGGCATGGAAACATGAAAAACATTATGAATCGACTCAACTCCGGAGGTAATTCGATCGGATAGGCCCCTTTGGACCAACACGCTTCACCACACGATATGGTCCAATGTATCTAGGACTCAACTTGCCCTTCTTCCCAAACACGAAAATCTTCTTCCAAGGTGAGACCTTCAAGAAAAACACTGATCCCCATAGCATACTCGATACTTCTACGCTTGGATCTGCATCGACTTTTGTCTATCCGAAGCTTCCTTTAACGTGCACGAATAGCTTTTACTTTTCTTCCGTTTGAGAGATCATTTCAGGACCTAACATCCATCGTTCGCCCAATTCGGTCCAACAACTAGGAGAACGACACCTCACGACCATATAATGCCTCGTAGGGTGCCATCTCGCATGCTAGATCGATAGCTATTGTTGTAAGCAAATTCCCGCCAGCGGTAGAAAATCCTCCCAACTACCTTTGAAGTCGATTACACATCCCCTTAACATGTCTTCCAGAATCTGAATTACTCTTTTCGATTGACCATCCGACCGAGGATGAAAAGCCGTCTTGAAGTTTAGCTTTGTTCCCAAAGCTTCATGCAAAAGCTTTCCAAAACCGTGGCGTAAACCTAGGATCCCTATCTCGATATAATAGACACGGTACCCCATGCAACCTCACGATTTCGGATACGTGCGACTTAGCCAACTTCGTAACGAGTAATCCGCATTTAACCGGTAGAAAATGAGCGGTCTTCGTCAAACGATCAACAATTACCCAAGCGGAATTTTTCTTAGTAAGTGTTAAAGGTAGCCCACTAACAAAATCCATTGTTATCCGCTCCCATTTCCAAAGAGGAATCTTTACGGTTGTAATAATCCGGCGGCAATTGATGCTCCGCCTTCACTTGGCGACAAGTTAAACATTTTCCCACAAATTCAGAAATCTCACGCTTCAACCCTGGCCACCAATATTATTCACGAAGATCCCGATACATCTTATTTCCTCCGGGGTGCATAGCATAAGGGCTACTATGCGCCTCCCGTAGAATCATTTGTCTCAGATCTGAGTCCTTAGGCATACAAACTCTCCCACAAAAACATAACACACCTTCGCGTTTATGCTAAAATCCTCTATTCCACCATTTTCAACTTGTTGAATTAAAAGTCCCAACTTCTTATCTGGATATCTGTTTTTCCTTGATTTGCTCTAACCACGGAGGCTTCACGAAGTTCCGCTATCGGACTACCATCCTCGTACAAACTCAAATGGGCAAACATTGTTCTCAAATCCAGATACCACCTTACGACTTAACGCGTGCGCTACCACATTAGCTTTTCCGGGATGATACTCGATTGAGAAATCATAATCTTTCAACAGTTCCACCCATCTTCGTTGTCTCAAGTTTAATTCCTTCTGAGTAAGAAGATACTTAAGACTCTTGTGATCCGTATAGATGATAGACTTTTCACCGTAGAGGTAATGCCTCCAAATCTTTAGAGCAAACACTACTGCAGACTAACTCCAAGTCATGAGTAGGGTAGTTTACTTCGTGCGGTCTCGGTGACGAGAAGCATAAGCCACCACTTTCCCACTTTGCATCAATACACATCCTAAGCCGTGTGTGTGACGATCGCGATAAACTATAAACTCCTTTCCGACCTCGGGTTGAATCGATCTTGGCGCCCGTTAAAATCTTCTTCAATTTCTCAAAACTTTCTTGCTATTTATCGGTCCATATATATGGTACTCCCTTCCGCAATAGCTTAGTTAGAGGTGCAAAGCAATCAACGAAAACCCTCAACAAAGCGTCTATAGTAACCTGACCAAACCCAAGAAACTCCGAATCTCGACTCATCGACTTTGGTGGTTTCCAATCCAATCTGACCTCAATCTTCCGAGGATCCACCCTTATTCCTTGGTGATACCACATGACCCAAGAAAGTCACTTCCCTTAACCGAATTCACATTTCTCGAATTTGGCATCTGATTGATTATTTGAAGTAAGCGCAATACAATTCGCAAATGCGAGTCATGCTCCTCTTCATTCCTTGAATATACCGAATGTCATCTATGAATACCACCACAAACCGGTCTAAATATGGTTGAAAGACCGGTTCATCATATCCATAAATGCGGTGGTGCATTGGTCAACCCAAACAGCATCACCAAAAACTCATAATGTCCATAACGAGTTCGGAAAGCCGTCTTGTGAATATCCGCTTCTTTCACCTTAAGCTGGTGATAACCCGATCTCAAATCAATTTTGGAGAAAACTGAAGCTCCCTTCAATTGATCAAACAGGTCGTCAATTCTCAGCAGAGGATACCGATTCTTGATCGTCAATTTATTCAATTGCCTGTAGTCAATACACATATGCATTGACCCATCTTTCTTCTTAACAAACAAAACCGGTGCTCCCTACGGAGACACACTCGGTCGAATAAAGCCCCGATCTAGCAATTCTTGAATTTGAGCTTTAAGCTCCGACAACTCCTTCAGTGCCATTCTATAAGGAGCAATGGACACTGGAGCCGTTCCGGGCAAAAGCTCAATACCAAATTCCACTTCCCGATCTGGAGGTACACCGGGAAGTTCTTCGGGAAATACATCCAGAAATTCCTTCATTGTTCTCACATCTTCCACTGATAACTCTTTGGCATCTAAAGCACTAATAAATGCTAGAAATGCTCCATACCCTTTTCGTACTAACTTTTCTGCCTTAAGTACAGATACCACATTTGCCAAGTAATTCCTTCGCTCGCCTATCATAATTATCTCCTTATCCTCCACAGTTCTTATTGACATCCACTTTTCGGCACAATCCACTTGCGCCCGATGCTTAACCAACCAATCCATGCCCAAAATGATATCGAACTCGCCGAAAGGCAATTCCATCAAATTCGCCAGAAATATTTCTCCTTGAATTACTAAGGGCACGTCTCTAAGCAGTTTATTTACCAACACCGATCGCCCTAAAGGACTAATTACCTTCATCTCACTATCGAAATTTTGAGTCTAAATTCAAGTTTCCGGATATGGTGCTAGCAACATACGAATGGGTAGAACCAATATCTATCAAAGCAATAATGGTACATCAAAGATGAAGAACGCGTGCGATTATCACATCGTGTGCATCGCCATCCTCACGGCGTAAGCGCATATACCAATCACGGCCGTCTTGCATCCGTGTTGCCTCTAGGACCATTGCCTCGACCCATTGCACCTTGACCACGTCCGGCCCCATTACCACCACGACACTGGTCCACGACCTCTCGGTGGTTCTTTGAATTCCTCTTGCCGGTGGTGCATCAAGATTACGAGCTTCCCGAGTTGTATCCATTCGACGAGGGCAATTCCTATATTGATGATCCATCGACCGCATTTATAGCAAGCACCCGTTTTCTTCCAAAGACTCTCGAATGCCGTTTCCCACAATCGGCACAATCTCGACTCGATTCACGATTCTGGTGTTCTACCTTGAGTGGTTCATCATTCCGAGGCCTCTTGAAACCTTCTTGAAGAACCCGAATACTTCATATCTCTCTTGCCTCTAGCTCGTTCCCGGTCGGCGTTCCGAGTTCTTAGCCTCTTCGGCTATCTTGGCCTTTTCCACAAGCGTGGAAAAAGTTCTAACTTGTTGTGGGGCTATCAAAACCCGCAATTCATCGTTCAAGCCATCCTCAAAGCGTACACAACGCTCATGATCCGTTGCCACTATTGTTCGAGCATAGCGACTCAAGCGCAAAAACTCGACTTCATATCTTTGCCACTCGTCTTATTCCCTTGGACCGATTCGAGAATTCTTTCCTTCCGGCATCAACATAACTCGTTCCTACATATTTCCCTTGGAAGGAAACTTTAAAGAATTCCCAATTAACTAATGCAGCTTCAGTGCCTTCTCGGACAGTAAGCCACCATTGGTATGCTTCGTCCCTTAACAAGGACACCGCTCCCCTTAGTTTTTGTTCCACAGTGCACTCAAGATCGTCCATAATTTGCTCCACTGCCTCAAGCCAATATTCAGCGACATTTGGAGCTACACCTGAGACACCTCTGAAAACCTCAGCACCACTTGATTTCAATCGTTCGATATCGACCCACGAGCTGTTGGCCCAGTTCTAGCTCCAGCGACCCTTTCAAGGACTCGCAGCATTGCTCGTGTCACCGCATTATCTTCTTCCATATGATCATGTGATCCCGTCTCACTTTCGAGTGACGCAGGTGCATCCATTTTCGGCATATGATCCGCGCCGATTGCGCCTCTAGCACCTCGTCCTCTACCACGGCCACGTCTACCGCGTCCACGACCATGTCCTCTAGTGCTCATAGTGACTAATTTGATTTAACTCGATTAAGAGTTTTATGAATCGAATACTATTTGATGTTTATTAACGATGTTTTATGATATAAAAGAGATAGAGTTGTTTCGCAATCATATCCTTATTGTCTCAATCTCGGTTTCAACACCTAAAACTAGAAGTTCTAGTGTGTTTCTTATGATCATATCACAATGATAATAAACAATCAATATACAGATACTTACTTGACTTGGCGCGGGATGCTCATGGTGCCATACTACCTTTAAATCAAAAAGTCTAAAAATTTGAATTATTTTTCAACCAAATATCATTGTTGAACCCAAACCACAGCCGAGTTTTAAAACTAGCTCTGATACCATTAAATGTAACACCCCAAACCAGTCTATGCGTTAAGGCGAGATTTGGTTTGTCACACCAACGAACATCCAAAATTCTCTAATGATTTAAGTAAAGCAGTAATGCAAAACATTTAGAAATAAGGTTTAATAAAAACTAAGTACAATGATTAAAAATTTATGAATTAAGAAAAATACTTGTTTGAAATCTTATATATATTAGTCAAAACCTTAACGTAGTTTTAAAAGAATTTGAAAGAAATTGAAAAGTAATTTAGGTGTCCAAAATTGTTATAAAACACAATATTTTAAAGAAAACTTTATAGATTTAACATAAGCCCATATTAAGAGTCTTAAAATAAAATTAAATCCATCCACACATAAAAATCCATAAAAACATAATTAGAGGCCTTATTACATCATACCCAAAAGAGTAATTAAAATAAGTAACTTAAATAAAGTTCATAGTTTATAAAACCCAAGCTCGTAGTATGGCCTCCACCAAGTCATCCCCGGCCCAAGTCCACATCAATTTCCATTACGAGATGGATAATAAAAGCGGGGTGAGTTACAAAGAACTCGAGTGTGTAACTCACTTACCACCATTATTGGGCCGGACCATCAAGGCATTAATTTGGGCTTGAGCCTAATTACAAATTTTAACAATATAAAATGAAATAAATTATATAAAATGCATGTAAAATGAATTTTCCAACCAAGCCTAATTTCCATCCGCTACACACCCAGTACCAACCAAAGACACTGTGGGATCAAGTCAACCCACCCCGCCAAACACACCAATCGTAGGCATTAAGCCTTTTTAATAATATTGTAGTGCACTACCGAACTAGATTGTGACATAGTCACCGAACTAGAGGCATTAAGCCAAATTTGTGGCAGTGCCACCGAACTAGATTCATGGGCACAGGCCTTACTTCTCTTCATCATGTATCTCATCCCATGCAATTATGTATGAATAAAAAACTTTAATCATAAATAATTTATCAAGTAACCCATAATACAAATGAGTTTTTAATCAAACTTTTCATTTGGGCCTATTAAACAAAATAGTATTTAGCCCGTAAAGCAATCTAGCGAACTTTGGCCCATATTTCGAACTAGAAGGTTTTTGGCCCATTTTATCGATCTAGTAGTTTTTAGGCCCAATTTGGCAATCTAGCAGTCTTTCGGCCCAATTTAACAATCTAGCAATATTTCGGCTCAATTTATCGATCTAGCAATATTTCGGCTCAATATATCGATCTAGCAATATTTCGGCTCAATATATCGATCTAGTAATTTTTCCGACTTTAACCGTTTTCATGCATTTACACAAAAGTGTTAATTATCAGATAATTTTCGATTTTACCATTTTTACGATTTATCATAATACTTACTGTTTAGTATCTAACCCGAAAGATAAGTGTGAAGTTACACACCTGGTTATAGTGAGAACTAGACTTTCCCGCTCGTCAACACCTATACGTATCACGATAAATTAGAATCACTATATTTTATTAACGAAATCAATCTTAAAAAATAACGATCTAACTTTTACCCTCGGATTTTCAAACTACTTCTACTTGTGGTTTCTCCCCGATTGATGGTTCGTTAACCGAATCAAATCCACGAACAAATAATGGTTCGGGTGTACGAACGACTTCAAACAATTGATTCTCCTCGGATGAACGTCCACAACCCGGTGGGAAATCCCGGATTGCTGAAACAGTCCTTCGCTTAAACTTAGGGGGAATAATGGAAGCTCCCTTCTTTCGAACACTAAACACCGCCCTTTTCTTCCCTATCTTGATTGTCTTCAATGACAAAAGATCATTAGTCCAATCTAACATAATATCGAAAACAATATGACCAAAGGTTTTTAGGAGTGAGATTTCCTTACCACAATATCCTTGTTCCACAAAATGAGAGTCAACCAAAATGTTCCCTTAACACCTTAAATTGATTCCAACGTTCTATGTTACTTACGAACACTTGATTTCTGATCTTCCGTTATCGCACTAAAGTATAACAAATAAAAACGTTAATAGAATGAACGTTTATTTCGATCTAAGAAAGCCTTCATACCACTATCAAGATTCGGCCATGACAACTATTAACTAACATGAACTAAAAAGAATTCTTACCTATTATCCACGGTTGAAAAGAGACGATTGAGAAAGATGTTTATGAATAGAGAAAGATTCGGCTATGATTAGCCAAAGAAAAGAGAAAATGGTTCGGCTATGGCTCACTAACATTCGGCCATGAGAAAATTAATGGAGAAGGTATGAGTGAAAAGAAATAAAATATAAGAGAAGAGATGATGATGATGTTTCGGTTTTCAAAGAGGAGAAAAGAGAAAGAAAAGATGTGCTTAGGAGCAAAGTACATTCGGCAATGGAGAAAGAAAACAAAAAGAAAGGAATGGCCTTTTGGTACTAGCAATTTCGGCACTATGAAGAGGCACAAAAAGAATACTAAAGTGATGAGCAAAAATGACCAAATGGTCAAAAGAATTAGGCTTACCAAAAGATCAAATTCGGCCAAAGGAAAAGAGGTTGAAAAGAGAATTGCAAACCTTTGCACAAAATGCTAGGAATGACCAAAACAAACTCTAAAACCTTGCCAAACTACTAGCATATTCGGCCAACCTCCCCTAAGTCCACATTGCCGTCCAAATTCATGGTCAAATGGCCATGAATGAGTTTCCAAAACCTTTTCCTTGATACATGCCTTATGTCCCCTTATCTTTCCAAATTTTCTTGATTCCATACCATAAGTTAGCTATTTCCTTATTCCTTTAGTCTACTTACCAAAAATGAAAAGTCCAACCTTACCATATCTATTGCTTGGCCGACACTTGCTATACAAGTGCAAAAATAAAAGTTGTCTAAATGCTATACAAGGGATTCGAACCACTCCCCTCATGCAATATCTCATGCGCCAACACCACCTTTCCATTTACTCATCTTATGCTACTTTTTAACACTTAATTTAACTTAAGTGTCAATGCCACTTGCTCCACTTCAATAAATTCTCAAACTAAAAATTATTCCATAACCGAATAATTCTATACTCTTCTTCAGGACTATCATAGGCATGAAAAGTAATAAGAATTTTTTTTTCTCCTTTATAAACTAATCACCAAAACATGCAATATATCAAGACTCGGATTTTTAGGTTGTTACAACTAACTTTCTTTCTATTATTTAGCCTAAAATAAGTGAAGTTGTTTATTAATCTAAATTAATTAACTACTAAACTAAAGACTCTAAGACAAAGAAGAATGAATTTGGAAAATAACTTGGGAAAAACTCAGTTGATTTAGACGATACCCTAGGAAGAATCCACCTAGACTTCACTTGTTATCTAACACTAAACCATACGATTTATTCACTTAGTTTGATCCGTAAGACTCCCTAACGTATATTAAACCCTCTCTCGAGGCGAATAACGTCTAACCCTAGGTTAATTAGTAGAACTCTCGTTCTCTTATAATAACCCCCTAGAATAGCAGTAAATCGATCTATGGACTCCCATATTAGGTTTCACCCTAATCCGAAAAAATCTCGTCACCCTATCTCTAGGAGTGCGATCAACTCCGCTTAATTATGTTGGATCTACTCTTAGGCAGGGTCTATTCCTCCTCCACCTAAGCACATTAAATTTGCATTAAGCTCACATAATTAAGAACAAACTACGTATTTATCATATAATTCAGAAAATAATAACAAGATTCATCATAGGTTTCATCCCCTTCGGGTATCTGAAGGGTTTAGTTCATAATAATAAAGGAAAACATCTCAAGAGAAAAGATAAAACAAAACATAAGAAATCCCTAAAACTCCTTGAAGGAATTGAAGGAGAGATCCTCCGTCTTGAGTAGAATTCTGGCTTCTTGAGATGGATCAACTGGCTATCCCTGAGTGAATCCCCACAAATCTGCCTTCTCTGGCCTAGCACGGCGCCCCTAGACGATGGCTTTGGGCCCCCTTCGACTCCGGCTTCTGCCGAACTCCCCCGAATAAGTTGCCCCCTAGGGTGTTTATATAGGCTTTGAGATGTGTTACTTGGCCTCCAAGTATCCTAATTTGAGTGCAATTCCTAATTTGGGGTTTAATTAGACTTTGGAGTGTGTTTCTTTGCCTCCAAGCATCCAAATCCGAGTAAAACTCCTCTTGGCCGCGGCAGGGACACGGCCTTGGCACACGCCCGTGTAAATCGTGGCCAGGCCGTGTTGGGTCGACTAGTGAGGCATGGCCGTGTGAATCGTGGTCCAAGCCGTGTTCGAGATCTTTAAGGAGGCACGGCCGTGTGATCTTTGGTCCAGGCCGTGTCGATTTCATGCTTTGGCCCATTTGTCCCGTTTTAAGCCCGTTTTGCGTTCTTTTCATCCCTTGGTGCTTTCCTGAGTATATAACATGAAAAAAAAGGATTAAGAGCACCAAATTACATAAAATAAGGGATAATTCATCCAAAAGCATACTAAATGTAGGCCTAAAATGTGTTACTATTTTGGTTTATCAAATACCCCCACACTTAAGCTTTTGCTTGTCCTCAAGCAAAATTCTCAACTTACAATTAAAACGAACTTCCTAAAATTCATAATAGTCATTGATAGTGTCTCATCATAATTCAAGGATAATTTATACATGGATAATTCAACTCAAAGTGTCCTAAAAATTCAAACACTATAAGCCTTATATTTTGTAGCGCAAAACATAGGTGTTTCCCTTCATCTAAATAATTACCTCTGATTCGAAATTGTCAAGGATTGACATCCTCACTAAAGATTCACTCAAATCACTCAAAGTGTTTAAGGTTCAAAATTTAGGCACTCAAAAGTCAAACACGAAGAGTTAATCCCATAGGCTTGCATGAAAATCAAATCTCCACCACTGAAATATGAGATGAAACACAAATCAAAAGGTTTTTGTTAGGGTTCTAACGGGGCTAGGGTTAAAGGTGTGGAATAAGGCTGAATTAGAGGGTTAGAATCGAGATTGAATTGACAAATTACCTAACTAAGAACTAATGAACTAATAATAATAATTACATCAATTGAAAACTAATAATACTAATAATACGAGCTTCTTCTTCGATATTTGGAATTTAAATAAATGTATAAGCTCGTTTAATCACATAACTAATAATGAATATAAATAGGGTTGTTAGGACTAAAAGGGGTTCACTAGGGGTTAATTTGTGAAGGTAGGCTTTTAGTGGAGTAAGTGGGTTAAATCCTAGGTGCCTTTATCATCTCTGTATATCAAATCAAAAAAAAATGTGGTCTCGACATGTATAATCGATGCAAGTTCTAGAATAACAGATCAATGTTGACATACTCATAATCAATAAAGTGAGCAAGAAAAAGAATTTATGCTCTATAAGGCTCAAAATCTCACAAAAATTATGGGTATTTTGATGTCAGCCTCGTAAATTTCAAATTTCAAAGTAATATTTAAATTCAGGTAGACAACCTAGAAAATTTTTAATTCTGAAAAATAGACTTATTATGCTTGATTCTCTAGTATTCTTAGAATTTAATTATCAATGCACAATTATCAATGACTTAATCTAAAACATATCAATAAAAATCATAAATCATCAGAAATTTCATTCTAATCATAATATGAAAAACTTACTTTAAGACAAGGCATAATTCAGGGATTTTCAAATAATACTATAGTTAACCCCCCCACACTTAAGATGTACATTGCCCTCAATGTACAAAGATAAATAATAGAAAAATAATCATAAAATCATAAGATAGGGAGAGAAGTGAAACTTCCTAAATTTTGGATGAAGTCAATGAAAAGAAACCGGATAGGATTGGAGGTGAACGTGGGAAAGTGTCTCGAACCGTTTGAGTCCTCGAAGTAGCCGTCCTAATTTTATTGTATCCTAAGCTAAATCTAAATGGAATGAATAATAAGAAGAAGAAAATAATAAAGAAAATTAAAGAAAATTAAAAGAAATAAAAATAAAAATAAAAATAAAAGTAAATAATGGAAAATGAAAAAAAAAGAAAAACAACTGGAAAAGAAAAAGGAAGAAGGGGGTTAAATAAGAATTATGGATCTGGTGGTTGCCCCCGCCCTTGTACCTTCCTGTGGTGGCCACACGGCTGTGTGTAAGGCCGCGTGGTCTGGAAATTTGCACTTTGGTTAGTTTATAGTTAGGTGTTAAAAAGGGAAAATAAAAGTAAAAGAAGAAAAAATGTAAAAATTAATGGGGTTAGTCTTTGGGGTTGCCTCCCGAGAAGCGCTCGTTTATAGTCTTAAGCTAGACTTTACCTCTCATTCGTATGGTCAAGGTGGTTTGAGGAGGTGAAAATCCTTTCTCATGCGATCAATTCGGTTGTGGATATAAAGTTTAAGTCGAGTAATGTTTACCTCAAAAGTGTTGAATTTAGGATTGCTTACCTCGATCGTGTGTCAGTATAGGAAGACATTAAGTACCTCAAAAGTGATTTCTTCGTTTGTATTGGTGATTCGAGGGTCTTACTTATTCAACAATACCTGATCCCCTATTTTGAAGTAATTTGTTGTTCGTATCGGTTAAATCAGGGTTTCCTTCGGTTTCACTTCGTGTATTCCTAGTTTCTCTTTAAAGTGTGTTTTCCACTCGTCTAGTTCATCGACCTGAAGCCTTAGTTCTTCATGAATTATTTCTTTATGGGTACAAGGTCTAAGATCTAGCTCAGCTAGGTGATTTCGTGATGCTTCCTGTAAAGAAGGTTGAACCAAATGGTTATCAATAGAATTAACGTTCGTACCTTTATTACTCGATGTCCTAGCTGAGTCAAGAGCTTGAAGAGTGATTGTTTCATCGTCTACACGAAGTGTGAGTTCACCGACATCTTCTTCTGTGTGGTCTTTCTTTATTGCATCGGGATATGGCACACAAGGTTGGTACTCTGTAATTGTCGGTTTTGGTATATCATGGCACACTTCAACCTTACCTTCACTTACCACAGGTTCTTCCCTTGAGTTTGGTTCGTCTAACCCTTCACTATCGTAAATGGCTTGATTTTGCTCACTCGGGTTAGTTTCAGTATTGCTTGGCAAGCTTCCTTGTGGTAGTTACGAGATCGACTTAGCAAGTTGTATAACCGACTTAGTAAGTTCCCCAACCGACTCGATAAGTTCCCCAACTTGGCTCTCGATCCCTTTGATCGATGCTTGTTGGTCATTAAGTGTTGTCTCAGTTTTTTAGAGACGGTTATCTGTAGCTGCCATGAATTTTGTCAGCATCTCTTCAAGGTTCGACTCCTTTTTCTGTTGGTGAGGTGGTTGTTGAAAGTTTGGAGGAAGTTTTGGCCTTTGGCTACTTTGATCATCCCACGAGAAATTGGGATGGTACCTCCAACCTGCATTATAAGTGCTATCATAAAAATTATTTTGTGGTCTAAAATAGTTACCCGTATAGTGAGCTTGCTCGTTTTCCATGCCATATCCGTAGAGTGGGTACTAAGGATTCGCCACGCCTCCTAGATTCGAGTCATATCGCATTTCTGGGTGTACCTGTGAGAGACTATACAAACCATCCATCTTTTCATTCATCATCTCTAGCTGGTTAGATAACCTGGTGACCACGTCGAGGTTGAAGACGCTGGCGGCTTTTGTTGGCGTTGTCCTCATAACTTGCCACTGATAGTTATTTAGTGCCATCTCCTCTATAAACTAAAATTACCTATCAAAGAAAATAAAAGAAAAATTAGCAAAGTAAAAAAAAATGAAACTAATAATAAAAAAAATAAATTGCAATAAAAAAATTGGCTAAAGTAATAAAAATTAAGCTTTCTTAATATTTTAGTTCCCCAGCAACGACGCCAAAAACTTGGTCACTGTGAATCAGAGCTTTAAATCTAATAAAAAGAATGATCGAACCTGGAAACTAACTCTGACAACGATTGAGGCAAGTGCACCTATCGAACAGTAGTATAGCTTAGGCAAGACCAGATTATCGAACCCAAAGGAACTAAAAGTACTAATACTAACTTTCTTTCTATTATTTAGCCTAAAATAAGTGAAGTTGTTTATTAATCTAAATTAATTAACTACTAAACTAAAGACTCTAAGACAAAGAAGAATGAATTTGGAAAATAACTTGGGAAAAACTCAGTTGATTTAGACGATACCCTAGGAAGAATCCACCTAGACTTCACTTGTTATCTAACACTGAACCATACGATTTATTCACTTAGTTTGATCCGTAAGACTCCCTAACGTATATTAAACCCTCTCTCGAGGCGAATAACGTCTAACCCTAGGTTAATTAGTGGAACTCTCGTTCTCTTATAATAACCCCCTAGAATAGCAGTAAATCAATCTATGGACTCCCATATTAGGTTTCACCCTAATCCGGAAAAATCTCATCACCCTATCTCTAGGCGTGCGATCAACTTCGCTTAATTATGTTGGATCTACTCTTGGCGGTGGTCTATTCCTCCTCCACCTAAGCACATTAAATTTGGATTAAGCTCACATAATTAAGAACAAACTACGTATTTATCATATAATTGAGAAAACAATAACAAGATTCATCATAGGTTTCATCTCTTCGGGTATCTAAAGGGTTTAGTTCATAACAATAAAGGAAAACATCTCAAGAGAAAAGATAAAACAAAACATAAGAAATCCTAAAACTCCTGAAGGAATTGAAGGAGAGATCCTCCGTCTTGAGTAGAATTTTGGCTTCTTGAGATGGATCAACTGGCTATCCTCGAGTGAATCCCCACAAATCGCCTTCTCGGCCTAGCACGGCGCCCTAGACGATGGCTTTGGGTCCCTTCGACTCCAAGCCTGCAGAACTCCCCGAATAAGTTGCCCCTAGGGTGTTTATATAGGCTTTGAGATGTGTTACTTGGCCTCCAAGTATCCTAATTTGAGTGAAATTCCTAATTGGGGTTTAATTAGACTTTGGAGTGTGTTTCTTTGCCTCCAAGCATCCAAAACCGAGTAAAAGTCCTCTTGGCCACAACAGGGACACGGCCTTGGCACACGCCCGTGTAAATCGTGGCCAGGCCGTGTTGGGTCGACTAGTGAGGCACGGCCGTGTGAATCGTGGTCCAGGCCGTGTTCGAGATTTTTAAGGAGGCATGGCCGTGTAATCTTTGGTCCAGGCCGTGTCGATTTCATGCTTTGGCCCATTTGTCCCATTTTAAGCCCGTTTTGCGTTCTTTTCATCCCTTGGTGCTTTCCTGAGTATATAACATGAAAAGAAAGGATTAAGAGCACCAAATTACATAAAATAAGGGATAATTCATCCAAAAGCATACCAAATGTGGGCCTAAAATGTGTTACTATTTTGGTTTATCATATACGTAACCAGAAATAGATACAGATACAGACTCGTTTCCTTTTCAGATACAGTAACAGAATCAGACACAATTACAGATATGCAAAATTCTACCCCCTCCTCTACACACCATCTCCGACCATCCCATCACACCATGTGGGTTTAAAAACACCCACCCATTCCTACACACCACGTCGGTCAGAATACTTCCTCCTCATATACTTGTCCCACCTCAAAACAGATACAGAACATACATAAAGAATTAACAGATAGAATATGATTAACATGCTCATATAAACAGATAGCAGATATACATGGCATAGACATGCTCAGAACAGTACTACAGTCTAACAAAACACATAGTTATAGGGTTTAGTAAGCCTTTACCGACCCAACGGTAGGTCCACAGCCGATTAGGACGACTCGTGCGACCCTACGAACAATTTTAGTATATTGGGCCCACATGCCCGTGTGGGCCCACATGCCTAGATTTGGCCTTGCCCGTGCGGTCCACACGGCCTGGCCCAATAATCCACACACTCGTGTGGCCCACACGCCCAACTTGGTCTAGCCCGTGTGGGTCGATGGCCACACTCGAGCCACCACACGGTCATGTATTGCGCACGGCCATGCCTTCGTCAATCACACGGCCGTGTCCTCACACACGGCCTACCACAAGGGCAACCACACTCCCGTGTGGCGTTGACAGCTTCATTTTTTAGCTTTTGTCGAAGCCTCGTTTTCTGCATTTCGGGTACACACTTGGTAGCATTTCGAAGTAAAAGCACTCCCGAACAGACCAGCACTTATAATCAACAAACCAACTCCACAATCAGTAATGATGTTACGAAACCCAAACGGGACTTATCCAAAACGAAACCATCGAACAACTTTTCTTACACTTACCGTGGATGAGCAGTGATCACCAATACGAACTAAACTGCTGTAGCGAATTCCTCAGCTTCACGGTCTTCTCCTACGCAACACACTCACCAAGACTTAACTCCCAAACCAAAACATCAATATACACTCAAAAGATTGAAACCCAAAAGACAAACCTACAAACTTTCCAAGACGAAAGAGGCACCACCGCAACACTGAGAAGAGAAACACCCCGTTTGGAAGAAGTAAAAATTCGATAAGGACAAAGAGCGCAGAATGTCAAAGATTTTGTGGAAGAGAGAAAAAATGCTCTTTTAAAAAAAACAAAAACAAAAAATAAAATATGATAACCCCCAAATCCCCAAATCCCTAATATGTCTCCCATAACTCCACTACATCTCAACCAACACCAAATTTCGGTTCAGCTGAAACTCTCACCGTTAACAGAGCAAAAATAATCTCCCACGCTCGCATCGGGATTCTAACACAGGACCTCCAACACACTAACACCCTTACCACTTGAACCAGCAGGCTCATTTTAATATGGAACTGTAGGCAATTAAATATAAGCCCACTGAGCCAGGGTAAAGCTTAATTCCAAAAATAATCAAAATTGCTCAAGGGAAGGCTTGAACTTGGGACCTCTCACACACACCCAGAACACTTAACCACTGAAGTAGATACACAGTTGTGTCAGATATTTACAGAAACAAAAATATATTATTTGGGGCGTTACAACTCCACCCCATAAAAGAAATTTTGACCTCAAAATTTACCTGATCAAAATAGATGAGGATAGTATTGACGCATCGAGTCCTCATATTCCCACGTGGCCTCCTCAGTGCCATGATTTTGCCACAGAACCTTCACTAATGGTATAGATTTCCTCATTAGAACCTTAACATCACGATCCAGAATCTGAGCTGGCTCCTCCTCAAAAGTAAAGTCTGGTCTAACCTCGATCTCTCCAACAAAGACAATGTGAGATGGATCAGACCGATATCACCTCAACATTGAGACGTGAAACTTATCGTGGATACATTCTAACTCTGGTACGGCCCATACGCTTTAGAATCTGATACGGCCCAATAAACCTAGGGCTCAGCTTGCCCTTACGACCGAATCCCAAAACCTTCTTCCATAGAGAAACCTTAAGAAAGACGAAGTCCCCCATAGAATACTCAATGTCACGTCTCTTCAAATCTCCATAAGACTTCTGCCTATCAGATGCCGCTTTCAGATGATCCCGATTCAATCTAACCTTATCCTCGGTCTCAGAAACCAATCAAGACCCAAAACCCGACGTTCACCCAACTCAGTCCAACATAGCAGAGTGCGACACTTATGACCATACAAGGCCTCATAAGGTGCCATCTGTAACAGTCCATTTTTTGGTGAAATCGGAACAGTGGTTTTTGGACCACAAATTCGAGCCGAAAATAAAATTTATTTTTATTTTATTTTATGGTTCGTAATATGATAAAAATGTCATGTGATAATTTTGATAAGAAAATTTTACCGATTATGTGCTTAATTACGAGAAGGACTAAATCGCATAAAATACAAAAGTGAGATTCTAGTAGCTAGAAGGATCAAATAGCTATGGAATTCAAAACTTAAGGTCCTTATGTGGTATTTAGACCATTAATTAAAGTATGTAGATATTTTGGTGACTCGTCCTTGTAAATTCAGAAAAGGGGCAAGGACTAAATTGGAATTCAACTAAATTAGTTAATTAAAAAGATGAAAAGAAAATAAAAATCATATTTTCTCATCTTCTTCCCCAAAATAAGACATGGAAACCCTAGGAGAGAGAGAAGAAACTTTCATGGCCAAACTGGGTAAGTTTCCTTGTCCTGTTTTTAGTAATTTTGATATTTTTAAAACTGGGATAGTCTAAACTATCTATTTGGGGGATCAATTTGAAAAGTTATCAAGGTATAAAAAATGGGTCATGGATGTATATAATGGAAATTAGAAATTTATGGTAGAAAATGAAAGATTGATGATAGATAAATAACTTTTACAAAGTGATTTTTTATGAAAACTTGATTTAGGGACTAAAATAAAAAATAGTGAAAATGCATGGAAAAGGCTGAAATTTGTGAAATGTATGTGTTGTAGAAGTTGTATGTATATTTCGGCTAGGCTTGGGTAGAGGGTCAGATTTCATGAATTTCATTTTCTGAGCCTAGGGACAAAATGGTAATTTTGCCTAGGATGTAAATTGAGTCCAAATAAATATGAGATATGTGAAATTGATGTAAAATTTACTCGTATAGATCCGGATATACCAAATTCAGAGTTAGAATGAGGAAAAAGATGAAAATGTCGGATTAGTAGATGTATGTACACGAACCATTGTCGAGGTAAGTTTGTGTAACTAAATTATGTTTATTTACATGTTTGTTTTGATTGTGATTATGTAAATTGTATAAATGTCATATATATATATATATGAAAGGATTACATATCCGATCTAGCCCGATAAATAAAAATGTTCTAATTAATTGATAATGCCTGATAGATGTTAAAAGGGTAAACGATGGAAATGTTGCTTTCATGCTCGGAATGGATGTGGAATATTATCATATGAATTATGTGGTGTTAAAGATGTATGAAATGATCACATATTGGAAAATGCTTGGAAATGTTAAATCCCGTTTGAATAAATGAAAATCAATGGATAAATATAATTGCCTGAAATAAATGAGGTCCTGCATTTGTTGCATAATAGATTTAACTCGGATGAGTAATCCTAATGAATTCATTACAGAAAGGATTTAGCCCAGACGGGTAATCTTGATATAAGTCCTCTCGAGCATATGTTATGGATTGGATTTAACCCAGACGGGTAATACAGATCAAGCTCTTTAGAGCATATGACATAAAAAGGATTTAGCCTGGATTGGTAATCCTATTGTATACATGTGTAGCTCGAGAGTGTACTCTCTGAAAATTGTACCTTAAGGGTACTATTCGACGTGAATTGGCAGATTCTGATTTGTACAACCTGGTGTACTACCTGTGTATCCATCGATATTTCAAATAAATTCAACGGGTAAAGTTCTGACAAGAGCAAAGATGAATTGAAAAGAAATTGACATGGAATGATACATATGATACGGAAATATGACATGAAAAGAATATTACATGAAATACAAGAAAATGATATTTGTATATGGAAATTACTTGATGAGAATGTTCATCCTTGATCATAGACCCGTACACCTTGAATGTACTACTACTTGTGTGACCTTAATACTCAAATAAAATGAGTAAAGTCTTGCCATGAAATGATCTGAACTCGAAAAGAATTACTATGAAGCTATACTTGTATTAATAAGAGATGTCTATACATGTTAAATGAATACATGTTGTGGAAAGCATATGTGTATGGGAACTTGATTGTTGTTGAGCCCATACATGTCTTGATGTTACTATGGAATATATGACTAACAAGGGAAATGAGGATGTGTGTAGGGCTTGAGATCAAAGTGGTTGAATATGCCTTACTTAGTTACCTCAAATAGGATGTATGGTAAGTTAAGTACCATGTTATACGAACTTACTAAGCATTTTATGTATACCCCGTTTTATTTTCCCCTGTTTTAGAGTAAATCGAAAGCTCGTTAGATTGGAAGCTCGGCGGAGATCACTCACACTATCCATCGGCCCATGTCGGTACAATATGGTAAATCAATTACAGTTGTAATGGCATGTATAGGATATGTTGGCCATATTGGCATGTAAATGTAAATGATGCTTGTAATCTAGCCATTGGAATGGCTAGTAATGGTTGTTTTGATATACTTGTAATGTTATGTTATGGTAACCATATGTATATGTTAAGTAGTTGAACAAATCATGTTTAACACGTGAATTGAACCAAGGTAAGATAGTAAACATGTATGCATGCAATGATAGGCCATGTTGAATGATGAAATTTGTTTATTTGAATGCTTAGAATGGTTGGATTGTACTTGGTATGTTTTGGTGTAGGAAATGGTAAATTTGGGTGACAAATGAGGCTAGGAAATGGCTTTATTTTGTCCACACGGGCAAACACACGGGCGTGTGTCTAAACCGTGTGTGACACACGGGCGTGTGTCTAAACCGTGTGTGACACACGGCCTACCCCATGGGCGTGTAGCCAGGCTGTGTGTCACCTGCACCTTAAATTGGAGAAAACAGAATGCTCAGAATTGAGCACACGGATAGAGACACGGGTGTGTGCCTCAACCGTGTGGGTGACACGGCCTTGAACATGGGCGTGTGTCTTGGCCGTGTGAAACCTGCACCTATTTCGAATTGAATTAAATAACCACGCGGCCGTGTGGTATGGCCGTGTGTCGCAAGTCAGAGAGCAACCTAAATCGAACATGGTCTGAGGCACGGGCGTGTCTAAGGGTCACACGGGCATGTCCCTTGGACCACACTGGCGTTTGAGCCCTACACCTTCGAAAATTTTTGGAATTTTGGGAAAAATTCTTAGAGGTCTTGATTAAGTCTTGACCCGATTCTAACCCTCGTATTGGGCCTCGAGGTTTGAATTAGGGGACATTTTGAATGATCTCGGTTAATGAATATTAATTTACTTGAATTATCTGAAAATGTTTTGAAAGTTCTGGTAATGCCCCGAAACCCTATTTCAGCAACGGATACGAGTTAGGGGTGTTACACCATCTGAATGCTAGCCTGGAAGTTGTTATCATAGGTGAACTTAGCCAGTGGTAGGTAATCCTCCCAACTACCTCGGAAATCAATCACACAACTCTTAAGCATATTCTCCAGTATCTAAATCACCCTCTCAGATTAACCATCTATCTAAGGATGGAACGCAGTACTGAAGTCCAATCTCGAACCCTAAGCCTCGTGTAACTTCTTCCAAAACTGATATGTGAAGCGAGGATCTCTATCATAAATGATCGATACAGACACCCCATGCAGGCTCACAATTTCAGAAATGTAGAGCTTCGCTAACTTCTGCAGAGAATAGTTCGCTCGAACAGGAATGAAGTGAGCAGACTTGGTCAATTAATCTACGATGACCCAAATAGAATCCTTTTTAGTGGGTGTCAAGGGCAACCCACTAACAAAATCCATCGTCATACGCTCCCATTTCCATAAGGGGATCTTAACAGGTTGTAGCAAACCCGAAGGCAGCTGATGCTCAGCCTTAACTTGCCGACACGTTAGGCATCGAGCCACAAAATCAGTAACCTCGCACTTCAAACCCGACCACCAGTATAGTTCACGGAGATCGCGGTATATCTTGTTACCCCCGGGATGTATAGCATAAGGGCTACTATGTGCCTCCTTTAGAATCGATTGTCTCAAATTCGAATCATTCGACCCACAAATCAATCCTCACAAACACAGAACACCATCATTATTCAACCCAAAACCAGAAGTAGCACCACTCTCAATCTGACGAATCCGCAAACTCAGAGACTTACTCCCTAACTGTTTATCCCGAATCTAATCAATCCAAGTTAGCTTAACTTGCAACACAGCTAACAGACTCCCATCATCAAACAGACCAAGTTGAGCAAACATCACCCTCAAATCAGACATCGCTCTTCGACTGAGAGCATCAGCCACCACATTGGCCTTACCAGGATGATACTCAATGGTGCCTAAGCTTTAAGTAGTTCAATCCATCGTCGCTGCCTAAGCTTCAACTCCTTCTACGTAAGGAGATACTTGAGGCTTTTGTGATCAGTGTTAATAATACACCTCTCACCATATAGATAGTGCCTCCAGATTTTCAACGCAAAGACCACATCAGCCAACTAGAGATCATGCATCGGATAGTTCCCCTCGTGTGTCTTAAGTTGATGAGGCGCATAAGCCACAACCTTATCATCCTGCATTAGAACACATCCCAAACCGACGTGCGACACATCACTGTACACTACAAACTCTTTATCAGGTTCAAGCTGTATCAAAATAGGAGCCTGATTCAGAACAGACTTGAGCTTCTCAAAGCTTGCTTGCTGTGCATCAGTCCAGACAAAAGGGACGCCTTTCTGTAGAAGCTTAGTAAGAGGAGTGGAACGACGGAAATGTGCAAGTGTACACAATCGCAAAAAGTAATAAAGTGGCAAGTAAATGTCGAGTTATCGTACCCACAGGGACTGTGAAAAGAATTATTTATGAATGCAATTTAAAACACTTTAGTGAAGAAAAATATTTTGATTTGAGAAATGATTAAAAACTAGAAAACAAAGTAAAATAAATAAAATAAAATAAAGTCCTAATGCACGATTTCAAAAGCTGATTTTAATCAAGATGACATAATTGTATTAGATTATTTACATTTCTTAACTTAGAATTATTAAACTCATGTTTATGTTGTTACGAATAAATTCACGGCAACTCGGTAATTTGCTAACTTATGAACATACTTACCTACCAAAATCCATTTATCTCTTGACTATATCTCTATGTCAATTCAACCGATTAAACAAATTTTAGTAGAAAAATATATTAATGCACATACATACTTATGAAATCAAAATAATCTCCTGTACATATCCCTATGTCAATTCAAAAAATTAATTCAATCTCATAAGCACATAAAAGATTAAGTGAGGTAACAATGTATTCCTACCTTGAAACAATTTAATCACAATAATCTTGCAAGTTATGCAAGGCAATTGTATCTCTCGATACCTTTGCTAATTTAACCCTTAGCTACCTTAGATGATTAAACATGCACAGGTTAAGTATCGTGTCAATTAATTACAATTTCAATCCGTTTAAATAATTAATTCATTAGTTACCTTACAATTGTAATGCAAGAATAACTTAGTCATGGTTTTACTTAATCAAACATCTTACCGAGGCCTATAACAACACAAACACAATTTTAATAAATTAAGAATATGAAATGCAATAAACCAAACATGAATTAAATTTAATCCATATCAATTAAATAAATCATATCAACATAAATATTCATAGACATGTTTATTATAACAACAATAGAATTTAAAAAGATAGGGAACAAGAAGCAAATCTGGTGTTTCTCCGTGGTTTGGCTGAGTTGCTCCACTCTTCCTTCTTCACTTGTTCTTTTCGAACCAAGGCTTCTATGAACACTTGAATGCTGCTCCAAATGATGGATGAATGACTCTTTTTCAATAGGTGAAATCGGCAAGAGGACAAGGGAAAACGGATGGAAAATAAAAGAGAAAGTTGAGAGAGAAGAGAAGAGATGAGAATGTTGTGGTGTGTTGAAATGAGAAGCCAAGGGGGTTTTTATAGGGTGAGCGGGCTGCTAAAAATAGCCAAAATTAGCAGCCAAAGAACCCTCCCTTGGCCGGCCACACATGTGGCAAGTTTGAAGCTTTCGACCTTGCTATATTAAGGCTGGGGCAAATCCAGAAAGGCACTAAAAGATGAGGGGTTTGTTTGCAGTTTGACGAAGTATTCAAGGGCCTTTTTGCAAGCCAATTAATCAGGCAAGTAAGCTGATTGGGTCAGCATGCTGGACGGTTTTGGGCTGCCCATAGCTTGGTTGGTTCGGCTCTCCCGGTTCAGCTCAACTGGGCCACTTTTCATAATTATTTAATAATAATTTATTTAACCCAAATTAAATTGAATTAAAATTAAAATTAATTATATTATAAATTAATTCACATAATTTGGACCGTCTTTAGCTGAAAAATTCATTCGTCTCAATGCTTCAAAATTCGCTTCTCAGTTTTGCGCTTCTAGCAGTGTCTACGGAGCCAATTTTCGCCCTTTGTGCGAATTTGTCAAAAAATGATCAAAATTAATCAAAATTTATTATAAAATTAACTAAAATTCATTATGTTAATAATTTAAGTAAAAAATAATTATTTTATAATAATTATATATTTTTCGACAATAATTTTACTGAAACTGCATGAATTTGAGTTAAAAAGGGCATGAAAAGTGTGTATATTTTTGTGTTTCCAAAGAGCTACAATCAAAGAGAACCCCTCAACAAACCGCCGATAATATCCAGCCAAACCCAGAAAACTACGAATTTCAGACACATTCTTAGGCTGTTTCCAATCAAGCACAGCCTCAATCTTTCGAGGATCAACACGAATCCCCTCAGCAGCAACCACGTGCCCCAGAAAAGTTACTTCACTCAACTAGAACTCACACTTGCTAAACTTAGCGTAAAGTTACTTCTCACTGATCGTAGTCTGAGAGTTTTAATATTTATATAATGAATGATCGAGCCTAGAAACTAACTATCACCACGATTGAGGAAAGCGCACCTATCGAACAGTAGTATAGCTTAGAGGCAAGACCGGAATGTCAAACCCAAAGGAACCAAAAGTACTAGTACTGACTTCCTTTTTATTATCTAGCCTAAAATAAAGGGGATTAGTATTTATCTAACTAATTACTAAACTAAGGATGCTAAGACATAGAGAATGAATTGGGAAATTACTCTTGGGAAAAGCAGTTGATTAAGACAATACCCGAGGAAGAATCCACCTAGACTTCACTTGTTATTTAACTCTGAACCAGATGATTTACTCACTTGACTTGATCCATAGGATTCCCTAATTTATATTAATACCTCTTTCGAGGCTACTAATGTCTAACCCTAGGTTGATTAATTGAAATCTCTTTCTAATTAAAACCCCTAGTGTTGCATTAACTCGATCTATGGACTCCCATATTAGGTTTGACCCTAATTCGGTAAATTTTCGTCGTCTTATTTCTAGGAGTACGATCAACTCCACTTAATTATGCTAGATATACTCTTAAACAGGGGCTTTTGCTCCTCTGAATAAGCACATCAATACTTGAATCAATATCCTGAAATATTAACACAAGAATTAAGAACACATAATTAAGAACAAATCAAATATTTATCATACAGTTCAGGAAACAATAACAAGATCCATCTTAGGTTTCATCCCCCTCAGCTATTTGAGGGGTTTAGTTCATAATTGTAAAAGAACACATCTCAGAAGAAATTAAATAACAAAACATAAAGAAAAACCCTAAAACCCCCTGAAGGAAATTGAAAGGAAGATCCTCAATCTTGAGCGTGATTCTAGCTTCTGAGATGGATCAACTGGCTTTCTTGGAGTAATTCCCTGTATTCAACCCTCTCTGGCTTCACTCGTTAAAAGCCCTGACAGAGGCCTTCTGTCCCACTCCTATCGGCCCCCCTTTTAGGTTGCCCTCTAAGGTGTTTATATAGGCTTTCGGGATGTCTTTCTTTGCCTCTAAGTATCCTTTTTCGAGTGGAATTAAAACGGGTCACGACAGGGACACGCCCATGTGAATCAAGCTCAGGGCCCTGTTCGAGTCTGCTAAAGTGGCACGACCGTGTGGCGAACTCCAATCCGTGTGGATTTCTTACTTTGGCCCATTTTCTCCGTTTTGGCCCGTTTCTCATTCTTTTCATCCTCCTATGCTCTCCTAAGTATAAAACATGAAATTAAAGGATTAGGAGCATCAAATTCCACAATTCAAGGGATAAATCATCCAAAAGTATGCCAAATGTGGGATTAAAATATGTATATATTACGGTTTATCAAATACCCCCACACTTAAGCATTTGCTTGTCCTCAAGCAAAATCCTCAACTCACAATTAAAATTCATTCTTCTCAATTTATAATACCTATCAATGATGGCTCAAAATAATCTATAAGTAATCATACATTGAGAATTCAACTAAAAGAACATCAAAGTTTCAAACGATCCAAGTTGAGCATTTTATTCATGAAAAACATAGGTATCCTCCCTTATCTAAGTAACCACCTTTGATTCAAAATATCACAGAGTTAACATCCTCACTAAGGATTCACTCAAATCGCTCTAAGTGTTTAAGGGACAAAAAATTAAGCACTCAATAGTCAACATGAAAAGTTATTGCCATAGGCTTGCATGAAAATCAAATCTCCACCACTATAAATTGAGATGATACATCGATCAAAAGCTCTTTTAAAAAGGGTTGTAACGTGGCTTGGTTAGGGGGTGTGGTCACAGGCTAAAATAGGAGGTTAGAATCGAGATCGAATTGACCAATTACCGAACTAGAAAAATGGATTAATAATGAATAATTACACTAATAATACGAGCTTCTTCTAAAGATGTGAGATTTACTGTTTAAGCTAATAAAAACATAGAACTAATAATAGATATACTTTCAACTTTTATTTTTTTAAGAACAAATCAAGTACAATAATAAGAATTTAACAACTGAAATGGAAAACATAGTTAGGCAACTTCTCAATTCAAATCTCGATAAAAAGGTTAATAGGAAAAATTCTTAATGAATCAAAAAGAGTAAATCTTGGGTTAATATTAAGGGTAAATCAATGAATGGGTTGTTAGGCTCAATGGGGTTCACTAAGGGTTAAACACGAAGGTATGCCTTTTGGGAAGTAAGTGGGTTAAATCCTAGGTGCCTTTATCATCTCAGTATATCAAATCAAAAGTGTGGTTTTGACATGTATAATCGAAGAAAGTTCTAGAATAACAGATCAATATTAACTCGCTCAAAGCAACAATAAAAGTGAGCACGAAAGAATGTATGCTCTAAAGGCTCAAAATCTCACAGGAATTATTGGTTTTTTTGATGTCAACCCTGTGAACTTCAAATTTCAAGATAATACCTAAACTTGGGAAAACAAACTAGCAAATTTTTAATTTTCAAAAATCAACTTATCATGCTTGATTCTCTAAAGCCTTCAAGTTTAAACAATCAATGCATAACCGCCTATGTTTTAATTCAAGACATATCAATAAAAATCATAAATCAATCAGAATTTGTTCTAATAGTGATATGATAAAGAAAAGACAAAATTCAGGAACTTTTAGAATTCACCCCCCACACTTAAGATGTGCATTGCCCTCAATGTACAAAGATATATATCTAGAGAGTAATAGCATGATATTATAAGAGAGAGGGAGAAGTGGAACTTCCTGAATTTTGGATGGATTCCTTGAGTTGGAAGTGTAGAAACTTGATTCGGAGGTGTAGGATAAGTTGGAGGAGGCGTCTCTGGTGGTGGTATGGTGGCTTCCAACAATCACTGCGCTAGATGAAGAAAGTAGGAAACTCTTGAAGAAATAGCCAGGAAATAATAAGAATAATTCAAAATATACTAATTTTGCATTTAAAGACAAGAAAGATAAAGAGAAAAAGTGTAAAAATTAAAATAAAATTAAAAGAAAAGATCAATAGACTTAAAAGTCCTTATCGTTAGATGGTTCGTGAGGTGGGGGTGATTGCTATGGTCGTGGTGTGGTGATTCCCTAACAGCCTTTTGAACCTAAATGATAGAAATTAAAATATAATAATATAAATTAAGCACAAGAAAGAAAAAGGGAAGGAAAATAAAGGAGAAGAGAAAAAAAAGAATGAACAGCTTTAACGATCCTTGTGTTGTTGGGTGAATGAAGCTGTCGGCATGAACTTATGAAGAGTAATTGCGTACAGGGAGACCGTGATAGGCTCCTTTCGCTTCTTTGACATGGTAATGGTGGTGTATAGAAAGAGTGAGGAAAAAGGGAAAAAGGACAATGAAAGGGGGAAGATGAAAGAAAGAGGAAGAAATGTGATGGTTAGGGTTTGGGAGAGGAAGAACTTGGGAAGAAAGTGGGAAGAGAAAAGGGAGGGTTTAAATAGGAAAGAGGGATCTAATGGCTTCCCACGCTCGTGTAGAGGTCGTCACGCCTATGTCGATAAATCAGTGTCGACCAAGGCCGTATCGCACGGCCGTGGCATTTTATCGCCGCTCGTGGTTTGGAGATTTTTCCTCCTTGGTTTGTAAGATCTCTGCCACGCCGGTGTGTAAATCCGTGGTGTCCACACGGCCACAGTCACACCCGTGTTTAATGCCGTGTGGTAGGGATGCCTATGTTTCATTAATTTGGTTAGTTTATAGTTAGATGCTAAAAAGTAAAAAAAATAAAAATAAAAATAAAAATATGAAAATTAATAGGGTTAGTGTTCGGGTTGCCTCCCGAGAAGCGCTCGTTTAAAGTCTTAAGCTAGAGTTACCTCTCATTCGCATAATCATGGTGGTTTGAGGAGTTGAAAATCCTTTCTCATGCTATCAATTCGGTTATCGATATATAGTTTAAGTCGAGTGGTGTTTACCTTAAAAGTGCCGAACTTAGGATTAGTTACCTCGATTGTTCCGTATGGGAAGACATTTAGTACCGTGAAAGGGATTTCTTCGTTTGTATTAAGGTCTGAAGTGGTGATTCGAGGGTCTTTTGTATCCAACAATACCTGATCTCCTATCTTGAACTGGTTTGTCCCATCTTTAAGTTTGACATGGTTTTGCTTTGTGATCGTTGTATTTCAGAGTTTTAAATTTATAATGATTGATCCTGGAACTAACTATAACAACGATTGAGGCAAGTGCGCCTATCGAACAGTAGTATAGCTTAGGCAAGACCAGATTGTCGAACCCAAAGGAACTAAAAGTACTAATACTAACTTTCTTTCTATTATTTAGCCTAAAATAAGTGAAGTTGTTTATTAATCTAAATTAACTAATTACTAAGCTAAAGACGCAAAGACAAAAAGAATGAATTGGGGAAATACTTGGGAAAAACTCAGTTGATTAAGACGATACCCTTAGGAAGAATCCACCTAGACTTCACTTGTTGTCTAACACTGAACCAGACGATTTATTCACTTGACTTGATTCGTAGGACTCCCTAATTTATATTAAACCCTCTCTCGAGGCGAATAACGTCTAACCCTAGGTTGATTAATTGAAATCTCTTTCTAATTAAAACCCCTAGAATAGCAGTAAATCGATCTATGGACTCCCATATTAGGTTTCACCCTAATCCGGCAAAATCTCGTCACCCTATCTCTAGCGCGCGATAAACTCCGCTTAATTATGCTAGATCTACTCTAAGCGGGACTTTTGCTCCACCACCTAAGCACATTCAACTTGAATTAATATCCATGAAATATCAACACAAGAATTAAGCACACATAATCAAGAACAAATCAAGTATTTATCATATAGTTCGAGAAAACAATAACAAGATTCATCTAGGTTTCATCCCCTTCAAGTATCTCAAGGGTTTAGTTCATAATAATAAAGAAAAACATCTCAGAAGAAAAGATAAAACAAAACATAAGAAATCTCTAAAACTCCCTGAAGGAATTGAAGGAGAGATCCTCCGTCTTGAGTAGAATTCCGGCTTCTGGAGATGGATCAACTGGCTATCCCTTGAGAGTTTCCCACAAATCTGACCTTTTCGGCTCGGCTCCTTGGCCTTGCTAACCGCCCTCTTCTAGGTAATACTTAGGGTCTTTATATAGGCTTTTGAAATAGGTTTCTTTGCCCCTAAGTATTCTTTTCCGAGTGAAATTACTCTCCTCTACGGCAGGGGCACGGCCATGGCACACGCCCGTGTGAATTGTGGCCAGGCCGTGTTGGACTCCGTTAGTGAGGCACGACCGCGTAGATCGACATCAGGCCGTGTTCTAGTATATTTGAGGAGGCACGGCCGTGTGGGCTTTAGTCCAGGCCGTGTCGATTTCTTCTTTGGCCCATTTTGGTCCGTTTTGAGCCCGTTTCTCGTTCTTTTTATTCTTGGGTGCTTTCCTGAGTATAAAACATGAAAAGAAAGGATTAAGAGCACCTTTTTACATAAATCAGGGGATAAATCATCCAAAAGTATGCTAAATGTGGGATTAAAATTTGTTACTATTTCGGTTTATCAAATACCCCCATACTTAAGCTTTTTCTTGTCCTCAAGCAAAATTCTCAACTTATAATTAAAATGAACTTTCTATAATTCATAATTCCTATCAACAATGTTTCATCATAATTCATAGATAATTTATACATGGATAATTCAATTCAAAGAGTCCTAAGGATTCAAACAATCTAAGTCATAGATTTGTAGCTCGAAAATATAGGCGTCTCCCCTTATCTAAATAAATTACCTTTAATTCAAAACCGACAAGGATTGACATCCTCACTAGAGATTCACTCAAATCACTCAAAGTGTTTAAGGTTCAGGAAAAAGCGCTCAAAAGTCGAACATGAAAAGTTAATCCCATAGGCTTGCCTGAAAATCAAATCCCCACCACTATAATATGAGATGATGCACAAATCAAAAGGTCTTTAATTAGGGTTGTAACGGGGCTAGGGTTAAGGTGTGGACAGAGGCTGAATTAGAAGGTTAGAATCGAGATTGAATTGATAAAATACCTAACTAGAAACAATAAGCTGAATAATTACATAATGGATTGAAACTTTGAACTAATAATACGAGCTTCTTCTTCAATATTTGGAATTCAAATATATAAGCTCACTTAATCACAAAACTAGTAATGAATAACGACTATACTTCAATTTTTTTTATATATATAATACATCTATTCATATGTTAAGATGAAATAATTAGGTAGCTTAATCAAATCAAATCTCGATATAAGGGAAGTCAAAAAAGAATGGTGATAACAAATACAAAGGGTTTTGGGTTAATATTAGTGGTTATGTCAATAAAAAGGGTTGTTAGGATTAAAAGGGGTTCACTAGGGGTTAATTGTGAAGGTAGGCTTTTAATGGAGTTAGTGGGTTAAAACCTAGGTGCCTAAATCATCTTTGTATATCAAATCATAGGTGTGGTCTCGATATGTATAAACGAGACAAGTTCTAGAATAACAAATCAATGTTGACATACTCATAATCAATAAAGTGAGCATGAAAAAGAATATATGCTCTATAAGGCTCAAAAACTCACAAAAATTATGGGTATTTTTTACATCAACCTCGTAAATTTCAAACTTCAAAGTAATATTTAAACTTTGTTCGACAACCTAGCAAATTTTAATTGAAAAAAAATGGACTTATCATGCTTGATTCTTTAGTATATTAAAATTTAATTATCAATGCACAATTATCAATGACTTAATCTAAAACATATCAATAAAAATCATAAATCATTAGAAATTTTATCCTAATTAGTAATATGAGGAATTTACTTAAAAACAAGACTAAATTCAGGATTTTGAGAATAATGAAAAAAAGTTAGGCACGTCTGAGATTCACCCCCACACTTAAGATGTACATTTCCCTCAATGTACAAAGTTAGATAATAACACAATAATAATAAAATCATAAGATATGGGGAGAAGTGAAACTTCCTGAATTATGGATGAAATCCTTGAAGGATGTGGAAAATACGTTGGAGGGGTCGGTCTGGATGACGATCCTGCGCTAGATGAAGAAATTGGGTAGCTCGTGGAGGATTAGCCAGGATATAATAATAATAATTAAAACTATACTAATTAAATAATTAAAGAAAAGCAAGCTAAAGTGAAGAGAAGTAAAAATTGAAAGAAAATTGAAAGAAAAGATGGATGGACCGTAGAGTCCTTATTGTTGTGTGCGATTTCTAAGGCTGGGGATATGGTGGTGGTCATGGTGTGATTCCCTAGCAGCCTTTAGAACTTAAAATCAAGAAACTAAAGTAAAATAAGTTAAATTAAGCAGAAGAGAAGTAAAGATAAGGAAATTGAAGCAAAAGAGAAAAATGAAATAAAAACTAAATAGCCTCAAATATCCTTGGCTCATCGAGTGATTGAAGCGGCCGGCATGAACTTATATAGATCGGTCTCCGTGAGAGAGACTGTGCTTGGCTTCTTTCGCTTCTTTGGCATTGTTTTGGTGTAGCTCAAGGGTATAGAGAAAAGGGGTAGAAAAAAATGAAAAGTTGAAGGTTGAAAGTTGAAAGTTAGTAGGAGAAGAGGGAAGGGATGGGGAGTTAAATAGATTTTTAAACCTGGTACCATCCCACGCCCGTGCTCCTTAGGCGTGTCGATTCACACGGCCGCCTCGCACGGTCATGTGTATAGGCGTGTTGGTTCACCCACGCCCATTTTACAGATTTCCACGCCTGTTGGTGATAAGTCAGTGTCGTCCACGGCCGAGTCGCACGGCCGTGGCATTCTGTCGGTGCCCATGGGGCGGTGGTTGGAGTCCGTGACTTCAAAGATTTGATTCTCTCTAACTCATACCACCTCTACCATGTCAGTACGGTGATCCGGGGCATCCACACGGCCACGGCCACGGCCGTGTGCTAGGCTGTGTGGCCTGGAAATCTGCACTTTTGGTTAGTTTAAAGCTAGATACTATAAAGAAAGGATAAAATAGAATAAATAAGAAAAAATAAAAATGTAAAATTTAATGGGGTTAGTGCTCGGGTTACCTCCCGAGAAGCGCTCATTTAAAGTCTTTAGCTAGACTCTCCTCTCATTTGCATTGTCAGGGTGGTTTGAGGAGTTGAAAGTCCTTCATCATGCTATCAGTTTTATCCTCGTGAAAAAGTTTAAGTCGAGATGCGTTTATAGTAAAAGTACCAAAAATAGGATTACTTACCTTGACTGTTCTGTATGGGAAAACACTAGTTACCCTAAAAGGTATTTCTTTGTTTGTGTTAGGGTCCGGAGGAGATATTCGAGGATCTTCCTTATCTAACAGTACCTTGTCTCCTATTTTGAAGTGGTTTGTTGTTCCTATGAGCTCTTCTGGGGGCTCCTTCAGTTTTACCTTGTGTGGTTTCAGTTCTTCGTCGTGTATCCCTAATTTTTCCTTGAAGTGTGTCTTCCACTCGTCTAGATCATCGATCTGAATCTTTCGATCTTCATGAACTACTTCCTTGTTGGCAAGGGGTTTAGGATCGGGTTCAGATTGTATTCTTTTGTGGTGCTTCACGAAAATAAGGGTTAACCGAATGGTTATTAGTAGAATTTACGTTCTCACCTTGATTACTCGATGTTCTGGCTGAGTCGAGAGCCTTGAGGGTGACCGTCTCATTACCTACACGAAGTATGAGTCCTCCTGCATCAATATCAATTTTAGTCCTGGCAGTTGCTAAAAAGGGTCTTCCTAAAATTAAGGGAATCGAATTATCCTCATCCATGTCTAGGAAAACAAAATCTACTGGGAAAACGAATTTGTCAATTTTTACAAGAACATCTTCGATAATACCCCTAGGAATTCTAACAGTTTTATCAACTAATTGAATGCTCATCCTAGTTTGTTTGGGTTTCCCTAGACCTAATTGTTTAAACAATTTATAAGGCATGACATTTATGCTTGCCCCTAAATCAGCTAACGCATTATCAACAGTTAGTCTACCAATTAAACATGGAATTGTAAAACTCCCTGGATCTTTTAGCTTTTGTGGTAGTCTATTCTGTAACATTGCTGAGCATACTGCGTTTAATTCCACATATGGATCCTCTTCTAATTTGCGTTTGTTCGTCAAGAGATGTTTTAAAAATTTCCTCGAATCTGGCATCTATGAAAGAGCTTCAAGTAGCGGTAAGTTAATATGTAATTTCTTTAAAAGTTTAAGAAACTTACCAAACTATTCCTCTGTGTCGTCTCTCGTTAATGCTTCGGGATATGGTAGGCGAGGTTGGTACTCCTTGATTACCGATTTTGGTTTTTCTTGTGTTACCTCAACTTTACCTTTTTCTACCTCGTTTCCTTGTATTGGACTGGGTTTGTCTAATCCTTCACTTTCTTGAGCTGTTATGGCTTGGATTTGCTCCTTTGGATTAATCTCAGTGTTGCTTGGTAGACGCCCTTCCGATCATTCAGACATCAGCTTCGCGAGTTGTCCAACTGACTTAGAAACTTCCTCAACTGTCTTAGTGACTTCCCTAACTTGGCTCTCGATCCCTTTGATCGATGCTTGTTGGGTCTTAAGGGTGGTTTCAGTGTCTTGGAGACGGTTTTCTGTGGATGCCATGAATCTTGTCAGCATCTCTTCAAGGTTCGGCTTCTTCTCCTGTGGATAGGGCTGATTTTGGAAATTTTGAGGAGGTTGTTGTCTTTGATTTCCTTGATTTCCTTGACCTCCCCACGAAAAATTTGGGTGGTTCCTCCAACTCAGGTTATAATTATTACTATATGGGTTATTATTAGATCTTAAATTGTTACCTATATAGTTCATCTGTTCGCACTTTGTGCCCGGTTGGTAGGGTGGGTACTCAGGATTCGCCATGGTTCCACTTACGTCGCACTGCATTACTGGATGTACCTACGAAGAACACAAACTATCAAGTTTTTTTATTCATCATCTCTACTTGTGTTGATAGCATGGTTACTGCATCGAGGTTGAAAACTCCGGCGGATTTTGTTGGTTTTGTCCTTGTAACTCCGCCACCGCGATAGTTATTGGTGACATCTCTTCAATAAACTCGTAAGTCGCCGGGAGTTCTATTGTTCAGGGTTCCACCGGCGGCTGAATCAATTAGTTGCCTCGTTGAGGGGTTTACACCGTTATAGAAAGTTTGGACTTGGAGCCACAAGGGTAAACCATGGTGCGGACACCTTCTCAAGAGATCCTTGTATCTCCCTCATGCGTCGTATAATGTCTCTAAATCCATCTGCACAAAAGAAGAGATATCATTCCGTAATTTGGCCGCTTTGGCCGGTGGGAAATAATTCAATAAAAAATTTTCGGTCATTTGATCCCATGTGGTGATTGACCCTCGTGGTAACGAGTTTAACCACTGTTTGGCTTTATTCCTTAATGAAAGGGAAATAACCGAAGCCTTATGGCATCATCAGAAACGCCATTTATTTTGAAGGTATCACAAAACTCTAAAAAATTAGCTATATGAATGTTTAGATCTTCGTCCTGCAAACCATCAAATTGAACAAATTGTTGAATCATTTGTATAGTGTTAGGCTTTAATTCAAAATTATTAGCGACTATAGCGAGCCTAACAATACTAGATTCGGCTCTGTTAAATGAGGTTTAGCGTAATCATACATAGTACGCGTGAGCATTATTTTCTCGCCACATCTTGTGGTCTTTGGATTATTTTCGTCCATCCCTCAAAGTAGGATTGGATCTATCTTCTCGCTCTTCTTTACGTGTAATTTAGGGCTCGCCTAATTTCTCTGTGATTTCTACGAGCGGTAGCTTCAATATCAACTGTTGTATACTAGTGGTCCTCTCGGGTTCCTTCTAGTCATAAACTAGAGGTACTGCTAGGAAAAGAAAGAAAGAAAATTTAGCAAATTTAAAATTTAAACTTAAAAATAAAAGTAAATTGCAGAAAAATAAAAAATAATGGCTAAAGTAATAAAAATAGAGCTTTCTTAATATTTTAGTTCCCCGGCAACGGCGCCACAAACTTGATCGTTGTATTTCAGAGTTTTAAATTTATAAAGATCGATCCTGGAACTAACTATAACAACAATTGAGGCAAGTGCACCTATCGAACAGTAGTATAGCTTAGGCAAGACCAGATTGTCGAACCCAAAGGAACTAAAAGTACCAATACTAACTTTCTTTCTATTATTTAGCCTAAAATAAGTGAAGTTGTATATTTATCTAAATTAACTAATTACTAAGCTAAAGACGCAAAGACAAAAAGAATGAATTGGGGAAATACTTGGGAAAAACTCAGTTGATTAAGACGATACCCTTAGGAAGAATCCACCTAGACTTCACTTGTTGTCTAACACCGAAAACGGATGATTTATTCACTTGACTTGATCCGTAGGACTCCTAATTTATATTAAACCCCTCTCTCGAGGCGAATAACGTCTAACCCTAGGTTGATTAATTGAAATCTCTTTCTAATTAAAACCCCTAGAATAGCGAAGAAATCGATCTATGGACTCCCATATTAGGTTTCACCCTAATCCGCAAAAATCTCGTCACCCTATCTCTAGGCGCACGATAAAATCCGCTTAATTATGCTAGATCTACTCTTAAGCAGGGACTTTTGCTCCACCACCTAAGCACATTCAACTTGAATTAATATCCACGAAATATCAACACAAGAATTAAGCACACATAATCAAGAACAAATCAAGTATTTATCATATAGTTCAGAAAACAATAACAAGATTCATCTAGGTTTCATCCCCTTCTGTATCTCAAGGGTTTAGTTCATAATAATAAAGAAAAACATCTCGAGTAAGAAAAGATAAAACAAAACATAAGAAATCCCTAAAACTCCTGAAGGAATTGAAGGAGAGATCCTCCGTCTTGAGTAGAATTCCGGCTTCTGGAGATGGATCAACTGGCTATCCCTTGAGAGTTTCCCAAAAATCTGACCTTTTCGACTCGACTCCTTGGCCTAGCTAACCGCCCTCTTCTAGGTTAAACTTAGGGTCTTTATATAGGCTTTTGAAATAGGTTTCTTTGCCCCTAAGTATTCTTTTCCGAGTGAAATTACTCTCCTCCACGGCAGGGGCACGGCCATGGCACACGCCCGTATGAATCGTGGCCAGGCTGTGTTGGACTCTGTTAGTTAGGCACGGCCGTGTAGATCTACATCAGGCCGTGTTCTAGTATATTTGAAGAGGCACGGCCGTGTGGGCTTTAGTCCAGGCCGTGTCGATTTCTTCTTTGGCCCATTTTGGTCCATTTTGAGCCCGTTTCTCGTTCTTTTTATTCTTGGGTGCTTTCCTGAGTATAAAACATGAAAAGAAAGGATTAAGAGCACCTTTTTACATAAATCAAGGGATAAATCATCCAAAAGTATGCTAAATGTGGGATTAAAATATGTTACTATTTCGGTTTATCACTTTGGTTCTACTTCGTGTGTTCTTGGTTTCTCCTTGAAATACGGCTTCCACTCTTCGTTCCTCATGAGTTATTTCCTTGTTGGCATGAGGTCTAGTATCTGGCTCAGTTGTGTAGTTTCGTGGTGCTTCCTGAAAAGAAGGTTTAACCGAATGGTTATTAATAGAATTTATGTTCTCACCTTTATTACTTGATGTCCTAGCTGAGTCAAGAGCCTGAAGATTGATCGTTTCGTCACCTACACGAAGTATGAGTTCTCCTGTACAAACATCATTTTCAGTTCTAGCAGTTGTTAAAAAGGGTCTTCCTAAAATTAAAGGAATATTATTGTCCTCATTCATGTCTAAAATGACAAAGTCTACTGGAAATATAAATTTATAAATTCACGAGTACATCTTCGATTATACCCCTAGGAATTCTAATAGTTTTATCAGCTAATTGAATGCTCATCCTAGTTTGTTTGGGTTTCCCTAGACCTAGCTGTTTAAACATTTTATAAGGCATAACATTTATGCTTGCCCCTAAATCAGCTAAAGCATTATCAACAGATAAACTACCAATTAAACATGAAATTGTAAAACTCCCTCGATCTTTTAATTTTTGTGGTAGTTTATTTTGCAGAATTGCTGAGCACACTGCGTTTAGCTCCACATTCGACTCCTCGTCTAACTTACGTTTGTTTGTCAAAAGCTCTTTTAAAAGTTTCCTTGAATCTGGCATATGCGAAAGAGCTTCAAGAAACGGTAAGTTAATATGTAATTTCTTTAAAAGTTTAAGAAATATATCGAAATGTTCATCCGTATTGTCTTTCTTCATTGCATTGGGGTATGGCACACGAGGTTGGTACTCTTTAATTACCGGTTTTGGCTTATCATGACTTACTTCAACCTTACCTTCCTCTACCACATTCTCTTGCCTCAATTTTGTTTCATCTAACCCTTCACTATCATGAGCGGTTATGGCTTGAAGTTGCTCCTTTGGGTTAGTTTCAGTGTTACTTGGCAAGCTACCTTTTGGTCATTCTGAGATCAACTTAGCAAGCTGACCTAATTGGTTCTCGATCCCTTGAATCGATGCTTGTTGATTTTTAAATGTTGTTTCGATGTTTTGGAAACGAGTTTCTGACACCGCGATGAATTTTGTTAGCATCTCCTCAAGGTTCGGTTTCTTTTCTTGTGGGTAGGGTTGCTGTTAAAAGCCTGAGAGGGGTTGTTGTCTCTGATTTCCTTGGCCACCCCATGAGAAGTTGGGGTGGTTCCTCCAACCTGGATTATAAGTATTACTAGACAGGTTATTTTGAGTTCTAGTGATAAACTGTATTTTGTACATATTTTATTCCCACATTTGGCATACTTTTGGATGATTTATCCCCTGAATTGTGGAATTTTATGCTCCTAATCCTTTAAATTTCATTTTTTATACATAGGAGAGCATTGGAGGATGAAAAGAACGAGAAACGGGCCAAAAACAAAGAAAATGGGCCAAAGTACAAAATTCACACGGCCTGGAGAAATCCACACGGCCGTGCCTCTTTAGCAGATCTGAACACGGCCTGGACTCGATTTACACGGGCGTGCGACACCGGCGTGTCCCTGATGTGACCTATTTTAATTCTAATCGGAAAAGGATACTTAGAGGCAAAGAAAGACATTCCAAAAGCCTATATAAACACCCTAGAGGGCAACCTAAAGGGGGCGTTCAGGTAGGCCGAGGAGCCAAGCTAGAGAGGACCAAATTGTGGGATTTACTCGAAGATAGCCAGTTGATTCATCTCAAGAAGCCGGAATCATACTCAAGACCGAAGATCTTCCCTTCAAATTCCTTCAGGGGGTTTTAGGGTTTTTCTTATGTTTTGTTTTATACTTTCTTCTGAGATGTATTCTTTTATAAACATGAACTAAACCCTTCAAATACCTGAAAGGGATGAAACGTAAGACGGATCTTGTTATTGTTTTCTGAACGATATGATAAATACTTGATTTGTCTTAATTATGTGTTCTTAATTCTTGCTTTGATATTTTAGGATATTGATTTAAGTATTGATGTGCTTAGGCAGTGGAGCAAAAGTCCCTGTTTAAGAGTAGATCTAGCATAGTTAAGCGGAGTTGATCGCACTCCTAGAGATAAGACAACGAAAATCTACTGGATTAGGGTCAAACCTAATATAAGAGTCCATATATCGAGTTAATGCAACTCTAGGGGTTTTAATTAGAAAGATATTTCAATTAATCAACCTAGGGTTAGACGTTAGTAGCCTCGAGAGAGGTATTAATATAAATTAGGGAATCCTACGGATCAAGTCAAGTGAATAAATCATCTGGTTCAGAGTTAAATAACAAGTGAAATCTAGGTGGATTCTTCCTCGGGTATTGTCTTAATTAATTGGTTTTCCCAAAAGTATTTCCCCAATTCATTCTCTGTGTCTTAGCATCTTTAGCTTAGTGATTAGTTAGTTTTAGATTAAACAACAATTCCCTTAATTCTTAGGCTAAATAATAGAAATATAAGTAATTACTAGTACTCTTGGTCATTGAGGATACGATACTTCTGGTCTTGCCATAGCTATACTACCAAACGATAGGTGCGCTTGCCTCAATCATTGTCATAGTTAGTTTCTAGGCTCGATCATTCATTATATAAATATTAAGACTTTCAGACACGATCAAGTTTTTGGCGCCATTTCCGGGGACCAAGATATTAGGAACACTTGATTTGTATTACTTTAGCTATTATTTTTAGTTATTTGCAAATTATTTTTCTTTTCTTTTCTTTTCTTTGCTTCTGATAGGTTTTTCTAGTTTATGACTAGAAGGAACCCGTCAGGACCCTTGAATTTTGAAAGCGATATAGAAGGTACCATTCGTAGAAATAAAAGAGAAATAAGGTGTAGCCTACAGTACATACAAGAAGAGCTAGATGACGAAACTAATACTACCGAAGATATGGCCGATAATAATCCGCTACCTCCGGTGGTGGCCGAAAATCATGCTCCTCGTACTATGAATGTGATTGTTGATTTCAGAGTTTTAAATTTATAATGATCGAACCTGGAACTCACTATAACAATGATTGAGGCAAGTGCACCTATCGAACAGAAGTATAGCTTAGGCAAGACCGGATTGTCGAACCCAAAGGAACCAAAAGTACTAATACTAACTTTCTTTTTATTATCTAGCCTAAAATAAGTGAAGTTGTTATTTAATCTAAATTTAACTAACTACTAAGCTAAGATGCAAAGACAAAAAGAATGAATTGGGGAAATACTGTTGGAAAAACTCAGTTGATTAAGACAATACCCTTAGGAAGAATCCACCTAGACTTCACTTGTTATCTAACTCAACTGCAGACGATTTATTCACTTGACTTGATCCGTAAGACTCCCTAATGTATATTAAACCCTTTCTCAAGGCGAATAACGCCTCTAACCCTAGGTTGATTAATTGAAATATTTTTCTAATTAAAACCCCTAGAATTGCATTAACTCGATCTATGAACTCCCATATTAGATTTCACCTAATCCGGCAAAATCTCGTCACCCTATCTCTAGGCGCGATCAACTCCGCTTAATTATGCTAGATCTACTCTTAAGCAGGGACTTTTGCTCCTCCACCTAAGCACATCAAACTTGAATCAATATCCTAGAAATATCAACAAAAGAATTAAGAACACATAATTAAGAACAAATCAAGTATTTATCATATAGTTCAAACAAACGATAACAAGATTCATCTAAGTTTCATCCCCTTCAGGTATCTGAAGGGTTTAGTTCATAATAATAAAAGAAAACATCTCAGAAGAAAAGATAAAACAAAACATAAGAAATCCCTAAAACCTCCTGAAGGAATTGAAGGAAAGATCCGCCGTCTTGAGTAGAATTCCGGCTTCTTGAGATGGATCAACTGGCTATCTTCGAGTGTTTCCCACAAATCTGACCTTTTCGGCTCAGCTCCTTAGCCTAGCTCACCGCCCTCTTCTAGGTTATACTTAGGGTGTTTATATACACTTTTGAAATAGGTTTCTTTGCCCCTAAGTATCCTTTTCCGAGTGAAATTGCTCTTCTCCATGACAGGGACACGGCCATGGCACACGCCCGTGTGAATCATCTTTAGGCCGTGTTCAGACTTTTAATGAGGTGACACGCCCGTGTAAATAGTGATCAGGTCGTGTTCTAGTCTATCAAGGAGACACGGGCGTGTTGGCTCAAGTCCAGGCCGTGTCAATTTTCACTTTGGCCCAATTTTGTCTGTTTTGAGCCCGTTTCTCGTTCTTTCCATCCTCCAGTGCTTTCCTGAGTATAAAACATGAAAAGAAAGGATTAAGAGTACCTTTTTACATAAATCAAGGGATAAATCATCCAAAAGTATGCTAAATGTGGGATTAAAATATGTTACTTTTACGGTTTATCACATACCCCCACACTTAAGCTTTTGCTTGTCCTGAAGCAAAATTCTCAACTTACAATTAAAACAAACTTTCCATGATTCAATATTCCTATCAACAATGTCTCATCATAATTCATAGATAATTTATACATGGATAATTTAACTCAAAGAGTCCTAAAGATTCAAACAATATAAGTCATACATTTGTAGCACAAAACATAGGTGTTTCCCCTCATCTAAATAATTACCTCACGATCCAAAAGCTACAAGGATTGACATCCTCACAAAAGATTCACTCAAATCACTCGAAGTGTTTAAGGTTCAGAATTAAGTACTCAAATGTCAAACTGAAAAGTTAATCCCATAGGCTTGCATGAAAATCAAATCTCCACCACTGTAATATGAGATAATGCACAAATCAAAAGGTCTTTGAAAGGGTTGTAACGGGGCTTGGGTTAAGGTGTGGGTAAAGGCTGAATTAGAGGGTTAGAATCGAGATTGAATTGACAAATTACCTAACTAGAAAAAATGAACTGATAAGTAAATAATTACATGAATTGAAACTTTGAAACTAATAATACGAGCTTCTTCTTCAATAAATAGACTTCAATTGTATAAGCTCGCTTTTTCATCATACTAATACTGAATATACTTCGATTTTTTTTTTAAGAACAAATCAAGTAATAATAAAGAACTTTAACAGCTGAAATAAAGAACATAGTTAGGCAACTGATCAAATCAAATCTCAACAAAAAAGGGTATTCAAGAAGAATGGTGATAACAAATACAAGGGGTTTTGGGTTAATATTAGTGGGTGAGTCAATAAAAAGGGTTGTTAGGATCAAAGGGGTTCACTAGGGGTTAATTATGAAGGTAGGATTTTTATGGAGTAAGTGGGTTAAATCCTAGGTGCCTTTATCATCTCTGTATATCAAATCAAAGATGTGGTCTCAACATGTATAATCGAGGCAAGTTCTAGAATAACAGTTTAATGTTGACACACTCATAATCAAAAAGTGAGCATGAAAAAGGATATATGCTCTTATAAGGCTCAGAATCTCACAAAAATTATGGGTATTTTGATATCAACCTCGTAAATTTTAAATTTCAAAATAATATTCAAATTCAGTTTAACAACCTAGAAAAAAAATTTAATTCTGAAAAATAGACTTATCATGCTTGATTCTCTAGTATCTTAGAATTTAATTATCAATGCATAATTATCAATGACTTAATCTAAAACATATCAATAAAGATCATGAATCATAGGAATTTCATTCTAATGATAATATGAGAAACTTACTTTAGAAACAAGACATAACTCAGGGATTTGAGAATAATGCAAAAAGTTTGACACCTAATTTCAGGAATTTGAGAATAATGAAAAAAGTTAGGCACCTTTTTAGGTTGTTCACCCCCCACACTTAAGATGTACATTGCCCCCAATGTACAAAGATATATATATATATATAGACAATTAAGTAGAGATACAAAAAGGTATGCAGAGAGGTGAAACTCCCTGAATTATGGATGAAATCCTTGCGTTGGAGGTGAAAGATAAGGTGGAGGGGTCGTTCTTTATGACGATCCTGCGCTAGATGAAGAAATTGGGTAGCTCATGGAGGATTAGCCAGGATATAATAATAATAGTTAAAACTATACTAATTAAATACTTAAAGAAAAGCAAGCTAAAGTGAAGAAAAATAAAAAGTGAACTAAAATTAAAAGAAAAGATAAATGGACCGTAGAGTCCTTATTGTTGGGTGTGATTTCTAAGGCTGAGGTTATCGTGGTGGTCGTGGTGTGATTCCCTAGCAGCTTGTAGAATCTAAAATCAAGAAACTAAAATAATATAAACTAAATTAAGCATAAGATAGTCAAAAAGAAGGAAAATAAAGGAGAAGATAAAAGTAAAACAAAAGATAAATGGTCTCAAAGACCCTTGGCTTGGCGAGTGAATGAAGCGGCCGGCATGAACTTATATAGATTGGTCTTCATGAGGAGACTGTGCTTGGCTTCTTCCATTTCTTTGACATGGTTTTGGTGTAGCTCAAGAGTATAGAGAAGGGAGGGGAGAAATCTGATAAAGGGGAGGAAGAAACGAGGTAGAAAGTAGGTGAGAAAAAGGAGAATGGGGGTGGTTTTAAATGGAGTTTTGGCATCTGACACTTTCCCACGCCCGTGTACCGTGTGTGTGTTGATTCACACGGCTACCTCGCATGGCTGTGTGTCTAGGCGTGTTGGTTCACCCACACCCATTTTACAGATTGCCACGCCCGTTGGTGATAAGTCAGTGTCGTCCACGGCCACGTCGCACGGCCATGGCATTTTGTCGGTGCCCGTGGGGTGGTAGTTAGAGTCCGTGACTTGAAGATTTGATTCTTTCTAACTTGTACCTCTTCTGCCATTGTCAGTACGGAGATTCTGTACCTCCTCACGGCCACGTTCGTGTGCAAGGCCGTGTGGGCTGGAAATCTAAACTTTTGGTTAGTTTAAAACTAGTTGTTTAAGACTAAGAGAAGAGAAGAAAATAAAATGAAAACAAATACGAAAGTAATTAGGGTTAGTGCTCAAAGGTTGCCTCTCGAGAAGCGCTCGTTTAAAGTCTTAAGCTAGACTTTCCTCGTATTCGCAAAAATCAGGGTGGTTTAAAAATTTGAATATCTTCCCTCATGCTATCAGTTCTACTTCCTTGATAAAGTTTAAGTCGAGAAGCGTTTATATTGAAAGTACAAAAAATAGAATTACTTACCTCGACTGTTCCGTATGGGAAAATATTGTGTACCTCAAGATGAATTTCTTCGTTTGTGTTCAGTGTCGATGTGATGAGGCGAGGATCTGCTTTATCTAATGATGACTGGTCTCCTATTTTGAAGTGGTTTATTGTTCCTATGAGCTCTTCTGGGGGCTCTTTCGGTTTTACTTCGTGTGGTTTCGGTTCTTCTTTGAATTGTGTTTTCCACTCTTCTAATTTGTCGACCCTAAGGCTTCATTCCTTATGTAATTCTTCTTTGTTGTCATGGGGTCCATGATTCGCTCGAGTTTGTAACCTTGTGGTGTTTCTGTGGTGAAAGTTGAACAACTTGGTTATCAACCGAATTTACTTTCTCACCTTCATCAATTGTTGTCTGGCCGAGAGTCAAGAGCTTGTAAACCGATCGATTTGTCACCTACACGAAGTATGAGTTCTCCTGTACCAACATCAATTTTTGTTCTAGCAGTTGCTAAAAAGGGTCTTCCTAAAATTAAGGGAATCGAATTATCCTCATCCATGTCTAAGACAACAAAATCTACTGGGAAAACAAATTTATCAATTTTTAGAAGAACATCTTCGATAATACCCCTAGGAATTCTAACAGTTTTATCAGCTAGTTGGATGCTCATCCTAGTTTGTTTGGGTTTCCCTAGACCTAGTTGTTTAAACAATTTATAAGGCATGACATTTATACTTGCCCCTAGATCAGCTAACGCATTATCAATAGGTAAACTACCAATTAAACATGGAATCGTAAAACTCCCTGAATCTTTTAATTTCTGTGGTAGTTTATTTTGCAAGATTGCCGAGCACATTGCGTTTAGTTCCACGTGTGATGCCTCGTCTATCCTTCGCTTGTTCGTCAAAAGCTCTTTTAAAAATTTTCTAGAATCTGGCATCTGCGAAAGGGCTTCAAGTAGAGGTAAGTTAATATGTAATTTCTTTAAAAGTTTAAGAAACTTACCGAACTGTTCCTCTATATCGTCTCTCTTCATCGCTTCGGGATAAGGAATGCGAGGTTGGTACTTTCTGATTACCTGTTTTGGCTTTTTTTGTGTTACCTCAACTTTACCTTTCTCTACCTTGTTTTCTTGTATTGGATTGGGTTCATCTAACCCTATACTATCATGAGCTGTGATAGCTTGGATTTGCTCCTTTAGGTTAATCTCAGTGTTGCTTGGTAGACGCCCTTGCGGTCGTTCGGAAATTATCTTTGCAAGTTGTCCAACTATCTTAGTATGTTCCCCAACTTGACTTTTGATCCCCTTAATTGATGCCTGTTGATTCTTAAGGGTGGTTTCAGTGTCTTGGAGACGGTTATCTGTGGGTGCCATGAATTTTGTCAGCATCTCTTCAAGGTTAGGCCTCTTTTCCTGTGGATAGAGCTGATTTTGGAAATTTTGAGGAGGTTGTTGTCTTTGAATTCCTTGATTTCCTTGACCTCCCCATGAAAAATTTGGGTGGTTCCTCCAACCTGGATTATAATTATTACTATAAAGATTATTATTAGGTCTGAAATTGTTACCTATATAGTTCATATGTTCGCTCTCTGTGCCTGGTTGGTAGGGTAGGTACTCAGGATTCGCCACACTTCCACTTGTGTCGCACTGCATCTCTGGATGTACCTGCGAAGAACACAAACTATCAACCTTTTCATTCATCATCTCTACTTGGTTTGATAGCATGGTTACTGCATCGAGGTTGAAAACTCTGGCTGTTTTTGTTGGCCTTGTCCTTGTAACTTGCCACTGATAGTTATTCAGTGACATCTCTTCTATAAACTCATAGGCTGCTTCAGGAGTTCTGTTGTTCAGGGTTCCACCGGCGGCTGAATCAATTAGTTGCCTCGTTGAGGGGTTTACACCGTTATAGAAAGTTTGGACTTGGAGCCACAAGGGTAAACCATGGTGCGGACACCTTCTCAAGAAATCCTTGTATCTCCCTCATGCGTCGTATAATGTCTTTAAATCCATCTGCACAAAAGAAGAGATATCATTCCGTAATTTGGCCGTTTTGGCCGGTGGGAAATATTTTAATAAAAAAATTTCGGTCATTTGATCCCATGTAGTGATTGACCCTCGTGGTAACGAGTTTAACCACTGTTTGGATTTATTCCTTAATGAAAAGGGAAATAACCGAAGACGGATGGCATCATTAGAAATGCCATTTATTTTGAAGGTATCACAGAACTCTAAAAAATTAGCTATATGAGTATTTGGGTCATCGTCATGTAAACCATCAAATTGAACAAATTGTTGAATCATTTGTATAGTGTCGCTTTAATTCAAAATTATTAGCGACTATAGCAAGCCTAACAATACTTGATTCTCGCTCTGTTAAATGAGGTTTAGCATAATCATACATAGTACGCGGAGCATTATTTTCTGCAACATCTTGTGGTGGTGGATTATTCTCGTCCATCCCTTCAGTAGGATTGGATCTGCCTTCTCGCTCTTTTTTTGTGTAATTTAGGGCTCGCCTAATTTCTCTGTGATTCCTGCGAGTGGTAGCTTCAATATCACTATCGTATACTAGTGGTCCTCTCGGGTTCCTTCTAGTCATAAACTAGAGGTACCTGTTAGGAAAAGAAAGAAAGAAAATTTAGCAAAGTTAAAAACAAAACAAAAATAAAAATAAAAGTAAAAGTAAATTGCGGAAAATAATGGCTAAAGTAATAAAAATAGAGCTTTCTTAATATTTTAATTCCCCGGCAACGGTGCCAAAAACTTGATCGCTGATTTCAGAGTTTTAAATTTATAATGATCGAACCTGGAACTAACTATAACAATGATTGAGGCAAGTGCACTTATCGAACAGTAGTATAGCTTAGGCAAGACCGGATTGTCGAGCCCAGAGGAACCAAAAGTACTAATACTAACTTTCTTTTTATTATCTAGCCTAAAATAAGTGAAGTTGTTATTTAATCTAAATTTAACTAACTACTAAGCTAAAGACGCAGAGACAAAAAGAATGAATTGGGGAAATACTGTTGGAAAAACTCAGTTGATTAAGACGATACCCTTAGGAAGAATCCACCTAGACTTCACTTGTTATCTAACTCTGAACCAGACGATTTATTCACTTGACTTGATCCGTAAGACTCCCTAATGTATATTAAACCCTCTATCGAAGCGAATAACGTCTAACCCTAGGTTGATTAATTGAAATCTCTTTCTAATTAAAACCCTAGAATTGCATTAACTCGATCTATAGACTCCGTATTAGGTTTCACCCTAATCAGAAGCAAAATCTCGTCACCCTATCTCTAGGCGCGCGATCAACTCGCTTAATTATGCTAGATCTACTCTTAAGCGGGGACTTTTGCTCCTCCACCTAAGCACATCAAACTTGAATTAATATCCCAGAAATATCAACACAAGAATTAAGAACACATAGTTAAGAACAAATCAAGTATTTATCATATAGTTCATCAAACGATAACAAGATTCATCTAAGTTTCATCCCTTTTAGGTATCTGAAGGGTTTAGTTCATAATAATAAAAGAAAACATCTCAGAAGAAAAGATAAAACAAAACATAAGAAATCCCCAAAAACCCACTGAAGGAATTGAAGGAGAGATCCGCCGTCTTGAGTAGAATTCCGGCTTCTTGAGATGGATCAACTGGCTATCTTCGAGTGTTTCCCACAAATCTGACCTTTTTAGTTCGGCTCCTTGGCCTAGCTCACCGCCCTCTTCTAGGTTATACTTAGGGTGTTTATATACGCTTTTGAAATAGGTTTCTTTGCCCCTAAGTATCCTTTTTCGAGTGAAATTGCTCTTCTCCACGACAGGGACACGGCCATGGCACACGCCCGTGTGAATCGTCTTTAGGTCGTGTTCGGACTTTTAATAAGGTGACACGCCCGTGTAAATAGTGATCAGGCCATGTTCTAGTCTATCAAGGAGACAAGGTCATGTTGGCTCAAGTCCAGGCCGTGTCGATTTTCACTTTGGCCCAATTTGGTCCGTTTTGAGCCTGTTTCTCGTTCTTTCCATCCTCCGGTGCTTTCCTGAGTATAAAACATGAAAAGAAAGGATTAAGAGCACCTTTTTACATAAATCAAGGGATAAATCATCCAAAAGTATGCTACATGTAGGATTAAAATATGTTACTTTTACGGTTTATCAGTATGATTATGCTAAACCTAATTTAACAGGAACTGAATCAAGTATTATTAGACCTGCTATTGCTGCAAATAATTTTGAACTGAAACCTAACATAATTCAGATGATACAGCAGTTTGTTCAGTTCGATGGTTTGCAGGATGAAGATCCAAATAATCATTTGGTGAATTTCCTAGAATTTTGTGATACTTTCAAAATAAATGGCGTTTCTGATGATGCCATTCGCCTTCGTTTGTTTCCCTTTTCGTTGAGGAACAAAGCTAGATAGTGGTTGAACTCGTTATCACGAGGATCAATCACTACATGGGAACAAATGACCGAAAAATTTTATTAAAATATTTTCTGCCGGCTAAAACCACTAAGTTGAGGAATGATATCTCTTCTTTTGTGTAGATGGATTTAGAAACACTTTACGATGCATGAGAGAGATACAAAGATCTATTGAGAAGGTGCCCACACCATGGGTTACCCTTGTGGCTACAAGTCCAAACTTTTTATAACGGTGTGAACCCCTCAACCAGGCAGTTGATTGATTCAGCCGCCGGTGGAACCCTGAATAACAAGACCCCTGAAGCGGCTTATGAGTTTATAGAAGAGATGTCACTGAATAACTATAAGTGGCAAGTCACGAGGACAAAGCCAACAAAAGCCACCAGTGTTTTCAACCTCGACGCAGTAACCATGCTATCAAATCAGGTAGAGATGTTGAATAAAAAAATTGATTGTTTATGTGGTTCTTCGCAAGTACATCTAGTGATGCAGTGCGATATGAATGGAGGAGGGATGAGCAATACAGAATATCCACCTTACAACCCGAGTGCTGAAAACGAGCAAGTTCACTTTATGGGTAATAATTTTAGACCCCAAAATTACCCGTATAGTAATACTTATAATCCAGGTTAGAGGAACCACCCCAATTTCTCATGGGGTGGTCAAAGAAACCAAAGAAAACAACCCTTCCCAGGCTTCCAGCAGCAACCCTACCCACAAGAGAAGAAGCAGAACCTCGAAGAGATGATGACAAAATTCATCGCGGTGTCAGAAACTCGTTTCCAAAACACCAAGACAACACTTAAAAATCAAAAAGCATCGATTCAAGGGATCGAGAACCAATTAGGTCAGCTTGCTAAGTTGATCTCAGAACAACCACAAGGCAGCTTGCCAAGCAACACTGAAACAAACCCAAAAGAGAAACTTCAAGCCATAACAGCTCATGATAGTGAAGGGTTAGATGAGCCCAAATTAAGGCAAGAGAATGTGGTAGAGGAAGGCAAGTTTGAGGTAAACCATGACAAACCAAAATCGGTTATTAAAGAGTACCAACCTCGTATACCATACCCCAATGCGATGAAGAAAGACAACACAGATGAACAATTCGGTAAATTTCTTAAACTTTTAAAGAAATTACATATTAACTTACCGTTTCTTGAAGCTCTTTCGCAAATGCCAGATTCAAGGAAGTTTTTAAAAGAGCTTTTAACAAACAAATGGAAGTTACACGAAGAGTCGCATGTGGAACTAAACGCAGTGTGCTCAGCAATGTTGCAAAATAAACTACCACGAAAATTAAAAGATCCAGGGAGTTTTACAATTCCATGCTTAATTGGTAGTTTATCTGTTGATAATGCTTTAGCTGATTTAGGGGCAAGCATGAATGATATGCCTTATAAAATGTTTAAACAGCTAGGACTAGGGAAACCCAAACAAACTAGGATGAGCATTCAATTAGCTGATAAAAATATTAGAATTCCTAGGGGTATAATCGAAGATGTACTCGTGAAAATTGACAAATTCATATTCCCAGTAGACTTTGTCGTTTTAGACATGGATGAGGACAATAATATTCCTTTAATTTTAGGAAGACCCTTTTTAGCAACTGCTAGAACTAAAATTGATGTTGGTATAGGAGAACTCATACTTCGTGTAGGTGATGAATCAATTATTTTCAGGCTCTTGACTCGACTAGAACATCAAGCAATAAAGGTGAGAAAATAAATTCTATAAATGACCATTCAGTTAAACCTTCTTTTCAGGAAGCACCACGGAACCACACAGCTGAGCCAGATCCTAGACCTCATGACAATAAAGAAATAACTCACGAGGAACGACGGCTTCAGATTGATGAACTAGATGAGTGGAAGACACATTTCAAGGAGAAATTAGGAATACACGAAGCAGAACCAACGCTATTCCATGGGACAAACAAATATTCCCTTTTAAGGAAATCCCTTTTAAGGTAATCAATGTTTTCCCATACGGAATAGTTGAGGTAAGTAATCCTATATTCAGCACTTTTAAAGTAAACGCTACTCGACTCGAACTATATACTGATAATAGAACTGATAGCATGAGAAAGAATTTTCAACTCCTCAAACCACCATGATTATGCGAATGAGAGGTAAGTCTAGCTTAAGACTTTAAACGAGCGCTTCTCGGGAGGCAACCCGAGCACTAACCCCATTAATTTTTACTTTTTTTATTTTTTTATTTTTATTTTTATTTCTCCTTTTTAGCACCTAACTACAAACTAACTAAAACGTAGATTTCCATACCACACGGGCGTGGCCATTGCATTGTGGACACCACGGATTTCTGTACCAGCGTGGCAGAGATAGTACAAAACAGGACGAAAAATATCTCCAAGCCACGGGCTCCAACTAAACACCACGGCCGTGCGATACAACCGTGGCCGACACTATTTTATCAACATGGGCGTGGTGACCACAACACAGGCGTGGGAGAAACGAATGAAGCACAACACGGCCGTGCGATACGACCGTGTGACCCAACACACCCAAGGTACACAGGCGTGGGAAATCACCAGACCCCTATTTCTATATAAACCCCCCTTTTTCTGCTCATTTTTTCCACCAAACTTCTTTCCTCTCAACCCTAGCCATCATCATTTCTCTTCCTATTTCATCATCCTTACCACTTTCACTCAATGCCCAAAGGCAAGGCCAACATTACCATTCCCATGTCGAAGAAGCAAACGGACCATAGCACAGTCTCCCCGTGCGAGACCGAATTACATGAGTTCATGCCGGCCGCTTCATTGATTCGCCAAGCCAAGGACATTTGAGTCCATTTAATTTTTCTTTTTCTTTTCTCTTTTCCTTTATTTTCCTTCTCTTTATTTCTCTTATGCTTAATTTAGTCTATTGTATTTTGTTTTCTTTGATTTAGGTTCTAAAGGTTGTTAGGGAATCACCACACCACGCCCTTAGAAATCACACCCACCTCGCGAACCATCTAACGATAAGGACTTTTCAGTCCATTAATCTTTTCTTTTAATTTTATTTTACTTTTTACACTCTTTCTTTTTATCTGTCTTTTCTTTAAATATATAATTCGTATATTTTGAATTATTCTTATTATTTCCTGGCTAATTCTTCATGAGTTACCCAATTTCTTCATCTAGCGCAGAGATTGTTGGCGACCACCATACCACCACCATACCACCATACCTCCTCCAACTTATCTTTCACCTCTGAATCAAATGTCTACACTACCAACTCAATGAATCCATCCAAAATTCAGGAAGTTTTCACTTCTCCCTATCTCTTATGATTTCATATATATATTTGTACATTGAGGGCAATGTGCATCTTAAGTGTGGGGGGTGAATTTTATTTTGAAAAGTTCCTAACTTTTTGCATTATTCTCAAATCCCTGAATTATATCTTGACCTTAAAGCATTTTCCTCATTTTACTATTAGAATAAAATTTCCTTTGTTTCATGATTTTTATTGATATGTTTTGGATTAAGTCATTGATAATTGTGCAGTGATGATTTAAACTTTAGGGGACTAGAGAATCAAGCATGATGAATCTATTTTCAAAAATTAAAATTTTGTTAGGTTGACTACCTGAACCTAATTATTACCTTGAAGTTTGAAATTTACAAGGTTGATATAAAAAACCCATAATTTTTGTGAGATTTTGAGCCTTTTAGAGCATATATTCTTTTCTTGCTCACTTTATTGATTATGAGTGTGTCAACATTGATTTGTTATTCTAGAACTTGCTTCGATTATACATGTCAATACCACATTATTGATTTGATATACTGAAATGATAAAGGCACCTAGGTTCTAACCCACTTACTCCTAAAAAGCCTACCTTCATATTTAACCCTTAGTAAACCCCTTTGATCCTAACAACCCTTTCATTGATTTACCCTCAACATTAACCAAAGACCTTTTGTTAATATCCCTTTAATTAATTTGACCCCTAATTTGTCGAGATCTGATTTGAACGGACTACTTAGCTTTACTATGCTTTTCATTCTAGTAGTTAATTTCTTTATTATTACTTGATTTGTTCTAAAAAAATGAAGTATATTTATTATTAGTTCTATTATTAAATGAGCTTATACGTTTAAATTCCACATATCGAGAAGAAGCTCGTATTATTAGTAATAAAGTTTTAATTGATGTTTTTATTCAAGTATTAGTTTATTTTTCTAGTTAAGTAATTTGTCAATTCAGTCTCGATTCTAACCCTTTAATTCAGCCTTTATCCACACCTTTAACCCAAGCCCCATTACAATTCTTTAAAGACCTTTTGATCTGTGTATCATTTCATTTTATATTGGTGGAGATTTGATTTCATGCAAGCCTATGGGATTAACTTTTCATGTTCGACTTTTGAGTGCTTAATTTTGAACCTTAAACACTTTGAGTGATTTGAGTGAATCTTTAGTGAGGATGTCAACTCTTGTCAATTTTAAATTAAAGGTGATTATTTAGGTAAGGGGAAACACCTATATTTTCATGCTACAAGAACTATGACTTTGATTGTTTGAATCTTTAGGACCCTTCTACTTAAATCATCAATGTATAAATTATCTATGAATTATGATGAAACACTATTGATGAATATTATGAATTGAGGAAGTTCATTTTAATTGTGAGTTGAGAATTTTTCTTGAGGACAAGCAAATGCTTAAGTGCGGGGGTATTTGATAAACCATATTATGTACATATTTTAATCCCACATTTGGCATACTTTTGGATGATTTATCCCCTGAATTGTGGAATTTGATGCTCCTAATCCTTTAATTTCATGTTTTATACTTAGGAGAGCATCGGAGGATGAAAAGAACGAGAAACGGGCCAAAACGAAGAAAATGGGCCAAAGTACGAAATTCACACGGCCTAGAGAAATCCACACGGCCGTGCCTCTATAGCATATCCGAACACGGCCTAGACTCGATTTACACGGGCGTGCCACACAGGCATGTCCCTGACGTGACCTGTTTTAATTCTAATCGGAAAAGGATACTTAAAGGCATAGAAAGACATTCCAAAAGCCTATATAAACACCCTAGAGGGCAACCTAAAGGGGAAGTTCAGGTAGGCCGAGGAGCCAAGCTAGAGAGGACCAAATTGTGGGATTTACTCGAAGATAGCCAGTTGATTCATCTCAAGAAGCCGGAATCATACTCAAGACCGAAGATCTTCCCTTCAAATTCCTTCAGGGGGTTTTAGGGTTTTTCTTATGTTTTGTTTTGTACTTTCTTCTGAGATGTATTCTTTTATAAACATGAACTAAACCCTTCAAATACCTGAGAGGGATGAAACCTAAGACGGATCTTGTTATTGTTTTCTGAACTATATGATAAATACTTGATTTGTCTTAATTATGTGTTCTTAATTCTTGCTTTGATATTTTAGGATATTGATTTAAGTATTGATGTGCTTAGGCAGTGGAGCAAAAGTCCCTGTTTAAGAGTAGATCTAGCATAGTTAAGTGGAGTTGATCGCACTCCTAGAGATAGGATGACGAAAATCTACTGGATTAGGGTCAAACCTAATATGGGAGTCCATAGATCGAGTTAATGCAACTCTAGGGGTTTTAATTAGAAAGAGATTTCAATTAATCAACCTAGGGTTAAACGTTAGTAGCCTCGAGAGAGGTATTAATATAAATTAGGGAATCCTACGGATCAAGTCAAGTGAATAAATCATCTGGTTCAGAGTTAAATAACAAGTAAAGTCTAGGTGGATTCTTCCTCGGGTATTGTCTTAATCAATTGGTTTTCCCAAAAGTATTTCCCCAATTCATTCTCTGTGTCTTAGCATCTTTAGCTTAGTGATTAGTTAGTTTTAGATTAAACAACAATTCCCTTAATTCTTAGGCTAAATAATAGAAAGATAATTAATTACTAGTACTTTTGGTCCTTGAGGATACGATACTTCCGGTCTTGCCATAGCTATACTACCAAACGATAGGTGCGCTTGCCTCAATCGTTGTCATAGTTAATTTCTAGGCTCGATCATTCATTATATAAATATTAAGACTTTCAGACACGATCATCTAGAATTATTACCTATATAGTGAACTTGTTCGTTTTCAGCGCTCGGGTTGTAAGGTGGATATTCTGTATTGCTCATCCCTCCTCCATTCATATCGCACTGCATTACTGGATGTACCTACGAAGAACTACACAAACCAACAATCTTTTTATTCAAAAGCTCTACCTAGTTTGATAGCATAGTGACTGCGTCGAGGTTGAAAACACTTGCAGCTTTTGTCGGTTTTGTCCTCATGACTTGCCACTGATAGTTATTTATTGACATCTCTTCAATAAATTCGTAAGCCACTTCAGGGGTCTTGTTGTTCAGGGTTCCACCGGTGGCTGCATCAATAAGCTGCCTAGTTGAGGGGTTCACACCGTTATAGAAGGTTTGAACCTGTAGCCATAAGGGTAACCCATGGTGGGGGAAACTTCTCAATAAATCCTTGTATCTCTCCTATGCATGGTAAAGTGTCTCTAAATCCATCTGCACAAAAGAAGAAATATCATTCCTCAACTTTGCCATTTTGGCCGATGGAAAATATTTAAGTAGAAACTTCTCGGTCATTTGATCACATGTAGTGATTGATCCTCGTGGTAACGAGTTCAACCACTATTTAGCTTTGTTCCTCAATGAAAAGAGGAACAACTGAAGGCGAATGGCATCATCAGAAATGCCATTTATTTTGAAAGTATCACAAAGTTCTAGAAAATTCGCCAAGTGATTGTTTGGATCTTCATCCTGCAAACCATCAAACTGAACAAATTGTTGTATCATCTGAATTGTGTTAGGTTTAAGTTCAAAATTATTTGCAGCAATAGCAGGTTTAACAATACTGGACTCAGTTCTTGTTAAATTAGGTTTAGCGTAATCATACATAGTACGAGGAGCAGGATTTTGATTCATCGGATTTGCGACGACCATGGGAGGTAGTGGATTATTATCAGCCATCTCTTCGGTAATATTGGTTTCATCATCTTGCTCTTCTTCTATGTATTGTAGGCTTCGCCTTATTTCTCTACGGTTTCTGCGAATGGTACCTTCTATATCGCTGTAAAAGTTCAAGGGCCTGACGGGTTCCTTCTAGTCATAAACTAGAAAAACCTATCAGAAGCAAAATAAAAGAGAGATCAGAAAACTAAAAATAAAAATTAGAAATAAATAAATAAATAAAAGAAAAATGACTAAAGTAAAAAAAAAAATTAGCGTTCCTAATATTTCAGTTCCCCGGCAACGGCGCCAAAAACTTGATCGTAGTCTGAGAGTTTTAATATTTATATAATGAATGATCGAGCCTAGAAACTAACTATCACCACGATTGAGGCAAGCACACCTATCGAACAGTAGTATAGATTAGTGGCAAGACCGGAATGTCGAACCCAAAGGAACCAAAAGTACTAGTACTAACTTCCTTTTTATTATCTAGCCTAAAATAAAAGGGATTGGTATTTATCTAACTAATTACTAAACTAAGGATGCTAAGACATAGAGAATGAATTGGGAAAATACTTTTGGGAAAAGCAGTTGATTAAGACAATACCCGAGGAAGAATCCACCTAGACTTCACTTGTTATTTAACTCTGAACCAGACGATTTATTCACTTGACTTGATCCGTAGGATTCCCTAATTTATATTAATACCTCTTTCGAGGCTACTAACGTCTATCCCTAGGTTGATTAATTGAAATCTCTTTCTAATTAAAACCGCTAGTGTTGCATTAACTCGATCTATGGACTCCCATATTAGGTTTGACCCTAATCCGGCAGATTTTCGTCATCCTATTTCTAGGAGTGCGATCAACTCCATTTAATTATGCTAGATCTACTCTTAAACAGGGACTTTTGCTCCTCTGAATAAGCACATCAATACTTGAATCAATATTCTGAAATATTAACACAAGAATTAAGAACAAATCAAATATTTATCATACAGTTCAGAAAACAATAACAAGATCCGTCTTAGGTTTCATCCCCCTCAGGTATTTGAGGGGTTTAGTTCATAATTGTAAAAGAATACATCTTAGAAGAAATTAAATAACAAAACATAAAGAAAAACCCTAAAACCCCCTGAAGGAAATTGAAAGGAAGATCCTCAATCTTGAGCGTGATTCCGGCTTCTGAGATGGATCAACAGACTTTCTTGGAGTAATTCCCTGTATTCAGCCCTCTCTGGCTTCGCTCGTTAAAGCCCTGACAGAGGCCTTCTGTCCAACTTCTGTCGGCCCCCCTTTTAGGTTGCCCTCTAGGGTGTTTATATAGGCTTTCGGGATGTCTTTCTTTGCCTCTAAGTATCCTTTTCTGAGTGGAATTAAAACGGGTCACGGCAGGGACACGCTCGTGGCACACGCCCGTGTGAATCGAGCTCAAGGTCGTGTTTGAGTCTGCTAAAGTGGCACGGTCGTGTGGCGAACTCCAGGCCGTGTGGATTTCTTACTTTGGCCCATTTTCTCCATTTTTGGCTTGTTTCTCGTTTTTTTCATCCTCCTATGCTCTTCTAAGTATAAAACATGAAATTAAAGGATTAGGAGCATCAAATTCCACAATTCAAGGGATAAATCATCCAAAAGTATGTCAAATGTGGGATTAAAATATGTATATATTACGATTTATCACTCACGCAGAATCTGAAGCACAACTCTAAGATGTTCATCATGCTCATCCTCTGTCTTATATGTCATCGATGAAAACCACGACGAACTGATCCAAATAAGGATGAAATACTCGGTTCATCAGATCCATAAATGCAGTCGGAGCATTCGTCAGACCAAAAGGCATAACTAGGAACTCGTAGTGTCCATAACGAGTCTAAAATGTAGTCTTATATACATCAGCCTCCTTAACCCTCAATTGATGATACCCAGATCGAAGATCAATCTTGGAGAACACAGAAGCCCCTCAGAACTGATCAAACAGGTCATTGATCCTCAGAAGTGGATACTTATTATTCACAGTCAACTTGTTCAACTGTCGATAGTCGATGCATATCCTCATGGTCCCATCCTTCTTCTTAACAAACAGCACTGGTGCACCCCGCGGAGACACGCTAGGACAGATGAAACCATAATCCAGAAGCTCTTGCAGTTGAGCCTTAAGCTCAGTAAGCTCTTTCGGTGCCATATGGTAGGAAGCGATGGACACCGGAGCCGTACCAGAAAGAAGCTCAATCCCAAAATCGACTTTCCAATTCGGAGGTAAACCCAGTAACTCCTCAGGGAAAACATTTGGAAAGCTCCTCACTGTCCTGATATCCCCAATAGAAGAACCCCCAAAATCAGAAACACTGACGTAAGCCAAGTACGCCTCACACCCTTTCTGAACCAGTTTTTCAGCCACAAGCGTGGAGATCACATTGGACAGATAGTCTCGACGCTTACCAACCACAACCACCTCCCTAGCATTCTTGGTCCTCAGAACGACCCTCTTGGTTGCACAGTCCAAACTGACTCGGGGCTCAACCAACCAGTCCATGTCCAGAATTAAATCGAACTCCCCAAACGGAAGCTCCATCAGATTTGCCAGAAATATCTCCCCTTTCACCTCTAAAGGAACGTCCCTATAAATTTTACTAACCCGAACAGACTACCCCAATGGACTCAGTACAAGAACCTCACTAGTAGTGCTCTCAACAGTAATTCCTAAGGTTTCAGATACAATACTAGCTACGTATGAGTGTAGACCCTATATCTATCAGAGCAGTGTAAGGTGCATTAGAAATTAAGAACGTACCAGTGATGACATCTGGAGCATCTCTGTCCTCTCGGCATCGAGTGCCATACACAAGTGCAGGCTACCTCACCTCTGTCTGACCAGCACCTCTGCCCAGTGCTCTTTGCCCACGACCCAAACCATTACTACCTCTAACCTGTCCACGGCCCCTAGATGGCTGCTGAACTACCTTCTGAGGCTACGCAGAACTCGGAGCTGAAGCTTGCATCTGATCTACCCGCTGTGGACACTTTCTAATACGGTGCTCTAAAGACCCACACCTCAAACAGGCCCCAATCTTCCGCCAACACTCGCTCAGATGGCATCTACCACAGCCACTACACAATTGAATCCTAGTAGGAGCAACAGGAACCCCCACTCTAACTGGCCCATCAGATCTGGCCTTTTTCTTAGGCATCGGAACAGAATTAGAGGGCTCCAAAACCCTTTTATTCTTACCCCTCTCTCGGTCCCTATTCTGGCGCTCCACGTGCTTAACATCCTCAGAAATCTTTGCCTTTTCTACCAGAACAACAAACTCTCACTCCTTCTGTGGAGCAATCAGTACCCTCAGACTGTCTCGTAACCCATCCTCAAATCGAACACACCTTTCGTGCTTAGATGCCACCATGCCTCGAGCATAGCGGCTCAATCTCAGAAACTCGGCCTCATACTAGGCCACAGATCTATCACCCTGCGTGAGATTTATGAACTCACATCTACGAGCATTAACATAACTAGCACCCACATACTTGCTCTCGAAGGTGGTCTTAAAGAAATCCCAACTCAATCGATCTGGCTGAATGCCCTCCTCAACTGTCAGCCACCATTGATAAGCCTCATCGTGAAGCAGGGAGACTGCACCCTTCAGTTTCTGCTCATGAGTGCAGTCTAGATCATTTATAATCCTATCTGTGGCCTCCAACCAATACTCGGCCACACTAGGGGCGACTCTAGTGACACCCCTAAATAACTCAGCACCATTGGACCGAAGTCGTTCAGTTACCGACCCTCGACCCCAGCTCTAGAATAGGGTCCAGCAACCCTCTCCAAAATCCTCAGCATGGCTTGGGATAATGCGTCATCCCTAGCCGAGCAACTCTGAGACACCGTCATAGCCGAGCTTTATTCGTTTAGGTTTGAAGTCACAGACGTGTTTTTAGGAAAACCATTGTTGTGTAAAAACCATCATTTTAAATAAAACATTTTTGCTAAGTAATTAAATAGTCAAATAATCCAAAAATAACCAGTTAAAAACCAAACAGTCCAGAGAGTCCTAAAAAATTACAACTCTCAACTGGAATCCCAAGTAAAAATTAAACCATAAAGTAATTTAAAGTCGTTTAGCAGAAGAGTGGTCACCGCTGAGTCTCTGCTGCACCGGTTTGCAAAAGACTGAGGATTACCTAACAGAAAAACAAACAGATGTGAGTTTACGAAAACTCAGTGTGTAACCCAATAGAATTAAGCGTGCAAGCATACAATCATCATATACATAACCAGAAATAGATACAGATACAGACTCATGTCCTTCTCAGATACAGTAATAGAATCAGACACACACAGATATGCAAAATCCTACCCCCATCCTCTACACACCATCTCCGACCATCCCATCATACCATGTGGGGTTAAAAACACCCAGCCATCCCTACACACCACTTCATGTCATTAAGACACATATCAGATAATATATGCAGTCAAGCTGCCAGAATAAAGGCGTTTAATGCCGGTCAGAATACTTCTTCCTCATATACTTGTCCCACCCCAAAACAAATACAGAACATACATACAGAATTAATAGATAGAACATGCTTAACATGCTTATATAAACAGATAGCAGATATACATGGCATAGACATGCTCAGAACAGTATTACAGTCTAACAAAACACATAGCTATAAGGTTTAGTAAGCCTTTACCGAACCTACGGTAGGTCCACAGTCGATTAGGATGACCTGTGCGACCCTACGGACAATTTCAGTATATTGGGCCGACATGCCAGTGTAGTTTGCCCGTGTGGGCCAACACGCCCAGATTTGACCTTGCCCGTGCGGTCCACACAGCCTGGCCCAATAATCCATACGCCCGTGTGGCCCACATGGCCACACTCGAGCCATCACATGGTCGTGTCTTGCACACGACCATGCCTTCATCGATCACACGGTCATGTCCTCACACACGGCGTACCACACGAGCAATCACACGCCCTTGTGGCGTCGACAGCTTCATTTTTCAATTTTTGCCGAAGCCTTATTTTTTGCATTTCAGGTACACACCTAGTAGCATTTCAAAGCAAAAGCACTCCCAAACAGACCAGTACCTATAATCAACAAACCAACTTCACAATCAGTACGATGTTACGAAACTCAAACGGGACTTATCCAAAATAAAACCTTCAAACAACTTTCCTCACACTTACCGTGGACAAGCAGCGATCACCAATACAAACTAAACTGTTGTAGCGAATTCCTCAATTTCACGGTCTTCTCCTACGCAACACACTCACCAAAACTTAGCTCCCAAACCAAAACATCAATATACACTCAAAAGAACGAAACCCAAAAGACAAACCTATAAACTTACCAAGACGAAAGAGGCACCACCGCAACACCGAGAAGAGAAACACCCCATTTGGAAGAAGCAAAAATTTGGCAAGCACAAAGAGCACAGAACGTCAGAGATTTTGTGGAAGAGAAAAAAATCCTCTTTTTTTAAAAAAAAAACAAAAAAATAAAAATAAAAGATGATAACCCCCAAATCCCCAAATCCCTAATATGTCTCCCACAACTCCACTACATCTCAACCAACACAGAATTTTAGTTCAACCAAAATTCTCACCGTTAACAGAGCAAAAATAATCTTCCACGCTCGCACTGGGATTCGAACACAGGACATCCAACACACTAACACCCTTACCACTTGAACCAACAGGCTCATTCAAATATGAAACTGCACACAATTAAATATAATCCCATTGAGCCATGGTAAAGCTTAATTCTAAAAATAATCAAAATTGCTCAAGGTAAGGCTTGAACTTGAGACCTCACACACACACCTAGAACACTTAACCACTAAAGCAGATACACAATTCTATCAGATATTTACAGAAATAGAAATATATTATTTGGGGCATTACATTCTTGATCAATTAGCCAATCGAATCCCATAAATCGTGAAGCGTAACTGCAACTAGGGACAACTAGTTTGTTATTTCGACATAGTTGTTGGATAAAGGTTATGAATTGATTAAATGCAGGAATTTAATCATTAATTAGCTAATAATTTTCTAGTATATTATTGAATTAGGTGCTGACCCAAACTCCCCAAATAATCCGTAAAGGCGAAGAATGATTGTACGTATGGTTCACATCGATACAGTGTAAGGAATCTAGCTAGTTTTGATTAATAACATAGTTATAATTTCAACGATTGGTTTGAAATCATAAATGGGTGTTTTTGGGCTGGTTTAGTGGTAAATTTATTGAATTATACTGAATTTTGGTTTAGGTTCGTTCAAGGAATTATTAAGGAAAATTGGAAGATTCACCAATGTGCTGCGAGGAAGTAAAAAATAAGGTGTGGGTCTTAAACTCATAAAATTGTTTGAAAATGTTAAATAGCATGTTATATTTGATAAATTATCTTTCTGATTGGATTGGCTTAATATCCAAATTATTGATTTTGTGAGTGGTCGAACTAGGTATGTTTCGAGCCTTAAAAGATTGATATGTTAGTAAAATTGCAAGTTTGATAGTATGAATGTTTGATTGGGTTTGTAATTGCATATTTGAGTTATGAGATATGAGAATGTTTGACTGAATGATACAATGTGTTGAGATATTAAGCTCATGTATGACTTAAATGCATGATATATTTGTTATATTGTGTATTGAAAATGGTGCTATTTATGCACAATGAAAATCTGTAAAGTATGTGAAATTGAACGATATTGATTGATACCAACACAATGGTAATTTGAAAGATTGGAACACTGTTTCAATTTACTGAAAGTATGTGATTATTGAATACATGTTGAGCATGTCAAATGAATGTGAAAAGTATTGAGATATGATTATGTATAAGATTGTGTGACATATTGCATATGCATTGGGTTGGGATTTTGTGGTTGATGGAGGAGTTTCGTGAAGTACCGGTGGCATATTAAGTCCGCATTATTCATAGTCAGTGCACTGCACCTGGAGTAGCAAGGAGAATGGTGATTTATCGCATTTTTACTGGTAAAATTTTTTGCATATTATTATCGGTGGTTTTAACCAAAACGAGCTTAAGCCCATAATGTTTTGGAGTTTGGATGACAGGTTCTAGGGAACTCATGGTGTGTAGCGGATGGTATGGGTAAGAACCTTTTTGCATTGTATCATGTGCACGACATATTCAAATGTTATTGATTTATGCTATGTATTGTATTTTTTTGTATTGAATGGTATCGAAATTAATGATTGTTACTAGAATGAATGATGTCCCATGCTCATACACCATTTGACATTAATTTGATAATGGTTATGTAATGATATGAAATTCCTATGATGTTTATGTTTTCTTTTGTTAAAGCTAATCTGTTTCACTTTATTCGATATTTCTGTTTGTTTAAATAATTGTTTGACTCACACTGAGCTTTTCATAAGCTCACCCACCAATAGTGTTTAACTTTTTATGTAAACCTCGAAATTAGGACCGGACTCGGCATTCGGAGAATCACCTTGGACCTCTGACTATTCTTAATAAGTGTTATTAAGTCTTAATTGGTTTTGGCTTGTAATTTTTAATTATTTCTGGTCTGTGGCTTGGTAACTTTTCTTTTGGGGATTTTTGCATGCATGGATTACTTAAGCATAATAATCGAATAATGCATGATATCAGGCTTAAGTAAAATTTGTTATTGTTCCCTAGTTTCTGCTGCATTGCAAAGGCACCATTTTTGAAAAACAAATTGATAAGGCAACTAATGTAACACCCCAGATTTCTTTAATTCTGGCTTATGTGATTTTGGAGAAGAAAAATATATGTATGTATTTCTAAAATTAATTGACATAACTATCTGTCTGCTTCAGTGGTTAAGTGTTCTAGGAGTATCTGAGAAGTCTTGGGTTCAAGCCTTGACTTGAGCAAAATCTTTGTTTTTTTGTGAATAAAGTCTTGCTCTTGTTCAGTAGGCTTTTAATTCAATGTTGGTAGAATTATATCAGAATGGGCCTGCTGGTCTAGTGGTTAAATGGTGTGTTATTATGCTAGAGGTCTTGGGTTCTATTTTTCATGTTGACAAAGAATATAGTTTTTTGCTATGTGGTTCGGCTAGAGTTTGAATTAGTTTGGACTCCGAGTAGTGAGTGGTTAGTAGGATTTGAGGGAGAAAAATAAGGTTGTGGATGTAGTAGGGTCTTTGTGAAACTCATTCCCTCCTTTAGAATTCTTCCTGCAGAAAAAAAACCTGACATCTTTTTCCTCTTCCCTTCTCTTCTCTCTCTACAATTTCCTTCCCCCTTTGATGCTGAAATTCCCTTTTGTTTTCCTCCTCTCCCTTCTCCTTTGTTTCCCAATACACCCTTTTTGTTTTTCCTACAAGGCTAATTACGTTGTGCGGTAGATGGTAAGTTCCATTTTTCTAAACTCGTTTATTCTCTGGTTGATTGATTAAGAGGTGTGCTGTTGGTATTCAGGAGGAGGGCGTGTGTGGTCGGAAATCACTTTTTGTCGATCTAATTTGGAGTCATGTTCGTTCAGTACTGGTAAGCCGACTTTGCGATGTGGGGATTAATCGATTTAGACTTGTTTTTGGTTACTAAGAGATGAAGTATTCTGATTATAGGTGTTGGCGATCTCAGGGTTGCAAAAACAACAGAAATGATACAGGTGTGTACCCGAAACACAGAAAATAGGATTCGGCAAAAAGCTGAAAAACTTACTGTCGATGCCACACGGGCGTGTGGTCGCCCGTGTAGTAGGCCGTGTGACAGACCACGGGCGTGTGATCGACGAGGCCAGGCCGTGCGCGACAGACACAGCCGCCGTGTGCAACAACGGGCTAAACTAAATGTGTCGTGTGGGCCACACGGGCGTGTGGGACCACACAGGCATGTGGGATTCTGTGCCAAGACCAATTTGGGCCGTGTGGGTCACACGAGCGTGTGGGCCCACACGGACAGGCCACATGGGTGTGCGAGCCCATTTTTCTAAACTGATCTGTAAGGTTGCACGGGTCACCCAAGTTGACTGTGGACCTACTCTAGGGTCGGTAAGCATTACTTAGACCCCTAATTACGTGATCTGATTATGTGATATATGTATTAAACATGTTACACTTAGCATGTATACCGATTTGAATGTATGATCTGTTAATTGCATTATAGCATGCCATCAATTGTATGCTGCATTACATTGGGGTGGGTTGATGATATTTGAGGAAGTATCTGAAAGGCTATTAAGCCTGTTATCTGGCAGCTCAGCTGTAATTATCTGATTATGTGTAGCATTTTGGTACAGCATGGTGTGTAGGGATGGGTGGGTTGGTTTTATCCCTACATGGTGTGTAGGGTTGGTCGGAGATGGTGTGTAGAAGCTGGTGGGTAGGATTCTAATATTTTGTTCTGTTCTGCATATTATATCTGATGGGCTGAGGCCCTAAATTGTATCTTATTCTGTATCTGAGTGGGCTAAGGTCCGCACCGATTCTGTAATGGGCTCAGACCTGAACTGTAAATATTTGACTGTTTTCTGATATTATGTTGTGTGCATGTTTTCTGTGGGGATTACATACTGAGTTTGCGAAAACTCATCCTTTTTCTGTTTAATCTGTTCAAGTAATCCCCAGCATTAGACGGATCGGTGCAGTGGAGGACTCGATGGTGACCACTGCTTCTACTTCACAATAGATTCACGGTTTTTATACTTATTTATGGTTTTGATTATATATGGGAAGAGTTTTATGTAATTATGGCCATTATGGATTTTTGTTTAAATTTAATATTTACAATGTTTTATTGTATTTATTGCTAGAAGTAGGAAAGACCGGGTTTTCAAAAGAAACAAATGTTTTACCAAAACACCACATTTACGCAAACTGTTTTAAAAGCTTCTGTGAAGTATGAATATTTTGGAAAATGAATGACACTATTTAGAATTAACATAAAATAATGAAAAACTTTTAAAAAGGATAAATGGTTTGAGCGTGGCTACGACTTCAAAAGCACAATCATGTGACATCGCCAGATTCGGTTATAACATCTAGGCAGAGTTTAGGGTGTTATATTTAGTGGTATCAGAGCCAAGTTGCAAAACTCGGCTGTGGATTTGGGTTATAAAGATTGGTTTTAAGAAATGATTTTTAAATTATTTGAAATGTTTTTGGACTGAGTATGTGGTACACCGAGTCTCCAGCGTTGATCCTGTAAGTGTCTTGAAACTCTATTTAGACTTGTCTGAAAATACTACTAGCATGCTTGAAACAGCCAATAGGAAGTATACTGTATTGAAAACACTCCAGGTAGTGCAAACTGAAAACTGTAGTGAGACTGAGACTCGCGATAATGAACTCTGAACTTCTGATACTGTTCTGCATAAAATATCTATTAATAAATATCGAAACTGTAACTAATGCATAAAACTGTTAATACATATAAACTTTAAATTTACGATGAGCACATGAAGTATCCACGGACGGGGTACTAGATGTCGTGGTAGAGGGGCTCAAGTTGGGTTCTCATCATCTGGGAATCTACCTAATATAGATACTAGTGAGACACAGGTATCACCTACGACAGAGACTGGGTTTCGAGATTGCATGGCTGGGGACGACGCACTGTCCCAGGCTATGTTGAGGATATTGGAGAGGGTTGCTGGGCCCAACACTGGATCTGGGGGCCGAGGGTCGGTTACGGAACGACTCCGGTCCAATGGTGCTGAATTTTTCAGGGGTGTCACTGAAGTTGCCCCTAACGTGGCCAAATATTGGATGGAGGCCACGGAAAGAATAATGGACGACCTGGATTTTACCACTGAGCAGAAGCTTAAGGGGGTTGTTTCTCTGCTTCGCGATAAAGCCTACCAGTGGTGGTTGACGGTTAAGGAGGGCACTCAGCTCGACCGACTAACTTGGGATTACTTTAAGACTGTGTTCCAGAGTAAGTATTTGGGAGCCAGCTACATTGATGCTAGGATACGTGAGTTTCTTAATCTCACATAGGGGGACCATTCAGTGGCCAAGTATGAGGCTGAGTTCCTGAGATTGAGTCGTTATGCGCAGGGCATGGTGACGATCGAGTATGAGCGATGCGTCTGTTTTGAGGATGGACTCAGGGACAGTTTGCGAGTTCTGATAGCTCCGCAGAGGGAGCGTGATTTTTCTGCTTTAATTGATAAAATGAAGATCGTCGAGGAGGTTAAGCGCGCTGAGCGCCAAAATCGAGAGAGAGGAAAGAATAAAAGCGATTTAGAGCCCTCGAGTTCTGTAATGAGGCCTAGAAAAAAGGTCAGGTTTGATGGGCCAGTGAGATTTGGGCCTCCTGTTACACCTACTAGGGTGGCACTTTATGGGCACTGTGGTAGACGTCATCCAGGCGAATGTTGGAGGACTACTGGAGCTTGTTTAAGATGTGGCTCTACTAGTATTGTGTCAGAGATTATTCGCCGAGAACCGATCAGATGCAAGCTACGATTACTGGTACTGCGCAGCCACCGAAAGTAGTTTAGCAACCACCTAGGGGCCGAGGTTAGGCCAGGGGTGGTAAAGGCATGGGCCGAGGACAGAGATCACCGGGCAGAGGTGATGGACCGACTGAATCGAGCCAGCGTCATCATGGGTACGTTTTTAATTTATAATGTACCTTATTTGGCATTGATAGACATAGGCTCTACACACTCTTACGTAGCCAGTACTGTGTCTGAAACCTTGGGGATTTCGGTTGAGAGTACTTCTAGTAAGGTAACTGTTGTGAGTCTGTTGAGGCAGTTTATCCGAGTGAGTAAATTATTTATAGACGTCCCGTTGGAGGTTCAAGGGACAGTATTTCTGGCTGATCTGATAGAGCTTTCATTTGGGGAGTTTGATGTGATTCTGGGAATTGATTGGCTGGTTAAACACCGGGTAAGTTTGGACTGTACGACAAAAAGGGTCATTTTAAGGACCGAGAGGGACAACGAGGTAGTTGTGATTGGGGAGCAACGAGACTATCTGACTAATGTAATTTCAGCTTTGGTAGTGAAAAAGTTAGTGAGGAAAGGTTGTGAGGCATTCTTGGCCTACATCAGTATTTTTTACTCTGGGGATTCTTCGGTTAAGGACATCAGAACCGTGAAGGACTTTCTAGATGTTTTTCCTGATGAATTACCGGGTTTGCCTCCAAACTGATAAGTGAAATTTGGGATTGAGCTTATTCTAGGTACAACTCTGGTGTCTATCGCGCCCTACCGAATAGCACCGAAAGAGCTGACGGAGCTTAAGGCTCAAATTCAGGAACTGCTAGATCGTGGATTCATTCATCCTAGTGTGTCTCTGTGGGGAGCACTGGTGTTATTTGTGAAGAAGAAAGATGGGACAATGAGGATGTGTATCAACTACCGGAAGCTGAACAAGCTAACAATCAAGAACAAGTACCCACTTCCGAGGATAGATGATCTATTCGAATAGTTCAGAGGGGCTTTTGTGTTCTCCAAGATTGATCTACATTCAGGATATCATCGATTGAGGGTTAAGGAGGCCGATGTACATAAGACGGTATTTAGGACTCGTTATGGACATTACGAGTTCCTGGTTATGCCTTTTAGGTTGACCAATGCACCAACGGTATTTATGGATTTGATGAACCGTGTGTTCTATCCTTATCTTGACCAGTTTGTGGTGGTATTCATAAATGATATCCTAGTGTATTCTAAGACTGAGGGCGAGCACGATGAGCATCTCAGAGTGGTAGTACAGACTCTTCGTAAGAAATAGTTGTATGCGAAGTTCAGTAAGTGTAAGTTCTGGCTCCGGGAAGTAACCTTTTTGGGCGTGTTGATCCTCGTAAGATTGAGGCTATGTTGGATTGGAAACAGTTGAAGAATGTGTCTGAAATTCACAGCTTTATAGGGCTAGCGAGTTATTTTCGACATTTTGTAGAAGGGTTCTCCTTGATTGCAGCACCGTTAACCAAGCTTCTACGCAAGGGAGTTCCCTTTGTCTGGACTGATAAGCAACAAGGGAGCTTCGAGAAGCTCAAATCTATTTTGACTCAGGCTCCGGTTTAGATACAGCCTGTATCTGGGAAGAATTTTGTCGCATACAGTGATGCGTCGCATGTGGGTTTGGGTTGCATTCTGATGTAGGATAGTAAGGTTGTAGCTTATGCGTCACGTCAGCTTAAGCCGCATGAGGTAACCTATCCTACTCCTGATTTGGAACTGGCTGCTGTAGTCTTCGCTTTAAATATTTGGAGGCACTACCTGTACGGTGAGAAGTGTACTATCTACACTGATCATAAAAGCCTCAAATAACTCCTCACTCAGAAGGAGTTAAACCTTAGGCAGCGTAGATGGGTTGAACTATTTAAGGATTATGACTGCACCATCGAGTACCATCCTGGTAAGGCCAATGTGGTGGTGGATGCTTTGAGTCGTAGGGCTATGACCGATCTGATAGCGATGTTCGCTCGACTCAGTTTATTCGACGATGGGAGTCTGTTAGCAGAACTTCAGGTTAAACCTACATGGATTGATCAGATTAGAGGTAAACAGATAGGGGATAAGTTTATTGAGTTGCGTTTTCGTCAGGTTGAGACGGGTGATGCTACTGATTTTGGGATTAACAGTGAAGGGGTACTTTGTTTCTGCGTTCGGATTTGTGTACCGAGTGATGATAAGTTGCGACAGTCGATTCTGAGGGAGGCGCATAGTAGTCCCTATGCTATGCATCCCAGTGGGAATAAGATCTACCAAGATCTCCGAGAGTTGTACTGGTGGCCAAGGTTGAAGCGTAAGGTTACTGACTTCGTTGCTCGCTGTCTGACTTGTCAGCAGGTTAAGGCTAAGCATCAGTTGCCTTCAAGGTTGCTGCAGCCGGTAAAGATACCGATGTGGAAATGGGAACGGGTAACGATGGACTTCGTTAGTGGGTTGCCTTTAACAACCACTAAGAAGGATCCTATCTGGGTCATCGCGGATCGATTGACAAAGTCTGCTCACTTTATTCCAGCCAGGACGGACTTTTCTCTCCAGAAATTGGCTAAACTATATATATCTGAAATAGTGAGACTACATGAGGTTCTTGTCTCGATTATATCCGATAGGGATCCTTGCTTCACGTCTCGATTCTGGAAGAAATTGCATGAGGCTCTGGGTTCAAGGTTAGACTTCAGTACTGCTTTCCATCCTCAGATAGATGGTCAGTCGGAGAGGGTGATTCAGATACTGGATGACATGTTGAAGAGCTGCGTGATTGATTTCCGAGGCAGTTGAGAGGAGTATTTGCCTTTGGCGGAGTTTGCCTATAATAACAACTACCAGTCTAGCATCTAGATGGCGCCTTACGAGGCCTTGTATGGTCGTAAGTGTCGCACTCCCTTATGCTGGACTAAGTTGGGTGAGCAACGTGTACTGGGTCCTGAACTGGTTTCTGAAACTGCAGATAAGGTTCGAGTGATTCGAGATCGAATGAAAGCGGCATTTGATAGGCAGAAGTCCTATGCTGATCTGAGGAGAAAGGATATCAAGTATTCTTTGGGGGGACTTTGTTTTTCTCAAGGTCTCGCCATGGAAGAAGGTTCTGAGGTTCGGTCGCAAGGGTAAGCTAAGCCCTAGGTTTATTAGGTCGTACCGTATTCTAAAGCGAGTGGGGCAAGTCGCATATCAGTTGGAACTACCTCTGGAGTTGGATCGCATTCATGATGTTTTTCACGTTTCGATATTGAGATGCTACCACTCTAATCCCACCATATTGTTCCGGTGGAGGACATTGAAGTTAGACCATATCTAAAATTTGAGGAGGAGCCAATCCAGATTCTGGATCGCGACATTAAAGTTCTGCGAAGGAAGTCTATCCGCTTAGTGAAATTGCTGTGGCGGAATCATAGCACTAAGGAGGCTACTTGAGAGCTGGAGGATTCGATGCGTCAGCAGTATCCTCACCTTTTCTAATAAGGTAAAATTTTGAGGACGAAATTTTCTTTTAGGGGGTAGAGTTGTAACGCCCCAAATTTCTTTAATTCCGGCTTATGTGATTTTGGAGCAAAAAAATATTTGTATGTGTTTCTGAAATTAATTGACATAACTGTCTGTCTACTTCAGTGGTTAAGTGTTCTGGGAGTGTCTGAGAACTCTTTGGTTCAAGCCTTGACTTGAGAAACATCTTTGTTTTTTTGTGAATAAAGTCTTGCTCTTGTTCAGTAGGCTTTTAATTAAATGTTGGTAGAATTATATCAGAATGGGTTTGCTTGTCTAGTGGTTAAGTAGTGTGTTATTATGCTGGAGGTCTTTGGTTCGATTCTTCACGTTGACAAGGGATGTAGTTTTTTGCTATATGGTTCGACTAGAGTTTGAATTAGTTTGGACTCCGAGTAGTGAGTGGTTAGTAGGATTTGAGGGAGAAAAATAAGGTTGTGGATGTAGTGGGGTCTTTTTGAAACTAATTCCCTCATTCAGAATTCTTCCTGCAGAAAAAAAACCTAACATCTTTTTCCTCTTCCCTTCTCTTCTCTCTCTGTCATTTCCTTCCCTCTTTCTGTCGAAATTCCCTTTTGTTTTCCTTTTCTCCCTTCTCCTTTGTTTCCCAATACACCTTTTTTGTTGTTCTTGCAAGGCTAATTGCATTGTGCGGTAGGTGGTAAGTTCCGTTTTTCAAAACTCATTTATTCTCTGGTTGAGTGATTAAGAGGTGTGTTGTTGCTATTCAGGAGGAGGCTATGTGGCTGGAAATCACTTTTTTCGATCTAATTCAAAGTTGTGTTCGTTTGGTACCGGTAAGCCGACTTTGCGATGTGGGGATTAATCGATTTAGACTTGTTTTTGGTTACTAAGAGATGAAGTATTCTGATTATAGGTGTTGGCGATCTCAGGGTTGCGAAAACAGCGAAAACGATACATGTGTGTACCCGAAACACAGAAAATGGGATTCAGTGAAAAGCCGAAAAAGCCTACTGTCGACGCCACACGGGCGTGTGGTCGCCCGTGTGGTAGGCCGTGTGACAGACCACGGGCGTGTGATCGACGAGGCCAGGCCGTGTGCGACGGACACGACTGTGTGATGGCTGGATAGGCCGTGTGCAACAACGGGCTAATCTAAATTAGGCCGTATGGGCCACACGGGCGTGTGGAATTTTGGGCCAAGGACAATTTAGGCCGTGTGGGTCACACGGGCGTGTGGGCCCACATGGGCGTGCGAGCCCATTTTTCTAAACTGATCTGTAAGGTTGCACAGGTTGCCCAAGTCGAATGTAGACCTACTCTAGGGTCGGTAAGCATTACTTGGACCCCTAATTACGTGATCCGATTATGTGATATATGTATTAAGCATGTTACACTTAGCATGTATACCGATTTGAATGTATGATATGTTAATTGCATTATAGCATGTCATCAATTGTATGCTGCATTACATTGGGGTGGGTTGATGATATTGGAGGAAGTATCTGAAAGGCTATTAAGCCTGTTATCTGGCAGCTCAGCTGCAATTATCTGATTATGTATAGCATTTTGGTACAGCATGGTGTGTACGGATGGGTGGGTTGATTTTATCCCCATATGGTGTGTAGGGTTGGTCGGAGATGGTGTGTTAAGGCTGGTGGGTAGGATTCTAATATTTTGTTATGTTCTGCATGTTATATCTGATGGGCTGAGGCCATAAATTGTATCTTATTCTGTATCTGAGTGGGCTAAGGTCCACATCGATTTTGTATTAGGCTCAGACCCGAACTGTAAATATATGACTGTTTTCTGATATTATGATATATGCATGTTTTCTGTGGGGATTACACACTGAGTTTGCGAAAATTCATCCTTCTTCGGTTTAATCTGTTCAGGTAATCCCCAGCATTAGATAGATCGGTGCAGCGGAGGACTCGTCGGTGACCACTGCTTTTGCTTCACGATAGATTCACGATTTTTATACTTATTTATGGTTTTGATTATATCTGGGAAGAGTTTTATGTAATTATGGCCATTACGGAGTTTTGTTTAAATTTAGGATTTATAATGTTTTATGGTTTTTATCTCTAGAAGTAGGAAAGAGCGGGTTTTCAAAAGAAACAAATGTTTTACCAAAACACCACGTTTACGCAAACTGTTTTAAAAGCTTCCACGAAGTATAAATGTTTTGGAAAACGAACAGCGTTTTGGAAACGAATAACTGATCGCTGTAAATCAGAGTTTTAAAATTTATAAAAGAATGATCGAACCTGGAAACTAACTCTGACAACGATTAAAGGCAAGTGCACCTATCGAACAGTAGTATTGCTTAGGCAAGACCGGATTATCGAACCCAAAGGAACTAAAAGTACTAATACTAACTTTCTTTCTATTATTTAGCCTAAATTAAGTGAAGTTGTTTATTAATCTAAATTAATTAACTACTAGACTAAAGACTCTAAGACAAAGAAGAATGAATTTTGAAAATAACTTGGGAAAAACTCAGTTGATTTAGACGATACCCTAGGAAGAATCCACCTAGACTTCACTTGTTATCTAACACTAAACCATACGATTTATTCACTTAGTTTGATCCGTAAGACTCCCTAACGTATATTAAACCCTCTCTCAAGGCGAATAACGTCTAACCCTAGGTTAATTAGTGGAACTCTCGTTCTCTTCTAATAACCCCCTAGAATAGCAGTAAATCGATCTGTGGACTCCCATATTAGGTTTCACCCTAATCTGGCAAAATCTAAATCACCCTATCTCTACGCGTGCGATCAACTCCGCTTAATTATGTTGGATCTACTCTTAGGCAGGGTCTATTCCTCCTCCACCTAAGCACATTAAATTTGGATTATGCTCACATAATTAAGAACAAACTAAGTATTTATCATATAATTCATAAAACAATAACAAGATTCATCATAGGTTTCATCCCCTTCGGGTATCCGAAGGTTTAGTTCATAACAATAAAGGAAAACATCTCAAGAGAAAAGATAAAACAAAACATAAGAAATCCCTAAAACCCCCTGAAGGAATTGAAGAGGAGATCCTCCGTCTTGAGTATAACTCTGGCTTCTTGAGATGGATCAACTGGCTATCCCTGAGTGAATCTCCACAAATCTGCCTTCTCTGGCCTAGCACGACGCCCCTAGACGATGGCTTTGGGATCCCCTTTTCAGGTCATACTTAGGGTGTATTTATAGGCTTTTGAAATACGTTTCTTTCTCCCTAAGTATCCTTTCCCGAATGAAATTGCTCTTTTCCACGGCAGAGGCACGGCCATGGCACACGCTCGTGTAAATCGTGGACAGGTCGTGTTCGGATTTCCTTAATGAGACACGGTCGTGTGAGTCAGCGTTAGACCGTGTTCTAGATGATTGACTTGGAACGGCCGTGTGGGTCCAAGTCCAGGCGTTGTCGATTTCTTCATTGGTCTGTTTTGGTCCGTTTTGAGCCCGTTTCTCGTTCTTTTTATCCTTGGGTGCTTCCCTAAGTATAAGACATGAAAAGAAAGGATTAAGAGCACCTTTTTACATAAATCAAGGGATAATTCAGCCAAAAGCATACTAAATGTGGGCCTAGAATATGTTACTATTTTAGTTTATCAAATACCCCCACACTTAAGCTTTTGCTTGTCCTCAAGCAAAATTCTCAACTTACAATTAAAACGAACTTTCTATAATTCATAATAGTCATTGATAGTGTCTCATCATAATTCAGAGATAATTTATACATGGATAATTCAACTCAAAGTGTCCTAAAAATTCAAACAATATAAGTCATAGATTTTGTAGCACGAAAATATAGGTGTCTTCCCTTACTTAAATAATTACCTTTAATTTGAAATCGACAAGGATTGACATCCTCACAAAAGATTCACTCAAATCACTCAAAGTGTTTAAGGTTCAAAATTTAGGCACTCAAAAGTCGAACATGAAAAGTTAATCCCATAGGCTTGCATGAAAATCAAATCTCCACCACTGAAATATGAGATGAAACACAAATCAAAAGGTCTTTAATGTGGTGTAACTTGGGCTAGGGTTAAGGTGTGGAATAAGGCTAATTTAGAGGGTTAGAATCAAGATTGAATTGACAAATTACCTAACTAAGAACTAATGAACTAATAATAATAATTACATCAATTGAAAACTAATAATACTAATAATACGAGCTTCTTTTTTTGATATTTGGATTTTAAATGTATAAGCTCGTTTAATCACATAACTAATAATGAATATACTTCTTTTTTTTTAAGAACTAACTAAATACATAATAAAGGATAAATTACTGAAGTAAAAATCATAGTTAGGCAACTAATCAAAATCAACTCTCGATATAAGGGTAGTTAAAGAGGATGGTGAAAACGAATAAAAAGGGTTTTGGGTTAATATTGGCGGGTAAGTCAATAAATGGGTTGTTAGGATTAAAAAGGGTTCACTAGGGGTTAATTTGTGAGGGTAGGCTTTTTATGGAGTAAGTGGGTTAGATCCTAGGTGCCTTTGTAATCTATGTGTATCAAATAAAAAAAATGTGGTCTCGACATGTATAATCGATGCAAGTTCTAGAATAACAAATCAGTGTTGACATACTCATAATCAATAAAGTGAGCAAGAAAAAGAATGTATGCTCTATAAGGCTCAAAAACTCACAAAAATTATAGGTATTTTGATGTCAACCTCGTAAATTTCAAACTTCAAAGTAATATTTAAACTCAGTTCGACAACCTAGAAAATTTTTAATTCAGAAAAATAGACTTATCATGCTTGATTCTCTAGTATTCTTAGAATTTAATTATCAATGCACAATTATCAATGACTTAATCTAAAACATATCAATAAAAATCATAAATCATCAGAAATTTCATCCTAATTAGTAATATGAGTAATTTACTTTCAAACAAGACTAAATTCAGGGATTTGAGAATAATGCAAAATGTTTAGTACCTAATTTTAGAAATTTGAGAATAATGAAAAAAATTAGGCACCTTTTTAGGTTGTTCACCCCCCACACTTAAGATGTACATTGCCCTCAATGTACAAAGATAGATAATATCATATAAAATCATAAGATATTGGAAGAAGTGAAACTCCCTGAATTTTTGGATGGCTCCTTGAGAGGAGATTGTGTCTTTGGTGGTGGTGATGGGTCATCTGGATGACGAACCTACGCTAGATGAAGAAATTGGGAGGCTCATGCAAGATTAGCCAAGAAATCTAAAGAAACCTTAACAATATACTAATAATATAATTAAAGACAAGAAAGATAAAGAGAAGGAGACTAAAAAGGAAAATAAACTAAGTTTAAAAGATAAAGGGGCTTGAGAATCCTTATGGTAGATGGTTCGAGAGGTGGGTGTGACTTTGAAGGTGACGGAGTTGTTGGTGATGGTGGAAGTGGTGTGATTCCCAAGCAGCCTTAAGAACCTAAAAACAAGAAACTAAAACAATATAAACTAAATTAAGTAGAAGCGAAGTAAAGATAAAGAAAATAAAGGAGAAGATAAAAATAAAAGAACAGATATTGGTCTCAAAGACCCTTGGCTTGTTGTTTGGATGAAGCTGCCGGCATGAACTCAGGTGAATCGGTCTCCTTTGAGGAGATTGGCCTTTTACGCTTCTTTGCCATGGATATGATTTTGTTGTAGCTCAAGAGTATGAGGATTTATTAGGAAAAGGAAAAAAACAAAAGGGAGAAAAGAAAGAAAGGAAGAAGAAGAAGAGTAGGTAAGGAGGGAAATGAGAGGGGCATGGTATTTAAATAGAATCTCAAGTCTGGCAATTTACCACGCCCGTGGGTTGAAGGTGTGTCGATTCACACGGCCGCATCGCACGGTCGTGTCCCTAGGCGTGTTGGTTATCCCACGCTCGTGTCTAGCCTGTGTTCGACAAGTCAATATGTTGGCATGGGTTTAAGGCACGGGCGTGTTCTGCCCGTGGTTGGAAAGTCAGTAGCTTCACACGATTATGGGGCACGGCCGTGCCCCTTTGTCGATGCCCGTGGTGTAGTGGTTGGATCCGTGACGTCGAAAAGTGGTTGGAATTGATTCGCACGGCCTCTGCTATGTCGATGCGGGGATTCTTATGGTCCACACGGCCACGCCACGGCGTGTGTGCAAGTCAGTAGTGTCCTGGAATTTCGCACCCTTGTTAGTTTATAACTAAGTGTTTTGAAAGAAAAGAAGAAAAGAAAAATAAATTTAAAGCAAAATATGAGAATAAATTATGTTAGTGCTCGGGTTGCCTCCCGAGAAGCGCTCGCTTATAGTCTTAAGCTAGACTCTCTCTCTCTCGCTTTGTCGTGGTGGTTTGAGGAGTTGGAAGTCCTTCCTCATGCTATCACTTGCGTCTTCGTGAAAAAATTTAAGTCGAGATGTGTTTATAGTAAAAGTACCAAAAATAGGATTACTTACCTCGACTGTTCTGTGTGGGAAAACCTTTGGTTACCCTAAAAGATATTTCTTTGTTTGTGCTAGGGTCAGGAGGAGATATTTGAGGATCTGCTCTGATCTAATGATGCACTGGTCCCCTATTTTGAAGTGGTTTGTTGTTCCTATTATCTCTTTTGGGGCTCCTTGATTTTATCTTGTGTGGTGGTTACGGTTCTTCGTCGTGTATCCCTAATTTCTCCTTGAAGTGTGTCTTCCACTCGTCTAGATCATCGAACTGAATCCTCGATCTTCATGAGTTATTTCTTTGTTGGCATGGGGTTTAGGATCGGGTTCGGTTGTATTCTTTGTGGTGCTTCACGAAAATAAGGGTTAACCGAATGGTTATCAGTATAATTTACGTCCTCACCTTGATTACTCGATATTCTAGCCGAGTCGAGAGCTTTGATGGTGACTGTCTCATTACCTACGCAAAGTATGAGTTCTCCTGCATCAACATCAATTTTCATCCTGGCAGTTGCTAAAAAGGGTCTTCCTAAAATTAGGGGTATCGAATTATCCTCATCCATGTCTAAGACAACAAAGTCTGCTGGGAAAACGAATCTGTCAATTTTTACAAGAACATCTTCGATAATACCCCTAGGAATTCTAACAGTTTTATCAGCTAATTGAATGCTCATCCTAGTTTGTTTGGGTTTCCCTAAACCTAATTGTTTAAACAATTTATAAGGCATGACATTTATGCTTGCCCCTAAATCAGCTAACGCATTATCAACAGTTAGTTTACCAATTAAACATGGAATTGTAAAACTCCCTGGATCTTTTAGCTTTTGTGGTAGTCTATTTTGGAGAATTCTTTGAGCACTTTGCGTTAAGTTCCACATGTGATGACTCGCCTAACTTCCGTTTGTTTGTCGAAGCTCTTTTAAAAATTTCCTAGAATCGGCATCTGCGAAAGAGCTTCAAGTAATGGTAAGTTAATATGTAATTTCTTTAAAAGTTTAAGAAACTTACCGAATCGTTTCTTACGTGTCGTCTCTTCTTAATGCCTCGGGGTAAGGTACGCGAGGTTGGTACTCCTTGATTAGCGATTTTGGCTTGTCTTGTGTTACCTCAACTTTACCTTTTTCTCCTCGTTTCCTTGTGTTTGGTCGGGTTCGTCTACTTCTTCGCTTCCTTGAGTGTTATGGCTTGGATTTGCTCCTTTGGATTAATTTCAAGATTACTCGGTAGACGCCCTTGCGGTCGTTCGGATAATAGCTTTGCAATTTCTCCGTCGATCGGGTAATTTCCGATTGCCTTTGTAAGTCCTCCAACTTGGTTCTCGATCTTTTGATCGATGTTTGTTGGGTGTCGAGTGTTACCTCGCTTTTTAGAGACGGGCTTCGTGGATGCTATAAATTTCTTCAACGTCTCTTCAAAGATTCGACTCTTTTTCCGTGGATAGGGCTGATTTTGGAAATTTTGAGGAGGTTGTTGTCTTTGATTTCCTTGATTTCCTTGTCCTCCCCACGAAAAATTTAGGTGGTTCCTCCAACCTGTTTTATAATTATTACTATATGGGTTATTATTAGATCTGAAATTGTTACCTATATAGTTCATCTGCTCGCTCTCTATGCTAGGTTGGTAGGGTGGGTGGGTACTCGTGATTCGCCACAGTTCCACTTGTGTCGCATCGCATGACTGGATGTACCGCAAAGAACACAAACTATCAATCTTCTTATTCATCAACTCTACCGATTTGATAGCATGGTTATCGCTGCGTCGAGGTTGTAAACTCCATTGCTTTTGTTGGCCTTATTCTTGTAACTTGCCATCGATAGTTATTCAAATGACATCTCTTCTATAAATTCGTAGGTCGCCTGTGAGTTCTATTATTCAGGTTCCACCGGTCATTGAGTCGATTAGTTGTCTCGTTGAGGGGTTCACACCGTTATAAAAGTTTGGACTTGGAGCCACAATGGTAAACCATGGTGTGGACACCTTCTCAAGAGATCCTTATATCTCTCCCATGCATCGTATAATGTCTCTAAATCCATCTGCACAAAAGAAGAGATATCATTACGTAATTTGGTCGTTTTGGCGGTGGGAAATATTTTAATAAAAATTTTTGGTCATTTGTTCCCATGTAGTGATTGACCCTCGGTAACGAAGTTTAACCAACTATTTAGCTTTATTCTTTAATGAAAAGGAAATAATCGAGTCATATGGCATCATCGTAAATGCCATTTATTTTGAAGGTATCGCAGAACTCTAAAAATTAGCTATATGAGCGTTTGGATCTTCGCCCCGTAAACCATCAAATTGAACAAAGCTGTTGAATCATTTGTATAGTGTTAGGCTTTAATTCAAAATTATTAGCAGCTATATGAGCCTAACAATACTTGATTCGGCTCCTGTTAAATGCGGTTTAGCATAATCAAACATAGTACGAGGAGCATTATTTTACGCCACATCTTGTGGTGGAAGATTATTTTAAATCCATCCCTTTGGTAGGATTAGATCTGTCTTCTCGCTCTCCTTGGAAATTTAGGGCTCTACTAATTTCTCTGCGATTTCTTGAGCGGTAGCTTCAATGTCACCGCCAGTATTCTAAAGGTCCTCTCAGGTTCCTTCTAGTCATAAACTAGAGGTACCTGCGAGGAAAAGAAAGAAAGAAAATTTTAGCAAATTTAAAATTAAAACTAAAATGCCAAAAATAAAAAATAATGGCTAAAGTAATAAAAATAGAGTTTTCTTAATATTTTAGTAGTTCCTAAGCAATGCGCCTAAAAACTTGATCATTTGTAAATCGAGTTTTAAAATTTATAAAACAATGATCGAACCTGGAAACTAACTCTGACAACGATTAAAGGTAAGTGCACCTATCGAACAGTAGTATAGCTTAGGCAAGACCGGATTATCGAACCCAAAGGAACTAAAATTACTAATACTAACTTTCTTTCTATTATTTAGCCTAAATTAAGTGAAGTTGTTTATTAATCTAAATTAATTAACTACTAGACTAAAGACTTTAAGACAAAGAAGAATGAATTTGGAAAATAACTTGGGAAAAACTCAGTTGATTTAGATGATACCCTAGGAAGAATCCACCTAGACTTCACTTGTTATCTAACACTGAGCCATACGATTTATTCACTTAGTTTGATCCGTAAGACTCCCTAACGTATATTAAACCCTCTCTCAAGGCGAATAACGTCTAACCCTAGGTTAATTAGTGGAACTCTCGTTCTCTTATAATAACCCCCTAGAATAACAGTAAATCGATTTGTGGACTCCCATATTAGGTTTCACCCTAATCCGGCAAAATCTCGTCACCCTATCTCTACGCGTGCGATCAACTCCGCTTAATTATGTTGGATCTACTCTTAGGCAGGGTCTATTCCTCCTCCACCTAAGCACATTAAATTTGGATTAAGCTCACATAATTAAGAACAAACTAAGTATTTATCATATAATTCATAAAACAATAACAAGATTCATCATAGGTTTCATCCCCTTCGGGTATCCGAAGGTTTAGTTCATAACCATAAAGGAAAACATCTCAAGAGAAAAGATAAAACAAAACATAAGAAATCCCTAAAACCCCTTGAAGGAATTGAAGAGGAGATCCTCCGTCTTGAGTATAACTCTGGCTTCTTGAGATGGATCAACTGGCTATCCCTGAGTGAATCTCCACAAATCTGCCTTCTCTGGCCTAGCACGACGCCCCTAGACGATGGCTTTGGGATCCCCTTTTCAGGTCATACTTAGGGTGTATTTATAGGCTTTTGAAATACGTTTCTTTCTCCCTAAGTATCCTTTCCCGAATGAAATTGCTCTTTTCCACGGCAGAGGCACGGCCATGGCACACGCCCGTGTAAATCGTGGACAGGCCGTGTTCAGATTTCTTTAATGAGACACGGCCGTGTGAGTCGGGGTTAGACCGTGTTCTAGATGATTGACTTGGCACGGCCGTATGGGTCCAAGTCCAGGCCGTGTCGATTTCCTCATTGGTCCGTTTTGGTCTGTTTTGAGCTCGTTTCTCGTTCTTTTTATCCTTGGGTGCTTCCCTGAGTATAAGACATGAAAAGAAAGGATTAAGAGCACCTTTTTACATAAATCAAAGGATAATTCATCCAAAAGCATACTAAATGTGGGCCTAGAATATGTTACTATTTCGGTTTATCAATGACACTATTTAGAATTAACATAAAATAATGAAAAACTTTTAAAAAGGAGAAATGGTTTAAGTGTGGCTACGGCTTCAAAAGCACTATCATGTGATATCGCCAGATTTGGTCATAACGTCTAGGCCGGGTTTGGGGTGTTACAACTAAGTTTCCAAAATGATTTGAAAAATGGTTTTTCCGCTTCATTAGTTTAACATCGAGTTTTTTTTTTCAAGAAGAGCGATAAGCAAATGTTTTTTCTAAAACAACCCTATCAACAATAAAATGAATCCTAAGCATACACGAACTAATGAATGAATGCTTTTAAGCTAACTCAAAGTACAACAACAGTTTTCTCTAAAATGAGTTTATTTGAAGTCTTCAAAAGTAACATAAGTTAGCTTAGCCATTTCGGTGGCTAATGTAGCCTTCTCAATCTAGCCATAACATCTTGGCCGGGTTTGGGAGGTTACATTGAATAATTTCTAACCTTCACCTCTTATAGCATAATTTTCTAACCTTCACCTCTTATAGCATAATTTCAATTAAAATTTATTATCATGTATTACGGAGCATCTCTTTTTCTTTATAAGATTTTGCAAAATTTAATGTTTTAGACATGCTACAGGCATGAACTAATGTGAACTCGGTTATGAGTTGTTTGACGATTTAAGTGTCCCGATCGTCTAACCTTTACAAAGCTTAAAACCAAAGTATTTATAGGCAAACACAAAGGAAAATGAATGGACACAAATCAGTCATTAATATTGTTTCTAGAATGTTCAATAAAATGCATTAAACTTTAACATCAACCGAACAACCAAGAAAGCTTCATAAATTCGTTTATTAAGTCCATGTACTTGAAATCAATGTGGGTAGGTGCTCATTAAGGTGTTGCACCGAATTTAGGCATGCTTAAGGATTAAGAAAACTCCAAAAGTCACATTCAGCTCCTATGATGAATAGTGGCATTAAATGGCGCATATAAATGATCAATGGCCATATTTTCTTCCCAAAACCGAACAACCCTTGGTGTGAAAGCTTTTGATCCTCTTTGATAAACGAACAGCCCTTTTGAAGCCTTAATTAGGTTGTTGGCCATTGGATTCTCCCTAGGACACATTAAACAATCATTAGACACACTTAAAGCAATTAATAAGTTGTAATGAAAACACATTAAACATGTAATGAAATGGACATATTAGATAGCTAGTTTTAAGAGTAATTTAAAATGCAATAAGACTAACTAATTAAACTATCAACCAATCTAACTAAAAACTACCTTATTTAAAAAATGCTTTTGAGACACATTAAAAATGCAGTAGCACAAATTTAAACTAGGATTAAAAAGCTATGTAATAAAAACTAATATGGATGAATTTTTAGGCCTTAATAGCCCACATGCACACGTTGCATGGATTTCAACATCCTCTTCTTGCATTTAAGCCCTTCAAACTTGGCTCAATCTCAGGTCTGTTTAGTCGAATCACATGACGTCACCAATATCACGTCATGTACTTCACGTAATGTACACAATGCATTCATATTTATCATAATATCTATTAGTATCATCTTTTTTTTAGCCTTATACTTTTTCACAACTAGTAGAATTATAATGTCAATATAAACTGTGCTAATTGATAATTTTGTCATAATTTTATCTAGTATCCACATATAAGTAATATTATGACATTTACTTCTAGAAATGTCTAAACCAATGAAAGGTCCATAATGTTATTATTTCAACAAAAGAAATATAATTTTTATAAAAGTATATACAATATTCACTTTAGGGAATATGTCGAAATATTCAAATAGCCAGATTGAGTTCAATGATCAAAAGTGATCATGGAATTTAATATGTCGAAATATTCAAATAGCCAGATTGAGTTCAATGATCAAAAGTGATCATGGAATTTATTATATTTACTACAAACATTCACTTCAAGGAATGTATACAAAATAATTATGAAAATAATGTAAACTTATCTCATATTATTTACCAATAATATCATAAGATATTATCCGCTCCAAAGAATGATTAATTAGTATAAACCATTAATCATTTTGTTTCAGGAATAAACATTTAGCAACATTTTGGACTATCCATCTTGCACTTATCTATTTGCCAATAACAACAATAAGTTCCATTCACTTCTAGGAATGAATAAACAATATAATTTGTTAACAAAGCCAATAAAGTCGTCATTGTTTGCAAATTTACTTCAATATCATTGGGATAAATCAAATGTGTCTATACATTGTTCCCTTTTTCTTTTTAATCAAACATTGGCAAAATACTCAACCAATATGTATGTGTCAAATGATATTTGAGTATCACATAAATATTTTCATTAAAATTATTATAATCACTATAGTTATAGTGATTATTATACCCATACTAACCCATCAAAGACCATGCTCACATTGTCATTCACCTTAGGGAATGAAACAGATCTAATGAGAACTTTTTTTCATTATCATAATTTCTTTCAAAAACTAATCCATAATTTTAGAGAATCTTTTACATGTTTTCATACAAAAATTCATGATTAATATCATTATACAGTTCTCAAGCATGTATAGATTTGAAGTCCAAACTAATCATTGCATATAATACACAAATAAATCGCATATAATACACATTTACAATAGACAAGAACATATAAGAGCAATCATATAATTTAATCAAAATTAAAACTAAACCAATAAATTCTATAAAAAATAACAAATATATATCCACATAGAAAGCACAAAAAATAAACTTGAGAAGGGATTTATAAATTCATAGAGATGCAAATAGAGAATTATATAAATTGAACTTCTTAATAGAAATCGAATCAAATTTTAAAAAAATTATTAGACTTATTAGGTAATTGTGGATGAGAAGTAGAGATTATGATCATTTTTTGCAGTGAAGAGAAAATGATCATCCTCAAGCAAATCTCCAGCAATCACTCACGATTTATTCTAACCAAACAATTAAATTTCAATACTTGGAGCCCAACAAAATTTTGACGTAAACTAAGGACATATCACTCTTGAATAAAATTATGCCGATAACTTTTTATAAAATAATAATAATGCAAAGAATGCCATAATAATATATGAGAATAAAAGGGATTTTATTGCATTTCTCTTCTTTTCTATCATCCTTACAAGTAGTATACGAAGATGAAAGGTGAAGAGTTAAAGAAGATGAAAGGTGAAAGGTTAAGGAAGATAAAAAGTTAAACATCTACTTAATAGCATTCATAAAAATAAATTGTTAATACCAAAATCATTCTAAACATCAAAAGTTCAATAATTTACACTAGAAAAATTGAAGAAAAAACCTGCCCCTTTCAATGCATTTTCATTGTTATTTGGTTACACATATTTTTGGATAAATAAAGGGTTTTAGTTATCCAAATCAAAAAAAAGCTTCTTATGATCAAACAGCAAAAAGTAATGGTTATGCCTACCCTTTTAACTCATTACATCAGAACCTCAAATTCTACCTTCATCAAGATGATTAAAGAATTTGTTAATATTGCATAGTCTATATCAAATAAATTATAAATTTGTTACAGTACCTCAATCTATATTGGATTACAACCATGAAATTGTCTAAATTTTTTAAATTTGTCCATTCCATGCAAGTTCGAAAGCCACGAGGCTTGATTCAAAGATGAACCATTGCCCAAGCCAACATCAATTCCAAAGTATCAACCTTCTAATACAAATTTTCTTTCTTATCTAACTAATACAAATTTTCCAACATATATATAATCAATTCAAATAATAGAAATGAATATGTCAAAGGATCAAAATAAACATTACACCTCAAACATGAAAAATAAAAATATAATAACTCACTAAAAATATACTACACAAAAAAAAATTATACCTCAACCATTTTGGGTCGTATGGGTCACACGGGCTAAGTCATTTTGGGTCGTGTGGGTCACACGGGCTTATGGAACCAAATTTCAAAATTTTTCCCTAGGGTTGTACATGTCGTCCTGATAGATTGTGGGCCTTCCGTAGGGTCGGTATGTATGGTATAAGTCGTAAAGCATGAAATTTACTACTCTGTTAGATTGAAATTGACATAAATAACATCTACAAAAGTATTGTGTCATATGATATGTATGATTTGTTCTGTTATGTATGAGTATGTTTAGTGTTTATTATACTAGCATGCATGTGATATACGTTCTGGTATCTATCATTGTGTTATATCTGATATTCTATCTGTATCTGGTTATGGGGCGGGTTATGTAATATGAGGAGGAAGTATTCCATGTGAGGCGATATCTTACCAATATACTAGCAGAAATGCTGTGATTATTCTTCAAAAGTGTCGTATGTACACTATGCAGTGTGTAGGGCTGGGTGGGTGTTTTATACCCCACGTGGTGTGTTAGGATGGTCGAAGTTGGTGTGTAGAGGATGGGGGTAGGATTATGCATATTTATATCTGTACGATTCTGTTATAATTCTAATTCTGCAAAATATTTATGCGTACATCTTAATTTTATGTTTATGTATGCATTACACACTAAGTTGTCAAACTCACTCTCTGTTTGTCTGTTTCATTCAGGTATCCCTCAGACTTAGGCGGGTCGGTGCGACAGGAGCTCGGATGTAACCACTTTTTTGTAAAACTTTATTTACATAGAATTTGTTTAATTAAAATTTTGGTTTGAGAGTTTTGTAATTTTAGGACTCTCTGAGCATTTGGGTTTAATTTTGGATTTGGATTTTAATTTGGAATATCTTGCATGACATGTGATAAAAAGATTTACAAAATCAACCGTTTTCGAGAAAACAAAATCAGATTTTTAAAATATAACGACTTAAGAACTTCCGCTGTAATTTGTTTGTTTTATTTGATAATGTAAACAATTGACAGTTTTAAACTATTAAATATAGCAATGCATTTTTTTCTTAAATAAAGTGGACACTTTAGTAAAAATGATATACAATCCTTTCAAAAATAAATATGATCAGATTTATAACTTTCCTTCGTAACACTTCCAGATTCAGTCGTAACGTCTAGGCCGGGTTTAGGGTGTTACACATATTTTTAGAAGCATATATCATGTCAAAATGTCATATCATATCAGAATAAATCCTACCCCCATCCGCTACACACCAACTTTGTCCAACCAATCGCACCAAATAAGACTACAATAGTCCATTCATCCAATCACGCTAGGTCATGGTGGTATGCCATTCATAATGGTGCAACTGAGCTGCCAGACAGATATTGCGACTTAACCGCCAGAATTGCAGTAATACTGCCAGAAAACACTTCCTCCATCATTTCAAAACCCACCCCAAGGCACATGCATAATCATAACAACATACATATATATCACATGAATGGTATGGCATGTATACCTAAACATATCATATCGAACATAACATATCATTTTGCTTATACTATCAATTATTTTACACACAGGTGTCATGCATGTTTTTACACATAATTATGCTTTCAGAGTTATCGAAACACAAATCTTACCTAAGTTTTTCACCTACCTTAACTATAACACATACTAACACATATTGATAGATGTCACAGTTCGAGCCTTATTTAAACCAAACGAACCCCACAGAAGGTCTAATTATGAATTTCTAAGTCAAATGCGCCTAAGTGAAAATTTTCGATAAATGGGCCCACATGACTATGTAGCCCACACGGGCCAAATAGCCTAGACTATAGGGTCCACACGGTTTGGCACACGACCATGTGGCTCACATGGTGTAACACCCTAAACCTGGTCTAGAATTTTAGACCGAATTTCAGATGCTACATTGATCACCAAAGTGATCGTAGGTAAATTTTTACAAAACAAGTTATTACGTTGAACCGAAATATTTAATCGCCTAATTTCAGTCAGCAAAAATTACAGATAAGTTTATTATAAAACTGGAAATATATGAACGAATAAAAGGTAAAACAGAACTTGTTCCATAATTTTATAAAACCTTATAATTCAAAAATTGAATAACAAAACAGAAACTGAAAATACGACTTGTACTATATTATTCTCCAAGACTGTCCGAGATCTCCGCATACCGAGTCCAGCAACAAAATTCTGAAATATACCTGACATAGAAACAGAAGGGGGTGAGCTACACGAGCTCAGTGTGATTCAAAACCAATCTAACTACAGAAACATAGAATAGGATGCCGGATAGCAGTTCAATAAAGAAACGTACTCACAAATACATACAGATCCAGAAGGTAACCAGAAACCAACATCTCAAAACTAAATAACAATTCGAGCACACTAAGTCAATCTCACAGGCACACTGTCATAGGTTCTAATCAATCAAATAGAAATAGTCAGAGAATCCCAGATGCAGAACACTCAAACAGATGCGTATGTATGCAGTCTGATATTAAAAGAACCCACCCATCCAGCCAAACACACCTCTCTGTTCCCCGATCACACCTCGTAAGAGCTGTTTGAGCTCATCCAACCAAACACACCACATAGGACCAAGTAGGCCCATCCAACCCTACACACCATATAAAGTCATCCCGGGTTGCCCGGCAACAATGACCCGCCACCCTGGATTGCCTGGTAACGGTGGCTTATCAAAATGCAGTTGAACTGCCAAATCAAATATATATACGTAGCATAGCTAAAGTACATGCGGTACAGTGCAATACGATAAATCGCTATACCAGTAATTTGTAGTTAAACTGCCTGATCAGATAAATATACGAAGCAAGGTTGACATATGTGCTGTACAGTGCAGTGCGGTAATCTGCAATACAGACAAATTGTAGTTTAAACTGCTAAATTAGATCAGAATCAGACTCCCTTCTCTTCAGAACCTATCCCAAAATATTCTATGCAGGTGTATGTATGCATACAATCTCACAAAATAGAGACACAATATCAAACAGTCAGACAGAACAGCTATGCACACACACCCAAAAGAACAGATTCAGATTCAAACATCTCACATAATAGTCACAGATACACTCAGGCCGAAGCCCAGATCAGATAATTCTTAGCCACCCTGACTAAAGATCAGCCAAGGCAAAACACACAGAATCAAAATAGGTGACTTAAAGCCACACGGCCGTGTGCTCCGGCCGTGTGGGAAAACCTAGGCTGTGTGGGAAAACCTAGGCCGTGTGGGGTCCAAAATGCCCATGTGGAGGGAGGTACACGGTCGAGTGGTAGATGCACATGCCCGTGTGATGCAAGGACACGATTGTGCGAACAGGCCATGTAAATCACTGTCCAAATTTGCTAAATTAAAGTGAAGGGTAGACACGACCGTGTGAGGGTCTCACACGCCCGTGTGCCCCACTAGACACGGCCATGTGCCCAGAACACACATCCGTGTGGGATCCCTAAATCCCTAAATTAGCCACACGGTCGTGTGGCACCAAAACTCTAAATCCCTAATTCCCAGTCACAAACGCCCGTGTACCCAGGGCACGGCACTGTGAACATTGACAAAAACTTTAAAGCGGCCACACGGCCGTGTGGCCAGACCATGTGGCACCCAAATTTCACCCGGAACCTTAATTCCCAAAAGCACACAGCCATGTGAGTCGTCACACGCCCGTGTGGACACTTGTGTGGTCACGAAACAACCCGAAAATAGCCTCGAAAAATGTGCTTTCAGCCACAAGGCACTTTTGGATCCTCGTTAGATCAAAATTATACAAAACCATACACATTCCAAGCATAAAGCAATGATATCACATCCATAGTTGACTTTTTGCAAAGTCAAATTAGAATTCAGAAATAAAATAGAAAGGTTCGAAACCCACACCTGTTTTGTGATCTACGACATTCTGACATCAACTTGGCGACGAGGAAACGACTCTTCCGAAATCACACATCACCATTTTTGAAAGTATAAGAAAAGAAGCAAAAAGAAAAGCCAAACGGCAAAGAAAAGAAAGGAAAGAAATAAAATAAAACAAAACAAAAAGGAACGTGCCTTGAAGAATTAAAATAATTATAATAAAAATATAATAATAAACTAAAACTAACTAGAATAAAATAAGTAGCAAAATCAAACTAAAAAGAAAATTCACTCAAAAAGCACACACAAGGACTCGAACCCAGAACCCAGAAGCAAACTATCACACACTCAACCACCAGACCAGTAGGCCCATTCTGACACTAAAATGCATAACTAAACATAACAGCGCAACCTTCTCGCTGACCCTAACCACAAACCTCAAAACTTTTAAGCCTAAAATTTGGGGTGTTACACATGGTCTGCCACACGGCTGTGTGATGCATAGCAATTTCGAAAACAGCCTATGTTTTCAAGTTCTAATCGACATTTCGAGGTTAGAATCACACACCTGATGCTATTTCTGATTATCCATACATTAGAGCACTCCCGAATCCCCGAAAAATTAGCATTCAAAACAATATCTAAACCGCCAGAGAATTGCATATCTTACACCCTTTGCACAAATCTTGGATTACGACCGAAAATGAAGAGTCAAAATAAATAGTCCACAATGGCTTAATGGCAACAACCAAATGTAACAGCTAAAGGAAAAAGAAAATAAGAGATAACAAGAAAGAAAGAAAAGAAAACATGATAAAGAATGGAAGGTTGATGGAGTAAATTTAAGAGAAAACCCCTCACCACTATTTTTACAACTACCCCACTAACTCCTATCAATAACCATATCAGATTTTTTTCCCGGAGTTAAAACAAAAAAAAATTTCCACTTTGCATATGCAGGGATTCGAGCACAAGACCAAAGGGTAAGTTGACACCTTACCACTAAACAAGTAGGCTCATCCTTGTCATCAATTGAGCATAAATAACTTATAAACCAAATTTTCAAAGATAGGGGTTTAGGAAAAAATAGCAAAAATATAAGAAATAGGATTCGAACCCAGAACCTCACACACACAAGAAAAACACTTAGCCACTGAACCAGATTAATTTATTTTACATAATTTCACAATCTTAACTCAAAAATCAGAACGTGACTAGTCTAGGTTTCACTAACCCAATTTCTTCTAACTGAGTTTTTGGGATGTGACAAGCACTGCTCTCCACCTCTCCCACTCTCTTCTCATTACTTTTTCCCCTAATTTTCCTTGCATCGTCCCCCTCTTCCCTTCTCTTTTCTTTCTTTATTTTACCTAATCGTCGTATCTTTCTACTTTAGCTGATGATCTCCTCTTATTTTCCTTTATTTCCATCGCATCTACCACCGTTGTCGACTATATTTTCCTCTATTTTTCCCCTTCTTACTTCCGCACCTTATATTACACCTTGAACTACTGTTTTTCTCCCTATTAACCCTAGTTGTCGTCATTGCTTCCTCCACCACCAAGGGTCGCCGATTTTTTTCTCCCTTGTTGGATTCTATTGTTCATTCAAAACACTATTGGTGTTAGATCCATATTTTTTTTCCAGCAAATCAATAAGTTATATGTTTGTATCAGTTAAACACCGATTTCATGAAACTAACTGAGTTGTAGTTAATCACTCTTTTTGATTTAATCGATTACATTTTAATCTACCCGAAGCCAATGTCAATCGACTCTAATATTATGTAATTTCATGTTTATGATGTTTAAAGGGCCAGATCTTGGAGAGTTAGGTCAGATTTAAGTTGGAGGTGTGCCAGACGGATTTGTATTGAATGTGTGTGTCTTGACTCTGTGTGTTATGTGTGTTATTATCTAATTAGTTGTATAAATGCTCCATTTATGGTTATTGGTTGTTTATTTATAACTTTTGATGATAGCAAAATCAATCTAATGTTTTGATTGTGTTATGTAACTCAGATCTAATCTAAAAATTATCTTTGTCGCGATATTGAAATATTGATGGTTCGACTCAATGGGTAATGGGACAGTGTATGGTAGATCTAAATTTTGTATGCTGTCATTTTTCTAAATTGTTATGTTAAGCACGAATGTAATGTAAACTTTGTGTTAAATCTGCTATTGTTATTGATGTATATTTATAGCTACTGTTAAAACTACAAACTGCTACTATGTGCATGATAATTTCATGATCATACTGCTACTGAAATTGCTTTCTTATTTTGATAGCATGCATACTGTTGCATTCGGGTTGGGATATTGAAAGTGGAAGTACAGGCTTTAAATTTCAGATCGATTCTTCGATCAAACCTACTGTTATACTAGCGGTTCGTTCGCATAATATTGTTATGGTGTGTAGGGATAGAAGGGTTCTGGGAAACTCTTATTGTGGTGTGTAGGGCTGGATTGGGTAGTGTACTACATTGACATTCTTAAGCATGGTGATTATTACTGGGTTTTCTATGAATACTGCAAATCTGACATGTATTGTATATTATACTTGTATGCTTATATTTACTGATTGGTATGATTGTTGCTTGTACAAGACCACACTAAGCTTTATAGTTCACTCTTTAGTTTCCCATATAACCATATAACTCATGAGGTTAGGGCTCAGATACGACATTCGGAGCACTGTCATCAGACTTATATAAAAGCATTTTAAACTTAATTTTACAAATTGTCTTGGTTTTTGCGTTATTAAAAACGGACTGCGGCATGGACTTTATTATTTTATATGGGTGTTAACTTTGGGATTTAACTTTATATGTTTTCATAATAAATACGAATACGATTAAGGTTTTCAAGATATTAGTTTAAATTATTTTTAAAATGGTACAAATATGAATTTTCCTATCGATTTTGTAGTTAAAATTAAATAAATGAGATAATTAAAATAAACTAATGTTTTCTTAAAACAAATTAGATTTCAAATGTGATTTTGAAACTAAAATAATTTCTTTTCTTTCTAAAAGTGATATTCACCGATTCTATAAAGAGTTAAAATAATATATATACCAAAATCTTACAATAATGTTAGTTTCAAAATTTTCAAATATTGATAGAATACCTAAAACATATCGGTACTTTAATAATTTTTTATACCCTTTTTAACAAGTGATGATTTCCTTTAAGAATTATTGAGACTTTTACTATTTAACTCTTTTTACTAAACTTAAATGTTTTACTGGGCCGTTTAGGTGGCTAATGTAACTTTCATGATTCGATCATGACATCTAGGCCAGGTTGGAGAGGTTATATTTGGTGGTATCAAAGCCTAAAGTTTTAAACTCAAACTTTGGGTGTAGTGAGGTCTGGATGCTTGTCTTTAAAATGGGTTTTGTTGAGTACCATGCAACAATTTTTTTTATGATGTTTTCAAAACAATTTTGAGACTCTGATGTTCTTCCTAACAAACTATTGTAATTTCTAAAGCTGTAAATATACCCTAGACTCTAGACTTTCAGGAATTCATTATGAGCACCCAAGGTAGACAAACCTGAGGTAGGCCACGTCGAGCTGCACAAGTTGAGCCACCTACAGCTTAGGAGTATACTCCAATTCCTGAGGCAGATTATAGAGAGAAATCATTTGCCTCTGGTGGCAGAGATTATGATAGGGGAGATGATGCATTGTCTCATACGATGCTAAGAGTACTTCATAGCATTGTTGGAACTCAGCCCATATTGAGTAATCGTGGATCAGTTACGAAGAGGCTTTGGCAAATGGAGTTGAGTAATTTAGTGGTGTGGTTGGAACAACCCCTACTGTAGCACTAGAGGATATTGATTGTACCCAGAGCACAAGTTAAAGGGTATAATGTCTTTTTTGAGGGATGAGGCATACCGTTGGTGGCAGTCAGTAGTGAGGGGTACTCAGGCTGAGTGTCTGACATGGGAATATTTTCAAAAGCCCTTTCAGAAGAAGTATATGGGTACGAGGTATGTTGAGGCCCATAGACTGGAGTTCATTGAGTTGACATAGGGTGATAGGACTATGGTCGAGTAGAAGGTTGAGTTCTTGAGGTTGAGCTACTATGCTATGAGTATGATAACTACTGAGCAGGATAAGAGCCTACGATTCGAGAATAAGTAGAGGTATGATTTAAAAGTTCAAATTGCACCGCATCAGGAGAGGGTGTTTAAGACTTTGGTAGAAAAGACTAAGATTGTGGAGGAAGTAAAACATTTGGAGAGAGAAAAGTAGGATAAGTGTTGGGTGGTAAAGAGTTTACTAGAGTGAAAGGATCCAATCTAACTATAGCTAAGTACTGGTTTGAAGGTGTTGAAAGGATCATTGAGCAAATGTCCTATTTTGATGAGAAGAAATTGAGTTGTATTGTTTTCCTACTAGACGGTGAAGCTCATTGTTGGTGGAATACAATAACGAGAGGTACTATAGCAAACTGGTTAACTTGGGATTATTTTCTCGAGGTGTTTAAAAGGAAGTTTATGGGTGAACAGTACATAGAAGCCCGTAAACAGGAGTTTCTAGACCTGGTTCAACGTAATTTGTCTGTGGCTGACTATGAGTCAGAGTTCATACGGTTTAGTTAGTATGCTCTTGAGATGGTTCATATTGAAAAGGACCGATGCAAGAGGTTTTGATTTGGCCTTAATCGAGTGATTTGGGTTTATCTTGTGGCTCAAAGTACCGAGCTTTTTGATAAGTTGGTTGAGAAAGCCAAAGCTATTGAGAAAACTTTGGCTGAGCCACCGCGCTTTGTGGTGACTGAATTGGGAAAGAGCTCTTCTGATGGTGCATTTGAGAGACAACTTAAGAGAGGATGTGATACTCAGAGTTTGATAGGAGTGCATAACACGAGTTTTAACCAAGTTAGTCTAAACAGTAAAGTAGTGCTATAGTTAGTACTGGTGGATTATCGGGAGGTTTTGGATGGCTGCTTTGTGTGCATTGTGAGCGTAGGCATCCTGAAGAGTTCCATAAACTGATAGGTGGATGTTTCAAATGTGGCTCTAAGGAAAACTTGTTGAGGGACTACCCGAATAGAATCGAGGTTTCACAGACTTAGAGTTCTGGACCTACACCTATGCCTACTAAAGGTCGTAACTGAGGTAGAGGTGGTAATGACAAACATTTTGGGCAGTGGGTTATTGCTCATACCGTTGCTACTCAGGTTGAAACTAGAGAGTATTTTTGTCGAATCAAGATTCAATCATCAAGATTGCGGGCATTTTTGCTACTCAGTGTATATACCGTTAGGGAGTTGCAGAATCAAGATTCAATCGTCAAGATTGCGGGTATTTTTGCCTTGTAATCCATTCCCTTATTCTCGCTGGTAGATTTAGGTTCTACGCTTTCGTAAGTTTTAGGAGATTTAGCTAATAAGTGGAGAATCTCGATAGAGACTATTAAATTAAGAACAATGGTTCCGATTTCTTCAAATGAGAGGGCCATAAGGAATAGAGGAAATTGTTAGTGAATTTACCGAAAGACAATCCATAGTATTGAATAAGATCTTCAAGAGATTACCTTGTCCAATGTGATCTCAGCAACGGTAGAAGAGAAACTGGTTTAGAAGGGTTGTGAGACATATTTGACTTATGTTCTGGATGTAAAGGCAAGTAATTCGGCTGTGTATAGGATCCGTACCGTAAGGGAGTTTTTGGATGTTTTTCCTGAGGAATTATCGGGAATACCTCTTGATAGAGAGGTTGGGTTTGTAATTGAGGTGTTTCCTGGAACTGCACCGGTGTCCATTGCTCCCTATCACATGACACCTAAAGAATTCAAGGAACTTAAAGTCTAACTTTAGAAGCTCTTAGACCGAGGGTTCATAAGAACCAGCATGTCTCCGTGGGGAGCCACTGTCTTATTTGTTAAGAAAAAGGATGGAACAATGAGGCTATGTATTCATTATCGACAATTGAACAAGTTGATGATTAAGAATAAGTATCCTATGTCAAGGATTGATGACTTTTTTATTAGTTCTAAGGTACAACAATGTTTTCTAAGATTGATTTGAGGTTTGGGTATTATCAACTGAAGGTGCAAAAGTCAGATGTACCTAATACTGCATTCAAGACTCGGTATGGGCACTACGAGTTCCTAGTTATGCCATTTGGTCTAACGAATGCTCCTGTCGCGTTCCTAGATATGATGAATAAGGTGTTTCAGTTGTTTTTGGATCAATTCATTGGTGTGTTTATTAATGACATGTTGGTTTACTCAAAGACCGATATTGATCACGATGAACATCTAAGAGTTGTCCTGCAGTTTCTCAAAGAAAAGAAGCCATATGCAAAATTTAGTAAGTGCAAGTTCTGGCTAAAAGAAGTAATGTTTTGAGGACATGTTGTTTTGGCCAAGGGTATCTGTGTGGATCCAAAGAAGATTGAAGCTATTCTGGAGTGGAGGCAACCTAAAAATGTTTCTGAGATTAAGAGTTTCCTAAGGTTAGCCAGATATTATTGGAGGTTTTTCAAGGGGTTTTCTCTTATTATTGCTCCATTGACGAAGTTGTTGAGAAAGAATGTTTCTCTTAAGTGGATTGATGACCAACAAGCTAACTTTGAGAAGCTAAATTCTGTATTAAATCAAGCTCTATGTTGATTAAGCTAGATTCGAGAAATGATTATGTGGCGTATAGTGATGCGTCTCACACTGGCCTTGGATGTGTGTTAATGCAAGATGGAAAGGTAGTTGCTTATGCATTGAGATAATTGAAACCACATGAGTACAACTATTTGACTCATAGTCTGAAACTGGTAGTAGTGATTTTTGCGTTGAAAATCTGGAGGCATTATCTATATGGTGAGAAGTGTTACATTTACACGGATCATAAGAGTCTCAAGTATCTTTTTTTCCCAAAAAGAGTTGAACTTGAGACTGTATAGATAGATTAAGTTGTTGAAGGATTACGACTGTGTCATTAAGTACCACCCCCTTAAAGCTAATGTTGTGGCTAATACTTTGAGTAGGAGGTCGATGACTGATTTAAGGGTGATGTTTGCTAGGTTGAGTCTAGTTAATGATGGTGGTATACTAACTGAGTTGCAAGTGAAACCCACCTTGGTCTATGAGATAAAGGAGAAATAGCCTCTAGATGTTTCTTTGTTGCCTAGGGTTAAGCAAGTTGATAAGGGGTTGACAATGGATTTCTAGTTTAATTATTATTATATTTTGTTCTTTCAAGGGAGATTCTATGTATGAAATAATAAGGGACTGAGACATGTCATACTTCAGGAAATGCATAGTATCCCTTAAGATATGCATCTTAAGGAAATAAAATGTATCAGGATTTAAGAGAACTGTATTGGTGGTCTGTTTTGAAATAAGAGGTAACAGATTTTGTGGTTAAGTGTTTAATGTGCCAACAAGTGAAAGTTAAGCACCAATTTCCTTCTGGTTTATTGCAGCCGGATAAAATTCCCCAACAAAAATAGGAATATGTGACTATGGACTTCGTTAGTAGGTTACTCTTGACATTCGTGAACAAGTATTTAATCTAAATGATTATGGATAGATTGACTAATTCGAATCATTTCTTACCTATTCGTACAAATTATTCACTGCAGAAATTGGCTAAATTGTACATTTCTGAGAATGTGAGACTACACGGGATGCCAATTATATTATTTTTTATTGTAATCCTAGTTTTACGTCTTAATTCTGGAAGAAACTACATGAAGCACTGGGTACTAGACGGGATTTTAGTATGACTTCCATCTGTAGACAGATGGTCAATCGAAACGGGTAATTCAGATTTTGGAAGACATGTTGAAAAGTTGTGTTATTGATGATCCTCTATTTCAGAGTTTTAAATTTATAATGATCGAACCTGGAACTAACTATAACAACAATTGAGGCAAGTGCACCTATCGAACAGTAGTATAGCTTAGGCAAGACCGGATTATCGAACCCACAGGAACCAAAAGTAGTAATACTAACTTTCTTTTTATTATCTAGCCTAAAATAAGTGAAGTTGTTATTTAATCTAAATTTAACTAACTACTAAGCTAAAGACGCAAAGACAAAAAGAATGAATTGGGGAAATACTGTTGAAAAAAACTCAGTTGATCAAGACGATACCCTTAGGATGAATCCGCCTAGACTTCACTTGTTATCTAACTCTGAACCAGACGATTTATTCACTTAACTTGATCCGTCAGACTCCCTAATGTATATTAAACCCTCTCTCGAAGCGAATAACGTCTAACCCTAGGTTGATTAATTGAAATCTCCTTCTAATTAAAACCCCTAGAATTGCATTAACTCGATCTATGGACTCCCATATTAGGTTTCACCTTAATCCGGCAAAATCTCGTCACCCTATCTCTAGGCGCACAATCAACTCCGCTTAATTATGCTAGATCTACTCTTAAGCAGGGACTTTTGCTCCTCCACCTAAGCACATCAAACTTGAATCAATATCCCAGAAATATCAACACAAGAATTAAGAACACATAATTAAGAACAAATCAAGTATTTATCATATAGTTCAGCAAACGATAACAAGATTCATCTAAGTTTCATCCCTTTCAGGTATCTGAAGGGTTTAGTTCATAATAATAAAACAAAACATCTCGGAAGAAAAGATAAAACAAAACATAAGAAATCCCTAAAACCCCCTGAAGGAATTGAAGGAGAGATCCACCGTCTTGAGTAGAATTCCGGCTTCTTGAGATGGATCAACTGGCTATCTTCGAGTGTTTCCCACAAATCTGACCTTTTCGGCTCGGCTCCTTGGCCTAGCTCACCGCCCTCTTCTAGGTTATACTTAGGGTGTTTATATAGGCTTTTGAAATAGGTTTCTTTGCCCCTAAGTAATCCTTTTCCGAGTGAAATTGCTCTTCTCCACGCGGGGACACGGCCATGGCACACGCTGTGTGAATCGTCTTTAGGCCGTGTTTCAGACTTTTAATAAGGTGACACGCCCGTGTAAATCATGATCAGGCCGTGTTCTAGTCTATCAAGGAGACACGGCCGTTTTGGCTCAAGTCCAGGCCGTGTCGATTTTCACTTTGGCCCAATTTGGTCCGTTTTGAGCCCGTTTCTCGTTCTTTCCATCCTTGGTGCTTTCACGAGTGTAAAACAGAAAAGAAAGGATTAAGAGCACCTTTTACATAAATCAAGGGATAAATCATCCAAAAGTATGCTAAATGTGGGATTAAAATATGTTACTTTTACAGTTTATCACATACCCCCACACTTAAGCTTTTGCTTGTCCTCAAGCAAAATTCTCAACTTACAATTAAAACAAACTTTCCATGATTCAATATTCCTATCAACAATGTCTCATCATAATTCATAGATAATTTATACATGGATAATTTAACTCAAAGAGTCCTAAAGATTCAAACAATATAAGTCATACATTTGTAGCACAAAACATAGGTGTTTCCCCTCATCTAAATAATTACCTCTGATCCAAAACTTACAAGGATTGACATCCTCACAAGAGATTCACTCAAATAAATCGAAGTGTTTAAAGTTCAGAATTAAGCACTCAAATGTCAAACCTGAAAAGTTAATCCTATTGGCTTGCATGAAAATCAAATCTCTACCACTGTAATATGAGATGATGCACAAATCAAAAGGTCTTTGAAAGGGTTGTAATGGGGCTTGGGTTAAGGTGTGGATAAAGGCTGAATTAGAGGGTTAGAATCGAGATCAACCTGAAAAATTACGTAACTAGAAACAACGAACTGAAAAATAAATAATTACATGAATTGAAACTTTGAAACTAATAATACGAGCTTCTTCTTCAAGATTTGAGCTTTACACATGTAAGCTCACTTAATTATAGAACTAATAATGAATATACTTCGTTTTTTTTTTAAGAACAAATCAAGTAATAATAAAGAACTTTAACAACTAAAATAAAGAACATAGTTAGGCAACTGATCAAATCAAATCTCGACAAAAAAGGGTAGTCAAGAAGAATGGTGATAACAAATACAAAGGGTTTTGGGTTAGTATTAGTGGGTGAGTCAATAAAAAGGGTTGTTAGGATCAAAGGGGTTCACTAGGGGTTAATTATGAAGGTAGGCTTTTCATGGAGTAAGTGGGTTAAATCCTAGGTGCCTTTATCATTTCTGTATATCAAATCAAAGATGTGGTCTCAACATGTATAATCGAGGCATGTTCTAGAATAACAGTTCAATGTTGACACACTCATAATCAAAAAGTGAGCATGAAAAAGGATATATGCTCTTATAAGGCTCAAAAGCTCATAGAAATTATGGGTATTTTGATATCAACCTCGTAGATTTCAAATTTTAAAGTAATATTCAAATTTAGGTTAACAACCTAGAAAAAAAATTAATTCTAAAAAATAGACTTATCATGCTTGATTCTCTAGTATCTTAGAATTTAATTATCAATGCACAACTATCAATGACTTAATCTAAAACATATCAATAAAGACCATGAATCATAGGAATTTCATTCTAATGATAATATGAGAAACTTACTTTAGAAACAAGACATAACTCAGGGATTTGAGAATAATGCAAAAAGTTTGACACCTAATTTCAGGAATTTGAGAATAATGAACAAAGTTAGGCACCTTTTTAGGTTGTTCAGCCCCCCCCAACACACACTTAAGATGTACATTGCCCTCAATGTACAAAGATATATATATAGACAATTAAGTATAAATTCAAAAGATATGGAGAGAGGTGAAACTCCCTAAATTATGGATGAAATCCTTGTGTTGGAGGTGAAAGATAAGTTGGAGGGGTCGTTCTTGATGACTATCCTGCGCTAGATGAAGAAATTGGGTAGCTCATGAAGAATTAGCCAGGATATAATAATAATAATTAAAACTATACTAATTAAATAATTAAAGAAAAGCAAGCTAAAGTGAAGAAAAATAAAAAATAATATAAAATTAAAGGAAAATATAGATGGACCGTAGAGTCCTTATTGTTGGATGGTCCGCGAGGTGGGCGTGATTTCTAAGGCTGCGGTGAGTTGGTGGTCGCGGTTCTGGTGTAATTCCCTAGCAGCCTTTAGAACCTTAAATTAAGAAACTAAGATAAAATAAACTAAATTATGCATAAGAGTGTTAAAGAGAAGGAAAATAAAGGAGAAGAGTAAAGAAGAAGAAAAATTAAATGGTCTTAAAGACCCTTGGCTTGTCAAATATTTGAAGCGGCCGGCATGAACTTATATAGATCAGTCTCCATGAGGAGATTGTGCTTGGCTTCTTCCGCTTCTTTGACATGGTTTTGGTGTAGCTCAAGAGTATAGAGAAGGGGGGAGAAATCTGATAATGGGGAGGGAGAAAAGAGGTAGAAAGTAAGTGAGAAAAAGGAGAAGAGGGGAGGTGGTTTTAAATGGAGTTTTGGGGTATAACACTTTCCCACGCCCGTGTACCGTGTGTGTGTTGATTCACACGACCGCCTCGCACGGCCGTGTGTCTAGGCGTGTTGGTTCACCCACACCCATTTTACAGATTGCCACGCCAATTGGTGATAAGTCAGTGTCGTCCACGGCCGTGTCGCACGGCCGTGGTGTTTTGTCGGTGCCCGTGGGGTGGTGGTTGGAGTTCGTGACTTGAAGATTTGATTCTTTCTAACTTGTACCTCTTCTGCCATTGTCAGTACGGAGATTCTGTACCTCCACACGGCCACGGCCACGGCCGTGTGCAAGGCCGTGTGGACTGGAAATTGGCCTTTGGTTAGTTTATAGTTAGTTGCTTCAGATGAGAAATAAAAGTGAAAAAAAAATAAAATAAACTAAAATATATGAAAAATAGAGTTAGTGCTCGGGTTGCCTCCCGAGAAGCGCTCATTTATAGTCTTAAGCTAGACTTTCCTCGTATTCGCAAAAATCAGGGTGGTTTAAAAATTTAAATATCTTCCCTCATGCTATCAGTTCTACTTCCTTGATAAAGTTTAAGTCGAGAAACGTTTATATTGAAAGTACCAAAAATAGGATTACTTACCTCGACTGTTCCGTATGGGAAAATATTGGGTACCTCAAGAGGAATTTCTTTGTTTGGGTTCAGGTCTGATGTGATGAGGCGAAGATCTGATTTATCTAACAGTACCTGGTCTCCTACTTTGAAGTGGTTTGTTGTTCCTATGAGCTCTTCTGGGGGCTCCTTCGGTTTTACTTCGTGTGGTTCCGGTTCTTCTTTGAATTGTGTTTTCCACTCTTCTAATTTGTTGACCCTAAGGCTTCGTTCCTCATGTAATTCTTCTTTGTTGTCATGGGGTCCATGATTCAGCTCAGGTTTGTAACCTTGTGGTGTTTCCTGTGGTGAAAGTTGAACAACTTGGTTATCAACTGAATTTACTTTCTCACCTTCATCAATTGTTGTCCTGGCTGAGTCAAGAGCTTGTAAACTGATCGATTCGTCACCTACACGAAGTATGAGTTCTCCTGTACCAAAATTAATTTTTGTTCTAGCAGTTGCTAAAAAGGGTCTTCCTAATATTAAGGGGATACTATTGTCCTCATCCATGTCTAAAATGACAAAGTCTACTGGGAAAACGAATTTATCAATTTTTACAAGAACATCTTCGATAATACCCCTAGGAATTCTAACAGTTTTATCATTTGGTTGGATGCTCATCCTAGTTTGTTTGGGTTTCTCGACCTAGTTGTTTAAACAATTTATAAGGCATGACATTTATGCTTGCCCCTAGATCGCCTAACGCGATTATCAATAGGTAAACTACCAATTAAACATGGAATCGTAAAACTCCCCGGATCTTTTAATTTCGTGGTAGTTTATTTTGCAAGATTGCTTAGAGCACATTGCGCTTAGTTCCACGATGATGCCTCGTCTATCCTTCGCTTGTTCGTCAAAAGCTCTTTTAAAAATTTTCTAGAATCTGGCATCTGCGAAAGGGCTTCAAGTAGCGGTAAGTTAATATGTAATTTCTTTAAAAGTTTAAGAACATACCGAACTGTTCCTCTGTATCGTCTCTCTTCATCGCTTCGGGATAAGGAATGCGAGGTTGGTACGTTTTGATTACCGGTTTTGGCTTATTATTACTTACCTCAACCTTACCTTCTTTGACCATATTCTCTTGCCTTGAATTGGGCTCGTCTAACCCTTCACTTTCTTGAGCTGTTATGGCTTGGATTTGCTCCTTTGGGTTAATCTCAGTGTTGCTTGGTAGACGCCCTTGCGGTCGTTCAGAAATTATCTTTGCAAGTCGTCCAACTGTCTTAGTAAGTTCCCCAACTTGACTTTCGATCCCCTTAATTGATGCTCGTTGATTCTTAAGGGTGGTTTCGAGTGTCTTGGAGACGGTTATCGATGGTCGCCATGAATTTTGTCAACATCTCTTCAAGGTTCGGCTTCTTTTCCGTGGATAGAGTGATTTGGGAAATTTTGAGGAGGTTATTGTCTTTGAATTCCTTGATTTCCTTGACCTCCCATGAAAAATTTGGGTGGTTCCTCCAACTGGATTATAAGTATTACTATAAGAGTTATTATTAGATCGAAATTATTACCTACATAGTTCATCTGTTTGCTTTCGTGTCTCGGTTGGTAGGGTGGGTACTCAGATTCACCACAGTTCCACTTGCGTAGTAATCGCAGACATTGGATGTACTGCGAAGAACACAAACTATCAAGCGTTTTATTCATCATCTCTACCGTGTTGATAGCATGGTTATTTGCGTCGAGGTTGAAAACTCGGCTGATTTTGTTGGTTTTGTCCTTGTAACCGCCCGCGATAGTTATTCGGTGACATATCTTCAATAAACTCGTAGGTCGCTCGGAGTTCTCGTTGTTCAGTGGTTCCACCAATGGTTGAATCAATTAGTTGCCTCGTTAAGGGTTTACACCGTTATAGAAAGTTTGGACTTGGAGCCACAAGGGTAAACCATGGTGCGGACACCTTCTCAAGAGATCCTTGTATCTCTCCCATGCATCGTATAATGTCTCTAAATCCATCTGCACAAAAGAAGAGATATCATTTCGTAATTTGACCATTTTGGCCGGTGGGAAATATTTTAATAAAAAATTTTCGGTCATTTGATCCCATGTGGTGATTGACCCTCATGGTAACGAGTTTAACCACTGTTTGGCTTTATTTCTTAATGAAAAGGGCAATAACCGAAGCCTTATGGCGTCATCGTAAACGCCATTTATTTTGAAGGTATCACGAACTCCAAAAAATTAGCTATATGAGTATTTGGGTCTTCGCCCCAGTAAACCATCAAATTGAACAAATTGTTGAATCATTTGTATAGTGTTAGGCTTTAATTCAAAATTATTAGCAGACTATAGCAGCCTAACAATACTCGATTGGGCTCTGTTAAATGAGGTTTAGCATAATCATACATAGTACGCGGAGCATTATTTTCTCGCCACATCTTGTGGTGGTGGATTATTCTCGCCCATCCTTGGTAGGATTGGATCCGCCTTCTCGCTCTTTTTCTGTGTAATTTAGGGCTCGCCTAATTTCTCTGCGATTCCTGTGAGCGGTAGCTTCAATATCACTGTCGTATAGTAGTGGTCCTCTCGGGTTCCTTCTAGTCATAAACTAGAGGTACCTGCTAGGAAAAGAAAGAAAGAAAATTTAGCAAAGTTAAAAACAAAATAAAAATAAAAATAAAAGCAAATTGCGGAAAATAATGGCTAAAGTAATAAAAATAGAGCCTTCTTAATATTTTAGTTCCCCGGCAACGGCGCCAAAAACTTGATCGTTGATTTTAGAGTTTTATATTTATAATGATCGAACCTGGAACTAACTATAACAACGATTGAGGCAAGTGCACCTATCGAACAGTAGTATAGCTTAGGCAAGACCGGATTGTCGAACCCACAGGAACCAAAAGTACTAATACTAACTTTCTTTTTATTATCTAGCCTAAAATAAGTGAAGTTGTTATTTAATCTAAATTTAACTAACTACTAAGCTAAAGACGCAAAGACAAAAAGAATGAATTGGGGAAATACTGTTGAAAAAACTCAGTTGATTAAGACGATACCCTTAGGAAGAATCCGCCTAGACTTCAATTGTTATCTAACTCGAACTGCACGATTTATTCACTTGACTTGATCCGTAAGACTCCCTAATGTATATTAAACCTCTCTCAAGCGAATAACGTCTAACCCTAGGTTGATTAATTGAAATCTCTTTCTAATTAAAACCCTAGAATTGTATTAACTCGATCTATGGACTCCCATATTAGGTTTCACCCTAATCCGACAAAATCTCGCCACCCTATCTCTAGGCGCGTGATCAACTCCGCTTAATTATGCTAGATCTACTCTTAGCGGGGACTTTTGCTCCTCCACCTAAGCACATCAAACTTGAATCAATATCTCGGAAATATCAACACAAGAATTAAGAACACATAATTAAGAACAAATCAAGTATTTATCATATAGTTCAAACAAACGATAACAAGATTCATCTAGTTTCATCCCCTTGTGTATCTCAAGGGTTTAGTTCATAATAATAAAAGAAAACATCTCGGAAGAAAAGATAAAACAAAACATAAGAAATCCCTAAAACCCCTTGAAGGAATTGAAGGAGAGATCCGTCGTCTTGAGTAGAATTTCGGCTTCTTGAGATGGATCAACTGGCTATCTTCGAGTGTTTCCCACAAATCTGACCTTTTCGGCTCGGCTCCTTAGCCTAGCTCACCGCCCTCTTCTAAGTTATACTTAGGGTGTTTATATAGGCTTTTGAAATAGGTTTCTTTGCCCCTAAGTATCCTTTTTCGAGTGAAATTGCTCTTCTCTACGACAGGGACACGGCCATGGCACACGCCCGTGTGAATCGTCTTTAGGCCGTGTTTCGAACTTTTAATGAGGTGACACGCCCGTGTAAATCGTGATCAGGCCGTGTTCTAGTCTATCAAGGAGACACGGCCGTGTTGGCTCAAGTCCAGGCCGTGTCGATTTTCACTTTGGCCTAATTTGGTCCGTTTTGAGCCCGTTTCTCGTTTTTTCCATCCTCCGGTGCTTTCCTGAGTATAAAACAGGAAAAGAAAGGATTAAGAGCACCTTTTTACATAAATCAAGGGATAAATCATCCAAAAGTATGCTAAATGTGGGATTAAAATATGTTACTTTTACGATTTATCAATTGACTTCTGAGGTAGTTTGGGGAAGCACTTGCCATTGATTGAATTCACGTACAATAATAGTTTGTTGTCGAGCATACAAATGGCACCATATGAGGCATTGTATGGTTGTAAATGTCAGACACCATTGTGTTAAACTGAGTTGGGTGAAAGGAAAGTTTTGGGTCCCAAGCTGGTATAGAAGTCTGAGGGGAAATTCAATTGATTCAAGACAGAGTGAAAGTGGCTTCGGATAGATAGAAATCATATGTGGATATGAGGAGGAAGGATATAGAGTATAGTGTGGGCAATCAGGTCTTTCTAAAAGTGTCTCCGTGGAGGAAAGTATTGAGGTTTGGGCGGAAAGGTAATTTGAGCCCGAGGTCCATTTGGTCATATAGGATCCCAGTAGCATACTAATTTGAGTTACCTCCTGAGAGAAATTGTATCCATGATGTGGTTCATGTTTTTATGCTACCGAGATACTGATTCGACGCGTCACATGTTCCGATTAAGGAGATAAAGGTGAGACCAGATTTGTCTTACGAGGAAGAGCCTGTACAGATTCTAGATTGAGAGGACAATATTTTAAGGAGGAAACAGATACCATTGGTTAAGGTATTATAGTGGAATCATGGCACTAAAGAGGCTACATGGGAGCCAGAAAAGGCAATGCGATGACATTATCCTCATCTATTTGGACCAGTTAAATTTTGATGATGAAATTTCTCTTGAGGAGAGATTTTTCATGCCCAAAAATGTGGGTAAATTTTTTTTTGGGATTAAATTGATAAATTTTGAATTTATTTTATTTTTTCTATTTAGCAATGTAATTTGGGCCTCTATTTGAAATTGTTTGTTAAGGGCTTCTAAAAACCTAATTTTTCTCCTCATCTATTTTCTCCATATGTCACATATTCTAGGATTAAAACCTTAGGGTGTTGCCCAACCTAGTATATAAGCATAATATTCTTAGCCGGCCACCATTTACACTTTTTCCCTAGTCTTGTACCGCCCCTAACCCTAAAATTTTTAGCTTCTCTCTTCTAGTCTCTCTAACGCTACTCACTACCTCTCCCATTTTCTTCTCATCACTTTTCTTCCCCTAATTTATCTTGCCTTGTCCCCCCTCTTCCCTTCTCCTCCTTTTCTTTTCTTTCTTTATTTTACCTAATCGTCGCATCTTGCCCCTTTAACCATCGATCTCCTCTTATTTTTCCTTATTTCCGCGGCATCTACCATCCTTTTGGACTATCGTTTTCCTCTCTTTTTCCCCTTTTCATTGTTGCACCTTGTATTACACCTTGAACCTTTGTTTTCCTCCCTATTCACCCTAGTTCTCTTCGTTGCTTCCACCACCTAGGGCCGTCAATTTTCTTTTCTCCCTTTTCGGATTCCTTTGTTCATTCGAAACACTATTGGTGTTAGATCTATATTCTTTTACAACAAATCAGTAAGTTATACGTTTGTATTGGTTAAACACCGATTTCAAGAAATTAATTGAGTTGCAGTTAATCACTTCTTTTTAGTTTAACCAGTTACATTTTCATCTATCCAAAGCCTACGGGTGAGGAAAATTTGATTCGATTCGAAAAAATCAAAAAAAAATTCAAATTTTGAATTATTCGAATCGAGTTAATCGAATCAACTCGGATTTTTTTTTAAATTCAAGTTTGAGTCGAGTTGAATTTTTGAATTCGAATAACTCAAATAATTCAAATAAACCAAATACAAACTATATTTTTTTTAAAATTTTAAATTTATATTCTCCAAGCCCAAACCCTTTTAGCCTTTTACTTTACCCCAATTTCCCCCCAAGCCCAAACCCAAACACTTTTATTTTACCCTATTTCCCCTCAAGCCCATCTGCCCCACAAATCCATTTCCCAATTTCCTCCCCCAAATCAAATCCTCCAAGTCCAAGCTAGCAAGCTCTATCACCCAACACTCTAACTCCAACCATTATTCCATTCAATTTAAACCCCCAAATATATCATCTTCTCCAAAAAACCCTAAAGTAAACCCTAACTCCATTCTTTAGTCTTAAGCTCGAATTTTCTGCACCTTTAAGGTTTGTCTCGAAACATTTTTGAATAGTTGAAATGTTGAATGATTTTCTCTCTATTTTTGCATCTCTCTGTTTTCTATTGTTTAAATGCAAGGTTTTTTTTTTTTTTTTACTTTTGATTAGAAGACGGAAACATTTTTTGAATAGTTGAATTCTTCATATTTTTCGAAAAAGAAGCTGATATACACACTCTTGCAAGAAAGAAGTAGGTATTGCTCATAAGTAATAACAACATTAAATTGCCCTTCTTTTAACTTCATTTTTTGTTGATTCACTGTAAACAAATAGAATAAAAAAAAACAGCTGGGGAAATAATTACTCCATAAATAAGTTATTTCTTGTAAGTTATACAGGTATAATTTGCTTGAGACTTTTGTTTTTGGATAAAATAATGATTAAAAATGTATATATAAAACAAAATTTGATTAACAGTCATGTTGGACAAGAAAATCAAGAAAAAATTACAATTGATAAAGTTGAAAATTTTCTTGTTAAGGAAAACAAACAGAAAATTAGGCACATTTTATAAGAAAATAATTGAAAATCATGATAGTTCTTTTATTAGCTTCCCACCTGACGTTTGCTATGCTTAAAATGAGATTGTATGCAACAGGACACTAGATTGAATTTCAAAGCAGGCATATGTTTAGGTAAAGTATTAAAGGCATTCGTGAGGCTTTTTTGGGAGTAAATACTTATGGTTATTAACTTTTGGATAATGTTCTCTTTTTAGTTAAAATAGGTAATTTTACTGCTAACACTTTGTGATTTTATCCAATCTAAAACATCTTTTTTGTTATGAAAATGATTGATATGCATCTAATTTATTCCAATAATAGCATATTCTTATGGTTGGGAGGGGATTACGGAGTTGCCATTTTACGTCAGTGGTTCATACAGAAAATTGATTCAAAGTTTTCCTTCTTCCTTTTGAAAAATTTAGCCCAATAGTGGATTATAATAGTGTTAAAATTTTTAAAGATTTCTTGGTTTTGCCCCCTCCAATTTTAAAATTATTGTTTTATTATGTATGAGAAACTAATCTTTTCTTATATCATTAATAAAATTTAATCTTCCATTAGATAAATCAATTATTGGTGACAGTTTGTTATTGCAACAAATGTTTACTTGTAGATAAGTGATCCAAAGCGACATGGCTCAACTCAAAGTTCACAAAATTCTTCCCCAAGTAGAGATGATAAAACAACAACCAAGGAAAATGTTCGAAGAAAGATTACTCCAATGGTAGCTTGTTGGAGCCATTTCACCAAATATGTAACTGAAAAAGGGGAGAAAAGAGCAAAGTGCAATGTTTGTGATGTCACTTACACCATGGAATCAACTTCGGGTTCTACAACGAATTTGAATAACCATTTGAAAACATGTTTAAAAAGACCTTGAGGTAATACTTTTTTAACTATTTTAAAAAGTCTTATGATGTTAAAGGTGACAGAAAAATATGAGTGTGCATTTGAATCATATGTACGTGATGATCATAATTTTTTTCTTGACCTCACTGCTGGAGATGGAGTTCCTACATTTGATGATTGGGAAATTGTTTGAAGAGTTATAAAAGTATTAGAGCCTTTTTATCATCTTACACTGAAGGTGTCCGGATCTTTGCATGTTACCTCTCATTCACTTTTTGAAGTATTGACGGATTTGCATTGTCTTTTTTATGTGTGACAAGGTTGTGGAGATTTAGACATAATTTCTATGACTTCCAAAATGAGAAATAAGTATAATAAGTATTAGGGTGAAGGAAACGAGATTAACATGCTAGTTTACTTTGCGGTTATCTTTGATCCGCGATGTAAAATAAGCTTTTTGGACTTTCGGGTCAACTTGCTTTTCCTAATGTTGCTAATGACATTATGAAAATGATTGATAAAAAATTGCATTGTTAGTTCAATGATTATTCTTCTAATTCCGGGAGGATTCAATTGTTGGAAGGTAGATCTAGTTCTTCAATAAATATTTGCATTTCAATAGAAATAGATCAGTCAGAAATGCAAACAGGCTTGGCTAAGCAGAAATACCTTAAGAAGAAGAAACAAGTTGGACTAGAAAGCAAATCTGAGTTGGGTGCGGAGGAAGAAGTAAACAATTCAAGTTCATTTGATTTATTATTGTGGTGGAAAATGAACAGTCCTAGATCCCTATTCTTGCACAAATGGCGCGAGATATTCTTGCTATTCCTATCTCAACAGTTACTTCGGAAAGTGCATTTAGCACAGATGGATGTGTTCTCGATAGTTTTAGAAGTTCCCTAACTCCTCTCATGGTCGAGGCTTTGGTTTGCTCACAAGATTGACTTTGGAAATCTAATGATGCCATCAATCTTGAAGGTTATGTTGATGAACTTCAAACCATGGAAGATGGTAATATATTAGTTTTGATTTATAAAATAAGCTTTTATGTTATTTATATCAGTAAGCATTCTCATAATTTAACTAACACTTTTGTTTTTAAATTTGCTAAACTTATCGAAAATACCCAAAGATAAGAAGGTAATATACTTAGCATTAGTTTATAAAGTTAAATGTTTATTTAATTTATTTTGCAAATATTTTTTTACATTTAACTAACTCATTCAATACTTTTACTAGATGTTTCAAGATTTTTTTATCATTTATTTTTGTTGTGTTCTTTTTATTTTTTTGTTTTGTTGTTTGGATAGGTGTAGGTTTCTACAGTATTTTGGACTTTTGCTTATTTTTTTTTATTATAATCTTGTTGTGTTGTTGTTGTTGTTGTTTATTTCGACTCATGTTGTTTACTTGGACTTTTGCTTATGTTTTTTTTATTATAATTTTGTTGTGTTGTTGTTGTTGCTTACTTGGACTCATGTTGTTTACTTGGGCTGATGTTGTGTTGTTTTTATTTGTTCACTTGTTTACTTCAATTTTACATTGGATGATCATGTTTAAAAACTTTAAAGAAAATTATTCTTTTAAAAAAATTACATAAAAATAAACAACACCAAATTCATTTTTTAAAATTTAATTTAAAATATATATTTGATTCGATTAGGTTCGAATTCCATCTCACTCGACTCGAATCCAAAAAATTTCAAATCGAATTAGAATGATAAAATAAGACTCGAAAGCTCGATTAACTCAAAATTTTTCCATTCGATTCGACCAAACGCTCACCCCTACCAAAGCGCATGTCAATCGATTCTAATATTACGTAATTTCATGTTTATGATGCTTAAAGGGCCATATCTGGGAGAGTCGGGTCAGATCTAAGTTAGAGTTGTAACAGCCCGGTTTAGACCCTAATCGGAATAGTGGTTTTGAGACCACAAATCTGAGGTCGAAAAAATATTTTAATATTATTTTTTATGTTTACAATATGTGATTGAGTATGTGTGAAAATTTTATCGATTGTGTGCTTAAATTGCAAAAAGGATTTAATCGCATAAAATGCAAAAGATGTGTGCTGATTGTTAAAGGCTTATTAAAATGTGAGTCCTTATGTTGTTATTATTCCTTATGCTAAATGGATGGACAAAAATGCCTAAGGTTAGTGGAATTTTAAATGAACTAATAAAAGGGCAAAATGGGAAATGGTGTATTAATGTTAATATATGAAAATAAAACAAAAGAATAGTGGAAGTGTTCATCTTTTTCCACCGAAAATTGAAAGAAAAGAAAAGAAAAAGAGATAGTTAGGTACGGCCATGGTTTCTCTTTGATTAAGGTATGTGTTTTGGTTTGTTTTTTATGATTTCTATGTTTTTGTGATCGTTGCTTTGTGTTCTATCGAGCCCATGTCTTAATTTTAGAATTTGATGAAGATTTTTGAGATGTGCCATTGATGAATATGTGAGCTTTGTGTTGATAGTTGGTGAAATATGAAAGATATGTGATAGATTAACATATGTTGTCTTTGAATTTTTGGTGTGAAACACCCCACACCCGGCCCACGAGCCTGAACCGGATCTAGTATGTTCCTTAAATAAATCGGTTTTCAATGTTCTAAATGACTTAGAGAAAATTTGTGTAATTTAAAAAAAATTGTTTTGGGTTGGGCTTAATTTGAAACCTATTTAATAAATTCTGGAAATCCAACTTAAATAAGGTGACAAAATAATTTTTGGGTTTATTATTTTAAAAGAAATAAATTTACTTATCTTTAATCAAACATAAATTGTATCATATTCAAATAAAAATAAATGTAAATAAAGAAAATCCAATTGGGCCTTATGGCCTTATTACATCATTCAAACCCAAAATAAAGTTTAAAGTACTAAAATTTCATAAAGTCCAAATTCCAAATAATTTCTTCAAGCGATGCATGGCCACCTTTAGCTCCTGCCGACCCGGTCCATTATCGCTCATCACGAAAAATAATTCCCCAACGGGGTGAGTCAACAGACTCAATGTGTACATAGTACTAATTTCCAACAAATCGAGGCATACAAGTCATATCAATATCATGTTCATACAAAATAAAGGATGATGCAACCCAAATCCAAACCTATTTGTCCATCCGCTACACACCACCCGTACCAACTTTGTACACCGCGGGGACTACTAAGTCGACCCTCCATCCGCTACACACCATCGAAGGCGCCGCTGCAATCGACGTGCTCATCGCCCACTTATGTTGTGTCATTAGACATCTTTGTATTCTTTGGATGTAACGAAGTTACCACTTTTCACTTTATGTGACCGTAGTCACCACTTTACGTTGGTGAGACCGTAGTCATCACCTTCACTTTCTTCCTCCACAAATATCCCGAATGCCCCAATTATTTCATAACATATTTCACATACTAAATTTTCATTCATGTTACTAATCACATGTTCAAAATATATCACATTCACAATCCTATCAAAAGTAGGAAACGTGCACAGGTACTCCTTACCACATTTGTGGTGCTTAGCCACATTCACATCTTGTTACATATTTACATATCTAATGATTGCCATGCAATTTATTGAAAGTTAGTAAGAGTACACACCTTTTTCGCTTAATAATTTCCGTGAATTCGTAGAGCGATCTACCGATCTAGATCTTTCACTCCTATATTCGGCCATTAATTAAAACATATAAATAAACCTATTTGGTCTTAAAACCAAATCCTACTAGAAGTAGAATTACTTACCTAGTTGCCGAATTGATTTAATCAAGTCCCAACAGTTGCTAGAATTCCTCTTCCTTGAAATCGGCTAATACTAGGTATGTAACCATGTCGCTTTTCGGTTTTTGAAATAATGGAAAATACTTAAACAAATTATGCCTTGGCCGAATATCCCTTACCTTATGATGGGATTCCAAATCAAGAGGATTCCTTTATAAGCTCTGTTGAAATCCTATAACTTCGTGTTAGATTAGATCTAACTTTGAAAACGTGAATCATAATCTTTAACCACATATTTATATTTATAATCCTTACCTTAGATCCTTAGATTTCCGAAAGATCCCCTTTTGATGTTGTGGATGATTGCCCTCTTTCTTAGAATCCACAAAGATTCAAATTTTTAATGATGAGAACGGAGAAGAAAATAGAAGAGAAAAGAGAGAGGATTTTTGCTTAATGAAAATTCGACGAGAGAGGGGTTTTGCCTAGGAGAATTTTGGTGAGAGAGGAAGAGGAGAAAATGTTGATGAGTAGCCCTCCTGTCCTCCTTTTATAGCCAAAGTTATCAGCCTAGGAGTCCTTTACTTGGCCACCACTCCTCTCTTTTGATAATATTATCTCTTTTATTTAAAAGATAAAAGCCTTTAATCCATCAATTATCTCCTCAATTATCTCATTAGAAAATAATCCTTTATTTATCTCTTATTATTCACATATTTATGTGAATAAAACTCCTTTATTTATCTCTTATTATTCACATATTTATGTGAATAAAACTCCTTTATTTATCTCTTATTATTCACATATTTATGTGAATAAAACTCCTTTATTTCTCTCATATATCCAAGTTTCCCGAAATGTTCAAGTTTCCATTTTTGGATCATTTCCAAAAATGTTTAGGTTTTCAAAAATGTCTAAGTTTCCAAAAATGTCCATTTCCATTTCCATTTTCATTTCCATCTCCATTTTCATTTCCATTTTCATTTTCATTTCCATTTTCATTCATTTCTAGGTTTCCAAAAGTATCAAAAATTTATTCATAATACTTAAGACTTGTCATTTCATACAATTGATCTGAAAAATGCATAGGCCCTTCCTAGGATGTTACTGAGTTCTACCCCTTAAATAAAATTTCGTCCTCGAAATTTCCTAACTAAACAGATTGAGGGTATTCTTTGTCGTATTGTCTCTTCTGGCTCCCACGAAGCTTCTTCCGATCCATGATTGCGCCATAACACCTTGACTAAAGGAACAGACTTCCTTCGTAGTACTTTCACATCACGTTCCAAGATCCGAATCGGTTCTTCCTCGTAGGATAAGTCTAGCCTTAGCTCCACTTCTTCAACAGATATACCACATGCGACGGATCCGATCGATAGCGACGTAGCATGGATACATGAAATACGTCGTGCATCCGCTTTCATTCGTGGCAACTCTAATTGGTATGCCATGGCCCAAGTCGCTTCAATACTTGATAAGGCCCTATAAACCTTGGGCTTAACTTCCCTTTTCGACCAGAACCTCATTACCTTCTTTCAAGGTGAGACCTTTAGAAACACTTGGTCTCCTACTTCAAACTCAATTTCTTTCCTCTTAAGGTCTGCGACTTACGTCTATCGGAAGCTTCTTTCAACCGTGCGAATTAATTCCACCTTCTCCTCGGTTTCGCCACTAACTCTGGACCCAAAGCGCGGCGTTCTCCTAACTCGGTCCAACAAGTTGGTGTTCTACATTTCCTTCCATACAATGCTTCGTATGGTGCCATCCGAATGCTTGCACGATAGTGTTGTTGTAGGCGAACTCGGCTAGAGGCAAGTAATCTTCCCAACTTCCTCGGAAATCCATCACACTGACCTCTTAGCATATCTTCCAACACTTGTATAACCTGTTGATGCCCGTCGATTGTGGATGAAAAGCCGTAGTGAAGTCTAGCTTAGTGCCTAATGCTTGATGAAGTGCTTTCCAAAATCGAGACGTAAACCTTGGGTCTCTATCGAGATGATCGACATCGGTACCCGTGTAGCCTCACGATCTCCGCCACATATAACTTGGCTAACTTTTGAAGGGAATAGTCGATCCTCACAGGATAAAATGTGCGGACTTGGTCAAACGGTCCACTATCACCCATACCGAGTCCTTCTTAGTGGGCGTAAGGGGAAGCCCACTAACTAAGTCCATGGTAATTCTTTCCCACTTCCATTGGGAATCTCAATTGGTTGAAGCAATCTGATGGGACTTGGTGTTCAAGCCTTTACTTGTCGACATGTCAAACATTTCCCCACAAATTCGGTCACCTCTCGTTTGTGTCGACCACCAAAATTGTTCCCTTAGATCTCTATACAACTTGATGCTCTCGGGATGCATAGCATAAGGACTACCATGCGCTTCCCGAAGAATCCTTTGTCTCAACTCCTTATCCCTCGGCATACAAACCTTTTCCTTGTAGTACAGTACTCCTTCATCATTGACGCCATAATCCTTTAATCCTCCTTGCCGTGCTTTGCGTAACTTAGTACTTAAGTCCTTATCCGCCAACCGTCCCTCTTTCACCTCCTTCACCAGTTGGCTTGACTTGTAACTCGCCAACAAAGCTTAGTCATCATACAAACTTAAGTGAGCGAACAAAGCCCTTAAATCCGACACAACCTTCCTACTTAGGGCGTCGGCTACCACATTCGCCTTGCCGGATGGTATTCTATCGAAGCAGTCATAATATTTCAATAACTCCACCCACCTTCGTTGCCTCAAGTTCAACTCCTTCGAGTCAACAAATACTTAAGGCTTTTGTGGTCCGTGTAAATTACCGACCTTTCTCCATAAAGGTAGTGCCTCCAAACTTTGAGGGCGAAAACCACCGCCGCGAGTTCCAAGTCATGAGTTGGGTAGTTCACCTCATGCGGCCTTAATCGTCAAGATGCATAAGCGACTACCTTTCCTTCTTGCATTAGCACCTGACCTAACCACGTGTGCGAAGCATCACAATATACTACGAAGTCCTTACGCCTCCGGTGAATTAACACCGAGCTTCACAAGACCTTTTAAGCTTTTGAAGCTCTCCGTTGCTTATCCGTCCACACAAGCGGTACTTCCTTCCTTAGTAACTTTGTCAAAGGTGCGGCTATCGATGAGAATCCTTCCACAAACCTTCTGTAATAGCACGCCAAGCCTAAGAAACTTTCGATTTCGACCACCGACCTAGGTGGTTTCCAATCCAACAACGCTTCGATCTTCCTAGGATCCACTCTTATTCCTTCTGCGGATACCACATGTCCTAGGAACGCCATTTCCTTGAGCCAAAATTCGCACTTGCTGAATTTGGCATAAAGCTTCTTTTCCTTAACACTTCTAACACAACTCGGAGATGCTCATCGTGCTCCTCCTCCGTCTTGGAATACACCAAAATGTCGTCGATGAACACCACGACGAATCTATCCAAGTAGGGTTGGAAAACCCTATTCATCATATCCATGAACGCGGCCGGTGCGTTCGTCAACCCAAACGGTATCACCACAAATTCAAAATGACCGTACCTTGTCCTAAAAGCGGTCTTATGAATATCGACCTCCTTCACTTTCAGTTGATGATACCCCGACCTTAAGTCGATCTTTGAGAACACAGCTGCCCCTTTCAGTTGGTCGAACAAGTCATCTATCCTTGGCAAAGGATACTTGTTCTTGATGGTCAGTTTGTTCAACTGACGATAATCTATGCACATCCGCATAGTTCCATCCTTCTTCTTCACAAAGAGAACCGGTGCTCCCCACGGAGACACACCGGGTCGAATGAACCCACGATCCAACAACTCTTGGATTTGAGCCTTGAGCTCCACTAACTCCTTTGGTGCCATTCGGTGGGAGCGATTGACACAGAGGAGCATTCTCGGTAGCAAATCTATTCCAAATTCCACTTCTCTCTCGGGGGTATTCTAGGCAACTCCTCAGGAAATACATCCTCAAAATCCCTTACTGTTCTAACTCCCTTAACACCTTCTTCTTCTCCTCTTAACGCACTCACGAAGGCTAAGAATGCCTTACATCCTTTCTTAACCATTTTCTCGGCCTTGGTCTGCCGAAACTACGTTAGACAAGTAGTTCCTCCTTTCTCCGATCATCACTACTACCTCATCTTCCGGGGTTCTTAGTTCCATACGTTTAGCCGCACAATCCAACACGGCTCGATGCTCTACTAGTCAATCCATTCCAAGTATAAGCTCAAACTCTCCAGAAGGGTAATTCCATTAAGTCGGCCCAAAGTTCGCTCCCCTGAATCTCTAGGGGTACATTCGAAAGATCCTATCTATCCTCACCGTTTGGCCTAAAGGGCTTACTACGATTATCGCCTATCGAGAAAGTTCGAGTCTAGGCCTAGTGTTTCAACCACACTACATGCAACATAGGAATGAGTTGAGCCCACATCAATAAGAGCAAAATAGGGTTTGTCATGAATAAAGAACATACCAGGTTATAACATCCGCTGCGTCTCCCTCTTCCCTCCGACGAACCGCGTAAACCAAACCCGGTTGCCTTGCTTGGCGTTAGTGCGCCTCGGCCCCGAGCTCCACGGCCTCCGCCACTACCTCTGTTGGCCGACCCACGACCTCTTTGAGGTCTTTGTCCGCCTCTACCCGGCTGGTTAGCATTACGAGTCAGCTGGTTGGCTCTCATCTAATAGCTTGGGGCAATCCTTAATCATATGGTCCTTGGACCCACACTTGAGACATCGTCCCGCCTTTTTCCAACACTCTCCCCGTGCTTCCTTCCACAATGTTCACAAGAGGCGAAATTGCCCGGCCGTACCCGCCTGTTGACTTTGTGGCTGTCAACTCTAGGCCTCTTGTGGCCTTTTCCGGATGGCCCAAAACCTCTTTTGGGCTTATTACAATCCACACCGCTTGGTGGGCGTCCTTAATTCCTCACCACTTTAGCCTTTTCCACCAAGGCAGAGAATTCCCGCTCCCGATGCGGTGCTATCAAAAGTCTCAAATCGTCCCTAAGTCCGTCCTCTCAAAGCGAACACAGCGTTCATGCTCGATCGCCACTACTCCTCGGGCATATCGGCTCAACCTCAAGAATTCCGCTTCATATTCGGTGACAGACTTACTTCCTTGTACCAACCCCAGCCAAAGCCTTCCTTTGCTCATCTATATACCTGGTTCCCACATACTTCTTACCAAATGCTTCCTTAGCATATTCCCGTGTCGATCTTCCGCCGTGGCACCGTCCCCGACGGTTAACCACCATTGATACGCTTCATCGCGTAATAATGTCTGCGTCATCCTTTCAACTTCTCCTCGGGGTCAAGTCGAGCTCATCCATGATGCGCTCGTTGCTTCCAACCAAGACTCAAACAGACCGGGTGCCACTCCCGATACTCCTCTAAACATTTCAGCTCCATTAGCACGGGAGCTCGAGCCAGTACGACTTACGATTTCTGAATTGTTTTCTGCACGACCACCAATTCCAAAACTCGCAAAGACTGACTGCGACACGGCATCTTCCTCTCATGCGAGCTCGCCGCTCAACATTGGCGGTGGGGTGATGGTGGTGGTGGTATCTCATTGTCGTAACCTTGTCCCGATCTAACGGTCATCCTTCCTCTACCTCTTCCACGGCGACCACGTCCTCTTGAGCTCATTATCGGCGAGATCCGATTAAGGAATTTTATGTATTAGTATTCTTGTTTCACTTATTACCCATGATGATATCTTATGAAGAAGAGTTTAAGAGTGGTTCTTTCGTATTCATACATGCATACGATCTTGCATTCATTCATTCATCCATCAACAAATATGAACTTTCGTTCATTCAAAGAAACGTTGTAATTCTTGTTGTTGTTTTCGTTATTTTGCTTTTCCACTACCTGGGGGCATTTTCGTAATTTTATCCTACTGGGGTATTTTCGTAAATTTTCAAAAATAAAAAGTTCCTGGTGATTTTGTGAAAGTATTTTGGTACTTCTAAAGTTCCGGGAAATTTTGGAAGAATTTTGAAATCGAGGGTATTTCGGTAATTTTTGATCTCGGGGTATTTTGATAATTTTTCCAAAAATCGGGGGTAAATTTGTAAAATTTATTAAGTTAGGATATTTTCCAAGATTGTAAAACATTGAGGGTTCCTTTGAGAGTTACACTTTTCAGAGCAATGATATTGTAAAAATTTTGGAAATCGAAGGTCGTTTTGGTAATTTTGTAAGTTAGAGCAATTTTGTAATTTTCCAAAATCAAGATAGTTTGATATTTTACAAATTAGGGTTTTTGAACATTTGATAAAGTAATGAAATTTTGTTAAAACTATGGGTGGTTTGGTCATTTTATAAACCAAGGGTATTTTTTTTTTTTTTAGAAAAAATGTTGTAAAATAGTTCTCATAAGTTTCTAAGAGTTTTAAAACTAAATTTTGGTTATACATTTTTTTTTTATTTTTTATAACAGAAAAACGGCTAAGTCCCTTTCGGGTTTTATTCTTTGTGTTTAGCCTATGACCGAGCCCTCTTGGTCAGGGTGAACCAAAGCTACGCACTGAGCGGGATTCGAATGAAGAGGAGGTGAGTCACGCGGATCGCTTAAATACCAAGCTCTCACCGACCTTTCTAGACATGCGCACAGAGGTTGCCACACCCTAGCTTAATAACTTAGTCATAGGTTTGTTAAGTTCATTAAGTCTTATGAGTTTCAAGTGTTTGAGTAGTCTAATCCTAGGGTTCAAGTTCCTATCACACTATTCTACGTTCCATGCCTTTGCTACCCTTTTACAATTCATAATTCACATAATCACACAGATGGTTAAAGGTACTTACCGGTGGATCATGGTCGGAGACTTAGGTGCCATGCCATAAAACCCGCTTATTTCAAAGAAATTCATTTGGGCTCGAATTGAAAACGTTTTGGGCCGAGCCCACAGCCGAGAGTTTTAAAGCGGGCTCGATACCAATGAAACACCCCACACCCGCCCACGAGCCCGAACCGGATCTGGTATGTTCCTTAAATAAATCGGTTTTCAATGTTCTAAATGACTTAGAGAAAATTTGTGTAATTTAAAAAAATTGTTTTGGGTTGGGCTTAATTTGAAACCTATTTAATAAATTACGAAATCCAACTTAAATAAGGTGACAAAATAATTTTTGGGTTTATTATTTTAAAAGAAATAAATTTACTTATCTTTAATCAAACATAAATTGTATCATATTCAAATAAAAATAAAAAGAAATAAAGAAAATCCAATTGGGCCTTATGGCCTTATTACATCATTCAAACCCAAAATAAAGTTTAAAGTACTAAAATTTCATAAAGTCCAAATTCCAAATAATTTCTTCAAGTGATGCATGGCCACCTTTAGCTCCTGCCGACCGGTCCATTACCGCTCATCACTGAAAAATAATTCCCCCAACGGGTGAGTCAACAGACTCAATGTGTACATAGTACTAATTTCCAACAAATCAGGCATACAAGTCATATCAATATCATGTTCATACAAAATAAAGGATGATGCAACCCAAATCCAAACCTATTTGTCCATCCGCTACACACCACCCGTACCAACCTGCATACCGCGGGGACTACTAAGTCGACCCTCCATCCGCTACACACCATCGAAGGCGATCATTTGCGATCGGCGTGCTCATCGCCCACTTATGTTGTGTCATTAGACCTTTGTATTCACCGGATGTAACCGAAGTTACCACTTTTCACTTTATGTGACCGTAGTCACCACTTTACGTTGGTGAGACCGTAGTCATCACCTTCACTTTCTTCCTCCACAAATATCCCGAATGCCCCAATTATTTCATAACATATTTCACATACTAAATTTTCATTCATGTTACTAATCACATGTTCAAAATATATCACATTCACAATCCTATCAAAAGTAGGAAACGTACCTGGGTACTCCTTACCACATTTGTGGTGCTTAGCCACATTCACATACTATTACATATTTACATATCTAATGATTGCCATGCAATTTATTGAAAGTTAGTAAGAGTACACACCTTTTTCGCTTAATAGTTTCCGTGAATTCCGTAGAGCGATCTACCGATCTAGATCTTTCACTCCTATATTCGGCCATTAATTAAAACATATAAATAAACCTATTTGGTCTTAAAACCAAATCCTACTAGAAGTAGAATTACTTACCTAGTTGCCGAATTGATTTAATCAAGTCCCAACAGTTGCTAGAATTCCTCTTCCTTGAAATCGGCTAATACTAGGTATGTAACCATGTCATTTTTCGGTTTTTGAAATAATGGAAAATACTTAAACAAATTATGCCTTGGCCGAATATCCCTTACCTTATGATGGGATTCCAAATCAAGAGGATTCCTTTATAAGCCTGTTGAAATCCTATAACTTCGTGTTAGATTAGATCTAACTTTGAAAACGTGAATCATAATCTTTAACCACATATTTATATTTATAATCCTTACCTTAGATCCTTAGATTTCCGAAAGATCCCCTTTTGATGTTGTGGATGATTGCCTCTTTCTTAGAATCCACAAAGATTCAAACTTAACAAAGAGAACGGATAAGAAAATAGAAGAAAAAGAGAGGGATTTTTGCTTAATGAAAATTTCTGAGCAGAGAGGGGTTTTGCCTAGGAGAATTTCGGCGAGAGAGGAAGAGGAGCAAATGTTGATGAGTAGCCCTCCTGTCCTCCTTTTATAGCCAAAGTTATCAGCCTAGGAGTCCTTTACTTGGCCACCACTCCTCTTTTGATAATATTATCTCTTTTATTTAAAAGATAAAAGCCTTTAATCCATCAATTATCTCTCAATTATCTCATTAGAAAATAATCCTTTATTTATCTCTTATTATTCACATATTTATGTGAATAAAACTCCTTTATTTATCTCTTATTATTCACATATTTATGTGAATAAAACTCCTTTATTTCTCTCATATATCCAAGTTTCCCGAAATGTTCAAGTTTCCATTTTTGGATCATTTCCAAAAATGTTTAGGTTTCCAAAAATGTCTAAGTTTCCAAAAATGTCCATTTCCATTTCCATTTTCATTTCCATCTCCATTTTCATTTCCATTTTCATTTCCATTTCCATTTTCATTCATTTCTAGGTTTCCAAAAGTATCAAAAATTTATTCATAATACTTAAGACTTGTCATTTCATACAATTGATCTGAAAAATGCATAGGCCCTTCCTAGGATGTTACATGGTGAATTTGAGTAATTTGGGCTAAATTGTGAAAATGAGAAATTGGAGGATTAAAATGTGAAATAAATGAAATATGTGGGCTTGTATAAGCTAGGAGAAAATTTGGCTAAGCATGTGTAAATGGAAATTTTGTGTATTTTGTGATTTTATGAAATAAGGACTAAAGTGTCGAAATGTGAAAATGTGAGGGCTATTTTGTAAAATGCCCTAAATATGTGTGTTTGGACTAAATTGAATGATTTGGTGATTGAATGAGTTAAATTTGAATATGTATAGATCAAGAAAAGAGGGATTTGGATCGAGATCGAGGCAAAGATAAAGTGTTCGATTAATCGACCTATTTTGTTAATTCGACGTTCGAGTTAAGTTCATTTATAATACGAAGTGTTTAATTTATGCTCATGTGCTATGCAATGAAAGACTATGTAATTGATGAATTAGAAATGTTAGTTGAGGTTCTGAGAGGTGTGGCATTAAGTGTGTGAAATAGAATTGATATAGTAGAGAATGGCACTGTGTGTGCGAAATAAAGATTGTATCAACTACTTTGATTTGCACTGTGTGTGCGATACAGAGTTAAATTTGGTTTAAAGTAAAGGCACTAAGTGTGCGATGACATTTAAGCTTCGGCTAAGAACTTGGCACTAAGTGTGCGATTAAACCGAATGAATAATGAAAGTTGGTCCAAATGAGGTATTGAGCATTGAGTAGAAAGAATGGTCAATAACTAAGTGTTGGATAAGGTACGTACGGAACCTATGTGGTTGATGAATTTGTAAATGGTTATATGGATGGTTGAGTGAGCATATTAGCTATGGATGATATGGTGTATATATTTGTGAGTTGATCTATGTGATGGTTTAATTTGTATATTGTAATTGAATTATTGAGTTAAATGTATTATATGACGAACTTACTAAGCTTTAAAGCTTAATGTGTGAAGTTTTCTCTGTTTTACAGTGTAATTAAAGCTAGCTCGGATCCGGGGATCGTCAGCGACTCAATCACACTATCGTCTATCTATTTTGGTACTTTTGGAAGTTGTATATATTTGGTATATGGCATGTATAGGCTAGTGATTTTGGTATGTGTTGAAATGTATAAGTCTTGCCATGAGATATGGCTTGAAAATTGAATGCTTTTGGTATATATGTGTGGGTTATTTGAATGATGAATATGGTATGTTTCATGCTTAAATTTGGTTGATGAGAATTGTGGAGTAAATGTGAACTTGTGGTATGGATTATATGATGCTTGACTTGTATGGTTTGGGATGTGAAATTGGTATTTTAGATGGACTTATTTGAGTTGAAATTGAGTATGGAAATAGATGGTGTGGATGATGATTAATTAGTGCATATATTGGTATGTTTTGGCTACCATTGGGAGTATAAATGCATATGGTTGATGCTTGTAGGTGATCCTAAGTGTGGGTGGCAAGTTTGGCCTTGCAAATGGCCTATAATTGCCCACACGGTTGAGCACACGGGCGTGTGGCTCAACCGTGTCCTTCGTGGTTGTGTTTCAAAAAAAAACAAGTTAGTTTTGACCAGGGGCTGGACACACGTGCGTGTGACTGGCCGTGTGGTGCAAGTCAGTGTCGACCACGAGTGAGGCACAAGGGCGTGTCTTAGGCCGTGTGGACAAGTCAGATGTATGCCCTGTTTTGCCACAGCTTGGACACATGGGCGTGTCCAAGGCCGTGTGAGGCACACGACCTACCCACACGGGCGTGTGACCTCTGGAGCTTTGAAAAATGTTTGATTTTTCTGAAAATTTTGTATGTGTTCGGTTTAGTCCCGACCCCTTTCTAACACGTGTTTAAGGTCTCGTAGACCACATTAAGGGACTATATGCTTATGTTTTGATATGTTTGGATGATGATTGACTTTGTGTTGTAAAATGATTGTAAATGTTCCGGATTGATCGGTAATGCTCTTTAACCCTAAACCGGTGACGGTTACGGGTTAGAGGTGTTACAAGAGGTGTGTCGCACGGACTTGTGGTGAAGGTGTGTCTCGACTGTGTGTGTTGTGTGTGTTATTACCTGGTCGATTGTGCTCCGCTTGTTGTTATTGGTTTTTGATTTATAACTTTTGATGATAGCAAAATCAATCTAATGTTTCGATTGTGTTAAGTAACTCAGATCTGATTTGAAAATAGTCTTTGCCGCGACATTGAAATACTGATGGTTCGACTTAATGGGTAATGGGACTATGTATGGTAGATCTAACTTTTGCATTTTTATGTTGAACATATATGTGATGTAAACTCAGTGTTAAATCTACAATTGCTATTGATGCATATTTACAGCTACTGTTAAAACTACAAACTGCTACTATGTGCATGATAATTTCATGATCATACTACTGCTGAAATTGTTTTCTTATTTTGATAGCATGTCATACTGTTGCATTGGGGTTGGGATATTGAAGGTGGATGTACATACTTTAGATGTCGGATCGGTTCTCCGATCGAACCTACTGTTATACTGGCGATTCATCTGCATAATACTGTTATGGTGTGTAGGGATGGAAGGGTTCTGGGGAACTCGTACTGTGGTGTGTAGGGCTAGATTGGGCAGTGTACTGCATTGACATTCTTAAGCATGATGATTATTACTTAGTTTTCTATGAATACTGCAAATCTAACGTGTACTATATATTATATACTTGTGTGCTTATATTTACTACTTAGTATGATTGTTGCTTGCACAATACCACACTGAATTTCATAGTTCACTCTTTAGTTTTCCATCTTACTTGATAACTCGTGAGGTTAGGGCTCTGAGACGGCATTCGGAGCACTGCCATCAGACTTATATAAAAGTATTTTAAACTTTATTTTACAAATTATGTTGGTTTTTGCATTATTACAAACGGACTATGGCAAAGACTTTATTATTTTATATGAGTGTTAATTTTGGATTTTGACTTTATATGTTTTTTACAATAAACACGAATACTGTTAAGGTTTTCAAGATATTATTTTAAATTATTTTTAAAATGGTACAAATATGAATGTTCATATTGATTTTGTAGCTAAAATTAAATAAAATAAATAAGATAATTAAAATAAACTAAACGAATTAGATTTCAATTGTGATTTTGAAACTAAAACAATTTTCTTTTTTAAAAGTGATTCTCACCAGTTCTATAAAGAGCTAAAATAATATATATATCGAAGTCTTACAATAATGTTTCAATTTTTTCAAAGTTTGATAGAATACTCAAAACATATAGGTATTTTAATAAGTTTTGATACCCTTTTTTTAACAAGTGATGATTTCTTTTAAGACTTGTTGATACTTTTACTATTTAATTCTTTTTACTGAACGTAAATGTTTTATTGGGTCATTTAGGTGGCTAATGTAACTTTCATGATTCAGCCATAACGTTTAAGACTAGGTTGGGGAGGTTACATATATCTTTATAAATTTTAAAGGATTAAATCAATTTTTTTATCATTTTTGAGACCAAAGTGCAATTTACTATTATTAATTTAAAATTTTATAAATTATAAAAAAATCAAAATAAAATATTTTTATTTTAAGGGAGGTCGGGACCCTACCAACTCCCTAACTTTGCACGTGCTTCTCTCTTTATAAATATAAAGACTAACAATAACTCTTTTTTCTTAATAGTATCAATAGATCCTTTTTAATTCTTGTAATATTAAATTTTTTGTATTCCTTTTTTTTCTTTTATGTTGTTTTCCATTTCATTTGATACAAATACTTAGAGAAAGAAACTTTAAATTAATTTTAAAACACAAAAAAATTATAGATTAATATTGGTATTTGCTAAATGTCTAAACTGCGAATAGAATTTGTAGAATATTTCTATACTACCCCTATTAACTTCTCCAGATTTCCAAAGAAGCTGGTTTTATATTATATATAGATAGAGGTAAAGCAAGTATTATAAAAAATAATAGGGATAATTTAGTATTGAGATTTATTAAAGAGGATTTATGTATTTTGATTTTTTTAAAGTTAATTATTTTTTATGATTTTAAATTTTATTATTCATTTAAATTATTTATGGTTTAATTATTATTTAATATTCACAAATTTATTTTTTCTCTAATTATTTTTTTTTTGTTTTTAATAATTTATATCTATATTATTTATTTCTGGATCTTAAAGGAGTATATATGAATAAATAGGGGTAAATTATTTTATTAATTCTTTTAACTGAATAGTATTTTTTTTCATTATTTAATATTTTCCGACTCTTAATTATATTATGAAAATATAAGATCAATAAAAATAAAATTATTCTTAAATATTAAAAACTTAATCCCGGAATGCGGAACCATATTCCTAATATATAATCAATACAATAAATCTGATTTAATGTAATTTTTTATTTCATTTAGTTATACTAATAAAAATTTGTTTGAAAATATTTAATAAAATTAACCTTTTATCAATCTATATATAATAAAAATATCCCAATTTAAGGAAATAAATTATAATGTTACGTAAGCTTTGATTTAATAAATAATATAATGCGATAATTATGCTTTAATGTAATTTTATAAATAATTTTTTATTTTAATTTAATTATGCATATAATTTTTTTATTTAAAAAATTCAAATATTCTTATGAATTATTTGTGTATGTGACAAAGGAAATAAATATATTCAATTACTAGATTATTTGCAAGAGGAATTGCAATTTGATTGTCATGAAAAAGAATATTGCTTCCTTATCGTTTACCCAAATCTTCAAGGGAAATTTTCAGTTAATCGTTTCCTTGCATGCCTCAGTAATGGCAAAGCATTCAACTTCATTAGTGGAAAAAGCCACTGGGGAAGGAAGAAAATTATTTTAGGATGAAAATTAAATTGTAATTTTTACGATAGTAAAAATGTAATTTTACTATTTTATCATTTTTGAAGAGGGTAAAAATATAATTTTATTTTTATTAATTTAAAATTTTAAAAATTTAAAAACATAAATAAAAAATTTTCTATTTTAGAGAGAGTTGGGCCCTACTAACTCCCTAGTTATGCTATTGCTTTTGTAGTTGGGGATAGAGGTGAATTTAGAGAGGGGTAGGCATGGATTTTGAACCTCAAAATTTAAAAAAAATTGTTATATAAGTCCTTTAAGAAATATTTAATTATAACTTAATATTTGTTTAAATTACATTTTAGCCCTTTTAAAAATAAAAAAAAATTATTAAATTTCATTAAAAAATAATATAATAAAATAATACATGATAAAATTATAATTTAATTTCTCAAAAATTTATAACTCAATTCTAACCCTTAAAAGAATTTATAAATTCGCTCTTGATTGTTTTATAAAAAAAAAAAATTCGCTCTTGATTGGAGACACCTAACTCACAACTATTTTATTCCAAGAATTTGCCCCTTGAATTCCCCATTGATTATCATGTTAAACTCATTTATATACAGGGGCGAAGCCAGGGGGGTTGGCATGGGCCCCGGCCCCCCTAAAAGGTAAAACTGTTATTTAGGTCATTAAATTTTTTTTAAATTTTTAAATTAGTAAAGGTAAAATTATACTTTGGCCCCCCTAAAATTATAAAAATTCGATTTAATCCTTTACAAATTAGAAAGATATAAACTATAAAAAATTAAAATTTCATCCGCCCCCTAAAAAATTGTCCTGGCTTCGCCCCTGTTGATATAATCCATAATCGAAATATCTTCAGTCATCTTTAGATTGAACTGACGACGTATCATATATATATATATATATATATATATATATATATATAACTTATTCGAAACAGATGACTTTTCATACATGTTTGAAAGCTCCTTCATTATATTAGCCAACCATTTTGTTCTGGATGATATATGCAACATTCCTAGCCAAAGTCAAACGAATAGCCTCTAGGGTTTGTTTGTTTAGTAACTCCCATGTAGGAGAATATATAGATATAATATTTTTCCTAGGGAATGGTTTAGGAAGCTTCTTTTGATAAGATAAGTTCTTAATTCTTACTTTTCCATCTTTTCATCTTTTAAAAATCGAAATCAACACCTTTAAATTTCTTAGCTCTTACTTATCCATCTTTTACGATCATCACTCACACTTTCCCATCAAACTTTAAACTTTGGTATTAGTTAGAAAACGAAACATTAATATAAACATCTACATTGTAAACGTTTGGTCTCATTGAAAATTATTATTTTTCTGAAAATTTAATACCTTTTAATGTATATCAAACGTTGTAAAATAATTTTTCTTACAATCACATTTCAATAAATCACATTCCATTAAAATAATAATATTAAAAAACACCAAACTTACCTAAAGAGATGATAAAGAGGGGAAATAATAACTATAGTGAAAGTTAATTAAGTATTTTTTTAGGAGATATTAAAGGAGATTAATACATACCTTTGAAAAAAATAGGATTAATTAAAAATTTAATATTTTTATTTAAAAATTGTTGTTAGTGTGATTATTATGAATTATGGGTTTAGAAAATTAATATATTATATTCTTATGATACTAAAAAGCACTTAAATCATTTTTGATTGATACTCTAAGGAAAAGGATGATCAAACCCCAGTTGGTATTTTTTAAAGCAAAAGAAGAGAAACTTATTGTGAAATGATTTTTATTTATTTTATAATCACAACCGGGTTAGTATTTTTTTTAATAAAAAAACATACATATTTTAACAGATAATATAATATTTGACGCACCATAAATGCATAAATTTTATGTACTATCAGTTCATCACAATTTTCATAATATTAATGAAAAAAATAGAAAAAGATAAACATGAAATCATAACTGTAAGAACCACAACGGACCAATTTTTATATGATTGTCCGATATTCGTATTTAGATTTTCTAAATTTTAGTAAATCCTAAAACTTTTTTAGTTTTGTCTCGTATAGGAGATGAGAAAATTTTAATTAGGTTTAAATAAATTTTAAAATATTTATTAAAAATTCCTTTAAACATTTTCTATTTTACTTATTAGTGATGTAGTAATTTGTGCCGTATCTCATCCTTGAATATATAAACTCATACCATAAACTTTTTTCCCCGCTCACTTAATTGGCTGGAAACATATTTGGTTAAAAGACATAAAACATCCATTTATATTCACATTTTAGGCAAAGTTAGGTGGATTATATAGGCATAATTATATGTCCTTGAGTATTTTTATTTTATTTTTTAGGGTTAATGAGGGATATATATCGATTTTTAAAAAATAGAGTTTTAGATTAGTATTTTTTTAATTAAGAAAATAGGTTGTTTTTAGAACTTTCATTTTCTCCTAGCACGTAAGCTGAAAATGCTCCTTACATGAGTTGTTTTTGCCTCTTTTATATTAAAAAACACCTCCACGTGGCAGGAAAGAAGGTGAAAATACTTCCTCCAAAAACGATCTGTTTCTTTTATATTTAAAAAAAGTAACTTAAAATCCTAAATTTTCTTAAAATCAGCATATACCCCTCATTAACCCTTTTCTTTTATCAATTAATAAAAATTACAAATAGAAATGTTTTGACTTGTTTTAGTGAAGTGGATCTTGTTGAAGTTGATTGAGTCCAAGTACAAAAGCCTTGAGATTACCCGCAACTCTAGAACTAGTCTCTTCTCCCATGGTTCTATGGTATATCTTCCTTAACCTTTCCTCCATTTCTTCATCTTTCATCACCTTTTTCATCGCTTCTTCAACATCTTTTTGACCCAACCCTTTCACTTTCACCCCAATTTTCCAAACCTTAACGATGTACTTACAATTCACGAATTGATCGCCGGCCACCGGATAGCATACCAATCGTTTCCGGCATTGAATGGCTTCCATGATCGAATTCCACCCACAATGCGTGAGATATAAACCCACGGCTTTATGTTGCAGAACTTGAAACTGTGGCGCCCATAAAACCAGTTTGCCTTGCTTTGAAACCGTCTCTGAATACCCATTTGGTAAACCATGACGCCATGATTCGGCCAAGACCCAAATAAATGGCCGGTTCAATGATTGGAGTGTTAATGCGAGGGTCTTGATTTTGGCGTCTCCGATGGGGCTAACCCAACTCCCGAACGAAATGTAGATGACTGAGTTAGGCTTTTGGTGGTCCAACCATTCTAAGCAGCTGGTATCTTCTTTCCAAAAGCTAGGGTTCTTTGGTGTTGTTAACGATGGTTCAGTCAATGGTCCGACTGGGAAAATAATAGGATTGTTGTGAGGTGGAGAGATGTAATCGTCGTCTTGGTATTCGTCATCGTGGATGATGAATTCTTGGGGAAAGGAATTGAGGAGGAGCCACCGGAGAGATGTTAAACGATCTAAGATTCTGATCCAGAATTTGAGTCTAGCTTTTCTTGAAGCTTGGGTTCCGATCAGCCATGGAAGATCTTCGGTTGATAGCAATGGCTGACTCGGTAGGGATGACACCATACCTTCATGTCGGGGACACCCTGCAAAATTACCTTCATTTCATTTACTTGTTCTGTTTGCTATAATGGGCTGAAATGAGTAGAGGTTTCCCATATTTTACTTGGCTTCTTTTTCACACTAATATTTATTGAAATCGATTTTCGATCTACTGGTTCCACGTAAAAATAATCGTTTTATCAAGTAAAGCATAAATATATTTTAGATTTTATATTTAAAAAATAACAAAATATAAAAAATTGATTTGACTTTTGATAGAATCCATGGGGCACATGTTAAATATCCAGGATCGTATCTATCTCATACTTGTGATTCAAATTGATTCAGACATTCAGTTTTATGGGCTCACAAGTTTATTTTAAACAATTTTTTATTGGGATTTTGCATTTAATTTAGTCCTGCTCCAAGACATTTCTCAACAATAAAAAAACTAAAACAATAAAAATAATTTGCTATTATTTGGAAGTTACAAAAAAAAATTTAATTACCGAAATTAATAAATTTTAACATTAGAAAAATAAAAGAAATTTTATGTTTGGGTCAACCCATTTCGTGGCACTGGAAGAAAAAATATTTTCCCATGTGCTTTTGGTCAATATCATCGAGAACTAAAACGAATCGTATTGGTCAATCATTAATGGAAACAAAAAGGTTAAAATATATTCTAGGTCCTTGTATTCTTTATATATTTAAAAATTTATTCTTTTTATTTTCAAAGAATTTAATCTTTTACCTTTTTGAATTTAAAATTTTTCAAAGATATTTATTTTTACCGATTGCAATATCATGTTTTTGTTACTTCACTATTGAATTTTTGATTTTAAAATATAGATAAATTTAATATAAAAATTTTAACAAAGCTAATTTTTTTTTAAAAAAAATAAAGGTATGAAAAAAAAAAAAACCAAGTGTTAGTAAATTTACCAGTTTCGGAAATCAGGTCAGCGTGGATCATCTCCGGTATGGAGGTGATCAACCGGTAAGTAGCTTGCATAGCCGGCCAGAACCCAGCAGCAGGGATCCCACATCGAGTAGCAACTTGAATGGCCCAGGAAGCCAATAAATCAATAACCATACAAACTACTGTTCCATCGTCGTCTTCATCAAGTTCATGAAGGAGAGTCTCCAGATGGTTGGGCATGATATTCTCCATAGATTTCTCGATGGCAAAGAAATCATAAGGCCCTTCTTCTCCGGAAAAGCCATCGGGTATGGACATAAACCTCACTTGGTAGTCGTTGAGGTTCATGTTGGCTACGATCCGACGGTGAATAAACTCAGGGGTTACTATGATGGGTTGCAACCCATGGGTAAGTAAAGCTAAGCCTAGCTTTAGCATGGGATTCACATGACCTTGTGCTGGATATGGAACCAGCAAAATTTTAGGCTTCTTCATGATGCACTGAACTCCCATTTCTTTTGTCTGCGATGAATTAATTTGTGAAGGGAAGCACAAAGTAAGCGTTTATATGGGGGAAAGGGAGGATAGTGATAAGCTCTCTGTAGCGTCAAATAAAGCACGTGGTGAAGGTGTACACTCAGTCTATAGGCTCTAAATCCTATGGCTATTACTTTATCCGACATTTGTTTAAAATAATCTTACCGACTGGTTAGGGAAGAGGGGCTTGATTTATCGAATGTAATATTATTGTTGATAATGTTATATTTATCAGAATAGTGTTAAGATATTGTAATATTATTTCATTACGATTCATTTTTTAAGTTATTTTAGATTATAGGAGTAATATTAAATTTTGGATTAATTTATATTTATTTTTATTATTTTAATCAATTTAGATTTTTTTTCTTAAATAAAGTTTAAAATTAATTAAAAATAAACAAACAAAAAATTCTTAATAGTAAACTAGTAAATGTCATACATTACAGTTATAATTATTATATTTTATTTAATAATTTATTTATTAATATATATTATGAGTATAATTATAATTATAATTATGTTTAGTGTTGTAATCGCTTTTTATGAATTACTAGAATTATGCTTTATAAATTTATCTCCACATCATATATTTACTAATTAATATAAAATTATAATAAAAAGTAAAAATTTATAAACTAAAAAAAATATTAAAGGAACTAAGCTTGTTAAAAAGATAAATTTTATAACAAGGACAATGGAGTAGAATATACTTTTAGGTAATATTACATTCTATCAACCAAACACATGAATATTACATTTTAGCTAAATAAATTAAACAAAGTAGTGTCACATTCTACCCGTAATCGTATTACATAACGTAATCTAAAATTTGAAAAATTAAATGCAGTTAAATATTAATAAAAATTATATAATTAATTAAAAATATTATTATTGAATAATAATTTGATTCCAACCACCCAAAAATTTTTTTTTTTTGTCTAACGTCCAAAAGAGGTCAACAAAGTTTAATACTTATATAAATATAGAAGATTAATTGTTCTTTGCGCATTGAAAAAAAAATTAGTTTCTTTATTTTCAATTTTGGGAATTTAGTTTAGTTTGATATAAGAAAGTTCAATTAATAAGTCTATTAAAGGATCTTCATTTAATTGAATTATCAAATAGTTTTAAAATAGGAAAAAAAAAAAAACTCACGTTACTCATATTACAAGGATGTAACTCTGTAAGCAAATAAAAATGTTGAATTTGAAATTGCGATTTTATATTTAGAGTGGTGAATAGAAATATTCAGAGCTAAGCGGTTTACTTAATTTGATTGGTTCAACCCGATTTAGGTTAGATTTGGATTTGAAATTTTCAACTCGATTGGTTTTGATTGAACTATTTTACTATTTAAATATAATAAAATAAATTAAAAATAATTTGATATTTAATATTGATATTGATATATTTTATAATTAAATTTAAATAATTTTTAAAAAATTTACCAATAAAACAAGTCATTTGAGCGGACTTTGTCAGACTAGATTAAGCTCGAGTTCGAGTTCGAGCTTGAGTTTAACTCTTTTTTTTCAAATTAGATTTCAGCTCGATTAATAGTGTAAGACTAAATAAGCAAATAAAAACGTTGAATATGAGGTTGTAGCCTTTTAATTCTAAATATGGGGTTATAAAATTTTTTAGTACTATTTCAAAAAAAGCAGAACCAAAGTGATTTTTTTTGTTTACATAACTTTCACATAATTTAAAATTAGCCACATGAGTAAATATTTTATTTTAAAAATACAATATAATCTAATTTAATAGAAGTTTTTTTGATAATGTTGTTAATTGAACTTAGGATCAATTTAGCATTGAGACTAAAAAACGCTTTCGAAAAATAAGGTGAAGTGCTCTACAATTTTTTGAAATGTAGATAGATTGCTATCAAAAAGTGTTTTTGAGAATATAAAATGACTATTCTAGACATGGGATTGTAAAGTAAAAAAAATATTTATTTAAATGATATTAAAATTTGTTAATATTCTTATATATGAAATGTATAAACTTAAATTATAATAAAAAAATATAATTAACTCTATTTATTTTCAAGTAGTTTATATTATTATTATTATTCAATATCATTCATGTCTGTATCGTCCATATTGGGGGTTCAAGATTGTCTCTCTCAACGATATTGTCTTCAAAGTTCGAACTTATGTTCTCTTTTTGAGATGTCTACACTAGAGGTGTGCATGGGCCAGGCCGGGCCGGGCCCAACTAAAAATTTAAGCCCGTTCATTGGGCTCGGGCCGGGCCGGGCCCAAAAAAATGGGCCTAAAATTTTGCCCAAGCCCAGCCCATATAAAAATGCTAAAACCCGGGCCCGGCCCGGCCCTCCCGTATTAATTTTTATATTATTTTATATAATTTTTAAATATATATAATACATCAAAAATATTAAAAAAATCAAAATAAATATTTTTCAACAAATTGAAAATAAATTTTAAAAAATAACACTAAAATAGATGCAACTTAACAAACAAATGCCTCTAAAACAATAACAAAATTAACAAATGTCTTTAAAATAATAACAAAATTAACAATAAAATAAGTTTTATATAATATCTAAACAATAACAACAAAATAATAGAAACATAATAGTAAAATGGTAGCAAAATTAGGAGAAAAACAATAAGAAAATAATATTAAAAAAATAATTTTTTTTCCTTTAATGAATTCGGGCCGGGCCGGGCCCGGGCCAAAAATGCCTTACCCGAGCCCGGCCCATTTTTTAAACGGGCCTTATTTTTTTGTTTAAACCCATTTTTCGGGCCTATATTTTTGCCCAAACCCTCCCACATTTCGGGCCGGCCTTCGGGCCGGGCCGGGCCGCCCGACCCATGCACACCTCTAGTCTACACTTATTATTATCATTATTATTACAAGAGTTAAACATAAAATTAGTACTCAAACTTGTTCACTTCTCCTAAATTGGTACTTATAGGTTTTTTTGTCTCAGATTGATACCTAAACTTTTTTCCGTCAACTAAATCGGTACTTGAGTTTAATGCCGCTAAGTTTAGAGCACGTGGCAAAATAAGGTTGTGACACATGCATAAATGATATCATGGTGATGTCATAATCTAAAAAAATTTAATTTTTTTTCCTTTTGTCTTTTTTCTCCTCCCAATTTTTCTATCGTTCCTTTTTTTTTTTTTTTCCCTTCTTTCTTCTTCTTCTTTTTCTTCCCTCAACTCGAGTTTCTTCTTCTTGTTTGGCAGTGACAACCAACAAATTTTCCACCGGTCTTTTCCTTCCTCAACCTTAAAACCTTTCTCTTCCATTTATTTTTTTTCCATTTGTTTGTCAAGAAAAAAAAAATAAACCTTCTTCACCAAAGATCATTGTCAATGCCATAGATTCTAAATTTTCCGTTATTCTTTCTCCTTAAACACTCTTTGTCAAATATGGTCTCTTTTCCTCTATGTATTGATCTGGACTTAGGCAATGGGGAAACAGAACTGAAAAACAAATGTGGGAAGGAAGTAGTAAGAAAAAAAGATGGGGACCAAACTAATCGGTGAATATTTCTTCTTAAATTAGCAAAAGAAAAAAAAAATTGATAGAATTGAAATGGCTTCTTCAAAGTGTTCTTTGTTTCAAGAAAGAACAAAATCTAATTTCAAGATATTATTTCAATGAGTTTTGAACAAAAAGAAAAAAAAAAAAACTTAGTTCACCTCCCTTCCTGTTCAGTTTCCTGATGTTGTTTTTCACCCCTGCTTAGCTTTAATCATGGCCATTTGCTGTCATAAAGTGCAGATAAGCAATGGGTATTATTTCCCTTTATTTCAGGTTACTTTTCATGGCTACAATGGTTCAAAGAATTTAGAAATAAACCTTCCTCCATAACATTAATGCCCAATCTTCACCCCCCTTTTCTCTCCCCGTTAAACCCTCAAACGCCAACACCAAAACCCCTAAATTTACCTCATTATCTTCCATTATAGCACCCTGCAACAACCCCCAAACCCAAACTCAGCCCGCACTCAACGATTTAGGGTAAAAAAATAGAGCTAGCTTTGTTAACTGGTGAATAGCTTTTATTGTGGATTTCTTAGCCTTCATTTTATGGTGAAGTTTTACATTTATTGTGGGAAAAAGAAATCTGTTTTTTTTTTTCATTGGAGTAGTTGATCTTCATGTGATAATTGTCTGCTTCAGATGAGCCTTCTGTTAAGATATCGTCGATGTTTTATATTTAGTTGAAATTTGATTTTATTGTTGATTCCTTGAGATTTGGCTTTTCTTGTAGATGTGTATTTTTGTTTGGTTGCTGAGAAAATGTAGGAAATGAAACAGAATTCTATATAATTTTTTTAACTAAAAGATAAGGTAAATCTGATACTTATAGAGTTTACAGTATTGGGGGGAGAAGAAACTTGGATTGAGGGAAGAAAAAGAAGAAGGAACGACAGAAAAATTACGGGAGAAATTTTTTTTTTTTTAAATTTAGATTATGACATCACCGTGACATTATTTATGCCACGTTTTACAATCTTATTCTGCCACATGTATTGAATTTAATGACATTAGACTCAGGACCAATTTAGTTGATGGAAAAAAGTTTGCGTATAAATTTGGGACAAAAAAAATTATAAGTATCAATCTGATAGAAGTGAAAAATTTTAGGTACTAATTTTATATTTAACCCTTATTACAATGATGTCATTTCATTATTATTTTGACATTAACAGATATTCAACTTAAATTATAGTACAAAAGCAATAAAATGGTTTATGATAACTCATTATTAATATTATAATATATGAAATATAAAATTTAAATATGTTTTAAATAATTAATATAAATTGTTTGTAAAATTTATTTTCACCATATAAGAGATATTTTTAGCTTTTGAAAAGCTAAAGCTAAAATTTTTAGCTTTTTGGTTTGACTTGAAAAACTATCTGTTGGGATAAACTCGAATTAAGCAACGAACAAGAACGAATAGAGAAAATTAGACACAAATATTTACGTGAAAAAACTTATCCAAAGAAGATAAAAAACCACGAGCAAAGAAAACTTCACTGAAATGACAAATAACTGAAGATGAGTACAAGATGGAGAAACAAAAACAAACCCGAACCTAAAATACAAAGTTGTCCCGAACGTCCCACAAAATTCTCTCTTAATTCTATTGTTGAATCAATCTCTCTAAGGTTTCTAAAAGCCCTATTTATAGATTAAAATTCGTGGGCTAATTTGATTAAAATATCCCTAGAATTATTAGAGTTCGACTAAGAAAAAATAGCAGAGTTTAACTAGGAGAAGATAGAAATTCATGGGCTAATCTAATTAAAATATCCAATTTAGTAGGGAACATGTCACCACGTCGTGAGTCATTTATTGGCTCGTCAGAATGTCACATGTTGCGTTATTGGGACGTCGTGTGTCACGTCGTCAAGACATTGGCTCTTCCTCATCACGACGTCAACTCTGTTTCGACCAAAATGCGAGGCACATTCCATAAATCTCCACATGTACCTTCTGGCTGCAGTGGAATAATGAACCATTCGTCTTCAATTTATTGGGGATTAACCCATATAAGCAACAAAATAGAAAAGGTAGAGAAGATCGAACATAAATTTTACGTGGAAAACTCCTCAGAAGAGGATAAAAACCACGGGTAAATGAGGCTTCAACTTTTTACTAAATGAGTAAACAAATGAGAGTATAATATGGAGAAAATAAACCTAAATGTACTAAATTTACAAAACCAAACCCTGAAAACAAAACCCTAACTCTCATAGAGCAAACTCGTCAAAAGAGGTACAAAATTCTCTCCATATTTACCACCAAAACTCTCATCAAAACTTATCTACAACTACATCTTGTCGCCTCCAAAAAAAGCCTTGTAGTACTACATTTTTAATTGCCTCTTAATTGACTTATCAAAACAGGGATACAAGGCTCCTTTAAATAGGCTAAGATTAGAGGTTTAATCATACTAAAATATCATTGGAGTAATAAGAGTTTAACTGGGAAAAGATAGTAGAATTTAACTGGGAGAAGAAACCCAATATATGTGGGGATCATGTCGACACGTCGCAACGTCTCCATTTGCGTCATCACGACATTGTCTGTCGTTGCAATGTTGGGAAGCTTTTTTCATGACATTGTCGTCTGTTCAACCAAAAATACGAGGCACACCCCACAAATCTCCATTTTGACTCGTATTTATCATATTTTCTTCTCCAGGCCCTATTACGGGCTGAACTCAATCTTTATAGAATGCCAACCAAGTCCAAATCGTTCTCGAACTTGGAAACTGGAAGACTCCTAGTATTCAAATCAAGGTTCTATAATGCAACCGGGGCCAGTGATACACAAACAAACATGTGCTTCACAACAGGAGAGAAAACATCAAGGAAATCAACTCCTTTCACTTTACTGTCACCTTTTGCGACCAACATTGCTTTAAACACTCTACTTTATCCAAAACTGCTACAATATGAAATCTCTGATTCCATTGAGCTTCTCGATATCGAAATTCGTTGTCGCCATCCCTGAACGGGTCGATTACGAAAACATAACCTTGCTCTGATACCAGTTTGTTGGGGATCGACTCGTATAAGCAATGAAATAGTAAAGGTAGAGAAGATCGAACACAAATTTTATGTGGAAAACTCCTCTAATAAGGATAAAAACTATAGGCAAAAGAGGCTTCATATTTTCACTAAATGAGTAAACAAACAAGAGTACAATATAGAGAAAATAAACCTAAATTTAATAAATGTACAAACTCAAACCCCAAAAACAAAAACCTAACTCTCCTAGAGTAAACCCGTCAAAAGGGGTACAAAATTCTCTCCATAGTTACCTCCAAAACTCTCACCAAAACTCATCTACGACTACATCTTGTCGCCTCCAATAGAAAAGTCCTATAATACTACATATTTAATTGTCTCTTAATTGGCTTTTCAAAATAGGGATACAATGTAACACCGTCCACCCGACTTGATCAATCGGATCTCAATATTGGGTGTTACTTCTTAAAATAGATTTAACATAGATTCTTCTATTTGCCTATGTACTAGTCAAGCAATGACTTAATAAAATTTCTACTTTCGTTTACTGAATTAGCTCGTGTATTCTTATTATAAATGTCCTCATGTACAATGTATTCACATTTACATAATAAAACTATGAAGTTCATCGAATACGTCTTGCTTTTACTAAATACCTAATCAGAGTACAATAACCTATGCGTAGACTTAAGCTTCACCATAGGGCTTCTTGTATGAACTCGTTTGTTAATAATCTTTCTCTTCTTTGTATACATATCAGCATGGACCGCCGCTCCTATGGCATAAGCCTTGGCGTTGTTTCTCGTCTCCTATCTTTTTAACATATCCTAAAATCACAGGCATCCATAATAAGTTTACAAGAACTTAGTGAGGTATTATCATACATTTATTCATCATTTCACATTAAATATAAGCAATACACTTTACTCTATGAACACAAAAAGGTATTCATCAAACTTAGCAGGAACATGTATTAAATCTTTACATACCTTGTACTCCTTCATATTCTTTAATCATTCTTACCTCAGTCGTTATCGCATGACTTACTTGCGGGTTGTACTAGTAACCTACTTTCCATTTCACCTTTCTACTAATGGTCAAGGCAGATTTCGTCCACTTCCCATCATCATGTATTTCTTGTCACTCTTTCATTGTCACAAATTGGACAGTTGCGCTTTATTCGGAGTTCACCACTTTGGCGTTGCCATTGAATCTTTGTCTCGAGGTCAATTCATAGACTACGCCATTAAGGCGTACTCTTAACTTCAGATGTCTTCCATTGTTTTTGGAAACTTCAGACACTTACTTGATCAACAGATAGCCACGAAGGCGTCCGTATATCATTAGATAGCTACAAAGGCATCCAGACATCATACACTAAACTTCGCCACGAAGGCGATTTCAACAAAATCAGCCACGAAAGCTCACATGTAATAGAGAACAGCCACAAAGGCTTCCACACATAACATATTTTTCCACTAGGGCTCACATATAGCATATTCCGACACAATGGCTCACATATAACATAGAATAGCCACAAAGGCTTTCACTTTTTGGTAAATGGAATTTTCGACGATAGGGATTTGCCTAAACTCAACATTTTGAGGTTTGCCCCTCATCGCCTAGTACTCGCCAAACAATCCTTTATCTTGTGCCTACATGATACCATTGTCCTAAACTAAGTCTTACACTATGTGGTTCTCTTATCTCCATATGATGTCATAGCCACCATGACTAGGTCTTGCACTATATAGTCTTCTTGCCATGACCATGGACTTTCATTTTAGAATTCGTGTTTACTGTCCTGACGGACTCATACGCAAGTAGACTCAACATGTATACTTATGCGACTCATGCAACTTATGCACAGGCTCCTCATGCAGAGACTTACTAATGCAGAGACTCCATCATGCTTTCAGACGTGTTTATGCATGTACATACTTTTTAACATAACATAGACTTATCATTCAACTCATGTTTTCTTGCATATTTATCGTTTTCATAATTTTCTTTTTTTGTGGCAGAGGCGCATTGTCATTTAGGCATTAAGCCACACATACAAGTTTATTAGATACACATTTTCACAGAATCAACATATCACACATGCATAGCTCACGTTTTGTTTCACAGATCAGTCTTTTAACACAGAAGAAATAAGCATATAAACATACAAACATACATGTACACACAAAGAGATCAGTTAGAGATTCGCGAGGTATTCACAATACCCTCACGATATCCTCACATAATTCTCACCCTTTTCCTCACCTTTTGCAGCTTCAAATATCAGATATTGGTTTCCTTTGAGTAGATCTGCAACCCCTAAACGTTAAACTATAGAAAACTCATCAAGATCTGCTCATCTAACTCATTTTTTCCTTTTTATCTCAAACACTAAAATCACATAGCAAAGAACTACCAAGCTTGCTTTACCAAGTTAAACAGATTTGCTCTCCAACATCTTAGCATGCAAGGTCAGAAAACTTACCTTACAAGGGGCATCTCAGAGCTGATCCTCTCATTTCTAGCTCATCCTAAAGGATGCGAGGACTTTTCCCCTAAACTCATCCTTATATAGACAGAGAATACTTTCTGAGGAAGTAATGAATAGTTCCCAGCACTTACCCAGTCATCAGATATTTTCTTTTGTCCCATCAAATGTGCGACATGCGTACTAATCCATGTGATTTACCAAGTAGATGCACTACAGCTGTAAAGCAACACCTACGGGTATAAAAACCCATGCATAACTTAACCCTAGGTCCTAGACCATCCTTCGTTAAGGTGTAGCTGGTAGCTCGATTGATCATGCGTTGGCGCATCACGCCTTTTTGGCAATAACCCTATTACTTGAGTCCACTATGTGTTCTACTAGGCGTCTTTTCCTAATGGTGTCTCGCATTAGATTTCTTTATAGACTACATGTCCCATACACGTCAAAAGTCTTAGTGGGGCAGATAACATTTTACTTTCCTGTAAACTACAGGGCTCACCATTCATCAGGCCTTATACTTAACCTACTTATCCTAGAGAAGCTTTCTTATCTTCCTTTGGTTCTACTCTCTCAAGGGATATATATATATATATATATATATATAAGATATATTTCTTGCCTTATACACTTTGACTTATCCCTGAACTTTATTGGGACTCAAAAATGTCACATCAGTCATTTGGTAGTCTTATCTAAATCTTACGAATTCCAAGAAAACTAATCAAGTGTTTCTCTTTGGTTCTTAACTATTTTAGTTCATGTTCAGTTAAGCTTTAACTATTGTTTCCTTATAATCTAACCGACTCAAGGCCATCGTTACCAAACACTCTTTATTGCTGATATAAATTTTCCACCATAGGGTTCTATTTCTTATAATGGATTTTGCCCAAACTATGCTTGCCAACCCGAGGTTCCTAGGGCAAATCCTTCCTTATCAGGCTTACTATGTGTGTAACAGCTTAAATTTCAATGATGTTGGGAAATAGTGATTCAAGATCACTAAATTCGATAAGTAAGTTTAAAAATTTAATAATGAATAATTATGAGTCAAGTGTGAATTTAGAAATATATTTGAATTAGAGAATTTTTTGAATTAAAAGAAAGTATTAGGTCAAATGAGTCAAAAAGGAGGTATCGAGACCTCAAATTTATAAAACCGAGCCATAAATATTTTTAAAAATATTTATGGAGTGTCATTGAGTTAGTATTAAATTTTCGTTAGAAAATTTTAACGTTTTGATAGTTAATCAATTAAAAAAAACTAAATTGTAAAATGTGCAAAATTTGTTATATAGTGATTAAATTTGTTATATAGTGATTAAATAACTTAAGTGATTAATAAGGAGGGATTTAAAATACAATTAGACCCAAATTATATGGGTTGGACAGTTGAGCAAGAAAATCAACAAGAAAATAAGGTAAATTAAGGGCAAAATTGGAAATTTTGCAAATTAACTAAATAAAATAAAGACTAAATTGAAAAATCTAGAGAAATCATCGATTTTCTTCAGCAAAAATGCAATAGGAGGTCTGGAGTAAGCTGGTTTTTCATATTTTTGCACCAGAGTTCAATTCTTGCTTTTTCTTTGAAATTTTTATGTTTTTGTGACTTTTACATTTTAGTCCAACTAAAGAATTCATTAGTTTTTGATTCTATAAGTGAAATTGAAAGTTGCCATGGATAAGTGCTGTATGTTTAAGATGAATTATCATGGATTTGAAGATTTTAATTCATTATATGATGAATTTGTTAAGAGATTTTAGTATAAATTAATTTTTAGGACACAAATGTAAAAAAGTTAAAAATTAGGGTTTGATGTTGAAATTTTAAATTTCAAAGGCTATGTAGTAGTTTAAAATAGTTAGATAAAGTGTTAATTAAAAAGAATTAGCTCAATTGATGGGTTAATTGACCAGGGACTAATTTGTAAAAATTGTAAAAATTAGGGTAAAAGTGTAATTTCAAAAATTTAAGGCCATAAATTGTGAAGTGAATTAGAATTAAATTAGATGCTAATGATTGGAAAATTTTATATTATAGATCGAGAGTCTGAAAATAAACGTGGGAAAGAGAAAATTATCGATTAGTCCCTGAATTTCGATAATTCTACAAATTAGTCCAGGTAAGTTCATATGGCTGAATTTTTATATTAATTTTGTGATGTATACAATATTTATAATTTATATTTTTTCTATTGAAATATGATAATTGTAACAGCCCGGTTTAGACCTTAGTCGGAATAGTGGTTTTGGGACCACAAATCTGAGTCAGAAAAATAATTTAATATTATTTTTGATGTTTGTGGCATGTGATAGAGTATATGTGTGAAAGTTATGTGTGAAAATTTTATCGTCTGTGTACCGATTTATGAAAAAGGATTAAATTGCATAAAATGCGAAAGCTGTGTACTAATAGTTAAAAGTGCTTAAATGCTATGTCTTATTAAATGTGGGTCCTTATGTTGTTATTAGACCACATGCTTGGTGGATGGACAAAAATGGGTTTAAGTTAGTGGAATTTTAATGAGTTTATAAAGGTTAAACATGGTATTTGATTAATAATGACATTAATAATAAAACAAAGTTAAAAATTTGTTCATAATTTGTGTTCTTTCACCAAAAATAAAAGAAGAGACTTAGGGCTTGAGCTTTTAAGCATTCGGCACATCTATAACTTAATAAGGTATGTTTTTACTTTGGTTTTTAAAAATTTTTACGTTTTTGTGATTGTTGCTTTGTGTTCTATGAAGCCCATACCTCAATTTCTAAATTTGATAATGATTTTGAAATGTGCCATTGATGAAAATGTGAGCTTTGTGATGTTAGTTGATGAAAAATGAAAGATATGTGTTGGGTTAACATGTTTTGTATTGGATTTTTTGGTGAATTTGAGTATTTTGGGCTAAATTATGAAAATGAGAAATTGAACGATTAAAATGTGAAATAAATGAAAGATATGGGCTGCTAGGGACCAGTATGAAATTCAGCCAAGCTTGGGTGTGAATAAATTACGTGTATTTTGTGTAATTGTGAAATAGGGATTAAAATGTCAAAATGTAGAATTATGAAGGCTAAAGTGTAAAATGCCCTAACTATGTGTTGTAGATTGTTTTGGATGAAAATGTGATTGAATGAATTGAATTTGACATTATATAGATCAAGAAAGGAGAAATTCGGACTTAGATCGAGGCAAGAACAAAGTGCTCGATTGATCGACTAGTGTCGTTGTTTTTACATTCGAGGTAAGTTCGTGTATAATACGTATTGTTTAAATAATGTTCATATGATATGAAATGAATGGAAGTGTGATTGTTGAGTTAGTAATGCAAAATATGAGTTCGAAGATATGTGGCACTAAGTGTGCGTAAATAGAATAGTTACTACGATGAAATGCACTAAGTGTGTCAGATAAAGAAATGCATCGGTTATATTAGTTGGCACTGTGTGTGCGATACCGGGACATCTTCGGTTTAGTGTGATGGCACTAAGTGTGCGATATTATTGTAGCTTCGGCTAATTAAATGGCACTGAGTGTGCGAATTCATCAAATGTTTAAAGAGGATCGAACGAATTATGGCATTGAGCATTGAGTGGTAAATGTGATAAATAAATACGTGATGGTATAGGTATGTACATAACCTATGTGGTTGATGATATTGTGTATGAGATAAATGGATGATTATGTGAATGAATAAAGGAAAGAGTTAGATTGAGTAGCATTGTAAATGCTTGTACATGAACATATAGTTATGGCATGAAAGTGGGTAGTAGTTATGGATGAGATTGAGTAAAGATGTGAATTGAACTAAGTGTTAGTAACTTTGCATATTGAATTTGAATTGTTGAGTTAATTGTGTTATATTACGAACTTACTAAGCTTTAAAGCTTACTGTGTGAAGTCTTTCTCTGTTTTACAGTGTCATTAAAGTTAGCTTGGATCCAGGGATTGTCAGTGACTCAATCACACTATCGGACATCTATTTTGGTACCTTTTTGGAAGTTGTACACGGGCATGTGACAGACCGTGTGACAATATTCTAAGTTGCATACGGGGTAAGACATGGTCTAAGACATGGCCGTGTGAGGCACACGGTCTATCCACACGGGCGTGTGCCTTGTTTTTAGAAGAAAATTTTTCTAAGCTTGTAAAGTTTTTGAATGAGATCAGTTTAGTCCCGAACCTTCTCTAAAGCATGTTTTGGATCTCGTAGACCTTCTAAAGGGACTATGTGTGATTGATTATCTATGATGTGATGATGTGTGAGCCATGATGGTATAAATGTTATGATTTGACCGGTAATACCTCGTAACCCTAGTCCAGCGATGGATATGGGTTATGGGTGTTACATTTTATTTGGTATTAGAGCCAGGTTTAGTCGATTCTAGGACTAACATAGCGTGTGAGAGTCTAGCTATATATGCCATATATATACCTGCGATAGTGTGATGATTCCCGACAGTTAAAAATGTGTTTTCATATAGTAAATGGATCACGATCGAGCTGTAGCTGATGATGTTGAACCCGCTCCCGCTCAAGGGATAGCGTCAGCCGGATCTAGGCCGATTGATAGTAGTCACGAGGGAGAGGCAAAGCAAGCATTCTTCCAAATGATGAGTGAGTGGTTTATGGAGTTCGTTCGAACGAATCCGGTTGCTCAACAACCTTCATCCCCGTAAGTTCCTGTAGCGCCACAAGTTATAGACCCGATTCAATTATGTAAACCTCCAGTTGATAAAATTCGTAAGTATGGGGCCGAAGAGTTCAGGGCCACAATTGATGATGATGCCGAGCGAGCTGAATTCTGGCTTGAGAATACCATTAGAGTGTTTGATGAATTATCATGCACTCCTGAGGAATGTCTTAAGTGTGCTGTTTCATTGTTGAGAGATACAACGTATCATTGGTGGAAAACATTGATATCTGTGGTTTTGAGAGAACGAATCACCTGGATTTCTTCCAAACTGAATTTTGGAAGAAATATATTAGTCAACGGTTTATAGAGCAGAAACGCAGAGTTTCTTGAGTTGAAATAGGGTCGTATGTCTGTTACGGAATACGAGCGGGTTTTTGTAAGATTGAGCCAGAATGCACGAGAATGTGTTTCGACAGAAACTATTATGTGTAAATGATTCATTGAAGGGTTGAATGAAGATATTAAACTTTTGGTCGGAATTCTTGACTTGAATGAATTTGTGGTATTGGTTGAAAGAGCTTGTAAAGTCGAGGAGCTTAGTAAAGAAAAAAAGAAAGCAGACTCAGAAGCTAGATATGAGAGAAAAATGTCGATGAGTAAGCCGTATCACTCTTCGTCAAAGAGATTCAGAGATGCAGCTAGTCGCTCAAATGCTTCAACTGGACATTCGAGTAGAGATCATGTGAAACAATATACGAGTTCTAAAACTCAAAAATCCAATAGAATCGAGTGTTGGCAGTGTCAAAAACAATAAGCTTGAGTGTAGACAGTGTGGGAGACGTCATATTGGTGAATGCTGGGGCAAGTATAATAATCGAGTTTGTTATAAATGTGGATCACGAGATCATTTCATTCGGGATTGCCCAGAGTTGGCTGAGAAAGATAATGTTTAGAGTGCAAGGCCAAGTAATACGGCAGTTAGGGGTAGACCACCCAGAAACACAGGAAATGTGAGTGGTAGTCAGAGAGGAACAACGGATACAGCTGTGAGATCCGAGGCGAGAGCACCTGCCAGAACCTACGCTATTCGCGCTCGCGAAGAAGTGTCATCTCCCGATGTCATTACTGGTACTTTTACTCTTTTTGATACTGATGTGATTGCATTGATAGATCCAGGATCTACTCATTCTTATGTGTGTGAGAACTTAGTATCTAGTAAGACTCTGCCTGTTGAGTCTACTGAGTTTATAATTAGAGTATCGAACCCCTTAGGCAAGTGTGTTATGGTTGACAAAGTGTGCAAGAATTGTCCATTGATTTTTCGAGATGATTGTTTCCCGGCTAATCTGATGTTACTACCCTTTGATGAATTTGATATAATTCTGGGTATGGATTGACTAACTTTGCATAATGCTATTGTGAATTGCAAACGGAAGACTATTGATTTGAGAAGTCAGAATGGTGAGATAGTTCAAATTGAATCTAGTGATTTGAATGGGCTACCGGCTGTAATATCTTTCATGAGAGCTCTGAATTATGTGAAAAAGGGATGTGAAGCTTATCTTGCATATGTGATAGATACAAAAGTGACAGAAATGAAAGTTGAATCTGTGCCTGAGGTTTGTGAGTTCCCTGATGTATTTCCTGAAGAATTATCGGGATTACCTCCGATACGAGAAGTTGAGTTTAGCATTGAGTTAGCACCGGGGATGACCCCTATCTCGATAGCTCTGTATAGAATGGCTCCGACAGAATTGAAAGAGTTGAAGTCTCAGTTGCAAGAGTTGACAGATAGAGGATTTGCTCGACCAAGTTTCTCGCCCTGGGGTTCTCTTGTGTTGTTTGTGAAAAAGAAAGATGGCACTATGAGGATGTGTATTGACTACTGACAGTTGAATAAAGTGACAATAAAGAATAAGTACCCTCTACAACGAATTGATGATTTGTTTGATCAGTTAAAAGGGGCCACAGTGTTTTCAAAGATAGACTTGAGATCAAGTTATTATCAATTGAGATTCAAAGAATTAGATGTGCCGAAAACTGCTTTCAGAACGAGGTATGGACATTATGAATTTTTAGTTATGCCTTTCGGACTAACAAATGCTCCTGCAGTATTTATGGATTTGATGAACCGGATATTCAAACCGTATTTAGATCGATTTGTCATTGTGTTTATTGACGATATTTTGATTTATTTTTATGATGAGACGAAACATTCCGGGCATTTGAGAATCGTGTTAAAGACTCTGCGTGAGAAGTAATTGTATGCAAAGTTTAGTAAATGTGAGTTCAGGTTGCGCGAGGTTGGTTTTCTGGGACATAAAGTGTCAGCTGCGGGGATACGAGTTGATCCGAGTAAGATTTCAGGAATTTTAGATTGGAAACCTCCGAGAAATGTGACTGAAGTCCGTAGTTTTCTGGGACTAGCAGGATATTATAGATGGTTTGTGAAAGGTTTCTCGATGATTGCAACTTTGTTGACGAAATTGCTACAAAAAGATGTCAAATTTAAGTGGTCGGAAAAGTGTCAGCAGAGTTTTGAACAGTTGAAAGTATTGTTGACAGAGGCACCAGTGTTAGTTCAACCTAAATCGGGTAAGGAATTCATATTTTATAGTGACGCATCGTTGAATGGTTTAGGCTGTGTGTTGATGCAAGGAGGCAAAGTTATAGCTTATGCCTTGAGAAAGTTAAAACCGCATGAAAAAAACTACCCGACGCACGATCTGGAATTAGCAGCTATTGTATTTGCATTGAAGATTTGGCGTCACTATTTAATTGGTGAGAAATGTCACATTTATATTGATCATAAGAGTTTGAAATATCTGATGACTCAGAAAGAATTGAATTTGCGACAGCGGAGATGGTTAGAATTGCTAAAAGATTATGAATTAGTAATTGACTATCATCCGGGAAAAGCTAATGTTGTTGCTGACGCATTGAGCCGAAAGTATTTATTCTCTTTAAGAGCAATGAATACTCATATATAAATTGTGTGATGATGGTTCAGTTTTAGCCGAATTGAAAGCAAGACCGTTGTTTTTACAGCAGATTTGTGATGCTCAAAAAGTTGACAATGAAATGCTAGCAAAACAAGCTTAGTGTGGTTTGAATTTTGATTCAGAATTTCGAGTTGATACTAATGATTGTCTGAGATTTAAAGATCGAATATGTGTATCGAGAAATCCAGAGTTAATTCAGATGATTTTGAGTGAAGCACATAATAGTTGTTTATCGGTTCATCATGGAAGTACAAAAATGTACAATGATCTGAAACAATTTTATTGGTGGCCTGGTATGAAACGGGATATCTCAGAGTTTGTTTCGAGATGTTTAGTCTGTCAGTAAGTTAAAGCTGAACATCAGGTACCTTCGGGCTTATTACAACTGATCTCGATTCCTGAATGGAAATGGGAGAGAATCACAATGGACTTTGTGTCGAGATTGCCCCTGTCTCCGAGAAAGAAAGATGCAATATGGATGATAGTTGATAGGTTAATGAAATCAGCTCATTTTATTCCAGTGAGAACAGATTATTCACTCGATAAGTTAGCCGAATTGTATATTTTTGAGGTTATGAGATTGCACGGAGTACCATTATCTATTGTGTCTGACAGAGATCCGAGATTTACTTCGCGGTTTTAGAAGAAACTGCAAGAGGCTTTAGGTACGAAGTTGCATTTCAGTACTGCTTTTCATCCGCAAATGGATGGTCAAACTGAGCGGATCATTCAGATACTCGAGGATATGTTGAGATGTTGTATTCTTGAGTTTGAAAGTACGTGGGAAAAGTACCTGCCGTTGATTGAATTTGCGTATTATAATAGCTTTCAATCAAGTATTAAAATGGCACCATATGAGGCTCTTTACGGTCGTAAATGCAAAAAACCATTGTATTGGACTGAGCTTAGTGAGAATAAGATTCACGGGGTTGACTTGATAAAAGAGACTGAGACGAAAGTGAAAGTGATTCATGACAGTTTGAAAGCGGCATTAGATCGTTAGAAGTCTTATGCATATTTGAAACGAAAAGATATTGAATTTGAGATTGGTGATAAAGTATTTTTGAAAGTGTCTTCATGGAAGAAAATACTCTGATTTGGCAGAAAAGGCAAATTGAGTCCGAGGTTCATCGGGCCGTATGATATTATCGAACGTATCGGGCCGGTTGCTTATAGATTGTTGTTACCACCTGAGCTAGAGAAAATTCATAATGTATTTTATGTATCGATGCTTCGACGTTATAGATCCGACCCATCGCACGTGATTGCCCCTACTGAAGTTGAGATTCAGTCAGATCTATCGTATAGAGAAGAACCGATTAGAATTCTGGCTCGTGAAATCAAAGAATTGAGAAATAAGAAAATTGCTTTAGTGAAAGTGATGTGGCACAAATACGGGGTTGAAGAGGCTACGTGGGAGCCTGAGGATGCTATAAGAGATCAATTTCCAAATCTATTCACTGGTAAGATTTTCGGGGACGAAAATCTCTAAGGGGGAGAGTTGTAACAGCCCGATTTAGACCTTAGTCGGAATAGTGGTTTCAGGACCACAAATCCGAGTCAGAAAAATAATTTAATATTATTTTTTATGTTTGTGGTATGTGATAAAGTATATGTGTGACAGTTCTGTTTGAAAATTTTATCGTCTGTGTACCGATTTGTGAAAAAAGGATTAAATTGCATAAAATGAAAAAGCTATGTACTAATAGTTAAATGTGGGTCCTTATGTTGTTATTAGACCACATGCTTGGTGGATGGACAAAAATGGGTTTAAGTTAGTGGAATTTTAATGAGTTTATAAAGGTTGAACATGGTATTTGATTAATAATGACATTAATAATAAAACAAAGTTAAAAATTTGTTCATAATTTGTGTTCTTTCACCGAAAATAAAAGAAGAAACTTAGGGCTTGAGCTTTTAAGCATTCGACACATCTATAGATTAATCAATGTGTGCTTTTGCTTTTGTTTTTAAAAATTTTTACGTTTTTATGATCGTTGCTTTGTGTTCTATCAAGCCCATACCTCAATTTCTAAATTTGATAATGATTTTGAGATGTGTCATTGATGAAATTGTGAGCTTTGTGATGTTAGTTGATGAAAAATGAAAGATATGTGTTGGGTTAACATGTTTTGTATTGGAATTTTTGGTGAATTTGAGTATTTTGGGCTAAATTATGAAAATGAGAAATTGAAGGATTAAAATGTGAAATAAATGAAAGATATGGGCTGCTAGGGACTAGTATGAAATTCGGCCAAGTTTGGGTGTGAATAAATTATGTGTATTTTGTGTTATTGTGAAATAGGGATTAAAATGTCAAAATGTGGAATTATGAGGGCTAAAGTGTAAAATGCCCTAACTATGTGTTGTAGATTGTTTTGGATGAAAATGTGATTGAATGAATTGAA